>VDFB02281492.1:801697738-801936876 GCA_007258455.2 Sequoia sempervirens | reverse complement strand
TGTTTCAATTTCTATGTTGTATGCTTGTATTGTAGAATAATAACTTGTGAAAATTGGACTATTTCATTGGACTTCTCTATTTTTCTGAAGGTTTGTTGTTTTGTTATATTCTTTTGTATCAGGAGAGAGAGTTTATGCAATTTCTGAATGTTTTTCTATCACCCTTAGAAATATTTATGTTTGATCTGACCTTAGTGAGCATCACCTACAGAAAGATTTGAAAGACTGCACTATGCTTGTTGTTAGCCTTTGTTGTTCATTCTCCTTTCAACAATGAAGGGTGGTGGCGTTCTGTGTCTAATTGTACCACTCATAGGAATGATTGAGTTTGTAATGTTGTAAAAGCATTGGCGTATTTCCATTTTATGTTTTATGTTTACACTTCTTTCTACCCTTTTCTCCAAACCCCAAAGAAGAGATGAATTTCTATAAAAATCCTAGAGGTATTTAGTGAGACACAAATTGGTCCCTCTCTCACTCAATTTCCCATAAGACTCTCAGAGAGGTGCAAGCTTTGATGATCAACAATTCTTTTGGCAGGGACAAGAATTTTTTTGAATGCCTCATTAGAAATCAAAAATATTTCTTAAATCAAGCTAAGAAAGGAAACTTGAAGTCTCATTCCTAGAGTCCAAACAAGAGAATCTTCAAGAGGCCACTTCTAGTACTCTCATTTACTTGCTTCGGTACCTAGGAGAAGGAGACTTATAGGTTCTATATCACATGTAAAGAGCAATAGAGTAAGAAGTAAGAGCCTAATATCTAGAGCCTTATCTACCCCACCTGGAGATTCAACCTTCCAAATTAGAATACTTGTATACCCAATTCATAGGAATATTTTATCTATGGCTCATGTACCTCCCCTTGCTCCTAGAAATTTTGTAACCTAGGATAGCGGTAGTCTGCTACAACTACTCACACCCCTAGATGTATGGCCTGCCATACCTACTAACACCCTTAAGGCTATTCCAAAATTCCCCAAAGAAGATTTCAAAACACCTTCTGAACACCTTCAGGATATAGCTGAGGTATATAGGGTACATAATATAACAGAGGAGAACCTCTCCTTGAGGTTGTTAGCTACCTCTTTCAAAGGAAAGGCCCAAGATTGGTATCATTCTTTGGCCTCATGCTCTATCATCTCTTGGGATCAGCTTAGAGAAAGGTTGTTCAAATGCTTCTCTGAGAAAGGAAATAATTTATTGTTACTACAACAACTAATCACCATTAAGAGAGCTCTGCAAGAGGCCATGAGATATTTTAACACCAACTTTCACAAGACTTGGTAAAGGATCCTTATGACTACTCAACCCTAAGATGTGAAGGAATACATGTTCTATCTGAAGGACCCCAACTCAGACATCGCAGTAATGATAACTTCCATGGGCGGGGATATCTTTCCCGATGCATATGAGCTAGTTGTGCATGTCGAAAATAGTTTAAATGATGCTAGGAAGCTTTTTCCATGACATTTGATGCATATATTTGTAGAAATCTCTGGTAGTCTTCGAGAAGAAGGTAGTCCAAGCACTCCTACTACACAATTGACATCGACTACACTGTAGTCTATGTACGTGTATCCTGTTTGCCAAACAAGCACGTCGAGCTCTTCCTCAATTGTAGCAGACATCAATGACATGAAGACTCTCATGCAAAATTTTTCTAATGAGTTGGTCATTATCAAATGATAACAAGCAACACCTCTGAAGTAGACTATGCAAGCCTATGATAGAGGAAATCCATCTTATTAGCAAAATCCATACTAGGGATCCACCAAAGGAGGAGGTCAATAGATGACATCTACAAACTAGATAGTTTTAGTCACCATGCTGCTATAGATGGTCAAAGACAACCCTAGTAAAGAGTTAATTCCATGCCAAAACAATTTGGTGAAAGATGAGAATGTATGGTGCTTCCCATGTAGTGATAGTCATATGCTCCAAAATTGTCCAAGAGGGAATATGCAATAGAAGATAGCTGAACAAAGAAGCAAGGGCGTGCTCCCAAATGTGGATGAACATGAGTCCTCTGAAATGGAAAATGCTCGGTTTAGAGCATGAATGAAAGGAATGTCCTTAGAAAACGAGCTAGATATTGTGCCTGAACAAGTTTTATTTTCATGGATGGAATAAGAAGATGCAGTGTTTGTGAATGAAGCTCTAATGACTAGTGCCCCACAAGTATAGTCAGATTACAACAAAACATCCAAAAGAAGGATCATGGGAGAATACGTGTAACAAGATTTTCCATGACCTTAGCCACGTCGACTGCCACTGCAATAAAAGCAGGTTTCATTGCCCGACATCAGACCTATTCTATAGTTGTGTAATTTTCCATTACCAGAGGAGGAGGAAAGCAAGGCACCGAGCCTAGTCATGACGAAACATTTTCCTTTGAAAATGAGAGAAATACCACCATTCAAGCCCAAGACCCTATTAGGGTTAGAAATGGCAGATATCTAATAATTAAATGAAAATTTAATTAATAAACAGACAAACCAAAAACACACATAAAATAAATTATAACACAGAATTTTATGTGGTTCACCCAATCCGGGCTACATCCACCAAACCACAGCCATCCAATGATTTTATTATCTAGTGAGAAATCCTATTACAATCTTGTGAATAATCACATTTTTCATCATATTGTAAAACCCATCCAAACCCCTTTCTAACAAGCTTAGAAGCTTCCAATTTTGGGTTCTACAAAGTCAGATTTTTCTTTTTTTGTTGGTTTTTTCCTTTTTCGGTGATGATGCAAAAAAGGAGGGGGAAAATTTTTCTTGGAGCCTGCCACCCCTGAACCCCCACTTTTCAAGGGCTACCGCCCTCAAACCCCCGCCTGAGGCCTGGCCCGACCCTAGACCCCGACAAGGATACATGTTGGGGTGTACAGTATAGCATGATCAGTCGCCACATACCAACAATCTCCCACTTGGAGACTGATTAGGCTCCACACCAACACAATCTCCCACTTGGAGACTAATCTAGGATGACACTGCTGCACTTACAGTTCCCATTGGAAATAAGTACCTTGGACCCTGCTGCTATGTTATACTTGAATTCAACCTTGAAGGCCAACCAAAGCTAAAGAGGAGCTCAGCTTCTCCCTTGTCACCACCTTCATAAACATATCCATTGGATTGACATCTGTATGTATCTTGTCTAGCTTGACCTGTCCATCCTCCAACACCGACCGAATGAAATGATATTTCAACTATATGTGTTTTGTTTTAGAATGGAAGGCATAATTCTTTGCAAGATGTATAGCACTCTTGTTGTTTGTAAACAAGTAATTTTGAGCCTATTGTTTTCCTAATTCATCCTTGAAAATTTGAAGCCATATCATCTCCTTTTATGCCTCTATTAAAGCAACCACCTTTTGTAATCAAGAAATACAACTCACTGCTATCCCACCAACTATAAATACATAACCAGTGGTACTCCACCTAGTATCTATATATCCTAAAAAATATGAGTCAACATAGCCTTTTAAATCAGTATTAGAACCCAAAAAAACATAAAAATTTATTGTATGTACCACTCAAGTACCCAAGAATCCAGTTGAGATTAATGGATGCATAGCCCCTGAAACTTCAATAAAGGACTTTAGCCATGAAAGATAATCAACCATAAAAGGAAGTGTTGTAATAATGGAATGCTAATTAAAGATTCTATTGATATGATGATTGATATGATATGTTACAAATGAACAAGATGCCTGATTAAATAGGCAAGAGGAAAACCCTAATATGCATGAGATGTTGCCAAGTGTTATAATCTAACAACATGTGACAACATGTAAACCCTATCTATATGATCATTAAATGATGAGATAAGTTCTAGAAGGAATCTTATCCCACAAACTAGGAAGGGAATATTATCCCATTTATTAAATGATGCAACCTAGGACTAAATGATTTATGACCTAAGTTAACTTATGTTAGTGTAATAATTAATTAATTAATTACACCAACACCCCCCCATAAGTGCAACTTAGGGAGGAAAATGCAATGATTATGCAAGATGATGATGGGTCCCGGCTACAAGGCCATGCTAGGTACCCATGTACATGAAGATGCAGAGAATCTCCCACAACCGGAGAAAAGGGGAAAACCCAGTGGGAACAAAACCCCTCCCCAAAAAGGGAGATGCAAAATAGATGGAAGAGTAATGTTTGGAGGACTCAAAATTATCCCCCCAAGGACTACAACCATCACATATATACAAAAAGATCAAAATATGTGGACTAGATAGCCCCCCCATAAAGGAGAGTAGTCCCCTCTAAAAAATCCTCAAGACCAATGTGTAACTGAGTAGCCAAGTCAGATAGACCTAAAGTGAACCCATCCAACTGCCACAAGTCTGAAGAAGAAAATGTATCCATCCCTACTAAAACAAATCTCAATGGAGAGGTGTCAAAAGAAGAATATGGTTCCATGCAAAGAGCCAATTCAAGCCAGCCTCCACAACCTTGGCGAGGAGGAGGAGAAGATGTGCTTCCTACCCTTGAATCCAGAGAGTCAGGAACAGGAGGATCTCGATCCCAAAATTTTGTGAACTTGTATACCTTGGAATGATCATCTGCTTGACCATAGGCAATAAGGACATCAAACCTATCTCTGATGATAGCAAGTTCTGAAGTGAACTCAATTTTCAATCCCTCTTGAGTAAGTTGATAAACAAACAACAAATTGTGAGCAATCTGAGGAATGTAGACAACATTTTCTAACCTCCTACCATCAAGATCAACATCACAAAGACCAGCAACATAGATAATATCTGCATTTGCTATGAACATTTGATCAAAGTTGGTAGGCCTTAGAGTATCCCACAAAATATGGTTTTGGGAAGAAGTGACATGCTAGAAAGCACTAGATTCAAGTACCCATCCATCTCTATTAGCAACCAAGGTAGTTATCAAAGCATGTCCTTGTCCAAGATTGTCAGCAGTAGCAATACTAACAATACCAGATGAAGACTCTTCATGCTAGGGGAAGTGAGGAGATTTGACTATAGTAGGGGGGAGAGAGATATTGTGATCCTTAAGTATTTGCCGAAGCTCATGGATCTCCCTCTTGAAACAATTATCCTCAATGTGACCAAGCCCATTGCAAAAGTTACACTTAGGCCTCTCCCTCTTTGGCTTGTCTTCCTTAGGCTGAAAAGATGATTCAGAAGAAGCTCCTGTCTTTGATTTTCCCTTATGCTTACCCTTTCCTTTTGATGGTCCTACCACCAATGCATGTGACTTTGTGGATGTATTAGCTTGATTGAGCTTTGACTGCTCTCTGGTTAGCCTTTCACAGAATGTCTCAAATGATGGCATAACAAAACTATCACCAAGACCATCCATGGTGGAATAGAAAGAAGTAGCAAAATAAGAAAAGCAACCTCTCAACTTAGATCAAATCATGAAAATGCATTCTTTGTTAGACTTATCTTTTCCACAACCTATAAGTTCAATTTGTAAAGACTTAAACCTTACTAGGTAGTCTTCAATAGAAGGAAATTGATCAATAGCAAGGGAGGAAAGCTCGGCCTCCAATTGTAAAGCTCGAACATCACTAAATAAACCAAAAAGATCCTTAAGCTTTTCCCAAACCTCCTTGGGAGTTTGACACCACTCAATATGGAAGAACAAAGAGGTAGATACATGTATAGCAATGAGCCCCATTGCCTCTTCACACTTAGTCTAATGCTATAATTTCTCATATTCCCTGGTAAGATGAGTTTGAGTCTCATTCAAGGTGGACCAAAGTCCCTTTGACCATAGGAGATGTTGCATACTGACTTTACATGTATGATAATTATGAGGAGTAAGGATCTCAAATCCTATTTCAGCCATTGGAGAAGAACAACAAACCAAGACAAATATTTTTGACAAAAAAAAACTAAATGCAGATATCTGATGAACTACCAACTGAAGTGACACTTCTGAAACAAACTAAAAAGCGAAAAAGATGCTCTAAACCCAAAAAATAGGGTTTCCACTTCAACTAAGAATAAAAGATTATAGGAGTAGAATCTGGAAAAATAGAGCACACCACTGGAAAGTTGACAGAAATACCTTTCCAATGATATATTGTTTGCAAATTTTTGATATTGTATGTAGAAGATATGGCTTCTAGAAGAATTTTGTTGATTGAAGAGATGTTGGCTAACCAAGTGCAAAAATGAAGCTCCTGGGGGCAAAAAAAATAGGGCCCTTGGTCGTTGATGTGACCGCGGGAAGTGCTGGCAGGTAAAAAAAAGCACCACCCTGCGGGCGGCATCGGAGCGGCACCTCGGTGGCAAGAGAGGTGGCTTGTTGGTGGCGGAGCCAGTAAATGTCGGATAGTCGGTCAGCAGAGCCCATGGTCAGTGATGGAACCGTGGCAAGGGCTTGGTTGTCGGTAGGTAGACTGCAGACTCCGACGGTGGACGGTGCGACAAGCAGGTGACCGAAGGCCGGTGGTCGGTGCCAAATGGGAGATCACTAGGAAATGAATGGTCGGCGGTGTGATCGATGGCCGACGGAAGTCAACAGTCAGTAAGACTGCAGAGGAGATGCCTGATGACGTCGGCCGATGGGATAGGGCCGACGAGTCTGTGGAGGTCGGTGAAAAGCCGACAGAAAAAATTGAATATTGCAATTTGCAATTCAAATTTAAACAAAAAAAAATGCCAATAAATATAAATGCCGATAGATGAAATTAGATTATAGCCTACAAAATTTTTGTGCCGACTATATAATCTATTTGCAGGTAAAACTCTGCAGAAATTGATTTTTGTGATACTATATAAAAAATGCCCAAAAAAATAGCCAGAATTTTTTTTTATTTTTCTAAAAAAAATTTCCTTAATGGAGGACTGAAAGGGAAGATTTTTTTCTGCAAAACTATATGGATAGTACAAAAAATTGCAAACCCTAGATAATACCTCACAGGCTCCCAGTTGAATCTACTCCGATTTTGGAAAAAGAACAAGTGATCTATGGGTTTTGAGGCCTTCTGGTCACAATGGAGAGGTCAGAGAGGTCCTGATCTGCACCAGAAATCAGCTTGGCTCCTAGGTAGAGCCAACTAGCCTGCAACATAGAACTCCAAGCCTGCTTGAATCTTACACTCCAACTTCTTGGATCAAGGGTTGATGTTTCAATGGACTAGCTTTGATACCATGTTGAGATTAATGGATGCACTGCCCCTGAAGCTTCAATAAAGGACTTTAGCCATGAATGATAATCAACCACAAAAGGAAGTATTGCAACAATGGAATGTTGATTAAAGATTCTATTCATATGATGATTGATATGATATGTTACAAATGAACAAGATGCCTGATTAAATAGGCAAGAGGAAAACCCTAATATGCATGAGATGTTGCCAAGTGTTATAATCTAACAACATGTGACATGTGAACCCTATCTATATGATCATTAAATGATGAGATAAGTTGTAGAAGGAATCTTATCCCACAAACTAGGAAGGGAATATTATCCTATTTATTAAATGATGTAACCTAGGACTAAATGATTTATGACCTAAGTTAACTTATGTTAGTGTAATAATTAATTAATTAATTACACCAACAAATCCATTTTATCGCATTCCAATGCTCAACTCCGAGATGACTCAAATACCTGCTGACAACTCGTACGTCATGTGCAATATCCGGTCTGATGCATACCATGGCGTACATTAAACTACCTACAGCTGAAGCATATGGTACCTTGGAAATTTTTTCTTCCTCCTCTTGTGTCTTTGGACACATATCCTTAGTCAATTTAACATGACTAGGCAAAGGTGTGCTGACAGATTTTGCATTCTCCATATGAAATCTCTGCAACACCTTTTGAACATAATTAGCCTGAGATAAAAACAATTGTCTATTTTTCCTATCTCTACAAATTTTCATACCAAGGATTTGTTTTGCTGCCCCCAAATCCTTCATAGAAAAATAGTTTGCTAACTGTTGTTTTAGCTCACTTATGTGATCCATGTTAGACCCTGCTACAAGCATGTCATCAACATATAAACATAAAATAATGTAGCTTTCATTATCCAACCTCTTAAAATAAACACAATGGTCAGAATTACACTGATTGTAGCCTTGCTTAGCCATAAAACTATCAAATTTCAAGTACCATTACCGAGGTGCTTGCTTCAAGCCATATAAACTTTTCTTCAATCTACACACTAGTTTCTCCTTACTTTTGACCTCAAATCCTTCTAGTTGTTCCATATATATTTCCTCTTCCAAATCACCATGGAGAAAGGTTGTTTTAACATCAAGTTGTTCTAAATGCAAATCTTCAGCAACCACAATACTTAAAACAATACAAATAGAAGTCATTTTAACAATTAGAGAAAAAATATCATCAACATCAATACCCTTTTTCTGTGCAAATCCCTTTACAGCTAATCTGGATTTAAATCTCTTCTTACATCCATCCTCCTCTTTCAGCCTATAAACCCATATTTTTGGTAAAGCCTTTTTACCTATAGGCAACTTGCATAATTCCCAAGTCTGATTTTTCAACAAGGAGTCCATTTCTTCTTCCATTCCATGCTCCCACTGAACCTTGGTATCCACCTGCATAGCTTCATCATAATATTCTGGGTCACCAGCATCAGTTAACAAAACAATATACAAAGAGGGAGAGAATCTTTCTGGAGGTCTACTTATTCTTGAAGATCATCTAACAGGAGTTTGTGGTATTTGTTATTGTTTTTGTTGCCCAACATGAGGAAACACTAAAACATCATTGTTTGGAATATCATCCAACACTGCATAATCATTTTCTTTCTTCTCATGTTGCAGCAACAGATCTTTGTACAACACTTTCTCATTGAATATGACATCCCTGCTTCTCACAATTTTTTGATTTTCAAAATACCAAAGCCTATAACCAAATTCATCAATGCCATATCTAACAAATATACATTTCTTTGTTTTTGCATCAAGCTTGGTTCTATTTTCATAATCTACATGTGCAAATGCTTCACAACCAAAGGTTTTGATAAAAGAATAACTCACCTTCTTACCTTTCCATGCTTCCTCTGGAATACCACAACCGAAAGGATTTGAGGGACCTATGTTAATTAAATAAACAATAGTGTTTATAGTCTCTTCCCACATTTTTAAAGGAATCCCAACATGCAATCTCATAGTCCATGCACATTACATTATTGTTTTATTCATGCGCTCAACCACTCCATTTTCCTGTGGATTCATTGGAACTATTTTTTTCCTATGAATACCATTTGAGGAACAATAATATTCAAACTCTTTGCTGCAATACTCACCACCATTATCAGATCTGAGACATTTTAGCTTTTTGTCTGTCTCATTCTCAATGAAGCTTCTCCATTTTTTAAAAGTTTCAAATACATTAGATTTTTTCCTAAGGAAATAAATCCATACCTTCCTAGTTGCATCATCAATGAATGTAATATAATATAGAGTCACCAAGAGAAGATACCTGAGCTAGTCCCCATACATCCATATGCACAAGCACCAATTTCTCATCTTTCTTTTGCTTCCCATCTTTGAGAAAACTTATTCTTTTTTTTTTTTCATAGACACAACTTTCACATAAATCCATATTAACACATTTTATACCTGGTAAAATATTATTTGAATGAAGTACTCTCATACCTTTTGCACTCATATGCCCAAGTCTATTATGCCACAATGCTGATTCAGAGTCCACTCCAATTGTTCCTAAACATTGACCTTTTTCCATAATAATTAAAGTAGAAGGAACAGTATGACCTGTACAAAGATATAAGGTGCCTACTTTCACACATTTTTCTACCACTAAGGCACCCTTTGTGACCTTCCAATTTTTATCACTAAATGTAGCAACACAACCTTCAACATCTAGTTGCCCTGCTGAAATTAAATTTCTGCTTAACTTTGGAACATGCCTTACCTCATGTAGTAGCCAATGATTCCCATTCTGCAACTTAATCTTGATTCTTCCCTTTCCAACAATCTGATAGGGTTCATTATCTCCCAAATAAACTAGCTCAAAATCCCCTTGGACATAATCAAGAAAATAACTTCTATGGGGGGTAGCATGAAAAGAAGCCCCTGAATCTAACACCCAAGAATCATCGGCATTATCAAGGGAAAGAATCAAAGAATCCTCATCAGATTTATTACTTACCACATTTTCCTCTTTACTTCCTTCCTTTTTTTCTCCTTTATTTTTCTGATACCAACAATATTTCTTTAAATGACCCACCTACCACAGTACCAACAATCCCTCTTGTCTCTAGATTGGGACCTTCTATCCTTTGATTTTCCTTGTGACTTCCCACGATTTCTAAAATTTTTTCTTCTCTCCTTTTTTTTTCCCTTGTTTTCTGCATTCAAAACACTTCCTAATGTGGATGTTCCACCTGAGCTTTTCCTACAAATTTCCTTGCTCAAAATAACACCAACAACATCATCAAATTTCAATGTATTCAAACCAGAAACATAATTGCTAACAACCATTACCAAGATATTCTAGCTTTCAAGCAAAGAACAAAGAATCAAAAGAGCCCTAACTTCTTCATCAAAGTTTACTTTTACAAAATTTAATTGATTGGTGACCATATTAAACTCATTTAAATGATCAGTAACTGACCCACCTTCTACCATTTTAAGATTAAATAAACGCTTCATAAGAAATACCTTATTCGAAGTGGAAGGCTTTTCACATAACATTGTCAAGGTTTCCATCAACTCTTGATTTGTCTTTGCTTTTGTAATATTGAACACCACCGATTGTTCTATGCATAAACAAATACTGCCAAGAGCCTTTCTATCCAAAATCTCCCAGTCCTCATCAGACATTGCTTGGGGTTTCATCGGTTTTCCCTTCCAATGGCTGCCATAAATCCTTCTGATAGAGGTATTCCTCCATTTACATCTTCCATAACTGATAGTTCTGCCCATTAAGCTTCTCAACCTTCTTACCCTTGTCTACCATTACTCCCACCCAACTGTGAGACCTTCCTACAGACAATAATCAAAACACAACCCACTCTGATACCACTTTTTAGGGTTAGAAATGGCATATATCTAACAATTAAATGAAAATTTAATTAATAAATAGAGAAACTAAAAACACGCATAGAATAAATTATAACACAGAGAATTTAACGTGGTTCACCCAATCTAGGCTACATCCACCAAACCGCAACCATCCAATGATTTTATTATCTAGTGAGAAAACCTATTACAATATTGTGAATAATCGCATTTTTCATCATATTGTAACACCCATCTGAACCCCTTTCTAACAAGCTTAAAAGCTTCCAGATTTGGGTTCTACAAAGTCAAATTTTTCTTTTTTCGTTGATTTTTTCCTTTTTTGGTGATACATGTCGAGGTGTACAATATAGCATGATCAGTCGCCACATACCAACAGACCCAACTAGTCATAACACTTAACATGGTGGAACAATTAAAGAAGGCGCTCACCAATGTATGTTTGTGGGACATCATATCTATCCCAAATAAAAGATATCGCTTTAGGAAGCATTACATAAAGAAGAAAAAATTTCATAGATGAATGCGACTCCATCATGTAGCCAAAGTGGAGAAAAAGGATCCACGTCAGCCCCTCAAGTTCCAAAAGTAGCAGCTTATATGAACAATGTGGGCAATGGAAAAGAGAAAGAAATAAGAAAGCCAAAGTCCACACCTTTATTTTTAACACTTATTATGGGAGATAAGATTTTTCATAATAATATGATTGATTCAGGGGCTAGCATCACTGTTATTCCAAAACAAGTGGTTGATACCTTGAAACTTAAGTATGAGCCCCTTGAGAAAGGAATCATGCAACTAGATGGGAAGAAGGTTCTGACTATTGGTCGGATAAAATATCTATCTTGGACCCTCTTCTCATGTCCAAACTAAATAGTCACACAAGAAGTAGTAGTAATAGACATTCCCCCAATCTTCATAATGTATCTTTCAAGAGATTTCACTGCAAAGCTTGGCAGACATTTAGCACTCAACTGGTCCCACCTGATATTAAGAACCAAGCATAGGGTGAAGATGAAGATTTTATTTCAATCTTTGCATCTTGGACACATTGCAGACAACACAGTCCTATGTTTGAAGTAGTGGATACTTCCATCTCTCAGTAGGAGAGGTATTGTATAGAAATGTTGGAAGATGAATATGATACAAGTGATTGGAATCCTGAAAAAGAGGTGCTACTCAACCAATTCAATGACTCTGATCCATTTAGAAACTTTCATTAGGGCTAGGAACCTATGTGATTTTTGATGATGATAATGTCTTTCTAAAATTCATGAAGGATCAGGAAGAATATGATGATCTGGGTGATAATCATCTATGGACCTTGTATTTTGATAGCGCCAACTGTAAAGCTAGCTCTGGAGTGGTTGTCCAGCTAATGTATCTGACAGGATCAGAGACCCTTAAAGCTTACCATTTTTGGTTCTTACACTAAAACAATGATGCTAAATATGAGGCCTGGGTCCATGGTTTGATCCTTACAGAACAAATGGGTATAAAGAGAGTACAAGCTTTTGGAGATTCAGAGTTAGTGGTGAGCCAGGTCCATAGAAAAGAGACTACAAAAAAACACAAGGATGAAGTCATACAGAAAGAGGATTTGGGACTTAATCGAGAGATTTTAAGCCTTCGACATACAATTTATTCCTTGATCTCAAAATAGTGTTGCTAATCAAATGGATTCTGTCGGTTCACAATTTGAACGAATTTCCAATTCAACCAAGAAGAATGTGGTACAAGTCATTGTATGACCCTCAATTCTCAAAAATAATGAGGGTAAGTACACAAAGTTGAGTCCACGAAACGTGGAAGTTTTTGCCTTAACCAAAAAATTGAAATTGGCTTTGAGGAAACGAGATCCCAATTTTTAAAAATTGGGATCTCGTTCAGCTTCGGGATCCCAAGCCTGACAAGAAATAGGATCCCACTTTTTAAAAATCGGGATCCCATTTCCCATAGGATCCTGAACAAATGGAAAAGGCACAGGATCCCGATTTCCACGAAAGGGGATCCCGATTACTACGAAACGGAATCCCAATTTCTACAAATCAGGATCTCGTTTGGTAGAAATCGGGATCCTGTTTTATATTGCTATATTTGTTTTTAAAAGAAAAGTTCATTGCACAGCGGATGGGACCCCAAGTACTGGTGCCAGTGACCCCCACAATTAACTACATGTACCCACCTACATCCCATTTTTTTTGCATTTTTCTATTTTGAATTGAAATTTTGAAGAAAATAAGTGAATTTAGCATTTTTTTTTAAATTTATTTCATGTTTTGAGCATTTTTTTAACTGTTATAGTAGAAATGAGTAATTGTAAAAATAGACAAAAAAATGTAATGAAACCTAAAGGTTTTTTAATAAAAATGAAAAAATGAACCTTGAATTGTGTTTTACAAACAAAATTTAACTTTTGAAACCTAAATTGTTCAATTAAACCAAAAAAGGAATTTGAAAACCCTAATTGAAACAAAACAAAAAATTCATTTCAAAACCCTAGAAATTGAAATGAAATAAAAACATTGCATTTACAAACCCTAATCAAGCTTTTTGAAACCCAATTCAAATCAAACAAAAAATTTGAATTTGAAAACCCTAGTTTGAATTGAAATGAAAAAATTGCATTAAAATCCTAATTGTTTAGAAATTGAAACCCTAAATTGAATTGGAAAAAATTTGTTAAAACTCTAAATTGAAATTAAAAATCATTTTGATTTTGAAAACTAGGTAATTTCGAGCTCAAAAAAAATCATTTGCATTGCTTAAATGTTTTAAATTTTTTTTTATGGAAAAAAATGATATATATTAAACTTTAGTTTCAATGTTAAATTATAATTAGATTATAAAACAATATGTTAAAGAATAGTTAAAATTCATAAAGTTTATCTTGATGTTTGTTTGCAAATTTAGTTAGCAAATTTGTAAATCTAAGCACGTACAATTGATTCCGATTAGCACTAACTTGCAAGTCTAAATTATGCGAAGGGTCACCCAAACTTCACCCTAAGTTTTCTAAACCCTAGACCCTAAACTGTAAAATCTAAACCCTCAACACTAAAGCATTTGAATTTTGTCTTAGGACCTTAAAATGAAATTTGGTTGCCTTAAAAAACCCTCTATTGTCACCATTTAGTAGAGCTTTTTGTAATGTTTTCACTTAAATTTGAACACAATATAAAACCTTTTAGTTTCTACAAGTTTATGAAAAGTGGATGATCACTCTCTATGACAATTAGACATGATCATTAGGGTTCTAAATCATTGGAAGAAAACTGAGAGCGTGAGTGAGAGTGCTATGGGTAAAGTTTCTTTCATTGGACATACCTAAAATTATGTAGTTTCAATGTCAAGAATGGGTCTATTTGGTAGATTTATGAAAACTATTTTGAATATCTAGAATGCCATAAAAGTATAATTATAGAAATTCCAATTGGAAACACTTGGGTACATATATATCATATGAAATTTAAATCTAGTAAGGTGTCTATTATATAGGAGAGTTGATAATACATGGAAAGAGGTTTGTATGGGAATATATGTATTAAGAATCACATACCACATGACCTCTATAGTATTTTTAAGATGTGATCCTAGATAATAATCCACACATCCTCAATCATAATGGATTCTTTAGCAATTAAGAGAGATTCAATAACCATAAAATTACCTATATTTTGATACTATATAGATTTATGTGGAAGAATAGAAATGCATCAATAAGGAGACGAAGATGGAACCATTTAACACCTGCAAAGTACACCTATTACATGGGAAAGGGAGGAGTTACATGATGATAGGTTGGAGGAACTACATGCTATTAATACAATTTAGAGATAGGAGGATGATTCATATAAAAGAAATATAATTAAATATTTATATTATTTAATATAGTATATTAAATAATATATATATTTAATATCATAAAATATAATATAAGATTACAATTAAGGATAGGTAATGTTACAATTTACTTGGGGTTTTAATGAGGATTAGGCTTAAGATTCAATTAGGTTTGTAGTAAATAATTAGGTGACAATTAGGAATATATAATAAATATTAATATAATTATAATACAAATATAAATTAATTTAAATATAATATAATATAGGAATACATTTAATATTAGGTAAAGGTTATAATTTAATTAAGTTTCAATTAGGTTTACAAATCAATTAGGATATGGTTAGGGGTGGGGATCATTTAGCATTCTATTATGGTTAGAGTATGGGTTAAATTTAAGATTATTGTTATTTTTGTGATATGTATAGATTGATTCATTTTTAACATGATACTTTTTTTTATTAGAGGGGTAAACACTTCTGACCTAGAGCTAGATGGAACCAATGAGGCTATAGTATGACTAAATTTGGACCTCACTAGACATCTCGATCCCCTTAAGCCATCCTATCACCTTAAATCGTAAATCAATTTCTTAAGGATTCCCAATATGACAAATTTCTTAAGGGGATCAAAGAAGTTCTTAAAATTTGGTGAAGTTGCTCAAGGCAACGAAATTTAACAATAATAAGATCGTGCAAGATTATAATATGAATGATATTTCATGATCTAGGTTGGTCAGTTGAAACAAGAGTAGATCTCAATCAACTATTCCACAAGAAAATGTTCTTCACTAACTTGCAAGTTCATTAACTATTCCAAGGGGCACCAAAACTTTACCCTAAGTTTTGTAAACCCTAAACCCTAAACTCTAAAATCTAAACCTAAACACTAAACCATTCATTTTGTCCTACCCAACACTTTAAAGTGAAATTTGGTTGTCTTAGGAAAATCCACCATATTTCATTCCCTTATGCCATGCAATTTTGTCCTAGGATCTTACTACATGTACATCCCCAAGTTAAGTTATCCTATTACCCTAAACCCTAAACTCTAAAGTCTAAACCCTAAACCCTAAAGCCATCATTTTTTCTTTAAAGGCTCTTAATGGAATTTGGTTGCCTTGGGCAACTTCACCAAATTTTAAGAACTTGAGCCATGTCATTTTCTCCTAGGACCTCACTAGACGTAAATCCCCTTAAGCCATCCTATCACCCTAAATTGTAATTCAATTTCTTAAGGGGATCAAAGAAGTTCTTAAAATTTGGTGATCAAAGTTGCCATCATGATCTAGGTTGGTCAATTGAAACAAGAGTAGATCTTAGTCAACTATTCCACAAGAAAATGTTCTTCACTAACTTGCAAGTTCATTAAATATTCAAAATTCTAAACCCTAAACTGTGAACTCTAAATTCTAAACCCTAAACACTAAACCATTCATTTTGTCCTACCCAGGATCTTAAAGAAAAATTTGGTTGTCTTAGGAAAATCCACCAAATTTCATTCCCTTATGCCATGTAATTTTGTCCTAGGATCTTACTACATATATCCCCTTAAGTTATCCTATTGCCCTAAACCCTAAACTCTAAAGTCTAAACCCAAAACCCTAAAGCCATCATTTTTTCTTAGGCTCTTAATGAAATTTGGTTGCCTTAGGCAACTCCACCAAATTTAATTCCCTTATGCCATGTAATTTTTTCCTAGGATCCTACTACATATATCCCCTTAAGTTATCCTATTACCCTAAACCCTAAACTCTAAAGTCTAAACCCTAAACCTTAAAGCCATCATTTTTTCTAGGCTCTTAATGAAATTTGGTTGCCTTAGGCAACTCCATCAAATTTCATTCCCTTATGCCATGTATTTTTCCTCTTACTACATGTAGATCCCTTAAGCTATCCTATTACCCTAAACCCTAAACTCTAAATTCTAAACCCTAAACCCTAAAGCCATCATTTTTTCTTTAAAGGCTCTTAATGAAATTTGGTTGCCTTGGGCAACTTCACCAAATTTTATTCACTTGAGCCATGTCATTTTCTCCTAGGACCTCACTAGACGTAGATCCCCTTAAGCCATCCTGTCACCCTAAATCATAATTCGATTTCTTGAGGGTTTCCAATATGACATTTCTTAAGGGGATCCAACAAGTTCTTAAAATTTGGTGATCAAAGCTACCCAAGGCCCAACCAAATTTAACAATAATAAGATCCTGGAAGATTATACAATATCAATAGTTAATTGTATTTTCATTCAAGTAACATGTTCCTTAGACATATAAATGAGGCTTACATATAATTTAATCATTTGTATTCAATTATTTAAGGCCATTTATATTGAATGGTTTAAAGGTATTTCCTAAACATGTATCTTACATCTTGAAATTACAAATCTAATGCAGGTTCACTCATATCTTAAAGATCACATGGATCCATTCAATAATATTCGCAATCCACCTCCACACCATCCATCTCCAACACCTTCACCTCCACCTCCACCCACTCCACCTCGTAACCCCCCACGTCCACCACCTGAAATCAATGAACATGCTCGTTTGCAAGCACAAATCAATGCTTTTGCTAGAACCATCCAAGATCAAATCAACATTATTCAAAATGAAGAATGTGTTGCACCTCCTATGAGGATGTTTGCATCTAGGATGCAAACTCTTGTTGATGCTTTCAGGGCTATGGATGGGATCGTAGATGAGAATCAACAATGGCTAGAGGAGAGGAGAACTGCTTTTGAAAAGGAAAACACAAAGAAATGAAGATCTATGTAGTAGAGAGCTATAATAGTTTACAAACTAAAACAATGATCTTAAATAGTTATGAATTTATAAATTTGGTGAACGATGGATATTTTGTGTGATGAATTTATAAATTTGGTTCCAAATGGATATTTTTAGTGACATGAATTTATGATTTTGGTTCTAATGAATTTATAATGAATAGTATATAATAGTATATATTTTATGACTATCTACTAGATCATGATTTCTCCTGCTGAAAAATTGTAATATATATGTGTGTGTGTGTGTTAGACATAAAATGAGCTTTTGTGAATGTTTCAAGTTTATTGTTTAGTATGTATGTGCATGTATTAAAAATTTGCATATATAGTTCTTAAATTTTGAAATTTGTATGTATGTACATAGTTTAGTTTAATGATTTGCATGCACATTATGCATCATATTTTTTATTTTAAATGTACATGTACATACATTTAATTTTGAATTTTGTATGGACATGCTCTTGAGATGAACAATCAATGTATATATGTGTGCATTTCAATTAAATATATGATCTTAATATATATGTTGCTCATCCTATTTCAATTAAATATATGATCTTAATATATGTATGCACATGGACTATTTTGTATGATTTAATGTAGGTGCACATTTATATTCGAGCATATCATGGATGATTTTAACATTGATGATATCATCAATCCACCACCTTAGCCACAACCACATCCACCCCCCCCTCCACCTCCACCTCCACCTCCACCTCCACCTCCCCCTCCCCCTCCACCTCCACCTAATATGCCACATCCAACACCTATCGCATCTGACGAGGCTCGCTTGATAGCACAAATAAATGATCAAGATGCATCCTTACAAAATCAAATCAATGCTATGCAGAGTCAAGCATTGATTCCTCCACATGTGAGACATTTTGCTTCTGCGATGCAAAACGTTGTTGATGCCATCAGGATGATTGATTCTGATCTTGATAGGCATCAATGAGATAGAGAACAAATGAGACAATTTTATTCTGATGGTCTCTCTTACAAACAAATATTAGACCTTAAAATAACGAAAGCCCATCTAGCCCCCTACTTTCTTGACCCTATTACTCGACAACCCATTCCACCCAACAAATCTAGAATATCCATGAGGTGGTGCATACATCTGCAAATGAGTGCACATTTTTGGGATCGATGGTATATGGTTTTTGATACTCCCCCACATGCTAATTGGGAGTTCCCATTGTATTTTTTGAGAAAACTATATGTAGAGTTTGTTTTGGGGAAAAATCCCAATTATTTTGATTTTAGATCATTTCAGGGTGTTGGTGGCGGCATGCCACAATAGAGATTAGGGGAAAGGGTTGATCCTCGACACCCCATGCATGCACAACCCCTTGTTGTTACTCTTAGTCCTCCCATTCCTGCACCTATACATCATCAAGCTCTGGTCTCAACATTAGGTTCCCTTAGTACACTCGTAGGAGACCTTGATCAGCACGCTTCTGCGATAGTGAGTGGGGAGTACAGAGATGATGATGATGATGGAGGAGTTTTTTATGGAGCTGTTCTAAGTACCACTCCAGGAGTGTCGAGGCCCATCCCCCATATATGGGTCCTACCACAATAATGGGTTACACTTTTTGGGACATCCTAATTTTTGCCTGAAATCACATATTGTAAGAAAATACAATGATTTATGACTTTAAAGGTTCCATTTAAATTATTTTAATTAAAGAGTGATTGATCAAACCCCCTTACATCAAACCCCCTTGGATATAACCTTGTTAGATTTAAACCATACCTATAATCGAGTCTCCTCTACACCTATCAAAATGTTGATAAAAACCACTTTTGATTTACCTTTTAGGTGATCAAATAAATTCATTTAAAATTTATATTTTGTAAGCCTGTAGCCCTTATTATAAGCTTCCTAAAAAGTATAATTTCAAATATGTTTAATATGATTATTATATTTATTTTTTATTTCTTGTGAGTGTAGGATTTTCAATGAACATCAAGTTCTTTATTTCACACATACGAAAAAATAGAAAAATAGAGAAAAAAAATTCTAAAAAATACATGTGCCCTAGGTATTGATGTCCTTATTCCAAAAAAAAAAAAAGAATAAGTTAATTCTAATGAATACAAAAAAAGTTATGCTTGCCGAAGTACACCTCTGTCCAAATTATAATTATGTTGACTTGGAAAATTAATTTAAAAAAAAATATGTAACAAAAAATTATGAAAAATATCCATCCCCTAGATATTGGTGTGAAAATTTTGTATTTTCAAAATCATAATTGTATCCTATCTATAAAAAAAGTTACTTGGGATGAAGTAAACATCACTTCTTAAAAATGTTGATTAGTAGAAAAAATAAGTTATTAAAAATTACATAAAATGATTCACAATTTATTTTTTAATTTTTTTAAAAATATATAATTAGAATCTACACAAAATATCTAACAAATAACTAGTTTGATTCATCTTCGAAATTTTAATGGTTTAGCTGCTATAGGTGTAAGAAAGTGAATGTCTGGTGAAAAATCTTGATTTTAATGTCAAGTTTGGCCAAAAATTGTAACCCATTATTGTGGGATCACCCATATGTACTAGTTTTCATCAAGTATGCTATGGACTTGATTAGGCCATACCTAGTTTAGGTGGATAGGGAGATTCTGGTGGTTCATCTGGTCGCATCAGTTCATTTGTAGAGTTCCTCATAGCAGAACATCACCCTAAGGACACTACGACATATGTATAATATATGCATCTAGATGTATGTTCATTTTATAAGAATTTTGATGGTTGTATATATCAAAGAAAATTTTGCAATACATTTTAACAATCAAATTATTTGGTGTACATATGACACTAATGATGTAAGGGAAATCATCTGTTCCACGAGTACATACATCGACACCGGTCATACTCGACAACCCTTATGGGGTATTTTGATTTCAATTTTTAAAATTATATATGAAATCATATATTATTTAACTTCAGTTTTAAATTTATAATTGAATCACATATATGTTTCAAATATTTATGTTGGTTTAGGTGAGTCAATCGACATCCACGTCGATTCCTCTTGAGGGATTGTCAAGCACTCCTTCACTATGGAGTGTCATAGATTAGGGGTAGGTACATTCATATTGTAAATTTGTTTAAATTTTACATTAGTATAGTTACAATTTTATGAGTTTTGAATTCACTACATATATGAAACGCATGCATGCACACTTGTAAATATTATAAGCATTAAATGTCTATGTACATGTATGTCTAGGTTGATACCACAATAAGAATGGGCATTGGGAAAACATTTGATGTTGCAGTTACTCGTGAGGCCACTGATTTCCAAGTTTTTTACAAAACTTTCTACACAAAATTTGCAAACTTGAATATATATATATATATATATTAACCTAATTCAATTGTACATGCTTTAATTTTGATCTTATAGGACTTTGTTAGTGAAACTTTCAGCCCTGACCCAGACATAGTTACACCACCAGGAGGACATGTAGAGCAGGTTCCAGATCAAATGGTAATTTAATTTTTTTATTATATTTAAAGTCAATTATAAATTATAAATTGAATATATACATAATATGAGATTTTTACATATTATTTTTCTTTTATAGCATGAGACACATCTTGTAGTTGAGCATGTATGGACAAGTCCTGGAGAAGAGCCTAGTGCACAACCTCAGAATACAGTACAGTTAAAATATGATAAATTATAAATTAAATTAAATTAAAAAACAATTAATTGAAGAGTTGTACATCTAATTTTGAATTTCTTTTTCTTGTTTATGTAGATTGATTTAGAGAATTTAGAGGTTGCTTCAGGCGCACCAGAGCATCCAGACGTAGATATGATGGTAATTTAATTTTTATGATGGATTATAAATTAAATTGTCATTAAATCATTTTTATTGTCTTACATCTAATTTCATCTTTCTCTTATCAGAGTGTTTCAGGTCATCCACATAGTCCACATGGTGTGAAGAGGTCTCTTGATTATAGAGACAGTACATGACCTAGAAACATGTGATTTTATGTGTTATATTTGTTTATTTCATGGACTATATTTCTTGTTTCTCATGTACTCTGTTGGACTTAATTTCATGCTTAATATATTGGTTTTCATGCACTTAATATGTTACATAAATTATGGACTTTATTATTGTTTGAAATTTTAATTTACACATGTACATTTATGCATTTTATGTTCATAGTCAAGACATTAATATAGGACATTAATGTGAAATTTAGTGATCTCATACATGGATTAATATAGGACATTTTAATATTTATACTTTGCAAATTTAGTGATTTCATACATGATATACATGATATGTATATTCAATTAATAGCGATAATTACTCAATGAACTTATTCAATTCACGTCAATCAATAATCAGTCAATAAATCATAATTTACAAACAAAAGCAATCTATTTATATACCAGAAAGGATAAAATTTTAAGAAATAAAATATACCATAGAAGATTAGAGAATAAAAGCATTAATAAATACTATAAATAATAGTTCATCTAACACTAATTTATAAGTTGTCAAAACAAATAATGAAGTCTTAAGGGGGTGTCTAAAGGGGTCATAAGAGAACGTCTTAAGGGGATGTCTAAAGGGTCATAATAGAATGTGTTAATTAAGGGGATGTCTTAAGGGGTCTTAAGGGGATGTCTAAAGGGGTCATAATAGAACGTGTTAATTAAGGGGATGTCTTAAGAGGATGTCTAAAGGGGTCATAATAGAACATGTTAATTAAGGGGATGTCTTAAGGAGTCTTAAGGGGATGTCTAAAGGGGTCATAATAGAATGTGTTAATTAAGGGGATGTCTTAAGGGGATGTCTAAAGGGGTTATAATAGAACGTGTTAATTAAGGGGATGTCTTAAGGGGATGTCTAAAGGGGTCATAATAGAACATATTAATTAAGGGGATGTCTAAAAGGGTCATAATAGAACGTTTTAAGGGGATGTCTTAAGGGGTCATATTACGCCTAAATGGGATGTCTTAAGGGATCTTAAGGGAGTGTCTTAAAGGGATGTATTAAGGGGTCATAATATGTCTTAAGGATATAATTGATTTAACAATAATGTATGCATGATATTTAGTGATTATACACATAAACATAAAGTTTCAAAGTAGGGAAACATGCACATTTAAGAAACAAAATATATAGAATATTGATTTGATACATAGAAGTACATAGAGTATGTTTAACTTTGTAAGTATGTATGTACATATATGTCATCTCAAAACAATGTTTACAAAATTTGGATATGCCATCTCAAGAACATCTCAAACTTGTGGCTAGAATGTAGTAGGTCTTCACACCACCTGATATCAAAAAGGTACAAGCAATATCAATGAAATCATCAAAACATACATATTTTAATTTATATTAAACTATCTATATGTATAGAACTCAAGTACCTGCATTTAAAAGTATTCCACACATGTTTGTAGGTTGAATCCATGCATCCTCTCCTTTTTGTTTCAAAGTATGAGATCAATGCAATGATGGCTTTAGGATACAAAAAATGACAATAAATCAATTTTAACTATTAATGTTCAAGGAATATCAATATGTAATCAAAACATGTATTTAAATATAATTTAACTAATAATTGCCTGCTTTTACCAAGTATTCCATGTTGTCTAGGTTGAATCTGCATGGACTAGATCCTTTTTGTGATTATGCCTTAATGATATATAAAAGGACAATTTAAATCAATTTCAACTAATAACACACTTGAACAATGTCAAAACATGTATTTAATGTATTTAAAAGGAAAAAATAAAACTAAAACTATATTTACCTGTATTTACTTATTCCATTGTACCATCTGCATCCTCTCTCTTTTGCAATGCATCTATGATTGCCTCATGCTCTTCCATAGAAATTGACCATAGAAATTTTTTTGAAGGTCTTCCATGATACCACTCTAGTTTTATATTTGTTGCCGCCACCAAATGTGAATAATGCATAATCTTTTTATGTGTTTCATAGTCTTCGAATGTAGGTAGACCATTCTTTCTTCTCAAGTATTTTCGTAGCAAAGTTGCAACAACCACCACTGATCCTATTGGAAAACATGTTCAAAAACCATTATCAAATAAGTTCTCAAAATTTTCTTAAGGGGATTAAAGACTTGTTCTAAAAAATTGCTTAAGGGGATCTAAAACTTGTTATCAAAATTTGCTTAAGGAGGTGTCTTAAGGGATCATCGTACCTATTGGATAATGAAAGCCATCATCATCTTCTCGAGGTGTTATCAACTTATGTTTAGTTTCCACACAACGAGCCAACCAATATTCTATTTTCTCTTCATTCCCCTTAGGTGCAATAACAACATACACATGTCCTGCCAACAAAATTTAATTTAATAACATGTGCATATCCATATAAATAATTTAGTATTACAAAATAACTTAATAAAGTGAAATAAATTGAATTAAAATTACCTTTTTGTACAAGGTCTAAAACATGGTCATAATATTCAGATGCAAACAATTGATCATTTTCTTCAATAGTTCTTTCATATTGATTATGTGCTTCTACATGTGTCAACAATCTTTGCTTCCACTATTCAACCCATTTTGTATTTTCGCAAGCTTCCCAATCTCCTGAGATACAAAACTAGAAAAAACATGCAAGCTCCCTTGTCCAAATAGTCCATGTGCTTGTTGTCGCACTCCTAAATGAATGCCATTTAGTAGATCCACTAATTGTCTCACAATCAACTCTAGATACAATGTTCTCTTCTTCCACCAACCAAAAGAATCGATGAACTATAGAGTAATCACTCGAACCAGGTGCAGATAATCTTCTATTAAACCAATCCACAATCTCATGTGCATTTTTAAATTTTACTGAATCCTCAAATTTTAATTATTCTCTAGCAAGAATTTTTTTGACACACACACCAGCTCCATCATGTTCTCCTTTACCATGCCCAGCTTAAAAAAAATCCCATATATGTTGGACATTAAGTTCCTTGTGAACCCTACTTAACCAATAGAACATTCTAGCATTTTTGAACTGCCCCATACAATTATCTGACCATATGAAGTGTTCTTTCATATGGATTCCTCTTTCTCTTAAATTTCTATAAAATATACTAAAACAATATTGAACATACTTGATGAGTGTAACCGATTGTCACTCAAATAAAAATGATACTCCCTCAAAACTTTTCTATCATCCTTAGTGCTATCATCTGCATGTCTATAAACAATATGGACAAACATAGCTACTTGCACTGAATTATAATATTGAGATTGAATTTCCTCTTGCAGAGTGACAGTATAATTCTCCGCAAAATCAACCACTGAAATTATAGTACCAATTGGAAATGTGTTTCTACATGCATGAAATTGGCCATCAAGCCATCGAGCATGTTCAAAGTGCATGACATATTTTGGTACAATTTTATTATTAAATTCACTCATAAATGCATGCACACTAGCTTTTTCTGTAACTAAATCACAACGCTTTCCTATTTTTCCATCTTTTAAAGAATAGTGAACATTCCTAAATCTTTTGACATCTACTAATTCTTGTTGAAAATCATGATCAAAACTTTCATGCAAACAAATTCTTAAAAATGAAAGATTTCCACAGTTAATGCATTGTCCAGAAATATAAGAACTTAAATAAAATAATTTATCATTATATTTTTCACAAAAAAAACTTGAAATAAACTCTCTTATTTCTTTAGGTGGCATATCAATACCACAATCCTGTTTAATCATGTTAGTATGCAAGGTACAATGTATATATCAAAAAACATCATAAAAATAACAAAATTGAACATGTATTTTACAACAACAAGATATTCATCGCTTATTAATTTTTACATACCAGGGTTTAAATTTTTCAAAAGACCTTTGACTTATTTTAATATTACCAGGTAATACTGAATCACTACAAAATTTTCTATAAAATTCAATTTGTGTTGTATCTAATAGGTGTTTTGGGTGAGGATCATGAACTTTGGACCCCACCCTTCATTTTAAAACATCTCTATCATTAGATGAAACCCTAGTATTATCATGCCGATATTTTTTTATCAAAGATTTAATTTCAACATTCAATTTTATATCAGACCTCAGTAGTCGCCCACTGAAACTCCAACATTGATTGATAGGATCATTTTCTATACTTTCTCTTCTTTTTTCCACTCTTAGTAATGTTTTAGGATGCATTTTTAAAACTTTACTAATATTGCTTACCATTCTTTTATTCAAAGTTGCTTTATTAACTATAGCAGTAGTTATAGCTCTTCTTGCTGCATTTTTATCTTTAGATTGACTATTTTTCCCAATAGATTAAATGGCACTAGCAACAGTAGACATAACATGTTTTAATGATTGATCTTTTCTTTTTGGTTTAACATAAAAGCCTAACCTTTTCATTACTTTCCTCATTTTTTGCATTCTCATCAATTGCATCATTAGTTGACATTGACATGCAATTTTTTTACGATAAAAGAACTTGGTGTATATTCTATTCGCATATGTTCTTATTTTCCTCCAAGAAATTTGACTAGGAAGATTATCGAAAACACCACTTCCAATTTAAAAAAAAGTATTTTCATTAAATTCATCATCACATTCTAGATTTTCATCTTCATTTTCATCTTCATCTTCATTTTCATTTAAATTTTCATCTTCATTTTCATCAACAAAACGGTTTTTCATTTTCATTTTCATTTTCATTTTCATCAACAAAATGGTTTTCATTTTCATTTTCATCAAAAATACAGGTTTTGTTTTCATTTTCAAGAAAATGATCATTTTGATTTTCATTTGCAACAAAATATTTTTCTTTTTTGTTTTCAACAAATTCTATAAAAGATTCATCTCTCTGAATATAGTCAATGTCAACATCATTATGTCCAACATCTTGTAAAACTTCTACATACAAATTTACCATTTCACTAACATGTGTATTTGAAGACGTACTTGGATTTGTGCATATTGACACATTATCCATAGCATTCAAAGAGATATTTGAAGACATAGTAGGACTTGTTTGTATAATCATATTCTTCTCCAAATTGACTCCTTGCAAATTAGCTTCATCTACAACCATGGTATCCTCAATGTTTTCATCTTCAATAGTTGTTGAATTGGTTGCTCCACCATCATTCATTGATTTCATTCTCATTCTTCTTTCTCTTTGTCTTTGTCTCTCTTTTTCTCTATTTGCTTCAACTTCTTGAGGAGTCAATGTCTTCCTTCTATTATTACAAGCTTTATCTCTAATAATTATAAAATTCTCAAGCACAAATGAATGTTAATAGTGAAATACTTCAAAATATTCAATCCAAATTGCAAGTTGAATACCTATTAGGACAAAATTCTTCCTCTTGTGTTCCTCAAAACAAGTAGAAAACTACCACAATTCTGTTGGTGTAATTAATATTTAATTACACTTTACATAAGTTTACTTAGGTAATTATTTCATTCCTAGGTTAATTAGTTGTCTTTCTTATCTTGTTGAGCTATCTTGTTGCTCAAGATAAGATTAGGGTTATACATCTTTGCTTTTATAAAGCAAATCATTATCATGTAATTAATGAATTCTCAAATAATATTATGTTGCACATTCTTTTGCAACCTCTTCGCTTTTTCTGATTTTCTCTTATGTGGAAGGTCTTTTCGGTTTGAAAATTTGATCTTGGTTTCTAACATGGTATCAGAGCTTTGATTTGCAGCCCCTTCTTAGATTTTTGAGAAAATCATTATAGGGTTTGTTCAGGATTCCTCGAGGGTATTATGCCTTGAGTTCATTCATGAGGCATTTTGGATTAGATCGGGCTTCACCATTGGATTCAGAGTGCTGGAAAAAGTCAAGATTGATTTTTGTTTTGTAGATTTTGGCCATCATTTGCCAAATCTATGAGGGTTTGAAGTTCAAAGATTTTTTGCAAGCTCTGGGGGTAGCCAAATTTTTGGAGTAGTTTGAGTAGAAACAGAGGTCACCATTACGTTCACAGCGGCCAAAAACCCTAAGATTGCCCTTCGTTTCATCAATTTATGAGCAATTGGTCTGGAAGGCAAAAGAAATTTGCCTGGGGGGCCGTACGGCCTCCCTAGCACGTTTTTCGATGCACAAAAAATTAATTTTTTTAAAAAAATGTGTTTCTCTTTTTCTACGCCGGCTCCTCCAGTTCACCAGGATTCCGCCACCCAGCAGTCATCAGCCCGCCACCGCCATCAGTGCCCACTGCCCAAGCACTGCAGGGTCGACCAGCTCCCGCGG
Source organism: Sequoia sempervirens (assembly GCA_007258455.2). Lineage (NCBI taxonomy): Eukaryota > Viridiplantae > Streptophyta > Pinopsida > Cupressales > Cupressaceae > Sequoia > Sequoia sempervirens. Next base: position 801,908,954 of record VDFB02281492.1, on the reverse strand, counting down.
GCCCCCATCAGCATAGTTCGCGGTCGTATGGGGGATCGAGCACTATGCGCCCAGCCCCTGCCCGGCCGCTCAACCCCTAATTCATACCCGATAGGTTACATGGGTGACTAGGGGCTCCATCCCAACCCCAAATCCACTAGCCCCTAGTCACACAAAGGACTAGTGGTTAAGTTTTTTTAGCCCCCTGGGCACCCTGCAGCCCTTATTGGGCATTCTGGAGCAACTTTCACTAAATCAGGTGTATTATTTGCATACGATCTTCATTTTTCACAAACAAGATACTGTTGGAAAGCTGATTCCAACACCAATCCAGTGGTACAGGTTTTTTTTATCAGATATTGCTCCAGATTTATTTTGCAAGCCTTTCAACTCATATGTTGTTTTCACTCTGCAGGGCATATCTTTTGACTTGGTGATCCATTTTTCATCATTCTTATGGAGTTGGAAAGCTAATTCAGTCCTCTACATAGATCTGAGGTCTATTTTATTTTTCTATTTATGAATTTTTAGGTTGCTCTCCTTTTAAAATCATTGGGTTATTGTAATAAATGAACTAATATAAAGTTCCATCAGGGGGTTTCTTGCATAATAAATCTGATTAGAGTGTATTTTTCACTTTGATCTCCATATCCATTTTGATTTGTTAGCTGCTTGTATGGGTTATTTGGTTTCCTAGTTTCTTTTGGCCTCATCTTGTCTTTGTTTGACACATTAGATTCACATCAGTTCACACTTTAGAATGAGAGCCTATGGTTAATGATCCACATTGGATCCATCTCAATTTGAGGGCCATGTTTTTATGGTTAATGTTCTAGAGTCTTCATGGTACTCCTTCCTATGGAAGAGTTTTAGTCATAGTTTGGCATCAGCATTGAGATACACGACTTCCAGATTTTGTCATCATTTCATCTAATGTTGCTTCACAGATTCCAGGGTTGTTCCAATTTGTGAATTTTTCAGTGTTTCGTGGCATCAGGTCTGCTGTAACATTATTATGATTTCGGTTTTGATTTCTTGTAGATAGAGGTATCTTTCCTTGCTTGTCAGATTGCAGTTCCAGTGTTACTCCATAGTGTTCTTCTAGTGCTTCTTTGCATTAGTCATCTTGTTGTAGGGGGGTTTTGTCCCACTAGGTTTTCCTTCTCTACCTCATCATTGCATTTGTAAATGAGTACCTGATCAAGCCTTATTGTCGGGACTCATCTTTGCATAATAATTTTGCTTCTCCCTAAGTTGCACTTATGGGGGGTGTTGGTGTAATTAATATTTAATTACACTTTACATAAGTTTACTTAGGTAATTATTTAATTCATAGGTTAATTAGTTGCCATCCTTATCTTGTTGAGCTATCTTGTTGCTCAAGATAAGATCAGGGTTATGCATCTTTTCTTTTATAAAGAAAATCATTATCATGTAATTATTGAATTCTTGAATAATATTATGTTGCACATTCTTTTGCAACCTCTCACTACCACAATTCCACTTTAAAAATTGTTTTCTTCATGCCTCCTTTGAAAAATTCAATCCATATTGCAAATTGAAACATTTTGTTCCTCCAAACAAGCACAAAAATAACACAATTTCACTTCAAAAATGGTGTAGATGATTCCCTGTTTGATAAAATCAACTAAAAATCAAGTTCACCACCTATAAATACAATAACTTATGAAAAATAATTTACTTTTACTGCTCTCGGCCGTACATGTGAAGTTGTAGACTTCACAGTATTTTTTGCAATGTATTTAAATAAACTAAATGGGATCCCGTTTATAAAACGGGATCCCACTTATTATAAAATGGGATCCTGCTTATAAAATCGGGATCCCGTTTCCAAGAAGCAGGATCTCGCTCTATAATCAGGATCTCATTCGTTGACATTGAATGTCGGGACCATTGGCTGGGAAATGGGATCCCATTTCCTTTACAATGGTCTGAATATTGTCGAATAGGGAATGGGATCCCGATTATAATATGGGATCCCGTTTATGAATAAACAGGATCCCGTTTTATATTCGGGATCCTGTTTTTTAAAATTTGATTTTTTTTTTGCATTGTGGTTGGGTTTTTGCCTAGGTTTTTGGTTCGGGAAAAGCATTGGAAGTCTGAACTTAGGACTTCAACCTGGTTTGACCTGCAAGTTGAAGGTCCTAACAATGTCAAAGAAAAATACCGACTTTGGACATATGGTTGACAACCTTTTTTGCAAAATTTTCTAACGAAATTAAAAACCATTTTAGATGAAACAATGCAGATTCTAAATATGTAATTTGTTTTGCAATTGGATTATTTTTTCTATTTTTCAATTAATTTCTAAGAAAATTGGGGGATAAACTTTAAATATTAGGGTTTTTTACTATTTTAATAACTTTTGATCAACATAACATTTTGACAAACAGATTGCATGAGAACAAAATTCAGACAATTCTTTTCAATTTAAAAAAAATTAAAAAAATGATAAGTTTAAGTCATCTTATGCATGTTGTACCAGATGATTTTTCAAAATGACAAATCTACCTAATAAAAATTTAACAAAAAAATAATAATTCAATAAAAAATAACAAAAAAATATCAAGAACAAGCTTCAGTGAGTCATAAAACTTTTCCCAAAAGGATTTAGAAAAATACGATAATTTAAGTCAAAATATGGATGTCGTACACATGCATGGTATGGTAAAAAACAATGACTTTTAAACAATGGTTTTTAGAAATGCCTAATATAACTCAATTTGTACAATCTGGGTATTGAAATAATTAAATATTTGGAAACTAGACTCTGAGCACTACATTTTATGATTAGTGACTTTTTTAAAGATTTGATCTCTAAGTGCTTCAAATTTTAAGGTCAAATTTGTCAAATTCTGAAAATCAAGAAAAACACTTCCACTTTTTGGACAAAAAGTGGACTCAACTTCTTGCACACACCCATGAAAGCTAGCAATTTTTTTATGATGGCATTTAGATTGTTACCTTCATATAGAAAGGAGGAATGGTTTTTGACTATTCATCACTAGAAGCAGAGTTTCCCAAAAAGCATGTCATCCAGTTAAAAGGGAACAAGCTTCCTCGAGGATTAATTTCCCTTGAGAATCTCTTTGATTGTGAAAATGTGAGAAATGATAAGCAAAGTTTCACTTAAGACTCTAGGGACTACAAAGAGCTTGATGTAGGAAGCGGCAGAAAGTTAAAAGTTGGAAGGGAAGTTCCTATAAGGACAAGAAAGGACCGAAGGATCTATGTTTCAAATATGACGAAGTTATTGCCTGGACCTATGATGATCTTAGAGGGTATGACCAGGGTAGAATTCAACATATCATTGAATTGGTGGAAGGATCTAAGCCCGTTTGACAAAAGCAAAGGCCAGTCAATCCAAAGGTCGAGGTGTTAATGGCATAGGAGCTCACCAAATTGGTCAAGTCCAAAATTATATATCTGATCAAAAATTCCACTTGGGTGTTGAATTTGGTACCAATCCGAAGAAAGAATCGAGATATTAGGCTTTGTGTCAATTTTTGAGACTTGAATAAAGCCTTGCTAAAAGATCATTACCCCTTGCCATTGATGGGGCAAATTCTGTAAACTGTGGCTAGATCAAATATTTTTTCATTATTGGATGGTTTCTAAGGCTATAACCAAATATATGTGAAGGAAGACGATCAACATAAGACAATGTTTACCACTAAGTGGGGAATGTTTGCATTTTCAAAAATGTCATTTGGAATTTCAAATGCTAGTGTGACTTTTCAATGGGCAATGGATATTGCTTTCAAGGGATTGATCAACCTGATCATCTTAATATATCTAGATGACCTGATGGTATTTTCAAAATTGAAAGATGATCACTTTGATCATCTAGAGAAGGTTTTCTAGAAATACCAATAGTTCAAAATTTCTTTGAATCCCAAAAAATGCATTTTTAAAGTACCTCAAGGAAACTTATTGGGCTTTGTAGTATCTAAAGAGGGAATAGCGATAGACCCTAAAAGGGTTAGGTCAATAATGGAATTACCCCTGTGAATGAACCAAAAGGGACTACAATCTTTTCTTGCGAAGATCAATTTTATCAATAGATTCATATCAGATTTCATAGGCATTGCAAGACCAATTATATTGATGCTTAAGAAAAAACTTATTTTCAAATGGACCACCGAAGGTAAGCAACTTTTGAGTAGATAAAGATAGCCATCGCCACAACCCCAATATTGGTTAACCCTAACTTTTCCAAATACTTTCTACTCTATGTGTATAGTGGTCAACATAGCATAGCTTTTGTGCTCACTCATAAGTGAAAGGAAGATAATGGAGAGCATCCTATTGCATTCCACTCAAGGACCCTTAAAGGTTATGAAGGCAAGTATAATTTTATAAAAAAATAGGATTTTTCTAGTGTTAAAAGCCTAAAGAAGTTCCGACACTTGGTGTTAGCCAACAAGATGTATATTCTTGTAGCACATCCTAGTCTACAGGAATATATTATAGAAGGAGAAATAACAAAAAAGAGGGAAAATTGGATCACTAAGATCTTAGAATATGATGTGTACATTAAACAACCAAGTCGGTTCGGGGAAGAGGTTTGTGTGAGTACATTGCATAGAAATCAAGTCTCGTAGCTAAAGAAGAAACCAATCAGGTCTACTTGAACCAATTCGAGCTAATGAATCTTGGGTGGTTGATCAAACACAGTATATATAGAAGGGGAACTACCCAACTAGCCTTTTGTTCCATAAAAGTTGATACTACCCATTGCAAGGCACTAGATATGTATTAATTGAGGCTGTATTATTCAAAAGAAATTATGATGACCATGTATTTCTAAGATGTTTAGACAAGCTACAAGTGGAAAGAGTTCTCAATGAGTTTCATCGTAGTCTTGAGGGTGGAAATTTCTCTGCCAAGACTACCACATTAAAGATAATACAAGAAAAATATTATTGGCCCTCCATGTTTGTCGAAGCACATCATTTGGTGAAAAAGTGTACCTAATGCCAATTTTTTGTTTGCAAAAGAAAGAATTTCACTTTGCCCCTAAGCCCAATTGTAACCGAGGAAGCCTTTACTCAATGGGGTTTGGATTTTATTAGAATGATAAATCGTATTTCTAGTGTTGGACACAAGTGGATCCTCATAGAGACTGACGACTTCACAAGGTGGACAAAGGTTGTAGCCCTAAAGAATTCCACAGAGGGGGAAATTGCCAATTTCTTTGAAGAGCTAGTAGCCATATTTGGCCCACTGAAGACCATCATCTCTGAAAATACCCGAGCTTTTGTTGGATTAGGGATGTCAGATTTTGTGATTAGACATGGTTTTTCCTTAAAACTTCATCAAATTACTACCCACAAGGAAATGGGTTAGCAAGTCAACCAACAAAAACCTAATTAGGTTAATCAAGCACATTAGGTCAGAATGACGAAGGGATTGACACAAGCACCTATGAGCTAATTTGTGGGTGGACTGGATTACTCCCAAGAAAATTTTGAAGACCCCCCCTTATGAATTGATGTATAGAAAAGAGGTAGGGTTACCCATTTCCATAGAAATTCTTGCCTTGAAATTATTGAAAGCCCTAGAAATTGAAGAAAATAGTGGAATGGAGGTATGACTAGCGAAACTCCTCAAACTAGAGGAAGATAGAGAAAAAGATTCTAAAGCCATGACCAACTGTCAACAAATAGTAAAGCGATGGTTCAAAAAAAAGACCTCTAACCCAAAATTGAAAGAGGGGAGCTTAGTGCTAAAGTACAATGAATGTACTGGAAAACCAGGGCAACACACAAAATTTGAAGCACTTTGGAAGGGACCCTTCTGAATCAGTGCCTGCAAGGAAAAGAATGCGTATGGAATTGAAGACATGGAAGGAAACAATTTAGATATACTATTGAAAGGTATTTATCTAAATATTTTCCATTAAAATACAGAATTCTTTATAAAAATTTAATAGTTATGTACCATATGTAATTTTTTTGTAAATACATTTTAAATTTTAAGAATAAGCCACCCAAGAATAACATAGAAGAAACACAAAGTTGTATTATATTATATTCATCAAAACATTAGCAATGCAATACAAATCTCGAGGCTTAGATTTAAACATGAGGCTCTCTTGAGCAAACCCAAAAGGAGTTACAGAGCAAAAGGATGCAAAAAGGAAGCAACATGTAGAAAAATAATAAAGAAAAGCCTCTAGCCATTGTCTAGGAAGTTAAAAAGCACTCATTATTGGGTTCTTATTCTTCTTCTTCTTCTTGTTTGTTAGGGCACAAAAAGGGGATGAAAACACAACACACGTGGGCTCCACATGACATAGAACCAAGGCCTATTTGTTGTGACTCTAAACTAGAAAGTCAAAGTGCTTCCTCTAGGAAATTCCCAGAGTGTGCTCCACATAATACTCCCGGAGCAGATAGGTGGCCACTGGTTGAGAAGAGCAGTGGTGCATCTCAAGGTCCATAGTGTGGAAGTCAAAAAGGAAGTGCAACTAGGGTATGTCTATCCCAAAGTCTACATTCTTGTGGAAATCCATGGCGCCCGGGATACCAACACCAAGGATGGCCACTTGCACTATCTCTCCAATCCCTTCCATCAATGAACCATCAAACATCTAGTGGAACAACTCAATTATTATGGTCTTGGCCATGTTCAGGTCAAGCAGTGAGGCCACAAAGTGGGAAAGAAAATTGTAGTTGCTCTGGAGCTGGTTCTCATTGTTAATGAAGTCTTGGCCAACTACCCACCTGAACACAACCATGGCAAGGTGGTCACATTTCTTCACCAGGTGCTTAATTCGGTCACTAGTGACCTCTCCCACAAAGCAGTATTGTGGCCTCTGTGGGAGGAGTTGAATAGGAGTACCTAAGCTAGTAGACATTCTAAGAAGCAACGAATTGTGGTGGAATGGGAAATAGTGGAAAGCTTGCTAAACTTAAGAGACTATATTTTGAATGAATATTTCCTAAGGTGGCATAGCTATATATAGAAAAGTTAAGCCAATGAACCCAACCAATCAAAGTTCTATTTTTGGCCAAATAGGAATGGGAAAATATCAAAGTAGAATGGAGGAAGGTAAATAAATCATATGGAGGATCTATCAGAATATCTTGAGAAATAAATTTGGGCGTTGGCAGTAAATGCTCTTGTCGATTGTTGACATGTGTCCTCTACCATCATTAGCACTAGCCAGCTTACCAATGAGAAAAGACATGGATTAATGCACTAAGTTCTGACAAATTAATGGTCATTTCTTTTCAAGAGTACCTTGCATCACTTAAGGATGCTTCACATAGTAGAAAGCATGAGCTTCAATGCAATGCGTTTATTTGTAAAAGAGGCATTGGGGAGAGTGTACTAATTACATTCTCATGGCATTTTTGACATTCCCAAGGGATACAGATCTCAAATCCACACATATCGCCTCAGTGGCAGCATTTAATGGACCAAAAGTAACAATGTATCCATAACTACATGTACAATAAAGGAAATTAATTACACTCAAAATTAGGTTTTTCTAAAGAAGCAAAGGCAAGTGGCCATTTTTGTTAAGGGAATTCTCTACAACTTCCTGATACAGCCATGGTGGAACCATCAACCTTTGGTAGAAAAGGTGTAACTTCAAGAAAAAGGACTAGCTACATTGATATCTTTGCACACAACTCATTTTCCAACACTTCAGTAGTTGAGAAGAGGCCTTTGAGTTCTATAAAAAGGTGTGTCTTGATAGACGCATCTCAAAAGAGGTGGTGCAAGATATAGCTAAGAATATTTTTGGCGCCAAGTTATCAGCTAACCCTAAAAGTTTTAGGGAATATTTATTTTAAATGGTGGAGCATGGACCATCAGAGGGTTTTGGGTCTTGACTCTGGAATTGTGGTCTGCCATAGTTCATACTGCCTACTGTACATCAATGCCTGGAGCTAGTCAACACATGTGCCAAAAGATTCAACAAGAGGACAAAAGCCATTGAAGGCAGCAGGACTCAAGTTATTATTTCTACAGAGGCCATGTTAGAAAAATGAAGAAGTTTTGTTATTTTGTGTTGTCATTGATGTCATCATGATATTCGAGGTACAATTGCAAGATCAAGTTTGAAGTTTCTCTGGTATTTTGGTCTAGTATCTGATCTAGTATTTTTCTTACATCCTTTGGTATTCTAGTCTGGATTTCTCTAGAGATAACAATCATTGATTTGTAGTTTTGAGAGGTTGATTATGGTTGTTGGAAACATGCACATTCAAAATATTATGTGCTCTGGTGCTTGTATGGCGAAGTTGTATTACTCTATTAGCTATTTTTTGTGTTGAGGTCTATTCCTGGCTGACCTCTTGGGTTGATTGTGATACTGTGGATTAATTTTTTAAAGAAAACATTTGTGTGAAATATTTTTGGTTTGATCTGACATGATGTAGGATGAAAAATGATTTAATTGGTTTGTGAGATTTTTTTTGTGAAATTTTGAAGCCAACAGATGGAATTTTCGTGAATAGGAAGTGTGACTAATTAGGCCAACCTAATTGATGCTTGTGAAGAGATTGGGTATATATAATAGACAATTTTGAAGAAGTGAGAAGAAGTGATGTGATGATGTGTAGTGGGAACATGATGAAGTGTGTCAAGTACGTTTATTAGGCTCTATTTGGAACTAAATCTACACTCACTAGGTGTACTTTGTTAGCTCATTTTCAAGTTGAAAGATATTCAATCGTTGTAAATTTGTAGGCAATGATCCTTTGTTTTGTACAGTGAGTCTTGGCAGTGAGCCACCCATTTTTATAATATCTTATAATCGGTTATACTATATTGTGAGCTAACACTCATCGCAATTTTTCTCATTTTGAGTTTTCCCTATAAATTTTTTGGTGTTCATGTGTGTTGTGTTTCCATGCTCTATTAATGCTCTTATTTATCTTTGTTATTATATGCATTGGAATAGTTGGATTGTATCTGATCAAAAAATTTAAGAAGATATTTATTCACCCCCCCTCTGAGTATCTTAGACCTTCAACAATTGGTATCAAATCCTAGTTCCTCTGGTTGAGTTTAACAGCTTGAGGGAGATCCTGAAGATTGAAGAAATGGATGATAAAGGAGAGCTCCAGACTACTCTTGAGGATCTTGATAAAGATGAAAGAGAAAAAAGAGATCTGAAAGACAATATTTAAGAAGCAAATGAATGTGTCTAAAAATATAAGTTGCAATTGAAAAAGTTTAAAGATAGGCATAAGGAAGTAATTGATCAATTGAAGAAGGAAAATGAAGAGATTACAGGTCTAAAAGTGAAAGTGGAAGAGAAGAAAATAATAGAAGAATGTTTGAAAAAATTGTTAGAAAGAAAGTTTGAAGATTGCACTAAGCTTGAACAATAAATTGTGAATTTGAAAGAAGATCTAGAGAAGGTGAAACTCTACGAAAACAATTTCAAAACTAGCTCAGATAGGCTTTATGAATTGATTGAAAGACATAAACTGAGTAAAGATAAAAGTGGTTTGGGAAATGATACTGGTGAAGGCTCTAATATTGTGAATAATCAGAAGACTCAAAATGAAGGAAAGTAGAAAAGAAATTCAACAAAATCTGCTAGGAGACCTCTAGTGAGATATCCTGATGCACAAAGGTAACCTTCTTTTAACAACACTTGTTTTTCATACAATAAATTTGGTCACAAGGCAACCAAATGTAGAAGTAGGATGAATTAGTTCGCTGGTCCTTTTTTTGGTCAATGTTTTGCATGCAAAAGATTTGGACATAGGGAAAGTGAATGCAGAACTTCAATGATGAATCAGTTTGATGGAAAAGTGAACCAATCCTTTAATGGCTAATGTTCTACTTGCAAAAAGTATGGAAATAAAGCTAATCAATGTAGAACAAGATTCAATGGGGGTTAATCTAATCAGAGAAATATTGTTTTCTTTAACTACAATAAACCAAGACATGTTTTAAGAGTCTACATAAGCAAAAAGGTAAGCAGACCAATCTAGTAGGAGGCAATGAACCTATGAAGAAGGTTGACAAAGATGAAATGAAGCAAGAAATGAATGAAATTTGTTAAAATAAAGAAGAACCAAAGACTGTTGATGTGTTTGTTCCCTCATCTAGTATGGACATTTTCTTTGAAGACTAGACCTAGCAAGGTCGTAGGGGGAGCATTATTAGAAAATATTAAAAAACCACTAGATAAATGTCGTGTCAGAGGTTGGCACGAGGTTGAAATGTGAAGAATGAATTTTTAGATGCTTTGAAAAAGGAACCAAAATAAAATATATTGGCATGATGATTTACAGATTGAATTATGGTTTTTTGTGTTAAGAAAAACATTTTTAGCAACTTTTTGAAATCTGTCACATTTAATGCGGAGTTGGGCAGATTGATGTTTTATAAAGAAAATGATTAATTCATGTTGATCATTTGTGTATCTGAACAGATTGAAGAGTGTTTGAATCATTTTCAAGGAGATTTGGATAATGAGAGTACAAACCCTAGTTTCAGATTCTTTGTGAAGAAAAAGGTACTTTAATCTTCCATGTAGTTGAGTTTAGTGTCTTTTGTGCTATTTGAGTTTGGAATTGGAAGTATGGCTACTCTTGTGGTAGTTAAAGTGTCAGAAAGGCCGAGACCCTCTTACAAAAAGTACTCTTTGAAATTTTTCAAAGATGATCCCATGGGCACATATTTCTGTTAATTCCTCATGGTGTAATGCCGACTAAGGATACTAGGATGATGATTCGAGTAAAATTTGAAGAATACAATCATGCAAAGCTAATTGACATCTATCAAGATGAGCTTATCAGTGATGACTTCAAGGTAAAACCTGAGTATTCAAATGTGGTTAATAAAAGGTTGAATGTTTGGAACAATTTCCCTAATTTCAGCTATGATGACAAATTTGTGAAGTCGATTCTAAGTAGAATCCATGAAAAAAATTTGTGGACTGACCAACTGCATCTTATAACGAAGGAGGCGACTAGGGCCATTATAGGTTTATGGGATAAATGTATAGTTCCCATGCTAAAATTGATAAAGAATGAAGTTGTAGAGGAACTTATAGGAGCCAAACATGATAAAAGAGCTTTAGCAACAAAAACCATTACTAATCTAGTAGTGAAGTATGCATATCTCATGATAGGTCACAAGATATATTTTACAAATAGAGAAAAATATTTTCCCCTCTCAATTGCTAACAGTTAGGTAACATTGAATAAGCGGAAGGCTAAGGGTGAGCTCACTAATTTACTGACTACCTGAGGCTTAGTTCTCATTTGTGACAAGTGGGATTATAATCTAATAAGGCACTTTGGTTTGAAACATGAGAGTTAGGAATATTTTGAGAGAAGGAGGAATTTGACTCAAGAAAGGGTGGAGATATACATTGACTTGGCTCACATCCCACTTGGATGACCAAAATGGCTAAGTTTCTATGAGCCACAAGCAAAATATTAGAGGAACATCCCAATGGGAAAACCCCTCAAAACACAGTTGAAGTGAAAGGGATGGTCAAAAAGGAAAAAGGAAGATTTCGGGAGATTCCAACAGGAGATTAGAAGCCCAAGTGCCTCATTTGGTAACTTTTAGCCACACGATGAGGAGTTTGAAGACATTTATGATCAAGAGGTTGACTTCCACAACACCAATCCAAAGACTAACCGTGAAATTGATGAAGAACAAGTTTTGTGTCAAGCTTCTCGGCATCGAGAACTCACTTCTCAACCTTGGGAATTCGATAGTTGGAGAGACTCAAGGCGAAGGGACTCACAATCTCCACCATCTGCTAGTGCCCGAATTAAAGGAAAAAGGACCCGATGGTCCCCAAATGGGTTTGTTGTGGTTGTCGAGATAAGTTTCAGAATGGTCAGCTGCTAAAGGATCAAAATGTACTAGTTCTTCTCATGCAAAGAGAAAATGGGTCCTAGATCTAGGCACACCTAAAGCACCAACCCAAGGAGAAGAAGAAGCAGAGTCTTCCCTACAAAATGTTCTGACTACTATGGCCTAGGTAAGTTTTTCTCCCCCTTTTCTTCCTACTTTTGCATCTTTGGTTACTCCTCTGTCTCCTCCCATGGAAAGGAATTATTCATCCTCAGAACCTAAGTTGATAATCTTGAATACACCCCTTGCCATTTTTAACAAATCTTCCAAAGTCACCATGTGTGTCGAACATGCATCATCTACTTCAGCCGCTATTGATTCTTTGATCACCCTATCAAGGGCCCCAATTGAAACAACTAAAATTTCCATATTACCCATTACTCTCAGCCCAACCACTTCAAGGAAGACACCTCTCCTTCAACCCATTTCTCTTTTCACCTCGACTTTCCTTTCCCCTGCCCAGTCTCAATTTAGTGTCCCACCTTTTTCCATGATAATGCTCCCTTTTGTATCCCTGCATGCTCACACATCTGAAATCTCCACTTCTATCACCCTTTTTAGACTCCCTCTTAGTGCTTCCATTGTTGCACAAAGCATCAATGTCCCTTAGACTCTCCAAGGCCATTTTAATGCTACTAAGCAAGCCCAACAAACCAAAAAGCAAAAAATATTGTTTAAAAATGCCAAGTTGCCTGCCACCAAGAAGATTGAAGCTTGCTTCAATGAAGAGCAGAACTCTCTGCTAATCACTACCATGAAGCCGCTCATCACCAAGCCTAAAGGCCAGATGCAGATGGAGGATTATGACATCCATGTCATGGTTCTGGATTTGAATGAAACTCGCTTACACAAAAAAGTGGTCCTAGCTAAGGCCACTCAGAAGATGGCATATGCGGACTACGAGAGGTTGGACAAAAAGTTAAAGAAGTGTGAGGCTAAGATGGTAAATGTGAAGGAAACTTTGAGTAGGATGCAAAATGAGATCTAAGCCAAAGACATTGAGATGACCTGTGTAAAGAAAATTCAAGGTCAGCAAAGAGAAACATCTAAGTTGCTTGCAGAAGCTTAGAGTGAACATGCTCAACTTTATACTAAAATTAAAAAATGGAAAGGTGAGTTGGATGTTGAGCACCAAACGAATGTAGAGCACTAGAACACTTAGGAAAATATGAGAAGAGAGTTGGATGGTGCTTGATCTCAAAATTCTAATGATCTTTAGAAGGCCCACGTAGAAGTAGAAGAGTCAAAACAGGAGATCAAAAAGCTGAGCTTAGAACTGACAAATGCCCTCAGAGAAAGAAGACAAATAGAGGAAATCACAAGTTTAAGAGAAGAAAAATTTAACCAGGATCTAACTACTACACAAGGATCTGAAGCCCTCCCAATATTAAAGAAGTTGATATCCACACATTGGGAGTAGATCAAAGTTGTTGTTTCCGTTCTCGGGCTTGCTTTACAATTTTTTAGAGATGTTCAGGAATTGAATGATAAGGGATTCTTGATCGAAGGGTTGACTCCATCAAAGTGAATGAGATCATCAATTACTACAAGATAGCAACAAAATGAAAGGAACATCAGATAGTGTTGAACAAGCAGGTCAATGAAATCAAGAAATATTTTGGCATCCTAGTTGGTTTTGGGATTCCCCCTCTTCTTTCACTGGATGGAGATGTGTTGATAGTTGCACAGGTCACACACATGCTCCAACACAAGGTTCAAACTTCTACAAAAATCCCAAGTTCAAGTGCAATGCCCATGGCTGATGTTATTGACTGTGAGATTTTTCCTCTTTCTTGACTCTATTATCACCTTGGAGTGGTTTCTTCTAGATGAGGAGTTATCTCTTTCAAATAATTTTTTGATCTAGAACAAGGATAAAAGCATATCCATACTCTTGTCCTACCAATAGATGTTGATTGGGAGGTACAACATTCAACTTCCTTAAACTCCAAGAACTACTAGATGCCTAGGTTTGTGCCACCACCAGTGAAGACCCCTTGTGAGTTGCCAAAACTGTGAAGCATTTTTTCCATGTTTTTTTTTTTTTAGCTTGTTTAATATTTTTCAGTTTTGAATGCACATGCACCCAAGTAGAGTTATCAAAAAAGTGTGCAATGTGCCATGTGGTGGCTGCACAACTTTCAATTTTCTCAAGGAGCTATATTCATGAGCTCAAAATTTTTCACCTATTTGACACATCATCTCTTTATTGGAAGTAAATTTCCCTTCTTATGAAGTGATACCTTTTAGGAGTTTTTTAGAGCTTGCTGGCCTTTTTCTTTTCTTGGTTTTCATGATGGAAGCTTTGAATCAGTGCCTTTGGGTGATGTAATCAGTCAACTGGACTTTTTCCAGGCTGTTTTGTCAAATTTGATCATTTATAGTCCTCTATCTTTGCTAATTATCTAAAAAGAATTAATGCAATAGATGAGAATTGATGAGAAAAGATTGTTGTGACCTAACTAAAGATCTATGATGAGATCATGGGCTATCAGATGCCAACATCTAGCAGTAATTACTCTTGTGTTGTGGTGGTGGTTTCTTCTTTCTACAACTATAAAAGAGAAGTGGTGACAAATGAAAGGGTTGGATTCCATGTTTCAGTTTCCTTTGCTGAGGAAAAGTTTCTTTAGTTTTCTTAGGATATATAACTATTTTCAGAATTATAATTTGTAGAACTATTTTTCTCTGGCATGTTATATCTTTTAAAGCTTAAACTATTGTCAAATTGGCATCTGATCTTTATTTTAAATTTCATTTGATATTTGAAGCATGAAATATTGAGGAGAAATCTTTGAGACGGTCCATGTATGGCCTTTATCAAACTTTCTTTCTTTATGTTTTATTTATGAGTGAAACAGTCTATCTTGCAAGCTTAATTTGAATAGTTTAAGTGGTTGATTTCTATGTTGTATGTTTGTATGGTAGGATAATAACTTGTTAAAACTAGACTATGTCATTGGACTTCTCTATTTTTCTGAAGGGTTGTTTTATTATATTATGTTTTATCAGGAGAGAGAGTTTATGCAATTTTTGAAAAAAAATTTGTCACCCTTAGAAATCTTTATGTTTGATTAGACCTTAATGAGCATCACCTGTGGAAAGATTGAAAAGTCTACATTGTGCTTGTTGTTAGCCTTTGTTGTTCATCCTCTTTTCAACAAAGAAGGGTGGTGGAATTTTTTGTCTAATTTTATCACTCATAGGAATGATAGGGCTTAAATTGTTGTAAAAGCATTGGCGCATCCTCATTATATGTTTTATGTTTACATTTCCTTCTACCCTTTTCTCCAAACCCAAAAGAAGAGTTGGCTTTCTATAAAAATCTTGGTGGTATTTAGTGAGGTGAAAATTGGTCCCCCACTCACTGAATTTACCATAAGACTGTCGTAGAGGCACAAGCTTTGATGATCAACAGGGAGCAATATGGGGATATGACAAATTCAAGGTATTTGTTGAATCAATTCAATAACATTGCTAAAGGTTCCAATGAGTTTGTCATTGATTTTAATACAAGGTTCCAAGAGGCTAGGAAAAGGTTGCCTCCCCATTTACAATTGAATGACAATGTGTGCTTGTAAGTTACTACAATGCTTTTGATGCAAAGATGAGCTACCGTTTTCTTGAAAAGAATCCACAATAATTGAAAGAAGTGTTGGTATCCTAAAATAATTTAACAACTAAGCTCTTACAATTGTGATTCAGATATTGGACATCTAAACTAAATAGCTATTCAATCATCATGAAGGCACATTTAACTTGTCAACCCAAGAACATGAACTTGAAATGGGTTAGCATAGTATGTGCACTAGGAACTCAAATTAGCCATTTTCATTCTACAACTAAGAAAGATGCAATGCTGAAAGTAAATTGCTTGGAAAGGAATAACATAAATGTTGAACATCAACCAACGACCATACTAATCTTCAAATGAATGACATAAATGAAAATCTAAATAACAACATAAAAATAATTTGTCTATTTTGGCTGGAGGAATAGTCATAGAATGGAATTCTAGTGGCTGCAGGAACTGTCAGTCCCAGATTCTTAACTAATTACTAAATAGAAAGTAACAACTAGGCTAACTAAGCTAAAGGACATATTGCTCACCAAGTGGGCCCCCTTAGATGAGTATCCTCTATTGCTAACAAAAACTCAGATGCTTGAACTTAGAACTTTATTTTATTCATTAGGAATATGAGTACAAAAGAGTAGCATAATTGTATCACTGAAAACTAAGAATGCAAGTATAATATTAGATCGTGCAACCTCCTAAAAATCAGCATTTGATCCTTATTTATACTACTACCTAAGAGAGGTGGTCAAATCCATGAATTGGTAGGATTCTAATTTAGGGAAAGCAAAAAAAATGGACAGGTGGTTATGCGTGTATGGAATCTGGTCAGATGTGTCCATAGATTTAGCACAACAGTAACACCAATATTGATCAACATCATTAAATTCCACTACAAGGTGGTTACATTCAATTTGCATGGGGAATCTCCTGCCATCGACCTCATTTGACCTTTGAACGATTCCCTTGTTAGATGTTATATTGCATGCCTAGCTAGTGATGTCTTTCTCAATTTAGTATCTTGAGATTATATTTGCATGGAAATGTTAGCATGCACAATAATTGCACATCTATAACTACCATAAAGAACATTCATTAACCACATGCAAAATTAATAAAGATAGTCCATATAACATGCCAATGTCATTAAATATTTGCAAAAATAAGATTAAGCCCAATGTCAATAGTCCAAAGGAAATATCATAAAAATTATCAACACTTAACATCAAGGTCCATGATATCTTCAGCAAATAAACCATAAATTCTACCCAAAACTAGACCATAAACTAGGCTCGTCACTCCCCCCAACCTAAGGTCTTGTTGGTCCTCCAGTAGGGGAAAGGTTGTTCTTCTACTTGGTTAATGCTCTAAAATTTGAAACTGACAACTTCCCTACCTCAACTTTTGTTGTTCATGAATCAAGGTCCCAATAGAATCCTCCCATTCTTTCCAATCTGCTCCATCTCTAGCTCTCTACAGCAATATCATGGTTGTAAAATCTAAAGTTTGGTATGGGCCACATTAGAAGGGGTGGCTAAAAAGTTAGGGGAAGCCAAAATCATCCCTTTGTTCTTCCAACCTATATATATGTCAATTCTCTTAAGTGTTTCAACATAGTTCTAGATGGAAGTAATAGAAAGGAAGGAATAATAAAGGAAAGCTATGATGGGGAGAAATGGTGGTAGTAGTTGGTGTCACTTCACACATGTGAGTCATCCTCTCACTCAAATTTCAAATTGGCTCAATTTAAATTTTGTTGATGTAGACCAACATGGACTAACACATGGGAAAAATATTCACATCCTTTTCCTCCCTCCAACCTAAATTTGGGCACATGTCCTCACATGCAAAATGATGATTTGATAGGGGTAGGGAATAATGTCATGCTATGGTGAACTTCCATATTAACGTACAACAATTAAACAAATGCACTCAAAGACAATTAAGATATAGAAATTAATGCACACATACCTGAATGTGTCGAAGATTCATTGCAAATATTTTAGAGAAAGTATCGTTCACCTTTTTAGGAAATAAGTTGATCAATTAATAAAAATGAGGTGGAATGAGGTGGAGTGGAATGAAGTGATGTGATGGAAAGAGAGAAAGGTAGAAATGGATGGGCCGATGGGTGGATGGATGAAGAAATGGACTCCCACGGAAGTGGAAGTCTTTATTATGACAAGTACATACCTTAATTAGCCAGAAGGAGGGACACTAGGTCCACTTCCTTCGGTTGTAGGAAGCTTGGGTGCAACATGCTGATTGCATTACTACAAGAAATCCTCCTTGGAAGTTGGCTTCTGATATAATCTGAGGTAATGACCATTGACAAGCAACTTAAATCTGACTGGGTCAATAGTAGTGAGTTGAACAACACCTTTAGGGAATACTTCAGTAACTTCATATGGTCCTAGCCACCTTGGCTATAATTTTCCACGATTTTCCTTGTTCCATAGAAAATTGGACCCTCTTGAGAAAAGAGATAATTTCTCACATAATTAGACCCATTTTTGAGCTCCTTCACATCGTTTCCCTTCAAAATGACATTTATAGGCCCCTTAGACCTATTAATTTTGATCTAGAGGCCAGTTTCACATGTGAAATCACATAAAACTTGACAAACAACAATTAATAACATCATACCCTGACAACCCACCTTCAAACAACAGTAGTGGGACCCATTCACCACCTTGGTTGAATGATTCCCCTCTGGTAGGACCCATTCGCTAAGGGTGGCGAATGAGTCCCCTTTGAGGAAAAATTCAAAATCAAGCAGGAATTCAATCAATTTGACTTTTGTTTCTAGTGAATTTTGGCCTCTTATTTCTAATTAATGGGAAAATAAGGTGTTATTGATTATAAATACACATTTAAAGTCATTTTACATAATATTTTTCATCTCTTATGATCTCACTATCATTCTTCAAGAGCAATTCTAAAAGCAAAGCATTCTACAACAAGTTTCATCATCAAAAGTTGAAGTTTTAGGATAGCAAACTAGGGTTTTTGCAAGTCTTGAAGCTCATTAATCTTGTCAAGATTCAACATTGCAAAGGGATGGTGATGGATGCCTATGGTGAATCATGAAGAAATCTAGGGTGAAGAGGTGCAACTAGCCACCTAAGGACTTGGTTTCCTATTGATTCCATCTTCCATTTTCACTCTATCTTCATATTAAGGTTTGCATTGCGCTTATCTAGCATTTGCATGCCATTTTATATCCATGTTTCATTTGTTGTAAGGTTTCTAGGGTAGAGATCTTGCATCATTTCAATCACTCTTGTATGTCTTGTTCTATAGCGATAGAATATGACCCTTCTTAAGTTTCAGCCTTTCCTAGTCTTTAACACATCTAAGGCTAGGGTTTATGCAGATTTTTCTCTATTCACAGTTTAATTACCTACATAGGAGTTTGACCAAGGAAAACCCCCCATCAGACCAACTCTTTTAAGTTGTTTTGTAGGGATTTTCTAAGATCTGAAACTAGGTCTCCATCAGAATTTGTTGTGCAGGTGTCAAGATACGGATCTGAGTTTTGAGTTTGGAGGAATCAAAAAGTGGATTGATTCACCATGCTTGGAAAATGAGTCCCACTTAAAGATGCAAATTTGAGTTAGATGTTATTTTAGATCCCCTATTGTCAGAAAATAGGTTTTGTGCAGAAAAGTCTTGCCCTGAGACTAGTTCACCAAAGGTGGCAAATGAGTCCCAGTTATCCCAAGTGCAAATTTCATCAACTTTCCAGATTGTTCTCTAGTCCTTTACAACTTTCCAGGTACACATATTTTGAGAAACAATTGTCTGCTTGGTTAAAAGTTGCATTTTTGTTCATTATTTTAATCTTTTTACAAACAACATTGTGTTTTCAAACATTACATAAATCTTAGCTTTGCATTCATCTTCATTCATCCTAATTATTCCATTGCATTTAATTAAGTTTATTTACATTAAACAACATTGTACACATCCTAATTTGAGTGACACATAATCATTTTTGGCCCTATCTCTCTCCTTTTAGGTGAAAAACCCTAGAAGTGCAAGAGTAGTTCATAGGGTCCCAAAAATCTATGTTTCATTTTCATGAACCCGACTTTTGAACATAATAACATTTTAATTTCCATCTAATTGCATCTTAGGTTTTCATTATTTCATGCTCTTGCATTGTTTTAGGATTCTTAGAAGCATTGCATTAGTGAAAGCATTCTTTACTTCATTTCATTCCATTATCCTACATCTCTATATTTTCATTCTTTATTTGCATCATATAGAGTTGAAATTTCATAGAAAACACTAAAAAATCAGAAAAACATTAAAAAATTCATCTCCTCGGACTCATTCACTACCTAGGGCGAATTAGTCCCTTTACAGTTTTTCATTAGCATTTCAAGATTTTTATTTCCTGCATTGCATATTTTTGTTTCTTGTCATTTCCTTCCTATTTCTGTTCGGTTCTTTCTATTTTCCTTAGCCTAAAGTTTATTTCTTTTCATGGTAATTATGGATAGTCTTCATTTTTTGTAGTCCTTTTAGATCAGCTTACATTAAGGAAACTCTAGAAAATATCCAAAACCAATCACACAACACATCCAATGATCCAATTACACACATGATTCAAATTTGAAAAACCATCTCATCAAAGCCACTTAGTAGTGATGATGTCAATCAGTTAGATGAAGCCCTTAAAACTGTCATCTCACTCACTTCATCCTCTAATGCTTGTCATGAGAAACCTAACACCCTTAATGATCAATCCCCTCTCAAATGTTTTGATTGTGATGAATTTTATTGGTTAGATGAAGCCCTCCAAGACTTCATCTCAAATAAGTCATCTACTAAGGTTTGTGGTCACCAACTTAATATAACTATTGTTCCTACTTCTAATGATTTTGTTGAACATCCTAAACCAGTTGACAATCGTTTACCCTTCACACCTTTTAATAGTAATTATTTTCATTTGTTATATAATTCTCTTTAGGACTTCGTCTCATCCAAATCATCCACTATGGTTTGTCGTGATACCTCTAAAATCAAGCATGTTAATTTTTTTCAACCTAAGCTTATCCTTTACCCACCCTCACATTTGCTTCATCCCTCTAATCACCCATGACACACTTTATACCCACCCAACACTAATGTATCATAACAATCTAGTGATGATATTGTTTCTCATACATATAACACACAAAATAACCCACAACCACCACAACCAACTCCACCATCATTACCTTTACCTAATCCACCTAGTGCTCCTCATTATAACCCACCTACAAAGAAGTATGATCTTGTTGAACAATTAAAGAATACTCCTGCCAAAATATCTCTTTGGGATTCACTTCAAACTTCACCTACTTACAACACCATTTTTCAAACCACATTAAAAAAACTCACAATTCCTCCTGGAACCACTCTGAATGATGTGGCAGCTCTTGTTCAAAAACATAGTCTTGATATTAATTTTTGTCAACATGAGCTCCCTCATTTGGAGTTACAAAAACAACATGATGCCTTTCTGATCATTGCTCAATTCCATCACACGGGTATTAAACACACTCTCATAGATAATGGTTCTACCCTCAATGTGTGTAGTGTGAGTCTCCTTGATCGATTAAAAGTTGATAGATCATAAATAATACCTAATTCTATTTATATTTTAGGATTTTATAATACAACAAAGCAACCACTTGGGATAATTACTTTATCTATTATGGTTGGAGTGGTTACTTTTCAAACTCCTATCCATGTCATGCCTTATGATCTTTCATATAATCTCCTTTTAGGCCGACCATGGATTCATGAGATTAATGCATCGCCTTCCACCCTTCAGTGTATCATGAAGTATGTTTACAACAATCATATATATCAAATTGAAATAGACCTTGAGCCTGAAAGTTTCTTGTACCTTGAAAAATGGGTTACAAGTCCTTTAAAACCATTAATTCCCACTTCTAACATTTACTCTCTTGAAATTGAACATAATGATACGAAATTGGCCTCTAAATTATTTGGTGATGATTGGGGAGCCTTGGAATTCACACCCTCATTTATGGGAGAATACATACTTACACAAAAGAAAGATGAGAAATATGAACAACCAAAAATTATGTCCACTCAAAATTCTAAATTGACTCAAACATCTATCTCTTACAATATGAATGAAAATGCAGCACACACAATTTTTTTGATGAGATAGATTATCAATCCCCACCTACCCCACGCAAAATGGAACGAATTTACCGGAAAGGTTATAAATTTTTCAAACAATTAGGATATAATGGAAAAGGTGTGGAAAACATGAACAAGGTATTTGTGTCCCTATTGAACCTAATACACAAGAAATGAAAATAGGATCAGGATATTCTTTTTCTAAAAAGACCAATGATACTCAACAACCATCTTTAAACATTAATGTTATAACATGTCACCCACAACATAAACTCACAATCAAACATCCTAATTTGTTTGATATAACCTTACCCCCTTCATTGATGTATGTCGATAATGATGAGGCTTTGAAACATGTTAGGTGTTTTTAATACCCCATCCTCGTATACTTAGATGAAACACATTTCATGTTCTTTAAATGTTACCGAGCAAGAAGAAAGTGATATCATTGAATATTTATCTAAATCTGAAAGTCCTAAATCCAATGCACTCCCTTTAGGTAATACAATTGATGTGCTTATGGACATTCATAATACTAATAAAATTATTAAAATTGGGAAGTTCCTTGATGATGAAGAATAGGAAGATACAACCACTCTACTTCATTATTTTTTGAAAATATTTGCTTGGAAATATTCTGATATGTCAGGAATTGACCTAAAAATTGTGATGCATAACATTGTCCTTGCTCCAAATGCTAAACTCGTCTGTCAAAATATTTGCAAAATGCACCCTAATGTAGCATTGTGTGTTAAAGAGGAACTATAGAAACTTCTTGATGCAGGCTTTATTAAACCTATTGATTATTCTCCTTGGATCTCAAACATTGTCATAGTTGCAAAACCAGATAATAGTATTAGGATATGCACAACTTTTTGACTTGAATAAAGCCTCCTTAAAATATGATTTTCCACTTCCTAATATAAACATGATCGTGGACTCAACTCCTAGACATGCTTTGTTGTCATTCATGGATGAAATTTCTAGTTATAATCAAATCCTTATTAATCCTCAAGATCAATACAAAACCACCTTTACAACTATTTGGGGTACATTTTGCTAGGTTGTGATACCCTTCAGTTTAAAGAATGTCAATGCAACTTAGCAACGTGCAATGATATTAATCTTTCATGATTATATTCACAAAATTTTAGAATATTATGTCGATGATATCCTCGCTAAATCATTAACATGACAAGACAATGTGAATGTCCTTTGTAAAATATTTGAATGCATAAAACAATACAACATGCGATTAAGTCCAAAAAAATGTGTCTTTGGCATAGATAGTGGCAAACTTCTTGGGTTTGTCATATCTCACAGAGGCATTGAAGTGGACACAAAGAAAATTTATTCCATTGTTAACATGCCACCTCCTCGAAATATTTCTCAATTGCGTACATTACAAGGTCAAATTCAAGCTATTCGTCGTTTCATTGCATCTTTAGCCAATCACACCATATCTTTCACACATCTCCTTAAAAAGGGTGTCCCTTTCAATTTGAATGAGGATTTTAAACAATCTTTTGAGAGTCTAAAGGAATATTTAGCCACTCCACCTATTTTACAACCTGTCATGCCACATCAACCATTTATCTTGTACATTGCCACATCTGCCCACGCTCTTGCAACATTGTTGGCTCAACACGATGATCATGGTAACGACCACCCTATTTACTACATTAGTCATACCTTAATTGATTATGAAACATTCTATTCACCTATTGAAAAAAAATGCTTGGCTCTTGTATTCGCTACTAGTAAGTTGTGACATTATTTACTAATTTCTGAAGTACAAGTTGCCACAAAATTTAATCCTCTTAAATATCTTTTCAACAAAACTGATCTTTCAGGACGCTTAGCTAAGTGGGTGATGTTAACCGAGTTTGATCTTAAATTTATTTCATGAAAATAAATCAAATTCCAAACCTTAACCAATCACTTAGCTAATACACCTTCTCCCTTTTCTTTCTCTACTAATGATTCCTTTCCTGAAGATCATGTCTTAACTAATGATATTAAACCATGGGAATTGTTTTTGATGGATCTAAGTGTTGAACAGGTTCTGATGTTGGAGTAGTCCTAATTCCACTTGATGGAAAGCCTATTCCCTTATCCTATCATTTAAATTTCCTATGTAAAAATAATGCAGCTGAGTATGGGGCATCGATTACAGGTTTGCAAGTTGCTCTATCTCTTCATGCTAAACATATTAAGATCTTTGGTGATTCACAATTGGTCATAAAACAAATCAATGGTTCATATCAAACTAAACATGACAAATTATCACGATACAAGGATCTCATAATGAAGTTATTAGAAAAATTTGACTCGTTCACCATTGATAACATCCCATGCCAAGATAATCGACATGCGGATGGAATGGTGAGTGCAACTTCTCTCATATCCCCACATGATCCATCAATACTCTGTTAGAAGACATTTTGGCAATAACTCAAGCTACTTCATGTGAATGGTATGATATAATACACTACTACTCAAATGATGGTACCATTCCCAAATCTATTGCAACAAATACTCGAAAGTAATTACGTAAAATTGCAACTAAATATGTGATTCTTTCTGACATGTTTTATAGAAGATCTTTCAATGGTCTCATATTGCGTTGTCTTAAAGATTGTGAAATCCCTTTAGCACTTGAATAGGCTCATGCTAGTGCCTGTGGAGGTTATTTTGGAGGTCATTTGTTATTGCAAAAAATTATTCGTATGGGTTATTATTGGAGACATAGGGAAAATGATTGTTTTTTCTATGTTAAATGATGTCACAAATGCCAAGAACATAGCAATTTGATTCACGCTTCTATTGTTGAGCTCTATGCCAATGTTCCCATTTGCTTGTTTTCAGTATGGGGGTTAGATCTTATTGGAAAAAAAATTCCCTCCTTCTTTAGCTGGATATACATTTATCATAACTGCAACCGACTATTTCACAAAATGGGTAGAAGCTACCCCTCTTCATTCAACAACTGCTATTCAAAGTAATTTTTTGATTCATATTAGAATACATAATTTCTCGCTTTGGAATTCCTTCTGCAATTGTTTCATAAAATGGAACACCGTTTAAGAATAGCGAAGTTCAAATTTTCTTACAACATTTAACATTCAACATCGTTTCTCTACTCCATATTATCTGCAATCCAATGGACAAGCTGAAAATACCAATAAAGTTCTTGAACAGATCCCTAAGAAAACTATTCACAAAATTCATAAAGACTGGCATACACAACTATATTACATGTTTTAGGCTTATAGAACTAATGTTCGATCATCCACAGGAAATACCCCTTATAGCCTCATTTATGGTACTGATGCAATTATGCACTTTGAGTTAGAAATTCCTACTTTGCAAGTTGCTCTCTGAGACCTTTTTGACACTAACACTTATATAAAACAACTATTACATCAACTTGAGATGCTTGATGAACAATGAATTAACTCTCTCAAACATCTCCAAGCTCACATCAAAAAATTACAATGCAAACGCAACATTCATGTTATCCCTAGATTGTTTTCTAAGGGAGATTTTGTTCTTATTGAAAATCAAAGAACTGTTAGTGCTGACAATGAAGAGAAAGAAAAGTTCAGCCCTAATTGGTTGGGACGTTATGTAGTTGATACCAATTATGGTTCTTGTGCTTATCTCTTAACACAACTTGATGGAACACCCCTTAAAGAACCTATTAATGTCACTCATCTATGTCAATATTATCTCTAATCCCCTTTGAATAGTATGATTGCTATAGCAGTGTTGCTTAAAGTTATTTGATGTTATAACTTTCACATTTCTTTGTTCTTGACAACTAAATTCCTATTTGTCTTGAACACTAAGGTAACTATTTAAGTTCATTTTATAATTACTTTAGACTTCATACTATTCACCCTCTTGTTATTTTAAATTAAATCCTTATTGGTGTATTTAATTTAGCATATATTGTTTTTCATTTATCAATGTTGTATCTATGATAAAACTGAAATATCTTTTATATTAGATCACACCATTCTTGTTAAATCATGAATTAATTAATTAAATACTTTTTACCATAAGTCATTTAAATAATCACATAGTATTTCACATTTGCATACCAACAGATACATCATCATAATATCAAAGATACTTGTCTATATATATATGAAAGTTTTATTTACAACTTAGAATCATATTCAATATCAAAAAGGTATGTGAGAGCTAGAACCCTCAAGATCTGGTGCTTGTGATCCAGTCCCTAGACATCATGAGACATTCATGTGTGACCATGATTGTGAACTATCGAGTCTCAATGCATACTCCAGACCCTATACTCGTCCAATAGCTATAAGCCGCTCATCTTCCATCTGGTCCCTCTTCACTCCTATATGTGCCATCTTTTCTTGTAGTCTCTCTACCTCTATCGAGGTTTGTGCTGACTATAGTGCACTCTCAGCCTGACGGAGTCACCTCCTCACACTCTCATATGCTATCTGCAACCTCGCAAATCATCTGAGTGACTCTAGATCCTCCTCCATGATTGGTGGGGGCACATAGTTAGGATCTATCTCATCCTCCTTGAGGGATGTTGGCGCTATCTCTATGGTTTCCTGACGATAGAACTCTCACCAGTCTCTCATCAATCCTATAAGATAGATCATGTACACAATCAGTAACACACCATCATGATATATTTATAAACATACAGTATAAATCACTAAAGGACATGCATCAAATCAAATTTCATCACCTATGTCTCTAGAAGCATGAGGAATGTCAACCTCCTCATCTCTGGGGGGCATGGAAGATGTGCTACCCTCTCTCTAACTATGTGTGCTGATGTTTGTTGTAGCTACTACGTGTGATCTGGTCCTATAAGCATGTGATGACTTTCCATGCTTGTATTGATCCTCAATAGCTACCTCATCACCCTCATTTAGGGGTGGCTCCTCCTCATAATAATAATCCTGCTCATAATCCTCATCCTCCTCTCCTCCATCCTAGTCCTCATTATCAGGATTGGCCTTGAACTAGTACTCCTCATTGATAATATCTATAAAAAATATATGTTGGCCTATACTGTACCTCCTTTGCTCTCTCCTCTGGCTCATCACCCTTATCCACTACTAGCTTTGAATCACCTAGAGGAAAATACATGGGGAACACAGGAGCTATTCATGCATATGACCACCACTCCTCATGCATGCTACTGACATCATCAGTGTCCGAGACTGGTGGTTGGTCATGATCTGAATCATCAGAATCACTCTCCCATACATGATCTATCATCAGTCGAATAATGTCACCTAGCCTCTGGGCACTCCACACTGATCATCTAATGAAGGGGCATGCCCTCGATGGTGTTTGCACCTATCCAAACTATTGCATGACTCACCCATAATAGAATGGTCGTACGACGTAGTCATGCCTCCATCCTAGATATCTATCCATCTGCATCCTCCGTAACTGTCTGGTGGGATTTGGCCATTATTGAGTGAGTAGATAGGGCCTCCATAGGACCTTGTCCTCCTCCAACCAGTCAAATCTCACCCTCTAAAAGTGTAAATCAACATACTGTAATAACCATCACAAAGGATAGTCAAACGCTCATGGGTATCCTACTACTATAGTACAAGGGTATCTGACAGGCCTGGTACATGTGATATGCTCAAGGTACCACACCTGTAGGAGCATACAATGGACCATACTATCAATCTCTCAAAAGAAAAATTGACCAAGATCATAATACAAATGTGCTAGAATGGAGCAGCCCTAAGCATAGACTATCTTTTGCTTGTATATCCCCTGTATTAGGTGTACCATTCCCCCATTCAACTGTGTCACTCATCCATTTGGATTGAGATCCAATGCCACTATGTGCATCATAATCCATCTAACTACAAGATCTCATGAGTACAATAGAATGGGAAGCTCAATCCAAACTCTAACCCTCTCATCATGTACAAGTTCATCCAAACAATATTGCATATCTCTCATCTTCTCTCAAAATTACTGATCCCATCAGAAATATACTCGTGCTCCCTGAATAGGAACTCAAAAAATATGGTGTACATCCTTGAGTGTGATGGTCATTTCCTTAGTGGGAAGATGAAAGGTACAGGTATTTGCATGCCAACGCTCGCACAGAGCCATCAACATGGTGTCATGGTATCTCATAGGTGGCATCAGATATGCCCAATAGATACCCACAGACTGTAAATGCTCCACCTTTGCCACTATTAGTGTTGGTGCATGATCTCTCAAAAATTTCAATTTTCTTCCCCCTAGCTGCTATCGTGACCAAGCAGGAACCTATCAAAATCATCATAAAAGGTTCTAAATTTCATTTAATATCTTCAATTTTTCATAATTTTCATCATGCAAGTGTGCTAAAGATGCTATAGTGTGCTTCCCTAATGGCCCTAGACACTTTAGAACCCTTTTCTAACATTTCACAAAGAAACAAGGACACTTTGCAAAGAAACGGGACACTTTGCGAACAAAAGGGACACTTTGCAATCAAAAGGGACACTTTGTGAACAAATGGGACACTTTGCAAAAAAAGCCAACACTTTGAGAAGTTTTTTTGAAGAGCCCTCAAATAACCTATCCATGCATAAAAATCATTAAATCATCATAAAATCACAAGGCGAATGTTACATAATTGACTCACCCTATGATACAGATTGTCGTGTGCCACCTGCTCATGAAGATCATCCAGCCATGAAGGTGTGTAATCACGTCTGCTCGACATGTTCTTCCCTCACTCATCACTTTCAAGTTGCATGAAGGTAAAATGAATAGCAAGTGACAAGTTACTTTCTTTCCCTTCTTTTCATCACTTTTCATCTCTTTTTACTTTTACCTGCTCACATACAGTTACCATATTTTCCAAAACTTATAATGTATATATTCTTCAAATCAATATAACCTGTGCTAGGGTAATCCATTTTCAATGTCATTTGATGCATTGGAATTGTGATTCCACACCTGACATCATCATTTGTCTATCATTATGTGGCATGGTACTTGGAAATTCCCTATGATATGATATTTCTTGTTCGACATGGCTAGATTACTACCTTGATTCCACCTTCGTAAAGCAAGCGGAATCAAGGGGGGGCATACATCTACCCTCAAATTAGATTCCTAAGAGTTACATAAAAATATTTTTGAGAAATTAACAAGTGTGTTGCAGGATATGGTTCCTAATGGTGTGGTTGTGCAGATGGGCTTTGTTCTCCCATCCTTTTGAATATGTATCCTTTCATGTAGTAAGGTGCATTGTTTAGAGTCCTTTAGCTTACATATGCACGTAGTCATATGGGCGCTAAAGTGGAGGCTAAATGTGCTATAGAAAATTGGACCCTCTTGAGAAAAGAGGTAATTTCTTGCATAATTAGACCCACTTTTGAGTCCCTTCACATTTTTTCCCTTCAAAACAACATTCATTGGACCCTTAGACCTGTTAATTTTGAACTAAAGGCTCGTTTCACATGTGAAATCACATAAAACCCAACAAACAACATTTCATAACATCATACCCCAACAACCCACCTTCAAACAATAGTAATGGGACACATTCACCACCTTGGCTGAATGATTCCCCTCTAGTGGGACCCATTAGCCAATGGTGGTGAATGAGTCCCCTTTGAGTGAAAATTCAAAATCAAGTGGGAATTAAATCAATTTAACTTTTGTTTCCAGTGAATGTCAACCTCTTAGGTCTAATTAATGGGAAAATAAGGTGTTATTTCTTATAAATACACATTTTAAGTCATTTTACACAATATTTTTCATCTCTTATGATCACATTATCATTCTTTAAGAGTAATTCCAAAAGCAAAGCATTTTACAACAAGTTTCATCATCAAAAGTTGAAATTTTAGGATAGCAAACTAGGGTTTTTGCAGGTCTTGAAGCTCACTAATCTTATCAAGATCCAACATTGCAAAGTGATGGTGATGGATGCCTATGGTGAATCATGAAGAAATGTAGGGTGAAGATGTGCAACTAGCAACCAATTCATGCCTAAGGACTTGGTTTTCTATTTGTTCCATCTTCCATTTTCACTCTATCTTTAGATTAAGGTTTGTATTTTTTTTATTTAGCATTTTCATGTCATTTTATATCCATGTTTCATATGTTGTAAGGTTTCTAGGGTAGAGATCTTGCATCATTTCAATCAATCTTGCACGTCTTGTTCTAGAGCAATAGAATAGGACCCTTTTTATGTTTCAACCTATCCTATTCTTTAACACATCTAAGGCTAGGGTTTATGCATATTTTTCTCTATTCAAAGTTTAATTACCTACCTAGGAGTTGGACCAAGGAAAACCCCCCATTAGACCAACCCTTTTAAGTTGTTTTGTCTAGATTTTCTGAGATCCAAAATCGGGTCTCTGTAAGAATTTGTTGTGCAGGTGTCAATATACGGATCTGAGTTTTGAGTTTGTAGGAATCAGAAAGTGGATTGATTCACCATGATTGGAAAATAAGTCACACCTAAAATGAATATTTGAGTTAGATATTGTTTCAAATCCCCAGTTGTCAAAAAACAGGTTTTGTGCAGAAAAGTCCTGACCCAGGACTGATTTTCCCAAGGTGGCGAATGAGTCCCAGTCAACCCAAGTTCAAATTTCATCAACTTTCTAGATTGTTCTCTAGTCCTCTACAACTTTCTACGTGCACATATTTTGAGAAATAGCTTTCTTTTTGGTTTAAAGTTGCATTTTTGTTCATTATTTTAATCTTTTTGCAAACAATAATATGTTTTCAAACATTACATAAATCTTAGCTTTGCATTTGTCTTCATTCATCTAGATTAGTCCATTTCATTTAATTAAGTTCATTTACATTAAACAACATTGCACACATCCTGATTTGAGTGATACATAATCATTTTTTACCCTATCTCTCTCCTTTTAGGTGAAAAAACCTAGAAGTACAAGAGTAGTTCATAGGGTCCCAAAAATCTATGTTTCATTCTTGATATCTGGAACCATAAAGCAATGCCCAGTCTCCTGGTTGTAATTTCTTGTCCTTGATAAATTTATTATGCCACCTGATTCTTTGATTCTGCACTACCTCAGTGTGATGGAAAGTTGCTCTCCTCATCTCGTCCAAAACATTCAATTGTAGGATTCTTTCTCTTTGTGCTTTAGAGATATCCATTCCCAAATCTACTATAGTCCTAAGAGTCTGATGTTCAAATTCAATGGGAATCATGGTGATCTTTCCATACAACAATTCAAATGGAGTGAAGCCTGTAGTTGTTTTCCAAGTAGTATGTAGGCCCAAACAACTTCTGGTAATCTATTTTCCTAGTCCTTTCTATGAATAGCTACTATTTTTCTCATAATAGCTTCAATTTCTCTATTGGTCACCTCAACTTGACCATTGGCCTATGGGTGATAAGGAGTGGACTTTCAGTGTCTTATGTTGTACTCATTAACTAGTGATGCAACAAGGGTTGATGTGAATTGAGTCCCTTGATCAATCACTATCTCTCTTGGAACTCCATACCTTGTGAAAATATCCTCATAAAGAAATTTTGCAACCTTTTTATCTCTTGCATGCTTCATGGCCTTAACTTCTACCCATTTAGTTACATAATCAATGCATACCAAGATATAAGGCTTACCATTTGATGGAGGGTTAGTGGGTCCTAAAAAATCCAATCCCCACTTATCAAAGGGTGTGATTACTACCTAAGGGAAAAGTATCATCTCATCAAATCTTGTTGGTCTTCCCATTCTTTGACATCTATCACATTTTTTGGTATACCTTCCTACATTCTTGTGGAGTGTTGACTAGTAATATCCTGTGTTCAAAATCTTCATTGTTGTCCTCTTGGTTGCAAAATGTCATCCACATGGTTCTTTGCAGCATGCATGCAAAATGTCATATGTCTCATCTTATCTCACACATCTCCTCATGACATGGTCTGGTGCAGTATAAAACAAACATCCATCAATCCATGAGAAAGAAAAATATTTTTCAATGAGTGCCCTTCTCTTTTTTGGGGAAAAGTGAGGTGGAACTCTACCTATGACCAAATAGTTAGCTATGTCACCATACCAGGGTGTTTGTACACTAATGGAGAATAGATGCTCATTAGGAAAATAGTCATCTATGGCTTGATTATCTTCTGATGTAGTCAACCTTGAAAGAAAATCTGCAACAACATTGGCCTTCTCTGGTTTGTCCACAATGGTTATGTCAAACTCTTGCATCAACAATAACCATCTTGCAAGCCTACGAATGATCAAAGGTTTATTCATGAGATATCTAATGGCCCCATGATTAGTGTGCACAAATATTTGATAGCCTAAATTATGTAGTGCCTAATTTTTTTCAGGGCATAAATCACTATAAGAATTTATTTCTTTATCACTGTATAGTTGAATTCAGCTCCTTGCAATTTTTTGCTGACAAAATAAATGGAATTTTTAATAACTCCTTCTTTCTATCCTAATACTACTCCTATGACATAATTTGATGCATCTGTATGGATGTGTAAAGGAGGCTCCCAATTAGGAACTTTGAGTACATAGGAGCATGAGTCAAGGCTACCTTCAAATCAAAAAATGCCTTGTCACAATCTTCAGTCCACTGCAACTCAACATCTGTAGTGAGAAGGGTATACAATGGTGCTGCTATCTTGCTAAAATCCTTGATGAACTGCCTATAATAGCTTGCATGGCCCAAGAAACTCCTAACATCCTTTTGTTTTGTAGGTGTGGGCAGATTTGGGATTACCTCAATCTTTGCAGGATCTACTTGAATTCCTTTGTGAGAGATGTAGTGTCCAAGAACTACACCTTCTTGCATCATCATGAAGCACTTTTCACTATCTAAAGAGAGATTGTGATCTTCAAATCTCTGTAGGAATTTCCCAAGATTCTTCAATGCTTCATTGAAGTCAGCACCATAGGTGGTGAAATCATCCATATAAATTTCTATGCAATCATGAGAAATGCCCAAAAATATGCTAATGACTACCCTCTGAAAAGTTGCAGGTGGATTGCATAAGCCAAATGGGAGTACCGAGTAGGCATAGGTCCCTCGTGGATAGGTAAAAGTGGTATTCTCCTAGTCTTCTAGTGCAATTTGGATCTGGTTGTAGCTGCTGAATCCATCTAGAAAATAAAAGTATTACTTTCCTACAAGTGAGTCCAAAACTTGATCTATGAAAGGTAAGGGAAAATGGTCATTTTGGGTAGTAGCATTAAGTTCTCTATAATCAACAAAAACTCGCCATTTCCCTCCTTTATTAGGAACAATCACTAATGGAGACACCCACTAGCTATCTGAAATGGGGTAGATAAATCCCGCATCTAGCAAATTTTGCAGTTCTCCTTTTATAATTTCTCTTAGTGTAGGGTTAATTCTTCTTTGTGGTTGTCTCACTAGGGTTTAATCATCTTTGATGTAAATTTTGTGATTGTAAAGCTTAGGATCCAATCCCTTCATCTCATGATATTCCCATTAAAATGCATGTTGATGGATCCTTAATAAGTTTTCCAATAACAATTGTTGTTCCTCACTCAATTTTCTATTAAGGTATGTGCAGGATCATGATGGGCCAAAAAGTGGCAATATGATGGGTATGTGGTTGATGACTATTTTTTTACCCAAAATTGATGAAATGAAAAGGGTTTTTAAAGGATATTCTTAGCTTTCCATTGATATAAATTATACTTTACTTTGAATTTAATAAGTAATTATTATTCATTTTCTATTCAAATTATGACTAAAGTCCTTATTGATAGGCTGATTGAAAAACATCTATAGCTTTCAAATGGTATCACATTTTTTTAATCCAAAACATGTGTCACATTCTATGCTTCGCATACTATATGATTAAAAAAATAAAAATTTAATTTCATGAAGTTTTGACAAAGTTAAGGTGGTCAGACATATGATTTTTTATATTTTTTTAAAAGTTGTAATAAAAAATTCATAATTAATTATTTACTTTGAAAAAAATTACAAAAAAATATCCATCACATTAGAGCATGATTCCTCTACTTATATCTAAAATCTTATAATTTTTTTAATCATTTTATTGTGGTTAGGGTGGTCAGACAAACACCTATTTCTTATTTTTTCCCTGAAATTTAAGTACCACTGCATTGAAATTTAAAATTTTCACCAAATAGATTTTTTATTTTTTTTAAACAAACCTAGTAGTTTAGAAACTAGATTCAATTTGCTACAGATTCTATTCTTACATATTTTTGAAATAATATAGATAACTTATTCAATTTTTTACGTCAAGTTGTCTAACTTTGATTTTTCTAAAATTTTTGCCACTTAAGGGCCTATTTTTTCCATGATGATCCTACACATACCCATTAACATTTAGATACTTTCCTTCTGACACTTGTACTTGTGTAGTTGACTCTATCATGGTTGCTTCATTAACACATGGTACCTTGAGTTCATATGGCAGAAATGTATGGGACATACCTGCTGTTGTAGGAAGTTTTTTTGTAGGAATAGTGGCTACAGGAAGAACGTCTGTAGGATAGTGGCTACAGGAAGAATAGGCATAATGTCTTGACTGGAGTAGTAGAATGAGAAGATGATGCTTCCTCCACTTCACAATGGTTCTGAATGATGTTAACCAATAATTCATCTTCATCTTGAAGCTGCATGAAGGAGCTTCTTCCTAACATCATAAGTAGTTGCACCATAGAATTATCTTCCTTGGCCTCTTCACCAACATGTGGCCACACATAATTATCCTCATCATGGAATGGCTAAGTGAGAGGATAAAGAACAAAAATTTTGGTACTCTTCCCATAAAAAATGGGCATGTCACCTTACTAACATCCAATATATGCATTTGTAGTTGCTAGCCATAGCCTTCCAAGAATAATGGGATACGCGCCTAGTGTAGCTTTAGGAGAAAGAATCATAAAGTCTATTGGGTACTCCCAGGAGTCAAGAATCACCACAAGATCCTCCACTATACCATTAGGTTTAACAATAGAACTATCAGCAAGTTGCAGGATAGTAGGAGTAGATCTCATTCTCGCAACATTTAGTTGTTGTAGGATGTCCTTGGTCATTACATTTATTGCTACCCCTAAATCAATTAGAGCATTCTTTATTTGAATCCCATTTATAACAACTGATACTTGGGTCATTGTACTTGGGGATAGTCACTTTTCCAAGCATTATGTTAGCTAGTTGTCCCACCGCATGAACCATAGTATGGTCTTTCTTCTTCCTGCCTAGCTTCTTGAGGCATGCTTGTTTGATTACCTTTCCATAGATTAGGAAATCCTTTATGGCTTGAAATAGAGGTATCTAGACACATATATGCTTTAGCTGATCCAAGATATCAAAGGTTGTGTCCTTTTTTTCCTTCTTCTTGGAAACTTCCAATCTCTGAGGAAATGGTGGTTCTTGTTTAGTCTCCTTGACTTGAATTGGTTTAGAATTTTTAGGTGCACTTGGTTGAATGGGATCATTCACAGGTTCCTCCTCCTCTTCCATAGGAAACTCAATGAGAATGGGTTTGGAAGGGGATGGTAAAGTAGTTCATGAATGCAAGTGGATGTCACTTACACTCACAACATATGCAGGGAATTGATTTGAATTAGTAGATTATATAGGCTGATGTTGTGGTTTTGTATTTGGATTGGCTGTGGGATGAGCTAGTAGCTAAGTAAGTTTAGGTGAATTTGAGATTGAAATAGAAGGTGGAGGAATTATAGCAGCCTACTAGGGCTGAGAAGGTGTTTGCATGTAACTGGTTGTTTGGGTAGGACATTGCTTTCCTCCCCTACATTGATTTGTTTGTTGCTAATTTCTTGGAGGTGGTTGCCATTGCCCTTGAAAATGTTTCTAGTTCCCCTAAGGTTTCTACCACTGGGGTGGAGAGTTTTGATGATTAGGCCAAGCATTTGGAGGGTTACCCCAAGGCTATGGTGGATATCCTCCATAACCAGATGGATATGGGGGTTTCCATTGGTTACCAGATGAATAGCAATTGAAATATGGCCCAAAATAAGAGAGAGGATCTAGTGGCATACCTTTTCTTCAAGCCCAAGGCCTCCTTTGTACAACATAGTAGACTTGATCATTTTCAATTTGAATTGGCAAGTGAACTCAGGTGAAATCTACTTCCCTTCAATATTAGCTACCATCTTGCATCTGCAATCCTTCTTTTGTCTACAATGGGGGAAATACTCTACCAACATTGCATCTATTTCCTCTTGCTCCTTCTTGGCCTAAAGTGTATCTAGCTGAGTAGCTAGATTTTTTATAATGTATTGCTTGAAGTTTTCCAACAAATGAGTAATCTTCATTCTTGAAACTCCACCGGTAGTTGACTTACCCATGGAATATTGGTAAGCTCTCCCTTTCTTTGAGGCTGCCCTAGAGTAGTTTTGGCATATTTTCTTGATATCCTCCCAAGGAAAATGGGATATATCTCCTCCTCCCATCAAGTCCAAGGCATCAGTGTGGCTGTCATTGATTCCTCTTAGGAAAAGCAACTTTTTTGAGTCTTCATTAAGTGTATGGTGTGAAGATTTTTGTCAGTAGAATAGAAACCTTGTAATATAGTCCTTCAGGATCTCATCTTCCTTTTGCTACATCCTAAAAATGTCACCTCCTCTCATGTCACTGCCCCTACAATACTCCTTGTATTTCTCAAGGAATTTTGTCTTCATGTCCTCCCAAGTTTTCACAGTATCTCTACCTAGGCTCATGAACCATATTAATCCAGCTTCTTTCAGAGTGGTTGGAAATAGCTTAAGCCTATGGGGATTGATGGTATATTCATAACTCCTACAGAGTATTTCAAACTCAAAAAAGAAGGTATCGAGATCTTATGTGAAAAGTCCATAAAACTTGGGGAGTGTTGAAGTAGGGATATTTTTTATGTTTTCAACTTCATTCTGATGGGAAATGGGGAAAGGAAAAGGTGGTTGGTTAGGTCTATTTCTATTTGAATCACCCATTCCCATTTGATGTAGTTCCAAAGCTAAGGGATTCTCAAGGTGATTTTGGTTTTTAGAGGAGACTTCAAAGCTAGTTAGATCAGGAAATGCATTAGGAAATGGGTGTGGATCTTCTTCTTCTTCTCTTGGTAGGTTCTAATAGTCAACTAGCTAGAATGGATTAGGTTTTTTAGGAAGGAATCTCCCATAAGCATCCCTTTTCCTTCCTCTATGATGCAGTATCAATTCACTATCAGCTAGCTCACACAAAGAATTGGTAAAGAGTAAGGGGGGCCATTACTTCCTAAATGAGGGTAGACTAAGAAAAAATTCCAGAAACACTACAACAAGAAAAAATACCAATGATTCCAAAGAACTCCCTAGTTTGACACCATCCCTAACAATGATGCCAAAAATGTTGGCCTCCTACAATGATTTAACAACTAAGCTCTTACACCTGTGATTCAGAGATTGGACATCTAAACTAAATAGACATTTAATCATTATGAAGGTGCATTTAACTTGTCAACCTAAGGATGTGAACTTGAAATGGGTCAGCATAGTATGTGCACTAGGAACTCAAAGTAGTTTTTTTCATTCTACAACTAAGAAAGATGTAATGATGAAATTAAATTGCTTAGAAAGGAATAACATAAATGATGAACATCAACCAACGAACATACTAAGCTTGAAATGCATGATAGAAATGAAAATATGAACAACAACAGAAAACTACTCTATCTACTTTGGTTGTAGGAATAGTCACATAATGGAATTCTAGTGGTTGCAGGAATAATCAGCACCAGATTCTTAACTAATTACTGAACAAAAAGTAACAATTGGGCTAACTAAGATAAAGGATGAATTGTTCAGCAAGTGGGCCCCCTTGGATGAGTATCCTCAACTACTAATGAAAAATTAGATGCCCAAACTCAAAACTTTATTTTATTCATCAGGAACATGAGTACAAAAGAGTAGAATAACTGTATCACTGAAAACTAAGAATGCAAGGACAATATTAAATTGTGAAACCTCCTGAAAAGGAGCATCTGATCCTTATTTATACTACTAACTAAGCAAGGTAGTCAACTCCATGAACTGGGAGGATTCTAATTTAGGGAAATAAGAGAAAATGGAGAGGCAGTTACACAAACATGGAATCTAGTCAAATGTGTCCACAAATTTAGCACAACAATAACGCCAATATTGCTCAAGAACATTAAAGTCCACTACAAGGAAATTACATTCGATTTGCATGGGGAATATTTTGGTTTTGACCTCCTTTGACCTTTGAAATATTTCCTTGCTAGATGTTGTGGTACTGAAACATAGATTTTTGGGACCCTATGGACTACTCTTGCACTTCTAGGGTTTTTCACCTAAAAGGAGAGAGATAGGGCCAAAGTGCCAATGTATCAAACAAATTAGGATGTATGCAATGTTTTTTGATGTAAATGAACTTAACTAAATGCAATGGACTAATCTAGATGAATGAAAATGAATGCAAAAGTGCAATTAGAACTACATTTGAAAACACATTATGATATGCAAACAACTATGTAAATGAAGAAATAATGCAAAACAAAAAGTACAGGGATGAATCTGAGTGCACCTGGATGAATTTTGATGATTATGGAGTGTTTTTAATGCTAATGGAAATTATTTTTTTTCACAATGGGACTCATTCGCCCAGGTTAGCGAATCAGTCCACCCATTGGTGAAAAACTGTCGGGAGCTGGATTCTGTCTATCAGGATCCAGAATTTGACAAAACACAAGTTTCTAGTCCTAAGGTGGGACTCATTCACCAAAGGTGGTGAATTGGTCCTCTCTCAAATTTCTAAAAAATCAGAAGACAACTTTGTAACACCAGATCTAGAAATGTCTGCTTGTTGGGTTGTCGAAGTCAAATTTGTAGAAAATAGACAAATAACTCTCTCCAAGCTTGAATTTGAATCAATTTGACTTGAAGCACCTAGTTGACTTGGAAATAAATCTTCAACACCTAATAACTTGTCAAATCTACATACAAAGAGCTACAAACAAACATGCAATAGGGGAAAAATGATTAGGGGTTAGTGAATAGGGGTTTTCCTTTGTCAAACCCCACCTTTGGTAATTAAACCCTTGAAAAGAAAAATAAATGACAGAGAAAGATAAACTAAGAACATGAAAGTGCTATTAGCTTACTTAACCCTTGATGATGCAAGTCTTAAGTAATGTCAATGGTTGCTTCAAAGTGATTGAGTAGTGCTTGAATTGTTGATGTAAAGTGCTTGAATGCTTGAAATGTAGGATTAAATGCTTGAATGAGTGAGGGGATGTAAAATGAGGTGAAAATCACTTATTTATACAATTCTTATGCCTTAGTATCTATTCATACCTCATCACAGGCCAACATCAAGTGATTTTGAATAAAATCCCAAAAAGAAATTTAAAATATTTTGAATTTGGGGCCAAGGGGGACTCATTCACCACCCATTGAAAATGGGTCCCACTTAGGACCTAAAAATATGTGTCAATAAAAATCTTGTATTTAATGTTATTTGTCAAGATAATATGCAAAAATACTCTTAATTACAGCTTATGAGGGCATAAAGAGACTAAATAAAGCATGAGAAGGGTGTAAATACTAAAAATGTGCCTAGAAGAGCATGAAAGATTATTACTATACTTTACAACACTTCAAAATAGGACTTGTTGATGAGTGAAAATGTGGTTTTTAGATAAATTGCATTAAATAGAGTCTAGAAGAATGTAGAAATGTCTTACAACACTTCACAACACCTTCACAAGAAGTCGGCGTTTGAGTTTTAGTACGTAAATATGCATGTTCAAGCCATGTTACAACATAAAATTAGAGAAACATAGTTCCAACACCATGAAACAAGACCTAAAAGGCCATGAAAATGACAAGGGGCCATTTTTCTATGACATAGGTGAATGCCTAGCTGGCAGTGTATTTCTCAATTTAGTATCTTCAGATTATATTTGCATGGCAATGTTAGCACACACAATAATTGCACATCTATAACTACCTTAAAGAAAATTCATTAACCACATTCAAAATTAATATAGATAGTCCATATAACATGCCAATGTCATTAAAAATTTGAAAAAATAAGATTAAGCCCAATGTTAATAGTTTTGAGGAAATCTCATAAAAAGTATCAACACTTAACATCAAGGTCCATGATATTTTCAACAAAGGAACCATAAATTCTACCCAAAACTAGACCATAAACTAGGCTCATCAAGAAGCTTACAAGATGGATGAACATATTGATAACATTAGTTGAGTGACTGGTAAAGTTGGAAGAGGAGATGATGCAAAGATTCTTGGAAATCCAAAAAGGGAAGATAAAACTTCTGGTGCTAAAGGAGGAACTATTGAAGCTAAGTTTGATAAATTCATGAAGACTGTGAATGATAAGATTGCAAGGCAAGACAAGGTCCATTCAAACAATTATCATAGGAATGAAAGACCTTCTCGACTGCAAGACCATCCCTACAATACAAACTGGTCTAATGGGAAGCCTATCCCTAATAACCAAAAAAATACTTGGAATAAAGTTCCTTTGGATCCTCTGTAGAAGAATTTAGGATTTTTTTCTGATGATACCCCTTGGTGCACAGTTTTCCAAATGCCTCATTCTCATCATCAATGTGTAGTTGTACAAATTATTAAAGTTGATGAAGGTGTATCTAAGGATTGTGACCATTTGAATGAAGAGGATATTGATATAAATATGATTATGGATGGCTCTAACATGGCTGGAAATGAGTGCTCATCTAATATAGAGTCTCATGAAATGGATGTAGATGACCAAAGAAAAGTTGCTAATACATATCACCAACAAGTTCTATTAGATGAGGATGCTAATAATGATACTAAAGTATACAATTTAGAAGCAATTGAAGATATTGTGTCCCTAAGAAGGGCTTCAAATGAAGAAATTTCAATATATACTATGGCTTTGGTTACCCAAGCTAGAAGTTCATATCACCTAAGGAATAGAACAGTTGGCAGTGAACAAGGTAGTCCTACTAGTCTTTTCATCAAGGAGAAAAATTCCAAAAGAAAATAACACAAGTCTGATGGAAAAGAAGAAGCAATCAAAGCTAGGGAGAACATGGGAGATAAGATTTGGGCCAAGAAGGTAGATAAACCAAAGACAGATCTAGAGCTCAAATCCCCTATTGTTAAGACAAAGATACAAAGATAGAATCATGAATCTGTACGAAAAGAAGTCAAGCCTAGAGCTGGGAACTCCCAAAGTCAACAAAAGGAAAGTAACATAGAACATGGTATGATTCTAATTGAATTTCCTAAGTACACTCCTATTGATATGTTTCAATTACTTATCCAAGTGAAATTCTATGTTCCCTTTCTTCAAATGATGAGAATAGATGAACATAAGCAAAAGGAAATAGACCATATCAATGGTGCTACTACAACATGTAATGATTTAGTGGTGTCCACTCCACCCAAAGTGAGTGAGAAGGATAAGAAAGATAAAGAGGTTGAAGGAGTAATCACTGAGATCCCTCATATCTTTCTAGGAAATTCAATAACTTGTCTTGGGAAGATAGACCCATTTTTCCTCACATTGATTGTTGAGGGAAATTTTTTGAAGAATTTTATTATTGATTCTAGGGCATCTAACAATATAATGCCAACTAAGATCATGGAGGCATTGGGACTGAAATTTTATAGCACTCATGGTAAGTGCTATGCCGTAGATTCAAGAGAAGTCCCTATCATTGGTATGATAAATTAACTTCCTTACAGATTAGCAGCTTATAAAAAAAAAAGTTTAAAATGAGTGTGGTGGTAGTATATATCCCACCAAATTAATGAATGCTATTATCTAGGAAATGGAGTGCATCCATGGGAGGTAGTATGTAGTGTGACATGTCCTATTATACTTTATGTATTGATGGTAAGGATGTGCAAGTGGTACGAGAGCCAAAAGTGCCACATATGTTATAACATGCTCCTGAAGATGAAAAAATCCTATTTATAGATACTGATACCAATGATTTCAAAGTAGAAGAAGCAAAAAGAGAAACTGATAGGTGCCCTACACCTATAGATAATGAATTCATAAGGTTATCTAACAAGGATGGATTATGGAAAATATCCTTTGATGGTGCAAGTTCCAAGGAAGGGTCTGGTGTAGGAATATTGTTGGTATCACCAACTGGCAATACATACAAAATTTATTTCACTTTATCTTTTTCCTACACAAATAATGTAGCAGAATATGAAGCACTGTTATTGGGATTAAGATTGGCTGAAAAACATGGGATAAAGAAATTAATGGTAATCAAAGATTTTGAATTAGTAATATCCTAGGTAAGAGCCAAGTATGCTTGCAAGAATAATAGATTGAAACAATATAGAAATGTTGTTTGGGACTCTATTGAGTAGTTTGATGATTTTTGAATCAAATAGATGGAGAGAGGACAAAATAGATTAGCATACTTGCTAACATTGCATTAAGACCGAATGATATAAATTTTGAAGGTATCTCAAAGGTTGAGGTACAATCAAGGCCACCCATCTTTGACAACATACATAATTTGTAGATCTTCAATGATAATGAAGATATTCTAAAATTCTTGAGATGTATAGATGAATATGAAGGTCGGGAGATAAACTTTGGGGAATTTGTTGAAAACGTAGATGGAAAGGGCATAGTATTTGGGAATGAGGTCATCTAGTTGAAGAAACAAAAAAATCCCCAAAGGTCTTGTAGCACTTGAAAGAGTTTTTGACAAACAAGATAAAAGAAAGATTAAGACAACTGCTGCTCATCTGGAGGACCTAGAGGAAGTGAATTTGGGGGCTGAAAATTTCCCCTAAGAAAGTGTATGTAGGAAAGAAGATGAAACTAAAGGTTAAGGTAATGTTGACAGCCTTACAAATAAATATAGGCATGTCTTTGCTTGGTCATACAATGACCTAAAAGCCTATAGAGAGGAATTGTTTCAGCATAAAATTCCTCTTAAGGAAAATACTAAGCCTTTCAAGTAGAAGCAAAGACCAATTAATCCTACCTTAGCTCCCAAGTTGCAAGAGGAGTTGGTAAAGTTAAGAGATGCTAGCATCATAAATCCCATAAGAAATTCTTCATGGGTATCTAATCTAGTTCTAGTCAAAAAAAAAGAATGGAGATATAAGGTTGTGTCTTGGATTTTAGAATCTAAATATATCCTCATTAAAAGACAACTATCCATTGTTGTACATGGAAGTCATGTTACAAAAGGTAACTGGTTGTGAGCTACTACCAATGATAGATGGGTTTTCTGGTTATAACCAAATAAAGGTAAAGGATTCTGAGCAATATAAGACTGCATTCACTACTCCATCAGACACCTATGTCTATGTAAGAATTCCATTTGGTTTGAAAAATGCGGGTGCCACCTTCCAAAGGGCTATCGATGTAGTTTTTTCAAATTTTATTTATTTATTCATGGACATATACCAAGATGAATTGAAATCCTACTCCAAGAAGAAGGATGATCATTGCACACACTTGGAGAAGATATTTATCAAGGCTTTAGAGTATGGGATCTCATTGAATCCAAAGATATGTTCCATTGGGGTCACTAAAGGTAAATAACTGGGGCACACTATTTCTAAAGAAGGAGTGAGGATTAACCTTGAAAGGATGGTAGCCACAGATAAGATCCCTCAGCCAAAGAATGTCAAAGGCATTCAGTCACTCTTTCGATAAATCAATTTCTTGAGGAGATTTGTGACCAAATTTGTAGAAATCACAAGATGGTCATCTCCAAGCTGTTGAAGAAAGGAGAGAAGGTGATTTGGAGTGAGGATCCTAGTTAGGCATTCAATAAAACTAAACAAGCTATTAAGGAATCTCCAATTTTGAAATCCCCTAATTTCTCTAAGCTAATGCACATTTTCTCCTTTGCTTATTTCCATACTATTGATGTCTCACTACAAAAAAATGAGGAGGTCTATGAACATCCCATTGCATTCTTTAGAAAATATTTACAGGTTGCTTCTTTCCATACTAGCAAGACTTATTTAGTGGGGGAAACTATTATAAATTTTTTACCTAGTGTTGTTGTGAAAGATATCTTCACTCAGCAATAAACTATAGGAAGAAGGTGTATATGGATCAATAGGATCAAAGAATTCAACATTGATGTCTAGACCACCAAGTTAGTAAGAGGGTGGGGCCTAGCTAAATTGATGGAATAAACTAATTTGGAAGCTAATCAGATCAATCAAATAGAGACTGTTGATGTTACACCTATCTATGATATACAAACTTGTGGATGGTATAGAAGGATTGTCCAATATTTAAAAACTTTGCAATGTCCTATAGATATGGCTAACAATTGAAAAAGGAAACTAAAGTCCCATGCCATAAAGTATGTGATTATTGACAATGAACTATGG
The DNA here is from genome assembly GCA_007258455.2 of Sequoia sempervirens. Lineage (NCBI taxonomy): Eukaryota > Viridiplantae > Streptophyta > Pinopsida > Cupressales > Cupressaceae > Sequoia > Sequoia sempervirens. The sequence goes on along the minus strand of VDFB02281492.1, from coordinate 801,864,980 downwards.
TGGAGAAGCCAATATGGTGTATTGCTTAAATGTGTGGATGGAAAACAAGCATTAGAACTCTTGCAAGAAATGCATAATGGAGTGTGTGGTGGTCATTACATGGCAAAGACCATTACTCATAAGATCCTGAGGGTAGGATTCCAGTGGCCTACTATTTTTAAGGATTCCCACAAGATTGTTAAGACTTCTAAAGCTTTTTATTGGTTTGCAGGAAAACTAAAGTTTTTAAGAAATCTACCACTTAGGCCTATTTTTGTTCAAGTTGCTTTCCAACAATGGGGAATTGACTTCATTGGTGAGATACTAGAAAAGTCTAGTGGAGAGCATTCATAAATCCTTATTGCCAAGTTGACTATTTCACAAAATGGGTAGAAGCAATACCCTCAAGGAAGGAAACAAGCAAAGTGGTGGTGTACTTCCTATTGAACAATGATCGGATTAGCTTTGGAGTTCAAAGAAGATCATTTTAGATAATGCTATGTGTTTCAAATTTGAGGAATTCAAGGATTTTTGTGATAAACATGGCATACATATTTTTTATTCTTCAACTTACCATCCTTAGGGAAATGGTCAAGATGATTCTAGTATAAAGAGCTTAATGAAAATCATAAGAGTGATAGAGAAGAACAAGAAAGCTTGGGACTCAAAGATGAAGTTGGCACTTTGGACAGATAGGGTCACTATGAAGAAGGCCACTAGTTATTCACCATTTGGGTTGGTGTATGGTTTGGATGCTAGCCTACCACAAAATAAATTGCTAAAGATGTATAAGTTTGTGCAAGAATATCATGAGGATATATGTGATGATATGCAACAAAAAATTGGTAATCTGATGCAATTAGATGAAACTAGAAGAGAAGCTCACGAAAAATATGCAAAACTGTAGCTACAACTCAAGCACTTGCATGACAAAAGATCTTCTCCCAAAAAAATTGAGGTGAATAGTATGGTATTATCCTAGAATGCAAGGGATCAAGATAAGGGTGAACATAGAAAGTTTGAAGCATTATGGTTAGGCCCTTATTTGATAGATAGCACACATGGGGAGGATTCATATTTCCTCCAAAGCTTGATAGGTGAACATTTTCAACTGCCAGTACATCGACTGTTATTAAAACCATACTTCTCCTAAGTACATTATGATTTAATGTACATTACAGGTAGGTTTTGTACATTTTGTATATAGGTGTGTTTTCTTTGGTTGTGTCTAATTCGGTCTTACTACCTAGTCTAGGTAGTTCCTTGGTTTTTGGTTCATTGTGTTTGATTGGTCTGCTTCAACCTAAAATTCTAGGATCTTGCCATGCCTGTGAGAGGAATTCCTCCCCAGTCAGTGCCATTGATGGAACCCCTAAAATTTTCATGTTCCATCTCAAAATCCTATTAAATTTTGGGTTTGGTGTAAATATGATGCCTTAGGTTTTTTTGTCACTATTCAATGGTTTTATGTTATTTGGATCCTTCTTAAAAAACCCTTAAGTTTATATCCTTGCCAAGGTTTTAATCATCTATTGACTCCTTATTGTCGATTCCTGGTCTTTTAAGTCACATCTTATGCCATTGAAATCCATGAAATAACCGACCCTTTGGTCTAGTCTTGTCAGTTGTCATATGTTGGGCCATTATTTTAATTTTCTAAAGTCAGCTAATTATTTCCTATTGAAATCATTTGAGCCTCAAGTCATTTAATCCCAGGGGTTTTGGTCTTGTCGACCTAGTCAGGTCCCTATTTTAAGACTAGCAATTTCAACATGTGTAGGTATGAAAATCTGTGATGACCATTCAATTTTTTAGAACAGATCTTGGCCATTCCCCATGTGCCCGTTCTATTTCATTGCCTATTATTTTATTCACATGGGCTAGCAGTTGTAAGTCATGTGTCATGTGCATTGGTGGGCCCGATGTCTTTGTTGAAGATTGTGAGTAGTATTAAAAGGAAATCAACAACGGTAGTTGAATGATGTGGCTACATAGACTCTACTCTTCCCCACATGCCTACTTTGTTTCATTCTTCATTAAAATATTCAAGTGGGATGGCGGGAAATCATGATGTGTCTTGTATGACTATGGGCCCAGTGTTTCCAAGTGGTCACCAAGTGGAGCTTTGAAGATAAACAACAGTCGATAGCAGGTGACGTGGGTCAATCCTGATCACTCCTCACTATCTCCTGTGGGTTCCACCTTTACTAACTGATTCTCAACGTGGTGCAAGGAGATTAGCACGTGGAATAACCTAGAGGGCATGGAAGCATTGGAGCAAAGACAAATATTAATCAAATATTTTAACACGGGGAATGGAAAACAAATTGTGTGCTACTAAGAGAAGTTATAATGCACGTTTTTGAGATCTTTTAATATGGGTTGTTGATTGTGTAAGAAGAATAAGGCCACGGGAAATTAATCTTGGATTAAGATGTGAGTGTTGTGCAGTTTTTGCACACACGCCCCACTGAAAGTAGGAACCCTCTTTTGCTCTAGTTTTTTATGCTTTAGCCCTTAGATTTGGTGGATTTGAATTGCCTTGGTATGTGCTTAATATGTTTATCTTGCTTGCCCAAGTATTTTCTCCAAGTTGCATATTGAAAACTTTAGTTTTGGGCCAAGTTCAGCTTTTTGAGCCAATTTGAGATTTTCCAGTCCTTCTAGATTTTCCCAGATTGTGTTTGAAGTCTGGCTTTGTCCGCTTTATGCTGCAGTTTAGGAATTTCTTATTTTTGCAGAATTCCACTTGGGCCGTATTTTCCCAAATTTCCATCTTGCCGTTGAGTTTCTGAATTTAGCTGATTTTTGGGGACTCTTGTTGTTCTTCCTTATCATTTGCATTCTCTTGAGTTGAGGTATTTTTATCTAGTTTTTTTTTGCATTTTAGACTTTCTTGGAGTTTGAATTCCTATGTGTTTGGGCATTTCGTGACTTGATCTATGTGTTCATGGTTAAAATTTAGGGTTTCAACTTTGGAGCCATCACCAATACCGATTGATTTTCCCTTGAGTGAATTCTAAGTCTGGATCCATTAATGAACGATTTAGCATTTGTGCCTGGATCCTCAAATTTGTGATCTTCGATCAATTTGAGTGAGATCATTGGAAAATGTCAAAGTTCAGGTTTTCTGTCGGGTTCAGGATTTTCCTATGCTGCGGATTTCCCAGTTTTCCCTGTCCTCTACATTTTCCTAAAAATCTGGAGTTTTTCCTGCTTCGTGGATTTTCGCTCCCTCCGGATTTTCCCGAAGTTCTTGTTGTCTCGACATTTTTTGGAATTTATTGACTGTTATTTTTTTTTTTCCAAAATCCGCCTGGTCCGGATTTTCCCAAAAATCCCTTTTGGCCTAGATTCCGTGGAGGGGTGAAAATACTGAACTGTGTAGAAATTTTGCATTAACGATTTTTTGCGAGATTTCAATATTTGCTTGGATTTATTTGAATTTTGAATATATTCTTGGTGGCGTGCTGATTCTGATCTTCGTGTTATTGATGGTGGTTTTTGCTGAGTGCAAGCTAGATTTAACAAGGTTGATAAGATAACTCTGGAGGAGATTACCTTGATTGCAGGATGATTTAAAGTGTTTATTACTTCACCTGTGGCTGACCTGGATGAGTCCCATGCATTTAATGCAAATCTTCTCTTATTTCAAATTTCTCTTGGCCGACCTATCTGGGGCTATTTTATTTTTTAAAAATCTATATTGGGCCGACTTTTTCTGGGGTTTTCTATAAATATGGAATTTGGCCTCATTTGTAAGGGGATTTTTAGTAGAATTCACTGGAGATAGTTCTTAGAGAAAATTAGGTAGTAGAGCAGAAGTAGAAGTTAGTCAATTTCTGAGCATGTGCTATAACAAAAAATTGGAATTATTGTTGAAATTTGGTGATTCAATACAATTGAAGACATTGTGATTTTCTGGTGATCTCTTTTGTGTTGACTTATCTTGCATGGTTCTTATGATTATATCTTTCAAATTTCTCAAGGTTATTAGATGTATGTTAGATCTGATTCAATGGTGTTTAAGATTTGATGCTTGAAGTGTTTCCACCAATCCTTGGTCCATAGTTTTTGTAGCTTGTTGATTGTTAGTTGATTTGCAAAGTTAGCCTAGACCTTTATATTCATTGTGCTTAGTTGAATATGGAGATTCATTCATTTTAATTGCAATTGGGTTTTCTTGGATGAATATTCATGATCTAAAAATCTTAATACCTTAGAAGATTGCACTGTTTCTGTGATATTGTAGATTTATCTTGGTCAAATAGGAATTAGTTTATGAGGGATTGGTCCATTTCAAGTATTTCATCATTTGCATTATTAATCTTAGGAATAGATAAATTGAGATATCTCTTTGAAACCCTAATCTTTTGCTATTTCTTTATTATTTGGATTAGATTTAGGATTGAAGTATCATTACATTGCAAGATCTGATAAGTTCAAAATTCAGTCTTTTCTTGTAGTAAGGTCCCTTCGTGATTACCAATATTTTCACATTTATCACTGAGTTGTTTATGCATTGTCAAGACCTGACATTAGAGACCTTGGGGTTATCTCTTGAGGCTTGCTACTAGAGATTTACCTTTCAAGAGAGATAGGATTTCATATTTTGTCTGAGTTGTTGTTGTGCATAAAACATCATCAATAGATTGGCACTAGAAGGAGAGCCTGAATAAGCAAGCTAGAATGATTTATGTCTGCCATCTCTCCTAAAAGATTCAGAAGAAGAACCAGATCTACTCCAAGAGAAGAGGAATTTCAAGCCCCTACTAGGTCAAGAAGGACCAGTAGAAGGGAAGAATCATCATCCACCCTACCACTTCCATCATCTCCATCATCCCCATCTTCATCAGGTTCATCTTCATTTGAGTTTGAGGACATTCCTATCCAACAACCTCAGCTAATCATAAATCAGCCTCTTACCACCTTCGCCTCCATCAATGGCTTTCTTGGTGAACAACCCATCTCCCTTATCTTTCAACCATTACAATCATATGCCTAAGAACCCTGAGCTTTTCTGCTCCAAGTTTCACATTAATGATCCCAAAAGGACTGCAGAGGAGCATATTAGGATTTTTAAAACTACCCTTAAAGATAGGGGAATTAATCATGAGGATGTTGCGTGTAGAATTTTCCCATATTCCCTTTTGGATGAAGCATTTGTTTGATATAACCATCTTCCTGTTGGTTATATCACTACTTGGCCTCAGTAGGAGACTGGGTTTTTACAAAAAATTCAGATCCCAATCAGTGCTAATGAGTTACTTATGTAGTTTACCAAGCTCAAGAGGGAGGCAAATGAACCAATAGTGACTTTCAATAATAGATTTCATATGGATTATGCTAGGCTGCAACCCCCTTATGCTATAGATCATGCCTCTACTAGGGAGGTTTATTATGAGGCTTTGGATAGTTTAACATCTACTTTCATCAAATACAAAGAAAACCCTCCTGGTAGCCTATTTGAAGCTTATGATGTTGCTGCTAATGTAAGTACAGATTTGAGACATCACTTGTCTAGACCCTTGGCTAACCAAATACCTATGTTGAGTTCAGTCCCACAATCACCCTTGGTTTCACACCCAGGTCATCCCTATCAAGTTCCACCCATGCCAAATTACCATCCAAATATGAACCAGCCTGCATTCTTTCATCAGCCAACCAATATACCTAGTTATCTACAGAGCTCCGAGATATTTAATCAATCTTTGAATCATGGGTCACATACTATTTATATGCAGAATTCAGCTGGTATTGTTCCTCCATCAAATAGTGTAGACAAGGAGAGGTTGGATGCACGCACAGAGCTAGTTGAGAAGCTGAATGTTGAAGTCACCCATCTAAGGCACCAGAATAGTCAATCCCAAGTAGCCCAAAGGGGGATTTAGTCTGACTATGATCAAAGCAACAGGGATATGATGCAAGCTTAGGGGAAGTCACCACTTCAGAATAATGGAAGAGCCTTAACCTCTCTGGATCAGCCAAATAATTAGGGGAAATCTAGTGAAGTTTATCTGGTAAAAAAATCTCTTTCAGGGTGGTGTAGGCTGCATAGTACTAATCAGCATTTTGAGTCAGTCTATCAAGAATTCTAGACTGTTGCATCTATTTTCTAGTAGAAAGTTCAACATGCCAACAATAGTTAGAGTGGATGGGAGATAGTACCATCTAATCCTTATGACATATTAGTCATGGTGGTGAATCATGTCCCATTTCCAAGAAGTGAAGAGAATGAACCAGAAGAAGAACATGATAAAGGTGTTGAAATAGGGTATGTATATAGTGAAGAATCTATAGTTCAATCCTTTGGAAATAATGAGGAGAATGATAATGGCCCATTAGATGAAGAAGAGTATACAACTGAAGAGATTCAAGGATTCCATCATGTGCCTACTCATTATTTCATAAACGGAGGACAATCTGATGTAGATAAAGGAAGAAGTGTTGAAAATGGCAGGGATGAATTTGTATTGAGCTCTGAGGACAACTATTCTACCATGACTGCAAAGAAAATAGGAGAGTGTGTGGTAGAAGAACTCAAGCAAGTCAAAGTAAGTCTCTCTGCTCATGAGTTGTTAAGGGATCCTACCATTAGGGATGTAGTACTAAAGTATCTTGAAAAGGATATGCTTTCTGAACAAAAGGGTGCTTCATGCCATGTTGATACAAATACTTTTAAAGAGGTATTTTTGTCTAAAGCAAGCTTTGGAAATTATGCACTAATAGTTAACCCTCAAGGATGGGAGACTGAGGAAATCCACATGTTACATGATATGCCTATTCATAAATCCAACAATGTTGTAGTATTGGTAGAATCAACAAAAGAGGTGGAAGATCAAGTATGGCTGTCAAATCATGTGCATCAAACTACGAAAAATGAGATTTCAATACAAGAACTTCAACAACCTACTGATGAATGTCTTGAAGAAGAACTTAATGAAAGAGTTGATATTCTGAGTAGTTACAATCTAGAACAAGAACAAATTCCAATAGGAGAAGAATTCAGGGAGTCTATTCACTCATCACATTCTATTTTTCCTCTTTCTGTTGATGAATTCGGTAAAGAAAATTCACAGATTTTGTGTATTAATGATAAGATAGCTGATGCGATTCATATGGATGTGCAGGAAAATCCAAATGGTGTTGAGAATAACAATGTTGCAGCCATCACTAATCAGCTTGATCATCCTACAATGTTATTTTTAGGTAAAGATGTTCTTGAAGATCAGTTTGTGAGGCTTCTTGACAAACATCATGATGGGGAAGTTACTATGCATGATGAGGCTTTGACATTTTCAACATTGATCCCTCATGAAGAAGTGCACACAGGTGAAAAGTTCCATGTTTATACTTCTGAATCTTTCCAATCTCATTTTCACCATGAATTATTCATTTAAGACTCCAATTCTATTTTGCATGTTCCAAATTCAAGAGGGATATTGCATCATCAATTGAGACCTCTTGATGACATAGATATCAGTTCTTTAGAAGTCCGGGATGATGAACACAAAATTCAGTCCACAGCAGTACAAAATCAGGTTGTTTCTCTCCTTGCTATAAATTTGGAATCTTATCAATTTGATTATGGGAATTTGGTAAATACAACTTGCATATGGATTAATCATGCTCCTAATGAGTCACCTTAGTTATTGATTATTCTTGATTATGAGGTTGAGTTTGAATGCTACATTTTTTAGGTTTACTTTGCTAAGTATAAAGATAAATTTATATTTTTGAGGACTTTTACCATTACCTTGTTGCTTGTCCATGCATTGATGAATCGTATGCAGGTAGGTATCAGTTCACCCTGTCTGGTAATGAGTTGTTATGAGTCTTTTTGTACATACTACTGATTTGAATAAATGTAGCTTGTTCTGCTTTTCTTTTGCTTTAGTCTGTTTTATTTTCTTTAGGATAGATTGCTTTAGAATTAGTTTTCTTTAGTTAGTATAGGTTTGCTTTCGGTTTGGTGTTTTTCTCTCCTCTTGCTTTGGAGGTCTCCTTGTTTTCTTCTAGATGTGTTGCACCTGCATAGCAAATATTCTTTTGTCTGGGACTGTTCTGAGTATTTCCTTGATGAACTTTAATCCTTTTTCTTGAAAGGATGGTTGAAGTCTTTGTTATCATCATGCATTCTGAATGTCTAATTTAAAGAGGATGGGTCACTGGTTTGATTTGAATTTGAAGTATTCTAAAATCTTATATCTCTTATACATCTTAAAAATCTTGAGGTTGTTGTAGGATCTTTGTGAGGTATTTTCAGGTGAAAATTTTTATTTCTACTTTAGTGCCACTATGGTTCTCAGCCCTGAGTGTGAACTTCATTGTTCACAGGTTGAAAAGAAAAAGAATATCAAAAGAAAAGAAAAGTGAAATATTGAAAATCAAAAGAAAGAATTCAACTTATCATGGGTATCTGAATATCTCTATCGGGGCTATGGACGCCTAGCTGGCAATAGAGCTATATTCAGGAGAGTCACAACAATAACCTCATCGGGGCTATAGACGCTTCACTGGCAATGAGGCTCTATCCAGGTTGCTTTTGAAGTTAGAATCTTTACTTAGCCTGTCTTGTCTAAACTTTGTTTCTGCAGTAGCTCAAGGAAGGAAATGAACTCATGTGCACACACTTGGATTTTTAGTCTATGGAAGGTTCAGTTCACCTTTGGTTCTGATTCTTTAATCTTTCATTTTGTGCTTTTTTTCTGATAGTGAGGTCAAAATCATAGATTCTGGGCTCATGATTTTTGTCCATCATCAAATGCTCTGGAGCATTTTCCTAGCAGAGTCACCATTTGTTGTGCAGTTTTTGCACACATGCCCCATTGAAAGTAGGTACCCTCTTTTGCTCTAGTTTTTGATGCTTTAGCCCTTGAATTTGGTGGATTTGAATTTCCTTGGTATGTGCTTAATATGTTTATCTTTCTTGCCCAAGTATTTTCCCCAAGTTGCATATTGAAAACTTTAGTTTTGGGCCAGGTTCAGGTTTTTGAGCCAGTTTGAGATTTTCCAGTCCGTCCGAATTTTCCTGAATTTCCGTCTTGTCGTCAGGTTTCTGAATTTAGCTAATTTTTGGGGACTCTTGTCGTTCTTCCTTATTGTTTGAATTCTCTTGAGTTGGGGTATTTTGATCTAGTTGTGTTTTGAATTTTAGACTTTCTTGGAGTCTGAATTCCTGTGTGTTTGGGTATTTCGTGGCTTGCTTTGTGCATTCATGGTTAAAATTTAGGGTTTCAACTTTGGAGCCATCACCAATACCAATCGATTTTCCCTTGAGTGAATTCTGAATTTGGATCCATCAATGAATAATTTAGAATTTGTTCCTAGGTCCTCAAATTTGTGATTTTTGATCAATTTAAGCGAGATCATTGGAGAACGTCAAAGTTTGGGTTTTCTATCAGGTTCAGGATTTTCCTTTGCTAGCGGATTTCTCAGTTTTTCCTATCCTCTGCATTTTCCTAAAAATTTGGAGTTTTTCCTAATTCGCAGATTTTTTGCTCCCTCTGGATTTTCCCAAAGATCCCATTATTTTTGGATTTTCCATAATTTATTGACTGTTGTTTGTTTTCGCCAAAATCTGCCTAGTCCGGAATTTCCCAAAAATCCCTTTTGGCCTGGATTCTGCGGAGGGGTGAAAATCCTTAATTATGTAGAGCCAGGATTGCTAGAGATTTACCTTTCAAGAGAGATGGGATTTCATATTCTGTCTGAGTTGTTGTTGTGCAAAAAACATCATCAACAGATTGGCAAGATTAGATTTAGGAATAGATAAATTGAGATATCTCTTTGAAACCCTAATCTTTTCCTATTTCTTTATTATTTGGATTAGATTTAGGATTGAAGTATCATTACATTGCTAGATTTGATAAGTTCAAGATTTAGTTTTTGCTTGTAGTAAGGTCCCTTTGTGATTACCAACATTTTCACATTTATCATTGAGTTGTTTATGCATTGTCAAGACTTGACAATAGAGACCTTGGGGTTATCTCTTGAGGCTTGTTGATAGAGATTTACCTTTCAAGAGAGATAGGATTTCATATTTTGTCTGAGTTGTTGCTGTGCAGAAAACATCAACAACAGTGAGTATGTAGAGACTGTGAGATTTAATCCTAGCCCTTCCAAGTCTCCCTGCTAATGAAAGTTGTACAGAGGTTAAGACTCATGAGGGTGAGGGTAAGAAGACTCATGGAATTTGGACGTAGTGACAAAAGGATTGGTGGAGCCCGCAAATCACCAGCAAGTGGTTCCATGTGGATTTTTGTCATTTGATGAATATTGTGGCTGCATATGGTTAGGATTTTCAAATCAAGCTTACTAAATATGGATCATCCATTAGTTAACACACTCGCATGATCAATGGTTGGCATTGAAAACTTAGTTTAAGGGAAAGTGAGCCATTCTAGTTCATGCGAGTGAGCCTTAATAATGGAAAGGACATTGAGCTACCAAAGCAAGAGGTTGCATAGCTATTAAAACCTATCTTCAAAGCATAATTGAGAATTGTGAAAGATATTCTACACACTTGGAGAGCTCGTGTTGTGGTTTTCAAGCTTGTCTAACATCAAGGTGAGGGTTATCAATTTTCAAAAGAACAAGTAAATTACTACCTTCCCATCAAAATTATTGATAAATTATGGTTTCCCAAATCTTCGACTCTATTAGAGTTTTCTTGGTTCTACATTTTAAGGTTTGACATCCATAAAAGAGAATTGGTTTGTTCTGCATTGTCATAATTTGTGTCAAACCCTTATTTGAGTTGTAAGTCTTGTTCCAAGAAACCAAAAACTCTGCTTTGTAATATCTTTTGTGTCATGGCTCCCAAATCATAATCGAAAGCATCTTCATCTAAAGGGGAAGCTTCTACTCCCAAAAGATAATTAAATAAAGAACTTATTGACTAGTTTCCACTCTCGACCAGTGAGAAACCTAAGGGTTGAAATTGCTTCTCTGAGGTCTGTAAGTAGTTGAGGGTTTGATTGAAAAGAAAAATTCTATTAAGGATGCCAAATCACCTTATATTGGGTGGGAATTACTTTATGGTTGGTTTAGAAATAGAAACATGGGTATTCCAGTGCATAACCCTCGGAACTGTGACCTAGTGAAGTTAATTGTACCCAATGTTTACATGTATGTTGACTTGCTTAAAGTAGAGGCCACCAATTATGATCCCATTACAAGGACTATAAGAACAAATGATTGGAAGGAGATTGTCAAAATTACTGAGGAATTTTCTCATGTTTTCAAATTAACTAGGTGGAGTGATAAAATGCCTAAAATCAATGAAAACACTCTTAAGGAGGAATATGATAAGACTAAGACTGCATTCAGAGTCCACATCCTACCAAGATATCTATCAAAAATTGGGAGCCAAAGGATTACAATAGGTAAATATGATAAGGATCCTTTTCCTATTAGTTATTTTGTTTCCTACTTCCAAAATACCTTTTAGTCAATTTTCCAGATAATTGGTTATGAACCTATCAGGGGAATTCCTATGGCATGGATGTATATGCTAGCCCATATTCAACACCCCCAATATTGCACAATATATGACTATGGAGTTTTTCTTGCAAAAATAATTCATGATGGTTAGATAAGGTTGAAGAAAGCTACAGATGGAGTAAGGTTTAGCTGGTACTCATTTCTAATGTATATGTTTATATTGAAAAGTGTATTGTACTTTAGGTAGGAAGGAGGGTAACTTGGATTTTCCTATGTAGTGTTCGACTACTGTCCTTGACAAGGATGATAGGACATATGATTATGTGACATTTCAAAACTTGTTTGCTTAAGATTTGAAAAGAGCCCTTGTTGTGAATATACCTAGAATTCCCATAGCCCTGCATGACTTCTTAAGACCCAAGGAAAGAAGGCTTGAGTTGGGTATTGATCATAATTTTGGAGATGCTATCCCATATACCTATTACATTGTTTTAAGAGTGTATGGTTCCATTGTTACACCTCACCTGCTATGAAAATATGTGCCATAGAGAATTGGTTTCCTTAAGGTAATATGGCAATTGGGAAGTGTAGAAAATGAACATCTATTGAATCAAGGAAAAGGAACATTCTTTCTTTTGTACACATTCTTTTCTAATTTTGTGATGAAAAAGGAGGTTAGAATAAGATACTTTTTTATAATCAAGGGCTATTGTGTGCAAAGATTAGTACAGAGGATCAACTATGATCCTGAGGGTTTTATGGTGTGTTTGAAGGAAAGGAACAAGAATTATAAATTTGTGCACATTTTCCAATTCCTAGAAGATGTGATAAGAAATTTGTTTGAACTTTTGAAACAAGAAAAAAAAATCAAGATGGATTTCTTTCAATAAGATGTAGAGAAAGATAAAGAAGGAAAAACCTAACTTCAATGTTCTGCAAAAGGTAATGCAAAAGGTGGAACATGTATCCCAAAATTTTGAGACAATAATGGGCCACCTTGAAATTAAATGGGTTATAATTATGGGTAAGGGGAAAGCCCACATTGAAGAAAAAAAGGGTGAGGGAGAAGTCCCTGCTATGGAAGATAAATCTACATCTCAAGCCCCTGAAGAACCAAAAATAAATTTTTGTAAGGATAAAGAGTAAGGCAAAGAAAAATGGTGCAGTTCTTGCTCCTTCCCAACAAGAGGAGAAAAATCCTCCTTCCCATGTGCCACAAGTACCACCACCATCTCCTCTAAGGCCAACAGAGCCTAAAATTATGGATATTGATGCTCCACCACTGAGTGCATCACCACAAAGAGAGCCACCATTGAAGAAGTAGAAGGTTGAAGTAACTTGTTTGGTGGATTATGCTGATGAAAAATCTAATAATGGAATCTAGGTATTATAGTAAGAAATGTAAGAAGGAATGTGTTAGGTCTTAAAAACATAGGTTTTAGACCATAAGAGGGTTCCAGTCTCTTAATAATATTTTGGCCAATGAATGAGGAAAACAAGATTGATCACCTTCTACTCTTTAGGTGTTGCTAGACCTAGGTGGGTGTGCCTGAATGATAAGGCAGACTCAAGGGTTTGAGAATGATCTTTGATTTAAACAATCTACTCACAATGGCACATGGGGGTGAGATAGATGCAAGGCTTGATAAATAATTCCTACTGAGAGTATTTGAATAATCAAGAATATGAATTGAATTTATATAAAATGTCCTAAACTAATTAGTGCCTAATCTATTGGGTGAATGGAGTTGATGGATGGATGATGTAAATGGAGATAGATGTGTATGATCTAGGTAAACCTAATATTTAGCTTAAATATGATTGTTGGGAACTTTTGAATATTTATACCTTATGCAAATGTGTAGGTTTGTTTGATATAGTACTCTTCTTTAATGATCCCAGTGTTATTCCCTCAAATTGTTGTGATGATATGAAAGGATTTTTAATTCTTACTTTAAAGGAAACCAATCAGATTAATTACCATTAAAGTATTTCAATCCCTTAGGGAAGAAATTAAGATGAATTAACTAAAAGGATTTTAATTCTCTCTCACCAAAACCCAATCAAAACAATCACACAACAACAAAAAATGTGTCCTGATAAATCTTATGAATTTAAATAACTTGAAGAAACTACTTTGGAGACAACACAGTATCAGATAAGCTTGAAAATTAACACAATAATTGAACACTAAAATAGATCACCAATTATGAGCATTCTCCATTAAATTTCTTCAAAAGATACACATTTATAGTAGAAGCCTTTGATATGATATGGATGGGTGGAATATGCTATATGAATAAATCCTACTACTAATAAGTTGATGGTGATGATAATGATGTGATGATCTCAAAATTGGCCTTGGTTTCCTATTTATATAGGAAGCAACAAGCTACAGTCCTTTTACAAAAAGAGATTACCTTCCAAAACTACTCCTTTTACTAACAACTATTTAATTAGCATAATAAAAAAATAAGAAGGCTTAAGACATTTAGAGGTATGTTTCCTTTAATCTGCATAGAAAGCCTATGATCATTGATCTAGAAAATATTTCCTCTCCATTATAGATGTCCAGATTCCCTTACCTTAGTGGCCTACTCATCTGAAGCCAAAAACTTTTCTTCTGACTGATACACCGTAAAATCGATGGCCACTGATATTCTTGGATCTTTGGTATGTTTGCAAGATGATTCTACCATTGACTATCTAGTAGTACCTTTGTATCATTGAAAAACTTTAGATATCCAACATCAAGAGCAATTAATCCATCCATGATCAAATTGAGCCTGTGAAGACCAGTGTCACCATCTTCCTATACATGGGTTATACACTTATGAATAACCTAACCAAATTCCCTCTTCCACTCATCCAAGTCTTTCAACTAACCACCATCTTTCACAATTTCTGGTATATACCATTTTTTTAAGGTATAAATGAATCCATTTGTGTCACAATCCTCTTATCCTCCCCTTGTATATACTGAAATTCATTAAAAATCATCTTCACTATTTCCTCTGTTTGTTTTAATGTTGTAGGAGCATCATGACTCCTTTGTATAACTTTTCATAACTTAGGAAGAGTGTGGTGAATAGGCTACCACCTTTTGAATAGGGCATCCAATACAAGAATATGTGCTTTTATTTGATCAATTGCTTGCTAAAGTGATTTATAACTGTCATGCACACTCTCTAGTTTATCAATAATCAACTTTATCCTATGCTCAAGAATCATTTCCATAACTTCCCCGTCTTGCCTTTTTACTTCATCTTGGGTTTTATTACTGGCCTCCCTTATTTCATCCACTTCCTTCTCAAGAGCCTTTGTTTGCTTGGTGGGAATTCTCTACACAACATTTAATGGGGCAATAGAAGGCTTATATAACACTATCTCCTTGCTTTGTGAAGTTCATACTCCTTTTAAATGTTTTTTCAATTTGAAATTCTCTATAAATAGTTTATTAAATTCATCATTTGGTAATCTTTGTTCCTTTTCATATTCCTTCAATCTATCCTCCAATCTTTTAACAGTTGCATGAGTGAACATGGTTGAATGCATGGTCATTGTGGCTACCTCCAAAGGGGTGGTGTCCTGTATTGTTCTTACTATTGTTGCCCCTTGCATTCCCTATATCACATCCAATAGTTTAGGCTTTTGTGTGTTTTATACTTGATCCATATGGCCAGGGTTTAAATTTTGGGATTATACCCAGTTCCACTCACTCCTTCATCAAAGTCAAACTCTACAACTAGCATTGGATCTTCTTGAGCCCGTACTTCATCAAACGAAAACATTTTCTTTAATTCCAACCCTAGGAAAATGATCATGTTGCTTTTCAAAATCATCTCTCTAGCCTTTTGGGGGATAATTTCAATGTGGTAAACTTTTAATTCCTTGAAGGTTTGTTCCACCATTTGATTCTTTTGTAGTTCTTAAATTCCTACTTCATCTTACTCCATTTTATCTTCAATTTCTTTTATATTCATCATTTTCCATAAATCCCTAAACTCTAGAGTCTTGATGAACTCATCATCTTCTATGAATCTCCTGGATACAATTTCCCTTTCATCTTCATGTATCTTTGTACTTTGTTTTTTACATCATCCATCTTTTCCTCATGCCTATGGGCATTTGTCTCATGGATGGGTTGATCAACCTCAACATCACCTTTCAATGACTCTAGCATTCTAGCTACTTCTTCGGTATCACTCACCCCTTCACTCTCTTCATAAGGTATCAATTTTTTAATCCTTTTTGTCTTCTATCTTATAGGAGGAAATTGCTCCATGGAAGATTCAGAGATTGTGTCTGGGGTGTGTTCCGCTACCTTCTCACCACCATATTTTTGAAGATATGCCTCCTTTTGGCCATATAAGTCTTCAAATATGTCAATTATCAAGTTTATTCTTCTGATAGTGTCTTTCTCTTCAACAAATAGCCTAATAATTCTTTGTGTTTCTTCTTCCTTTCTTCCTTAAGCTTCCTCATATATTCCCACTTTTTCTTTTTGCTAAACACTTCTTGAAAAGTAAGGTAATTTCTTATCACATCCTCTTCATAGTCCACTTGGTGTGCCACTATCATTCTGGTAAGAAGATTATTCCTTATGTTATTCATATGATTTTCAAGTTCAAAGGCTCTTCCTTTTCCAAAATCTAATGCATATCTTGTCTTCAAATAATATTGCAACTCCACCAGTGTGTCTGAGCCTACTGTCCAGTCTTAAAATTTGGTTTGGTTTGGAATAAATGTTCCCTTGTTTTGTTTGCGCATTACATCCTTTTCCATCCACATCATCTACCACATAAATTCAAGAAATTATAATATGAGGGGCGCAAACTTTAGTAGTATGTGTGGAGCAACAGGGCATCCATAGACTTATTATTGTAACTTCTAGGAAGAGGAACCAATCACCAATTTTTTTTTTATGACCCTACTCTTGTCTCAATGACAAAGGTCTCAACAATTGTTTCATTTTGTTTGTAAATCTTGGTATTGAATAACCAATATCTCTAAGGATTATGTGCACAAAATCTTCATAGAATATAACAAAGCTTGCATTCTTGCATCGATTGTCCCAAATATAGCACCAATTCTAGATAGGTGTGGGATTCCTTTGCTCATCCACTCTAGCCAAGTACATTTGTTTAGTCTAATGGTCTTCATTATGGTACAATATCAAATGAAACAATAGAGAATAGTGTTTGAATGTAATTGGTGCTCTATCCTATATGACTTGTGAGAATTCATCATCCAACGCCCTCTCAAGGTATGAAGAAAATTCATATTAAATATTAGTCTCGGGGTTTTGAATTCTTATTGCCATCATCATTAGGCTTATTGACATTTTTTCTTGAGCATCCATCCCTAGTACTTGGCACAGAGTTGGTATGTATTCACAAAATAATATTGAAAATATGTCATAGTGAATGGTTTAGTAGTGGAAGTAGAAATGGGGATTATTCTATTACCAATGCCTCTTTTCATATATAGGGGTAGCTTATCACTTCTATAAGTCCATTTTAACCTAGTATAATCTTCCTCACTATTCTATAGGTTTATTTTTGTTAGATCATGCTTTTTTAAGTCAAAAGACTTAATGATAGCTGCTCTAGTTACCTCTACAAATATTGAGCCATTTGGAAACCTTACTATTTTGGTAGCAGAGTGATAGTGTTTGGCTAGTAGTCTAATAAATTCTACATCAACAAACACATTCAGGACAATCAATTTGTCTAAATCCATCATCCAAGGTCTTGACAATGGAATCTTCTCATTTATCTTATTGTAAAAATACCAAAATAAGTCCCACCCAGATTTGGGAATGAGAGCATTCCTGCAACCCTGTGCGGTGTCTACGAGTAATTTCTTATTACCCTCCTTGGTTGACCCTAGGATTATATCTAGTATATACTGGTGGAGTGGTCTCTTCTTTACCTTAGGTTCTTCTTCCTTAATTTTTTCCTTACTTTCTTTTACCTCTGATTGTTTTATTTTAGGAAGAATATTTCATTTTTTTCTACAATGACTTCAAATAACAAAGCTCTACCAAATACTACACCAATCAAGCTTTTTCAAAGGGTTATTCATGCACTTACCTGAGTGCTTGACATTCACAAAGCTCCTTTTCTCGGCATCCTTAGCTCCATCCACAATAATGCATTTCAACTGAGTATAGTCTTAGGAAAATTCACCTACTTTTGAGGGTGCAGTATTCAATCATATCAATATTAATTCCAACCTACTACCAAATATATTTTTAATAGGATCATACTTTTAAATTCAATTATGCATCATTGGGTTCGTGTGTCAAGATGATTGAAGTGATCCATGCATTTATTTCCACAATCCATAATGATGCCATAGTAGGTCCACCGTACTACCATCATCTCTTATTATACCCACTGCGGTATGGCGGTGTCTACCCTTCCTTTCCACTATTTATCATACTACTACCTTAAGACCTCTTGTTGTGGGGTTGCAGTGTATACTGCTCCACTGCATATGTTGCTCACCCTCTTGGTGGTAAAGCGGTGTATGCTTTATTTCTTGTTATTTACTGCCTTAGAGACTCCTTTGAATCTCCTTACATGGGATAGCAGTAGGTACCACATTATCACATTGCCTTATAATTCTCCTTGTGGGATGGCAATGAGTACCACTTTATCACACATGCTATATAATTTCTTGGTGGTATGGAGGTAAAGGCTTATTTCTTAACTTAGAAGTCGCCAACCCATGTTTCCTTTATTTTGATGTTGTAGTACTACGGTAAAGGAAAAATTTGTTTTGTTTATGATTATCTAGAGGAAGAAATGGGTATATATAGAGGGAATGTTGGTGATAGTATGGATCTTGTCACACAAATTGTTGCATTTCATGTTAGACATAATGTGAAATCAATGGTAATTGATTTTTGTGTGGGTAAAATGTGAATGGAAAAAGAAAACCGGTGGATATTTGAGAAGTTTTTTGCTCCAACAGAATGCCCACTGCATTAGCAATGAGGGTGAAACAACAATTAAGTATTAGGTTAAGTAAATTTGAACCTCACTAGGCTCAATGGAAAAGAGTATATGCAGGTGGAAGCATGCACAAAGTTTTGGATGATGATTCATTTGTGAAGTCTCAATCTTTTATGGAGTTTTCATATAGGGCTAAGAGAGATGAATATGTCACCATCCTAGCTAAGGAAAGGAGTCTTTATCCATAATTTCCTAATGATACTATCTAGGTAAAGGTTTTGAATGAATGAGAGCCAAGTTCCAAAGGATGACTACAAATGAAGGTAGAGAGTTGGTGAGAAATAGTGGTATTTTGTTACTTCCAAAACGGTATTTATCTTCTTCCATAGCCTTTGATACAATAAAGAAATGTGATAGACCTCTTTATAATTTAGAAGAAGAAGCTAAAATTGCATTACAGGGTCTACCTTACATGAACAATGGGATGCATTAGCTATTTGGTCTCTAGCCCCAAACACAAGGAAGCCTAACATTGTTAGTACATATTCCACATTTCACAAGGGCCATTGTAGAATTGGTAACTATAGAAAGGGAGAAGCTCAAGATAGACCACAATAATTTTTTAGTTGAATATGGAAAGCCTGAACAACACATTATGTAGTTATAGATAAAGGTAGCATTATTAGAGAAGTTGCAAAGTTTGCAACCAGGAAATCACAAGTAGAATGATGTTGATTCCCCTACCACTTCACAAGAAGTTGTACCCCCCAAATTCACCACTGAAGTAAGTTCCTCATAGGAAATTGTGCCATACAAAAAGGGAAGTGTACCCTTTCAATAATAGAGCCTAGTACATCAGAAATGCCACAGGTTGAGGAAGATATTAGCAGGGAGGAGTTTCTCAAGCAACTAAATGAATATAAATAAAAATGTGAAAATCATGACATGGAGGCTTTTAATAGCAATATGGAGGTTGTCGCTATAGTCTTAGAGAATTTGAACAAAGGAGTGAGTAATAGATTGAATAATATTCATTATAGCTATTCATCCAAGGTGGATGCTATAAATAGTTTTAATAATGACAAGAAAAGACCTATTCCACTTATAGAAACATTGATCTCTAGGATGAAGGAACTATGATTGATGTCAATTGGAGCTAAGTAGGATGCTAAACCCCCTAAAAATTTCAAACCCACTCATAGTCTTGTAGGTAAAATTGAGGGATATAGGGGAAACACTGAGCCTTTGGAAGTCAAGATAAGGGAATTGGTAAAATCCTTTCATAAATCACATCATGATCTCCTCTCATCCATTCTAAGCGATGATGGAAACATAAAAACCTTGCAGGAATGGAAAGATGAAACTAGTAAAACCATATCAGAGTAGGAAGTTTTAATTTGTCAAAAACATGACATGGGTAAATTGAAAAGAAATATGGATATGTTGGCTTAGGAAAAGATTGTCTTGTTATAATTTGATAGGGAGGCCAATCAAATTATCATCAAGTATTCTTCTTATAGAGAAAAATTAGATGTGCTCATGAATTTCAACTTTGTAGGTGAAAATGCATTGCATAGCCTGGATTTAGTACAGATTAGGATTTTGCTAATTTATAGAAAATATATTGCATTTTCTTCAAATTGAATTGGTGACAAGTCTGCATATGTGGACAAATTATTTGTTCTTTCTTTTTTGCTTCTTTCATGCTTTCTTTCTCTTTCACTTTGTGTGAGTGGGCACAATTTTTGAGGAAACCTTTTGAAGATTCCTTTTGAAGGATGGGTTCGGACCTCCAACGACAAATGAAGACTACTCTTATTTCACACATGTTTCCCACCACCTGGGAACGCATAGTAAATGAAAATGGAATTTATGTTGTAGTGGCCCAATAGGGTAATGACGTGTACTTTCTAGCTTGAGGCTTTTTTTTCTCCTCCATTTCTATAAGAAGGAATTCAGGGCCAAAAAGTAGGGATTCATTGTATTGCAATTGACATAGTGAATTGTAAAAGGAATATCATGCATGGTTTAAGTTTTGTCCTAAGTTCAGAGTCTTTATTTATGTATATAATTTTGATAACAAGATAGAAAATATAATACAAAATGATACCAATTTCATGGCTATTGTTTCTCCTCTATACTTGTTTTATGAGTTATAAATGAAAATAATCAAGGATTTATTTTTTCATCTCTATTTTGTCCCAATAGATGTTTAATTTCATTCCTACTTATTAGTTCAATGAATTAATGTAAATGCTTAGATGATATTGTTAACTCATATGAATTAGGTGCTAGGATATCTATAAGTAGTGATGATCGTGAATGTAATGTGGGAGTACTCTAATGTAGTGTTTCTTGAAATTATATGTTGCTATTGTTGAGTTGTTATTTGGTTGCATAGGTTGAGATTGACTTTGTGTTTAGGATGAGGCACTGGTTCAAGCAAAGCATTCATAATTTAGTTTATGGGTTGATTCATCAACTAATCACTTTTATTTCACAAAGTTTTAAATTAGTACCACTGTAGTTATTTTGTGACGAGTTTTGTTATTCTCATGCTCCAAGTGTATGGTATAAATAAATGAGTTTCCAACTTGTTTGATATACTAGGTTGTTGAGTAATTATATGACAATTATCTATTGTTTACAATGTATTTAAATAATATTCATATAAATTCTTGAGTATACATTGTGGGATCACCCTCCCGGGTTTCAAAGAGCCCAAAATGCAGGAGTGAAAGTTTTGCAAGTTTTATTCATTCATTGGCCAATCCCTTTAGATTTCTAATTATTAGAAATGGAAAAGTCCATAGGTAATTCTGAAGATTAGATTGGTTCTTAAAAAAAAACCAACAAGCTCATCAATTTATTTTGAATAACATTGGTGTTCATCATGCCATGATTTCTTGTAATATGCACAAGTAGGCCTTTCCTTCTTAGATTATTCCACTTTTAGGGAGAGGATTCAAATTATTTATGTGGTTTGTTCTCTTTCTTCTTTTTCTTCTTATCAAGATTTTGTGATTCCCTTTTTACCTTAGACTGACTCACCAACAATGTTTGTGACATGGAAGACTTAATTAGACCCATATTAATTAACTTAGCTTCCTCTTGGATTCATAGATTTTCAAATTTATCAAACTTAGGATCAACATATGATGCTCCCATAGAAAGTCGATGTGTTTGAAAGCCATAAAAAAATATTGAATACTCAGGACAAGGCTTGGATAAAATATTTAGAATCAATTGTAAATCTTATTTATCAATGTTGCAATCTTTCAACTATGTTCTTAATTGTTTGATTTTGGAGATGTAGTCTCAAATGTAGTAAAAAATTTTAGGATCAAGTTTCATTAAATTATTATCAATTTGATATCCCCTAATCTTATCATTTTACCAAACAATTTCTCAAAATCCTCCCAAGACTCTTTAGGTGTTTTGCATGATTCAACATGAAATTTTAAATCAAATGGCACTAATGAACATATGCATCCAATTTTTTTCACATGATTAATCTCCTAGCTTTCCAATTCTTTACCATTAGTAGGTTTAGTAATAGTATCCTTTGGATGACCTATTAAACCTCTCATTATGAGATAATACCATACTAATTTTCTCCACGTAGTATTATTATATGGAGTTAGGAGTTAAATTTGAGATTTCCCCATGGCAAGAACACAAACCAAGTAAAAGAAAGAAATAAACCACTTTAAGATTAACCCCCCTCACAAATTACTCAATCAAGAAACTCCCTATAAATATATGATTTGGCACTTTATACTTAGTGTGATTATAGGTGCTTCTTCCCAAAAAGAATGAACTGGACTCGATCTTAGAGCATACAAATTGCAAATTTGGCCACAAGATCAAAGCTAATTTTTTATACAAGATGAGACAATGATGATCACACCACAAAAAAATACATGAAAAATTATGCACTTTCATAAATAAATCACTCAAAAATGTTACTACAGGAGCAAGAATGGAGCCTCAAAAGTTATAAAAATAAGAATGACTCATTAATACCTATGAAAATCTAGAATTTTTGGCAAAAAAAAAACAAAAATCAAAATTAAGTTTCACCTCTATAAAAAGCATGAAATTCTACCCCAAATGAAAAAAAATTGCTCAATAAAAGGAGGTTAGATGACTAAGTTATGAGCCTTCGAAGTTGGACTGCAAATTCACAAATTCCAATAGAGAGGGGAGAGAAACCTTTGATGGAGGTTGACATCACTATTGATGTAGTGATGACATCATTCAATAATGAGGTTAAATTTGACAACCATGGGGCTATCACCGTCAGAACATACCTTTTTTTGTCATAATATTCTCTTGAACAAAATATTCACTAGAATCTATTTTGATGCTTGGAATATTAATTTTTTCTTGGGTCAACATAATCCTTGGGATACCCTAGAATATTCTCTGCTCTTTTAAATTTTATCTGGTTTAAATTTGTATCAATTTTTAAAACCTAACAAAATATATTGTTGGCATATTCTTTCCTTCGGTCAAGTGAAAGAGCTATGGTGGGCTGAAGGGATACACGTGGGTGAATGGTGGGCTGCCACATGGTAGCATCTAGCACTCCTAATGACTATGGTAATATGAAAGCAGTACCTACAGTTACAATTTTTTTAATGATTTTCTTAAAATAAAATTTTTAGAAATAAAACCTTTAGAATATCCAAAAATATTATAAGAAAATATTTTCAACTATGGATTTTCCCTACGACCATGACTAGTGGTACAAATTTTCTACCAACTATACTTGCAGTTATGATGTGACCATACAATCATACAGATGGTTCAAGGGGGTGATTTTTCTATCAGGCTCTAAGTGAAGTGCTCAAATTTTGATGATTTGACAATTGATCTTTAGATTTTTGGGCCTCTTGGATGTAATGGAAGGGTCAAATTTGACACAAAATTCTCCAAAATTGTAGATACCTTCTTGGATTTTGTAACCACACTTCAATTTCAAACCCTTATAGATCTAGCCTCCTATGTCTAATTTGGATGAAACACAAGAAAAAACTAACTTTCTTGACTCATTTGATCTCAATTGTGAGCTCCAATTTGAATCTGTAATACAAAGCCACAAAGAGGAATCCCTCAATTCTGGTATTTCTTTCAAGATTTTTTGATTCTCTTGATCATCATTCAATTCAAAAGAAGATCATACTCAGCATTTCAAGATCTACTGAGATTTGTAACCTAGATCTCTGAATAAAGACTATCAAGAAGAAAATATATGATACCATTTAAGAATTGGTATAGAATACTCTACACCATCCAATATTTGGCTAAAGATTATAGCCACCCAAGGTCTTGGAACTTCATGAAAGCACAAGAGAGATCAATATGCAATGCTCAATATTGTAATAGAATTAAATCCAATAGAATTGATATACAAATGATAACCCCTTGATTATATAGCCAAGCTAAGACATAGGATTAAATAGGATAATGAAAGGCTTCTTAATCATATTTCATATGACATCATATCATAACTACCTAGGGCACATGTGTTAAGATTCAAAAGATAAGATGACAACTAACACCTTCTAGACAGATTCCCTCCTAGGACCTAAGTAAACATGTAAATAGGACCTATTAATGACTAGATAGGTAAAACAACTATTTACACCAACATCAAGCACACAACTCCTATATATTTTTCATGTTTCTCTCCAAAAAAATATCTTTCTTGATGCATTTTTCTCTTAATTTTAAGGTACTAATTCAGTATGGATCCTTCTAAAGGAAAAACCACCTAGCCTCTTGTGATGTGAGAAAGGATATCCTAGATATATCAATTAGATTAAACTAGATCAATATTTCTTTATTCCAACATTAGAACCCAAATCAACAAGCTTTGTCAAGATTGGATATAGCCTAGAAGAAAATCCAATCTATCCTAAGCTTGTTTCCTTTGTTACTTTGAAAATTGATTAGATTTAATGTGAATTTATTGACATAATTATATATTAACCAAATATGAAAACACAAATTATTCACATAAATGAATTTGAAAATAAACAAAATGAAACAATATTAGAAAAAAGTAGATATTTGTGCACATTGTATTAAAAATTTGGATCTAAATTGAAGGGTCAAGGGTGATGGCACCCTATTTTTAGAAGTGGGATTCTGGATTTGCATTGTCATTTTTTGTTTTGTAAATTTTAGTATTCAGATCTAAGCCTTCACAATCACAGTAAAGAGGTGGGAAATGGTTGCTAAAAGGAGTTTGTCTCTATCAATCCCTCATTTCATTTACCTCCATGAGTAGCTAATAGGTTGACAAAAAATTGTGTGCTCTAAACGTTATGTCCTTCTAAGGCTATAATGAGCTAAAACTCAAATTAAATGATAAAAACCATATTCAAATGTGTTATAGAAGGATTCCTAAATAAAATAATTAGAATCAACCTAGAGAAAGTCAAAAACTCAAGATAAAGTCAAAATACTCATATACCTTGCTTGGGGAAGGAAGGAGATCAAAGTATAGAGATGAGAACAAGATGAAAACAAGTAAAAGAATGTTTTGAGGGATCCAAATCTATATCCAACCACAAATTCCAACTAGTTCTACCATTCACATCAAACTCCAATCATTGTACTAATTTGATAAAATCTAAAAACTTATTTCTAACTTCGTAAAATAAAATGTGAATTTTAGCAAAGCTTTGTTCTAATTATGATGGACTATCCTTTTGAAATAATAATCCATGTTTTTAAATAGTGAAACATAATAATAAGTTAAAGTATAGGCCAACTCATTTAAATTTAATTTTTGAGATTAATTTACCACGAAATCTCGAATTTGAATTCATTTGACATAAATTAAGGACCAACATAAAGAAAAGAGTAAAATTATTAGAGAAAACACCTAGTCTATGGTGGCAATGCCCTTGACTAGCTATTTTACACAAATTTAAGTCTAATCCTTGAGTCTAGGGTTTTATTAATTAGGATTCATTCAAAAAATGAGCATTTGCTAGGGTTGAAATTGTTAGAAACCAAGATCTAAAATGCAAACCAAAAAATCACCTTCCACAGAAGAGAAAAATGAAAAAGTAGAGCTATTGCAAAAAGATGTTCAACATAATATTATTCAGGAATTATTAATTAAAAGATATGATTTTCTTTATAAAAGAAAAGATGCATAACCCTAATCTTATATTGAGCAATGAGATAGCTCAACAAGATAAGGATGAGAATAATAAACCTAGGAATTAAATATTACCTAAGTAAAGATATGCAAGTGTAATTAAATATTAATTACACTAACACCCCCCCATAAGTGCAACTTAGAGAGACTAAAAAAGCATGCACCTAAAACTAAGATGAATTCAAGAAGGTATGAATGGGTCCCGGCAACAAGGCCTGATCAAGTACCCAAGTACAAATACAATAATGAGGTAGAGAAGGAAAACCCAGTGGGACAAAACCCCCCTACAATGAGATGATTGCTGTAAAGAAGCACTAGAAGAACACTGGAACTGCAATTTGACAAGCAAGGAAAGATACTTCTGTCTACAACTAAAACCAAAAGTGGAATCATAATAATGTGACAGCAGACCCGATGCCACGAAACACTAGAAAAATCACAAACTGGAACAGCCCTGGAATTTGTGAAGCAATAGCAGATGAGATGATGACAGAATCTAGAAATCATGTATCTCGATGCCGATGCCAAAATGAGACTAAAACTCTTCCATGGGAAGGAGTACCAAAAAGACTCTGGAACATTAACCATAAAAACATGGCCCTCAAACTGAGAAGGATCTGAACCAATGCGGATCAAGAAACATAATCTCTCAACTGAAGTGTGAGCTGATGTGAGTTTGATGTGTCAAGCAATAGCAAAAATGTGGCCAAAAGAAACTAGGAAACTAGATAACCCATGCGAGTTGCCAACAAATAAAAATGAATATGGAGATCAAAGTGAAAACTACACTCTAATCAGATTATTATGTGTAGACATCAAAAATATACAGATTGATATCGCACACTCGATCCTGATCTACTAACATCGTTTCATCCTGAATCCTACCAAATTTGAGTTTCATCCCAAATCAGAACATTGTCCAAAATCAAACACAAGTACACACTCCAAATCTGTTTAAACAAAAGCCAAATCAACTATATCAAGGGAGTCAAGATCAAAATCAAGATCAAATTTGGCAAGAACAAATTGCTACACTTACCAAAATAGTTGAGTCATTACACCAAGAGACATCTCCACCATCATTACCCATATCAACATCATTCCTTGGTTTAGGGCTTCCCCCTTTACCTAGCACCAATCACTCCATCCAAATCAATCCACCTAATACCAATCAAGCCATCACATCAGAACCTTTGAATATACCATCGACATCACACCAACAGATGGTATCTAATCAAATGACATCAATCCTGAAAAATAAAAACATGGTCTCCCAAGGACCTATCGCCTTGGTCATTCTGACCATTCCTATCACCTCGATCAATCCCATAATATCTAAAACCCTCACGATTTCTCCAAGCGTATCTCAACCCCCCATCACTATGTCTAACACAATTCCAAATCCACCACCACTACCACCAAAACCAAACACAACAAGACAATATAACATTGCACTGAAAGCTCACCAAGCTTACCAAAAGGCCATCCAACAATATCTAGCCATGCAACAAGAAACACAAGCTCAACAAGTACAACAAGCCTCTCAAGCTACCCAACAAACACAAGCACAAACACGAAAAATGATAACTATTGGGGATAACGATGAACATTCAACCACTGGTGATAGCATTGACAATCTCCCCACCACAATTGTTGAAAGCAATGAT
This sequence comes from Sequoia sempervirens, assembly GCA_007258455.2. Lineage (NCBI taxonomy): Eukaryota > Viridiplantae > Streptophyta > Pinopsida > Cupressales > Cupressaceae > Sequoia > Sequoia sempervirens. The sequence goes on along the minus strand of VDFB02281492.1, from coordinate 801,837,747 downwards.
CAAGATCTATCCATCAAAGAGCACATTGAAGATGTTTCTATCACATCCAAAAATCAAATCAACATAGGTCAAGAGTCACTTTTCAATCATGATCAAAACCCACCAACAATACCCAACAATAATCCAATTCAAGAAATGTCAACATTGTTTGACCCTATGGTTGAAGACATTGGAAATCCTTCCATCACAATTGTTGAAAACAATGATCAAGATCTCTCCATCAATGAGCACCTTGAAGATGATTCCACCCCATCTGATGATCAACTCACCATACATCAAGAGCCACTTTTTAGTGATCTATTTCAAGGAGTATTAGGATTATTTTATCCTATTGACATAATGCACAATCCATCAACCAATGATCATGATGAAAATGTCTCTACATTGCCTAATGAGTTAGAGGACATATCTCAAATATTTATTCAAAATCATGATCAACATCTTTCACTAAAGTCTAGCAATGGCCCTTTCCAAGACATGTTGACCCCCTTCAACCTCATGGTTACAGATACTGAAGGAACCCTGAACTCGACACTTGAAGATATTGAACCACTTACCATGTCTAATGACGACATCCAAGAACCCTTTGTAAGCAATCCATCCTTTGAAACTAATCCATGTCAAGAACTTGATCCAAATCATGTCAAAAGCAACTTTGAAATCATTCAAGATCAAGAATTTGTATCTTCAAGATACTACAATAATCTAATGGACACTCTCCTATCTATGCAAGATGATCATATCCACATAACACATGCTCCTCTATCTACCCATGAGATGCTTTATGTGGATGGACACATAGATGATCTTCATTCAGAACAAGAATCTTTTATTCCTAACATTACTACACAAAAAGAGCAGGTTATTGATTCGTACAGTCAAACAGAGTTGTTAACATCAGGATCAAATGTATCCAAAATCTAGACTAAAGACATTATGTATGAAGATATCCAGTATTATCTGCTTAAGGAAACAAGTCAGACAGAACAGTGTAATCCAAAGTTAGCAAAACAACAAATTGAAACAACGCCATCTACAGTGGTCATTTGTTAGAGCATGTTTACTGAACAAGACATCTCAAAACAAGCAGAATCGAGGAACGAAGGTGCCACTAGCACTATACTAGGGGTAACTTTATCTAGTGCAAGCATCAACATAGGGAGCACGAAGAATCCTTATGATGAAACCGATTGCAATACTACAACTAGCCACATCATAAATCCTCATCCACCCATCACCCCATCCATGAATTGGGACCAACATCAAAGGAAATATTTGAATGAAAGTATGAAGAATGTCATCAAAGAAAAAGAAGCTGACAAGCATAATGGACAAATCAAATACATATGGATACCAAAGAATACAAAGAAAGAATATCCCTATCAAATTCCATCAGTCAAAGAAACTATGGGGAAAAATAAAAATGGGAAAAGTATCCATCAAAGATGTCCACAAAAGAAAAAGCAGGCGTTTCAAGCGACGCACAAAGTGTATCAAGCAGTTGGTCATAATTCCATGAACACTTCTATATCCACCCATCATTGCTCATCTTCCCAAGTTTGGAGAGTCAAAGATTCCAAACTGTCAACCAAACCATCTTCTATCCCTAACCACACTCCATCCATGCCTCCATGCATGATATCCAATTCTCAAATTGACCATGTATTGGCAATGACCCTTCATCATAAGGATTCCAAAGGCACTCTATCATGATGTGCACATAGAGATAGAGTTAACCCCAGTATCAATAAAGCAGGTCAAGAATCTCAAAATTTGCATTCAAGTGCACATATCTTAGCAAAGTAGCTTCTTCAAGTAGGATATCGATGGCACATTATGACAAGGGCATCTACATCAATGACACCTTGTGATTTGACATGAGCTTAAAATCTTTTAGAAAAATAAAAAAAATTAAAAAATATATATGAAAATCCAAAAAAAAATCAAAAAAAGGATTGAAAATAGTAAAGATAAAAAATCGTCCTCTAGTGAAAACCGCATGGGTGGCGCTTTGGGCAAGACCATGATGAAAACCTGGAAAATAGGTGTTATGTGTGGAATCGAGCATCTACGTCCACCAATTCAAATGAAAGCATCTCATCCCATCCGTAATAAATCAAGCATTCCATCTATAATGTCCGTAATAAATCTAGCTATCCATGAACCATTTATCCAATCCATCTTTGTCCATTTGCATCCATAGTCCAAACTATATTGATCTTGAAAAAATTTTGGTGTACACTTTATCCTTGGTTACGGTAAACATCTTGGCATGGGTCATTTTCATTGATCCTATCCTACCCAGCATTATCTGAGCCATGAAGCATTATCTAAATGAGCATTCTTTATCTGAACACCTTATCTTATCGCAAGATAATCCTTGGCATCCTTTACATGCTTACCATACCCATCCATCCATACACCTATCCAAGCATCGACCCATTGCATTCAATACATTGCTAGACATTGGGGGCAGATATTTACATCTTGCTTTGGGAATAAATCTTGATCTATATCCTCCAACTTATGTGGTGATCCAAACATTGGAAAATGTGAAATGAAATTGGTGCACCACTTGTGAGAAAAAATCCAAATCACTAGCCCATGGCACTTTTTTTGACGAGAGGATGTTCCTTATCAAGCCTAATCTTTCATCAAAAATCAATCCAAACAATCACTATCAGTCACATCTAACATGTGCTTCAAACATCACACCAAATCATTCGAACAAGTTTTGTTCCAAATCAAGCTTCATCAATCCTGATCGATCAAAATCCAATCAATCCATCATCTTGGGATATCCATCCTAAACCTTGTGTTGCTTAACACTATCCTTGCATTGTTGTGCATCCTCAACAATGTTATCATCATCATCAATCCCATCAACATATCAATCCTTGTGTTGCTTAACACTATCCTTGCATTGTTGTGTATCCTCAACAATGTTATCATCATCAATCCATCGATCTGATCAATCAACCTTAGCTTGGTTTTCAACAAAATCCAAAATGGAAACATATCCATATCCAAATCATCAAAATCATGCCAAAATCCATAAACATCCAAAACATATCAAAATCCAAAAAACATCTATAAAATATAAAACATCAAAAACATGATATCCGAACTACGTCGTCTCTCAGCTTAAACGTAGGCAAGGCTAACCTTTGATCAGCCCCCGAGACATCAAAATCCAAAAACATTCATAAAAACATCAAAATCCAAAAACATTCAAAAAACACAAAATCCAAAAACATTCAAAAAACACAAAATCCAAAAACATTTGAAAAACATCAAATGCAAAATCCAAAAACATTGGAAAATTGAAAAATCAAAACATTTGAAAAATCCAAAAACCCAAAAAATAGCCTCAAAACATTCCAAAAACATAAAAAACATCCAAATATTTGAAAAAAATCCATCTCATCTCGATTTCACTCGAAATAATCAACCATCCATAATAAATTGATCATCACCTTCATCCTTTGGCAACGCAAACAAAAATAACCACAACAATCAACAAAAGCAAGCTTCAATCATAAAATCAAAAGAAAACAACAAATCTTTAAAACAAAATCAAAGTCTTGATTATTTTCAAACATGTCAATCAACTTTATATCAAAAGCCTATCAATCAACTTATCAACCCATCATCATCCTATACAATGCATGTCCTAGGATATATCATTCCAACAATGGGCATCATTTTGGATATCACCTTGGATTCTTATCCTATCAAAACACATCCCTTTGGCTGAAGGTATGAAGAACATTGACTTGTTTGTGTACTTGATCTTTTCTTTTGATTTATCTTATTGCACTCATTCCAAGGACCTCTCAATTATGTCCCCAACAAAGGGATTTAGAGAGATAGGAATGGGGCAACGATCATTATCTTTTTATCTGTTGTGCTTGTTGAATGTTCTTGTAATATAACCTCAGAAAATACTTGCTTTGTTAGGTACGTCCTAGCAAGGTTTTCGTATGTTAGGTGTGAACAAGAATACTCCTATTTGTTTTTTGAGTCAAAGTCCATCACACTAGGTGCAATGCCATCTTGGTTCTTTATACCCTGATGTATCGTACCTACGTGTGTTATCAAACATAAGGTAATTGGCCCTCTGAAAATTGAAACTCCTTGGAAATCATCATCATCATCATCATCATCTCATGTCTTGTTGGAATCTCTTATTTTCTTCTATCTCTTGCTTTTTGCTCTAACATGGTACCATGACAGTTAATCATAAATCATCATTAATGCATCCATCCTGTATCCAAAAACCATACTGCATAATGCATATCATATCATATAGAAAGCATTAATCATACCACATGCATTCATCCCCATCATTGCATAATATAGATTGGTTATTCTAAACATTTCATAAACAATACATCTATCACCATACACATAATCATAAAAGCATCATCATATCATATCATGTGCATCCATATCATCCATTCATCACCATACCATCCATTACATATAAACATCATAATCATCTCATGATCAGTAATGTCACTATCATGGTACAAATCAGGATCAAGTGTGTGTAATATATCAAAATAGGCATGAGGCTAGCCATGGCTGATGACTGTCTACATCATCAAATCTGTCTACATCAAATATTCGAGTTGAACTGATCTTGAACCTCTTTGTTGAGAGATCAACCCTCAAATCAAACCTCTTTGCCTGATCTCTCGAGGGGGCAGTATACCAGTGTAATTCTTCATTCATTGGGGCAATAGTGGGGCATCTGAAAAAAATAGAGAATTTTTTACTTTTGATTATGGCAAGGTTATTCTTTGAACCAATGCAACGAGTGCATTGCTTCAAAGAGGGGCAAAATGTAGACATTGAAAATATACAGATTGATATCACACACTCGATCCTGATCTACTAACATCATTTCATCTTAAATCATCCCTCTATCTAACCATTTAATTGAATAGCCTTATTTGAATAAATTTTTCATAATTCCCCTTTTAATTAAATAAATCCCTCGATTTAATTAAATCATTATCTCTGTGTAATTAGCTAGGTCATTTCATCTTCCTATCTTAGATTTAATTAAATAATCCATATTATTTGATTAAATCTCTAAAGTTCATCTAATTAAATTAAATAAATCAAACATTTATCTAATTTAATCTAACATCCCCCCCCTTTGGTTAAATAAATCAAAAATATTTATTTAACGAAGTCTAAATCATTATTTTCTCATTTTGAGTTATTTAAATCCTAAAATCTAAGTCTAAATGGTCAAAGCAACTAACATCATTTAAATTAATCAAATCATGATCAATGATAATCCTAATCACTCAAATCCTCTAGATTTTGTAACTTGCACATGAAAATCAATTTAATTGATTTATAAATCATCTATTTTCATTCAAAAAGGCATCAAAGATGGAGTATTCCTCAAATTTGAAATCTCCCCCCAAAAGGACTTGTCCATCCAACAAAGCATTTAAGGCTTTTACATTGTCTCTTACAGGTCTCCCACTTGGAATTTAACTCATCTTTCATCCCCCCTAAACATGTCATCTCATCAAATTCAAATTTCAAACTTGCACATGGATCAAAATGTGCTCAACCTTCATCCTATCAAATGGTGACAAGTGGCACCTTGCCATTGGTTGAATGTTAGTCCCACATTGCTTCATTTTTGGGAATTCATCCATCTTATCATTCTATAAATGAAGAGCTCATCCTTCATTTGATTCATCCACAATTTGAGTAAAGTTACAATGCTCAAATCATTAGCAATCCTCATCCATTATCATTGAATCTTAGTTAGGTAATGCAGGTTTTTAGCTTGGAGCACTCAATCTTCATCAACAAAGTGGACCACTCATCAAATCTCTTCATCAAATCAACATTGCATCATTGGAGTTGGGAAAGGGCCAATTTTCACGTCAAATTGGCCCCAATTCCCTCAAGAGATTAGGAGTTTGCTTGCTTTAGAATAGATTTTGATATGCTTTCAAGTTTCATTGTGTTCTTCCTTTCATTTTCTATCTCTTTTTCTATTCAAATGAATTTCTTGAGGAATCCTTATTCTTGCTTGCATTTTACCTTTTAATGTGTTTGTTCATGTTGTTTTGCAGGTATTGAAATTAGGGTTCAACATTATGCAAGAAACCCACTTGATGGAACTTTATCTAAGTTCATTTATGACAATAACCCAATAATTGTAAAAGGAGAGAATGCAAACATGCATATACAGAAAATAAGATGATGTGGTACTGAAATGAAGTGCAAATATTCAAGTTTCACCTTTCCAACTACCAAAACATCCAAGTACTCTCCAAAATACCCATCAAGAAAAATCTGGAATAATGATCAACTTGGGAGAGATACAGAAAAAAAGTGCATAGACAGCAAAATAGAGCTCCTCAATACCTTTCCAACGCCGCAAAGAAGACGAAAATTAGAGTTCGTGGAAAAACATTATGAGCTCGGAAGCCAAAAATGAACATCTGACTTCAAACAGAAATAAATGTAGATAAACAGAAAAATACTAAAAAGTAACCTGCACCACTAGGAAGTTCTTGGAACCAGCTTTTCGGCAAAATCTTGTTTGCCTGATTTTGATACGGTATGCCCAAGTTATGCGAAAAAGAAAAAAAGTGCTCCTTTAGCAAAAATTAGGGCTAGCAGGGGGCTTGGAGCATTGTACGGCCACTAAAGTCATCGTAACGTAAGTGCTTCATGAGAAAAAAATTGACGGCCTGGAGGCTGTCAAGGCAAAAAATCGCCCCCCTGCTGGAATTTTTTTTTTCGACGATCAGTATATGCACTGACTGGCAGGAATATTCCTTCATCGGCAGGGGATGGCCTATGTGTCTAGTTTGCCATACGACTGCGATGGGGCTAACAGGGGCTAGTAGGGGCTAAGCTTGGCCTGGCGGTGCTTGGGTGGTGGACACCGGTGGTGGTCGTAGACTGGTGGCTGCTCGGTAGTGGGGCTGATTTATACGGGGAGCGCTGGCTCAGTTTCCAAGAAAATGTGTTTTTTAAATTTTTTTTTGATTTTTGAGCATTGTAGCGCATGCTAGGGAGGCCGTACGGCCCCCCCCAGGAATTTTTTTTTTCCTCTTGGATCAACTGCACCAAAATTGACGAAATGAAGGCCATTTTTAGGGTTTTTGGCCATTGCAAACACAATGGTGACCTCTGTTTCTACCCAAACTGCTTTGAAAAATTTGGCCACCCCCAGAACTTGCAAAAAATCTCCCAGCTTGAAACCCTCATGGATCTGGCAAACGATGGCCAAAATCAGCAAAACAAAAGCCAATCCTGAATTTTTCTAGCACTCTGAATCCAATGGTGAAGCCCGATCTAATCCAAAACACGTTATGAATGAACTCAAGGCATGATACCCTTAAGGAATCCTGAATTAGCTCTGTAATTATTTTCTCAACAATCTGAGAAGGAGTTGCAAATCAAGGCTCTAATACCAAGTTAGAAACCAAGATCTAAAATACAAACCAAAAAATCACCTTCTAGAGAAGAGAAAAACAAAAAAGAAGAGCTATTGCAAAAAGATGTGCAACATAATATTATTCAGGAATTCTTAATTACAAGATATGATTTGCTTTATAAAAGTAAAGATGCATAACCCTAATCTTATCTTGAGCAATAAGATAGCTCAACAAGATAAGGATGAGAATAATAAACCTAGGAATTAAATATTACCTAAGTAAAGTTATGCAAGTGTAATTAAATATTAATTACAATAACATAAATGGTGAAATGTGAGTGAGAAGGCACTTTTAGGGTAGCACTAACATGTTCTCTTGAGTTGAAGGGAAAGGTTAAGAGTCGGGAGTGTTTCTAAAATGCACTAATGTAGTTTACACCAAAGCTAGCCCCAAATCCAACATGAAATTTTGATTTTACCTTTAGGGAGCACATTTTATGATGCTACATTTAGCCCCCAATTTAGTGGTTGTATGACACTATATACATATGCAAGATAAACTACATAAAAATAAATCTTAAAATATGAAAAAGGATAACCAAAAGTATATTTTAGAGATAAAAATGATTCACAAAGTGAGAGAATGAAGCCCAAAATGTAGTAACCTATAAACCACAACATTAGGAACCATGTCTTGAAAAACTGACTAGTTAGTAATTTGTAATCATTTTCCACATAAAAAAACTTCAAGGGTAAATGTATTCCTCCTATTTTTTCTTGACTTATTGATGTCAAAAAATAGGGTGACAATCCCTCCACCCTAAATTGATTAGGCTTTAAATTATGAAATTTCTTTGGTAGGTTCATGTAAACATAATGTCAAGGACCAAAAATAATTTAATGAGAACAAGGGCGGAACAAAAATTCCAATGCAACATATGAAACATAAATCAAATTTTGTAATTCCAAGTTATGATGATTTGAATGAGGCATGCTCTAAAATAATATGACATATTACAATTTTTTTTACAGTAAGTACTAGCTTGTTTACCTTCTTATTATTCATTTTGAATTTTGTAGTTTGAGATCATATTGAGCTAGGTCGAGCATCCTTCAGAGTGAAACTCCAAGATGTTGATCATATCACATATTGATGTTAAAAAGGTGCAGGACAACTAAGAGGGGGGGTGAATTAGTTGTCACACAATTCAACTTAAAACTTCAACACTTATTAATTCCACAACCATATTGTTCTGTTATTAAGGAATAGCATGAAACACAAATAAAAGAAATAAAATCGACACAAAGAACACCAAATTTTTACTTGGAAAACCACAGTGAGGGTTAACTCACAATATAAAAGATTATAAAACAAAGGCTCACTGCCTAGAAGAGGACTCACTATCCAAATACAAAGGCTCACTGCCTACAGAAAGGACTCACTATGAAAGAGGGAGGCTCATTGTCTACAGATACAAAAGAGAACAAAAGATCCACCACAACAATTAGTGCACATCTGCAAGATTGCAGAAACCTTCAGCACACTACCTTCAACACAATGAAAAACTACTATTACAACTCACACACACACTTCTACTCATATGATTTGTGGCTCACTTTCATCACTTTGCATCACACTGTCATACAAATATTCACACTTTGAATTGCTTTTATACCATCCTGAACCTTAGAAACTTTCTACAAGATCGGTCACAAATACCTTATCTCATAAATTCAAAATAGGTCAGCAACTCAAAATTCATGTGTTGGAAAGGAATAAGAGTGGACCAATAAAATTTTTAACCAAGACCGAATAATGTCTCAAATCAATCACATGCTTTCTCAAATTAATTTTAATCCTTGAATGAAGTGTAAACACCAGGTCATCCAAACCTAATGAAAACACAAATAATCATTTATGTACATGCTTCTCAACTAGAAGATGAAACACGGATGCCACAACATGCTTCCTTGAGCATGAGAATACATATTAGAATCTTCCAGATACATCCGTAGCAAAACAACAGACTTCAACCACTCAACATCTTTCACTAGTCCATACAAACTGTATAAACTTTACAATGAATTACTGAAACATGAATTTTGGATCACCAATATTCAAACCTCTTTTCCAGAGCACAGAAAAGACCTTTACAAGACATATTCCAGATATGCAAGATCTAAAACGAAACAGAGAAAAATTGCAGAGCAACAATATTTCTCCCAATCCACAGAATACCAACTTTTCCATAACAGTTCACATATCGGTGAATGTAACTCTCACATACCATCACACCAGAAGTTAAAACTTAGGAGATATCACCACAAAATCACCACTAAAAAATCTTTAGGTATGCACAAGCATATGATCAACACAAGAGAAATGCAGAGCACATATTAGAGCACATTCTAAATACTTTCAACATTTTGTTTTCTCTTCTTTATTTAATTTTCTCAAAAGCACTTGGAAACTTATCAATCCAACACATCTGCAACACTATAAAGATAGCTCCATGTAATCACATCTCAGTAGCATCTTAGCCATACATGCACAATCTACAACATACTGAACTATGTTGACATCAATGACAATACCACCAATCTTGCTCATATCTACAACAATATTCCCCTTTGTCATTAATGGCAACACATGATGTGAAAAAAAAAATCAAAGACAACATCATCCTTCACAATACTAGGAGAACTATTTTTCACATGAATTTTCTCTGCCACTTTGACATCAATGGAAAAGATCAACAACTCTAATTACTCCCCCTTAGGAGCACACTCATACTGCAACAATGAAAACCATTTTTACTCCCCCTATGGAGTAGAACCATTTATTAGTCCAGATAAATGAAAAATTTGTGAATTCACTGGACTGATGTGCCTTCATGTGCACCTAGTTTAGAGGACCAATGACCACCAACATCTCCCTAAGATGCTCAAAAGTATCCTCCGGAAGAGCCTTAGTAAATATGTTTGTAATTTGTTCCTTTGTTGTCACATACTCTAATTTGACCTCATTCTCCAACACTTTTTTCTCTCAGAAAATGATACTTGATGGATATGTGTTTTGTTCTTGAATGCATAACCAGGTTCTTTGAAATTTTTATTACACTTATATTGTCACAAAAAATAGAAATAGGCTCATCACTTACCACACCAATTTCCTTCAGTGTCTACTTCATCCATAACACCTGTGTGCAACAGGATGTTGTAACAATATATTATGCTTCTGCTGTGGATAACAAAACCAATCCTTGATTTTTGATCAACCATGTAACTAATCTTCCACCAAGAAAGAAAGCACCACCACGGGTACTCTTCTAGTCATCTACACATTCAACCCAATCAGCATCTGTATAAGCACTCAGGGTGAAATCATTACTCTTAGAATACCATAGTCCATAATCTGGTGTACCTTTCAGATATCTCAATATCCTCTTTACACCTACAACATGTGCCTCTTTAGGATCTATTTGGAATCTGGCAACTAAACACACTTCATGCATAATGTCCAGTTTAGCAGCAGTAAGGTACAACAATCCACCAATCATAGATCTATTATTTCTCTGATCAATCTTAGCAGATTCATCATGTTTGCTCAAATTACATTTGGTTACCATATGAGTACAAAATGGTTTGGAATCATCCATCCCAAACTTCTTCAACAACTCTTTTACATACTTAGATTGTGAAATGAATATCCCTTTATCAGTTTTAATCACTTGGAGACGAAGAAAGAAATTCAATTCACTAATCATTGACATCTCAAATTCTTTTTGCATATCTTTAGAAATTTTTTTACACATACCTTCATTTCCACCAAAAATGATATCATCAACATAAAAAAATACTATCAACATTTTGCTACCTTGCACTTTGAAGTAAAGATTGTTATCAACAGAACCTTTACTGAATCCTTGCCTTGTCAGATATCTGTCTAGTCTTGCATACCAAGCTCTGGGAGCTTACTTCAGTCCATACAATACCTTCTTGAACTTACAAACCATGTCTGGTTTGTCAGAAAAATGAAACCCTTCAGGTTGCTCCATGTACACTTCTTCCTCCAACTCACCATTCAAAAATGATGACTTAACATCTATCTAATACATTTTGAAGTATTTTTGAGCAAAAAAATATTCACTGCACTAATGCATCTTGATGTGCACCTAGTTCAAAGGACCAATGACCCCCAACATCTCCCTAAGATGCTCAAAAGTATCCTCTAGAAGAGCCTTAGTAAATATGTCTATAATTTGTTCCTTTGTTGTCACATACTCCAATCTGACCTCATTCTCCAAAAAATTTTCTCTCAGAAAATGATACTTGATGGATATGTGTTTTGTTCTTGAATGCATAACTGGGTTCTTTGAAATGTTTATTGCACTTGTGTTGTCACAAAAAATAGAAATAAGATCATCACATACCACACCAATTTCCTTCAGTGTCTACTTCATCCATAAAACCTCTGTGCAAGAGAATCCCACAGCAATATATTATGGTTATGTTGTGGATAACAAAACCGAGTCTTGTTTTTTGATGAACCATGAAACTAATCATCCACCAAGAAAGAAAGCACCGCCACTAGTACTTTTCTAGTCATCTACACATCCAGTGTAATCAACATCTATATAAGAACTCTGGGTGAAATCATTACTCTTAGGATACTATAGTCCATAATCTGGTGTACCTTTCAAATATCTCAATATCCTCTTTACACCTACAACATGTACCTCTTTATGATCTATTTGGAATCTAGAAACTAAACACACTACATGCATAATGTTCAGCCTGGCAGTAGCAAGGTACAACAATCCACCAATCATAGATCTATATTTTCTCTAATTAGTCTTAGAAAATTCATCATATTTTCTTAGTTTACATCTGGTTACCATAGGAGTACAAACTGGTTTGGAATCATCCATCCCAAACTTCTTCAACAACTCTTTTACATACTTAGATTGTGAAATGAATATCCCTTTATCAGTTTTAATCACTTGTAGAACAAGAAAGAAATTCAATTCACTGATCATAGATCTCAAATTCTTTTTGCATATCTTCAGCAAACTTTTTACACATACCTTCATTTCCACCAAAAATGATATCATCAACATAAACAACTACTATCAACATTTTTCTACCTTGCACTTTGAAGTAAAGATTGTTATTAGTAGAACCTTTATTGAATCCTTGCCTTGTCAGATATCTATCTAGTCTTACATACCAAGCTCTATGAGCTTGCTTCAATCCATACAATGCTTTCTTCAACTTACAAACCATGTCTGGTTTGTCAGACAAATGAAACCCTTTAGGTTGCTCCATGTACACTTCTTCCTCCAACTCACCATTCAAAAATGTTGACTTAACATCTATCTGATATACTTTGAACTATTTTTGAGAAAAAAAATCTAAAAACATCCTTATAGCTTCCATTCTAGCCATGAGGGAAAATGTTTCTTCAAAATATATACCTTGAACTTGTGAATATCCCTTGCATACCAGTCTTGCCTTATTCCTTACAACTTCTCCACTTTCATTCAGCTTATTCTGGGACACCCATTTCGATCCAATCACATTTGTATTCATAGGCCTAGGGACTAGTTCCCATGTGTGATTCTTTTCTATTTGCTGCAATTCTTCTTTCATAGCTCTCATCCAACTCTCATCTTCACATGCTTCACTTACAAATTTGGGTTCAATTTTAGATAATAGACACAAATTTACCTAAGCTACAACTTTGCTTCTTTTCTTCACACCTTCACTTTTATCTCCAATTATATGATCCTCCAAATGATTCTTCTGAACATACTTAGGAGTTTTGACAGTAGGTTTTGGTTCATTTTCTTCTTCTCCTTCTTCTTCTTCCACTTGTTCTTATTTCTCTTCTTCTTCATTCTCCTTGTTCTCGTCAAGTACATACCCATAGATAGGATCATCAGGTTCAAGTTCACTAATCTCAATAGGTCTATGTATGTCTTCATCAACTTTCACATTATCACTTTTAATAATATTTCTCAATCTTTTGTTAAAGCATGTCTGTATTCTTTTCTAGTAGTAGAGTATCCAAGAAAGATTCCTTCATCACATCTAGCATCAAAATTTCCAATATTTTCATTATCTCTTTTAATATAACATCTTCTTCCAAATATCTTGAAATACTTCACTGTAGGAGTCTTACTAATCCATAACTCAAAACAAGTCTTAGTGTTGTTGTGTCTGATCTACACTCTATTAAGAACATAAACAAGTATGTATTGCTTCTCTCTAGTACACATCCATTACATTTGATTCTTTCATCATGGTTCTAGCAGCTTCCTGTATTGTCCAGTTTTTCCTTTAAACTACTCCATTCTGTTGAGGGGTTCTCAGAGCATAAAATTGTCTTCTTATGCCATGTTGTTCACATAATGCATTAAATTCACTAGAGGTGAATTCTCAACCTCTATCATATCTCAAATACTTGATTTTAAAGTGTACTTAATATTCCACTCTTGATTTGAATACCTTAAACCTATCCAGAGCCTGATTCTTTTCTCTAAGAAAAGCAATCCATGTAATTTGAGTGTAAACTTCAATAAGCAACATGAAATATATGTCACCATTCAGGCTTCCAGTCCTGGTTGGACCACATAGATCAATATGAATTAACTCTAGCATTCTGGCAGTAGAATTCTCTTTTCCCTTAAAGTTGCATCTTTTCTATTTCCCCAATTGAAAACTTCTACAAATAGCATTACCAAGTCTTGTTATTCTAGGTAGTCCTCAAGCAATCTCTTTTTGCATTGATCTTGACCAAGTTATCAAAATTCACATGCCCCATTCTCTGGTGCCATAACCAACTTTCATTGATTTGAGATACAAGGAAATGACCATCAAATCCTTTCAACTGATAGATGTTTCCATGATTTCTTACAACAACAATCATATCTCCACTCTCAGATCCTTTTCTAATTTCAAAGGTATTATTCTGAAACACAAGTTTGAAAACCATTGCTACACATCTGACCAACACTCAAAAGGTTATGCCTCAAACCCTTCACATAATATACATCATCAGTACTATGCACTCTATCAAAACTAATTGAACCATTCCCATAGATCTTTTCTCTTGAATCATCACCAAACATAACTAAACCATCATTATATTTCTCAAGTTTAGTGAACTTACTATTATCTCTGATCATGTGATTAGAACATCCACTATCAATTACCCAGTAGTCTTCATCCTGTCTTGCATGAAAAGAGGTAACCAAATTAACTTCCATCCTATTTCTCTTACTCTCTGTAGCCTTCTTGCTTACACATTTTCTAGGGTTAGTGGATACAGATTTACTTTCCAAAGCTAAGAATAGGCATTCACTATTGTCAACCTCATTTTCAAATTCATCATCAGAAATTCCTGCTTCTTTAACATAGTACAACTTCTTATATTTCTTATCCTTCCTATCATTATCCTTATAATCACTTTTCTTCTTATGCACAGGTCTATTAAGACATCTCAAAGGATAATGACCAATATTACTACAACTAAAACATTTAAAGGGCAACATACCTTTATACTTTCTGGTTCCTTTCTTCAGCTTCTTGGTGAAGTTCGCTTCCAGCTTATCAACACAATCACTGTTTGGTTCCTCAGATTCAATCTTCAATGCCTTAAATTTCATTTCTATCTTTTCTTCTATCTTGTCTTCTTTTCAAAACTTTCTCAACTCAAATGCTTGCAAGGTGCCAAACAACTATTCCAAAGTATAAGTCTTTGGATTATATACTTCTTCAATGATTGAGATCTTATCACTGTAGCACTCCGGTAAGGTTATAAAGATATTCTCAATTATATCTTCATATGATAGTCTTCCTCCTTGATTTCTAACTTCATTTGTAGTCAGTTCAACTCTCTAAAAGAAACTTGTAAACTCTTCACTTTCTTCCATCTTTAGATTCACAAATTTGTGCTTCACCACTAGCTTCTTTGTCAATTTCACTCTTTCATTTCCTTCATACATATCCTCCAGCTTCTTCTATACTTTATATGCAATTTCCAAAGAAGAAACCTTCGCTCGCTCATTTTTCTAGATAAACCACTATAAATAGCATACTTCACCTTCTCATTTTCTACTTAGAGATCTCATCTATAGTAGTAAAACCACCAGACGTGGGTGTATACTTTTCCTCAATAGCTTTCTAGGTCTTAAAACCAAAGAAGATAATATATCCTTTCATTTGTCCCTTCCAGTCATTGTAGTTAATTCCATCAAACATAGGGATCACCAACTTATGTTCCATCAAATCTTCCTTAAGCAGTTAAGCTCAACAACAAGGAACTGAAGCTTTGATACCAATTTTTAAACATGTGTAGGACAACTGAGAGGGGGAGTGAATCAGTTGTCACACAGTTCAAACTTAAAACTTCAACACTTATTAATTCCACAACCGCACTATTCTATTATTAAGTAAGAGAATAAAACAAAAATAACAGAAAGAAAATCAACACAATGAACACCAAATTTTTATGTGGTGAAACAAATGATTTTGGTACCCAAAATCCTTCTTTGGGATTTTAGGGTTTTGCACCTAAAAGGGGAAGGATGGACCAAAATGCACAATGTTTCACACAAGATTAATGTAAGGATGGAAGGGATACTAATGTGAAATGTTTGTAGATGTGTTTGAATTCTTACAAATGCAAATAAGTGAATATAAACTAATATAATGCAAGATGTTTGAAAACATAATGTTGATTGCAAATATGAACTAAAAACCTAAACAAATGAAAACAAAAATTGATGAAACTGAACAAAGTGCACCTAGAGGAATATTACTATTGCTAGAAGGTTTTGGAATGTTCCAAAAGTTATTCTTAATGGCCACTGGGAGTAATTCTCCATGCATGGCGAATTAGTCTTGCTTCTAATGAAAAGTCCCAGAAACTGGTTTCTGACTGCCAGGAGCTGAATTCTAAAAAAACCAGTTTTCAGGCCTGCAGATGGGACTCATTCGAAATGGGTGGAAAGTTAGTCCACCTATAGGAATCTACAAATTCAAGACTAGATTTTTTGGAGCTATATCTACACTTCTGCTTCCTACAAGTGTCTTCTTCTAAAATTTTCAGATTCGTGTCTAAAAGTGACTTTTTGTTGATATTTTGACTTGTTGAATGAAGAGGGGACTTTAACAACCTTGCAACTTGATCTTCAATTATTTCCAAACTTCCAAAAGACCTAAATCTACAAACACACAAAAAGAAAAGAGGAAATGTTTATTGTTAGGGCATGGGGGTTTGCCTTGGTCAAGCCTTATTTAGGTAATTAAACCAAAACAATAAAAGAAAGGAATGAAACATGCAATAATGAAATGAATTTCCTTTCCATGATGATTGATCTTGAAAGTCTGCAACATAACATGTAAAATTTTCCCTTGAATGTGTTAGGAAGCTAAATTGATGACTTGCAATGTGAAAACCATAACTTGCTTGACTTGAGATAGAAGAATGATATGAAGAATGTATGTGTGTGATGTAAGATGTAAAATGAGGAGAAAATCACCTATTTATACACACTTTTTCCTTATTATCTCATTAATACCTCATCACAGGCTGACATGAGGAAAAATTAAATTTAAATTTCACTTTTTTCTCGCTCAAAGGTCAAAATTTGAGCCAAATGGGACTCATTCACCACACATGGCGAATGGGTCCACCTGGATGGGACTGATTCACCATACATGGAGAATGGGTCCCACAGGGGCCAATTTGATAAATCAGATGCCAAGAGATTAGGAAATAAGGTCTAAAATGCCATTTTGTCAGATATTTGATCAATTTGAACCTCGGGATGCACAATATGGGTTCAGATGGTCCTATTAATGATGATACAAATGTCAAATAGGGCTTGGGACACATAAATCAATGTGAAAGTGTGATTAAATACACTTTACAATGCTAGTTTATCATTAAATTTAATTCAAGAACCTTCTAGATTGATGTAATAATGTTATTAAACACATTTTATAATGTTGAATTTAGGAGAAATAAGTTAATTAAGTCTAGAAAAGTGTGAAAGCATCTTACAACACATTAAAACACCTTTAGAAGACATTGTTAAAAGCATGTTATTTAATTTTCAAGGGTCCAAGACCTAGTCTAGATGCATAAAATGCCTCACAACACTTGAATCAAGGCCTCATTAAGTCAATTTGTCATGGATTATCCCATGTCAAGCAAGGGGTACTTATTTCTATGGAACACGTGGAAAACCGAGTGAGGGAAAAACCACGGTGAGGATTAACTCACAATATAAAAGATTATAAAACAAAGGGTCACTGCCAAGGAATCACTACCTAGAAGAGGAATCACTATCAAAATACAAAGGCTCACTGCCTACGGAAAACACTCACTATCCAATAGGGAGGATCACTGCTTGTAGATACAAAAGAGAACAATAGATCCACCACAACAATTAATGCACATCTGTAGGATTGCAGAAACCTTTAGCACACTGCCTTCAACACACTGGAATACTACTATTACAACACACACACACACACACACTTCTGCTCTTATGATTTGTGGCTCACTTTTGTCACTTTGCATCACACAGTCATACAACTCTTCACACTTTGACTTGCTTTTATACCATCCTGAACCTTAGAAACATTCTCCAAGGTTGGCCACAAATACCTTATTTCATAAATTCAAAATAGGTCAGAAACTCAAAATTCCCATGATGGAATGTAATAAGAGTGGACCAATAAAATATTTAACCAAGACCAAATAATGTCTTGGATCAATTAGACACTTTCTCTAATTAATATTATTCTTCGATGAAGTGTAAACACCAGGTCGGCCAAACCTAATGAAAACACAAATAATCATTGATGTACACACTTCCCAACCAGAAGATGGCATGTGGAGGACACAACACGCTTCCTTAAGCATGCAAATACATCTTAGAATATTCCAAATACATATACAGCAAAATAGTAGACTTCAACCACTAAACATCTTTCACTAGTCCATTTAGACTGTATAAACTTCACACTAAATTACTAAAACATGACTTCTAGATCACTAATCTTCAAATATCTTTTCTAGAGCACATAAATGACATTTACAAGACATATTACGAATCCGCAAGATCTGAAATGAAACAGAGAAAAATTGCAGAGAAAAAATATTTCTCCCAGTCCACAGAATAGCAACTCTGCCAGAATAGTTCACATGCTGGTGAATGTAACTTTCACATACCATCACACTAGAAGCTAAAACTCAAGATATATCACCATTAAATCACCATTAACAAACCTTCAGGTCTGCACAAGCATAGGATCAACATAGGAGAAATGCATAGCACATACCATAGCACATTCTGAACACTTTCAACATTCTATTTTCTCTTCTTTATTTAACTTTCTCAAAAGCACTTGGAAAATTATCAGACCAACACATCTACAACACTATAAAGATAGTTACATGTACTCAAAACATATCAACAACATCTCAGCCATACATGTAGACTCCGCAACATACTAAACTATTTTGAAACGAAGAAAACATTAATGACAACACCACCAAACTTGCTCATATCCTCAACAATTGAGACTAGAGGGACTGAGAGGCTACATTGCACGAGGGGTGTCAACATGAGAGGTAAGTCATGTTTTCACTTTCCACTTAGTTAGGAGCTTTTTTTTTTTATCTATTTTTGTTAAAATTGGGGAGTCGCTAACCAAATTTGGCACCCTACACCCATGAGGGAACCCCTATCTAGCATAGGATCCCTAGTCCTATATAAGCACCCTATTCCAACTATGTCACCCTTGACCAAACACATTGTCTTAGAACTTGTAATTATTACCTGAAATTGTTTTAACATTGATGAATGAAATATTGAAAGAAATTTTTTAGGATTGAGTAATACCACCATTAATGTGAGAACACCTAGGGGTTATTTATTCAAAATTTTACATGACCACACCACTTTACTTTCAATAGAAAAAAATACTCTAGGTAGATGTTATTTTACTTTAGATCTACACCATTCCCACCATTAGGTATCATGATATTATATTGATGTCACTCATGGAGTGATTGGACGAGGATACTATTGGATTTTGTGGTGTGTTGTTGATATGTGATTTTCATTGATTTCAACACCATTAGCATTGTTGCATTAGAAGTTGTATATGTCAAGGATATTGAGAAAATTGTAATAAGAAGTGCTACAAGTTATCAGTGGTGAAGTGAAGTTCTTTATGTCGGTGTGATCAGTACATTGTTGTTCAAAGGTTGTAGACTAAAGGGTTTCTTGTTGAGTATATCTAGTTTATCCAAGTAAAGTTTCAGAGATCCACGTGAAGATTTGATCAAGTTATAAAGATCTATATTCAAACAGTTTTTTTGTTACTTTAGTTTGTGTTCCTGAATGAAGATCATGTGATTTCAATAAGTTTAGTTGTTACAGATGCTTCTCTGATGTTTCATGATGCTTGTGGATGTTTCTAGTTTGTGCTCTATCTATGTTGCATGTCTGTATTGATCGTCGTGCTTGTGATCCAAGATTTTCTCTTGCGTGTTCATGTTTTTCATGTTCTTGGCTGACAAGGTGTTGAAGCATGTTGTAGATATTCGAGGAGTAATTAATTGAAGTTGTTCATGTTTGAGGATGTTGTTTTTGGTCTTCACTATTTTGTGGCTGACCTTAGTTGATTCGCATGATTAATCTTTATTTGATCTGAGCCAACTATTTGTATTCATTTTTTTATTTCTTTGGAGACGTCTTATAGTGATGTAATTGCTTGTTGTAGATATATAAGTGATTTTTTTATCATTTGGAGGTGTATGAGAGTATGCTAGAGTGTTAGAGTGTCAAGTGTGTGAATATTGTTTAGATCATTCGAAGGCAAAGCAAAGAGTGAAGAAGAGTGAAGAAGTGTTCACATGCTTAACCAGAACTATAACTAGGCATTGGCAGATGCTATTTTCTCAATTCAAAGTTTGATGGATTTAATCATAACCTATATATAAGATAGTGTGTCTTCCTTTGTAATTGAGCAGTGAGCTCTAGGAAGTGTGCCTAAATGCATGTGCATTCCCCATTCATATTTCCTTATACTTTTAACAGGGTATAATCTTGTGGATTGACCTCGAGCATGGTTTTTTCCCTAACAAGGCTTCCACATAAAAATCTTGGTGTTATATGTGCTTTTGATGTGTTGTTCATTTATGTTTTCATAATTAATGATCAGATCTGAGAATAAGGTTAATAAGTTTGAAATTCAGTGACAATTGATTCACCCCCCTCTTAGTTGTCTTCCCTTGTGTTTCCAACAATTGGTATCAGAGAAAGTTCCTTGGAAGAAGTTTAATAGCTTGAGGTGATCTGGGATGGTGACTTATAAGAAGGATATTCCTAGATTTGATGGAACAAATTATTCTTTGTGGAAGACTTGATTGGAGTGCCATCTAAGATGTATTAGTGAACCATACAAGATCATTAGAAGTAATAGATATGTTATTCCACATAATGGTCCTACTACTTCTACTGAGATCAGGGATGTTGAGTATAATATCAGGGCTAAGGAAGCATTGTTGAGTGCTCTGACTGATACTAAGATGACAAATGTGATGAATCTGAAGATTGCTTATGAGATCTAGAAAAAGTTGGAGACCTTGTATGAAGGTGATGATAATGTGAAGATTGCTACGCTACAAAGTCTGAAAGGGAAATATGAAAATTTGAAAATGGGTGATGATGAAAATGTTACTACTTTCATGCAAAGAGTGAATGAACTTGTGTGTGGTATTAGATGTGCTGGTCGATAGATAGATAAATAAGAGATTGTTGCTAAAGTTCTTAGATCCTTGCTTGATTCTTACAAAGTCAAGGCTAGTGATATTGAAGAGCTCCAAACTGTGACAAATGTTACTAGAGATATTTTGATTGGTAAGCTTACTTATTTTGAGTTGAGTGAATTTGGTGATGCCCTTCCTAAGGTTGAACCTACATTCAAGGCCACTACTTCTAGAAGAGATAAACAAAGATATGATCTGGGTGAAAGTTCATCAAGAAAGACATTCATGTATCTGCATGAAATGAAATAGCTTGATGAAGACGAAAGAGAGCTTGAAGAAATTGAAGCACTGATTATGAAAAGAGAAGCTAGAGGACAAGGTAAGTATAAGGGGAAGTTGCGTATTAAATGTTTCTCTTGCAATAAGATAGGTCATTTTGCATCAAGGTGTCCTGAGAGAGTTTCCAAGACAAGATTTAACAAGCCTAAATTCCAAAAGAAGTCTTACTATGTTGTTGATGAGGGTGTGATAGATGATGAATCTAACAAAGGAAATGCAAGTGAAGATGAATTAGTGTTTATTGCTATCAAGGAAAATAATCTTGTCTATTGAATCTGCTAGTTGTACAAATGTGGAGAAATCCCTAGCTACTCAAGTTGAAGAGAAAGATGAATGGGTAATTGACAGTGGTTGTTCTCATCATATGACATGAGATAAAAGTAATATTATGAGTTTGGAAAATTATGATGGTGGTGTAGTGATATTTTGTGATGAAAAAGTTAGTGTGATCCATTAAAGAGGATGCATTTCTCTTGGTGGTAAGCATAATACTAATGATGTCATGTATGTTGAAGGTTTGAAGCATAATATTTTCATTATTGGACAGATGGTCAATAAGGGATACAATCCTCAGTTCATGGATGGTAAGTGCAAAATATTGGGAAATTCTGGAAATATTATTGCATCAGGTACAAAAACAAAAGGTAATATTTTCCACCTGAGTGATGCTAGTAAAAGTTGTTTGATTGCTCAAATTGATGAAACATGGTTGTGGCATAGGAGAATGTGTCATGTTAGCTTTGATCTATTATTGCCAAGATAAGTTATACAAAGGTTGTGAGAGATCTTCCTAAGTTGATGAAACCTACTAATGCAATATGCAAGGAATGTCAGTTAGGAGAGAAAACAAGAATTTCATTCTAGAGTAAACAACAAAATTCAAATGGATTGTTGGATCTTGTGCATACTGATTTGTGTGGTCCTACTAGAACTATAAGTTTACAAGGATACATATGTTTCATGTTGCTTATTGATGAATATTCAAGGATGATGTGGGCTACTTTCTTAAGGGAGAAATCTAATGCTCTGGGAAAGTTCAAGATCTTTAAGGATATGGTTGAGACAAAGATAGGTCTAAAGACTAAATTTCTAAGATCAAATAGAGGTGGTGAATTCACTTCTGGTGAGTTTAATTCTTTTTGTGAAGAGCATGGAATAACAAGATAGTTATCTACACTGCGGACCCCTCAACAAAATGGAGTTGTGGAAAGGAAGAATAGAATAGTTTCAGATGCTGCTAGAACCATGATGTTGGAAGGAAATGTACCTCATATCTACTGAAGAGAAGCTATGAGTATTGATGTGTACACAATTGACTAGGTACAAATCAAAGGTGATACTAGTAAGACTCCTTTTGAGCTATGGACTAGTCAAAAACCTACTGTTAGATATTTCAAGATCTTTGGAAGCAAGTGTTATATCAAAACAAATAAAGATATAGGAAAGTTTGATGCTAGGAGTGATGAAGGCATATTTTTGGGTTATGCTACTAAAAGTAAGGCCTACCGGTGTTACAATAATAGATTGAAGAAAATGGTTGAAAGTGAAAATGTTAAGGTTGATGAAGACTTTGGTACACTATCTAGAACCTGTGGATATGATTCTAATGATTAGAATGATAGTACAAACCAAGGAAAGAAAGTTCAAGCTTCAAGTCAAGTCCAAATCATTCCGATGAATCAAGAAAATCAAGAGGAAGGAGAAACTAGTTGAAGAACAGAAGAGAGATTAGAAGAGCTTGAAGTTGAAGAACGTTCTAAGAAGACTCCAAGGTATGTAAGGTTGAATCATTTAGAGAATCAAATAATAGGTGATAAGAACAAAGGTGTCCATACTATGAGAAAGATTGCAAAATAATATTGCTTGATTTCAAATACTGAGCCTAACAATGTGAATGAAGCATGCAAAGATGAACATTGGGTTGAAGCAATGAAAGAGGAACTACAACAAATTGAAAAGAATGATACATGGATTCTTGTTCCCAGACCTAAGGATAAGAATGTAATTAGAACTAAATGGGTCTTTAGAAACAAACTGAATGAACAAGGTGAAGTGGTTAGAAACAAAGCAAGATTGATATGTAAGGGATATTCACAAATGGAAGGTATTGATTTTGAAGAAACCTTTTCCCTTGTTGCTAGAATTGAAGTTGTGAGATTGTTTCTTGCTTATGCTACTTACAAAGACTACAAGGTTTATCAAATGGATGTCAAGTCAACTTTTCTAAATGGTGAATTGGAAGAAGAGGTGTATGTTGAAAAACTAGATGGATTCGAGTTGACTGATTAGGGCGATATGGTTTTCCAATTGAAGAAAGCATTGTATGGACTCAAACAAGCACCTAGAGCATGGTATTCTAGATTGGATAAGTACTTAGTGAAGTTTGGATTTAACAAAGGTACTGTTGATAGTAATCTATATTTCAAGAATGATGATAAACATTTGATTGTGGAAGTTTTTGTTGATGATATCATATTTGGAGGAGACGATAGCTTGTGCATGAATTTTGCTGATGATATGTAGAATGAGATTGAGATGTCAATGATTGGAGAGATGAAATTCTTCTTGGGATTGCAAATTACTTAGTTAGATAAAGGGATCTTTATATCTTAGTCCAAGTATGTGAAAGAATTGTTGAAGAAATTTGGTATGGAAGATTCAAAGCCAGTTGGTACAACCATGGTGACTAGATGCAAGTTGACAACTAATGATGACTCTTCAAAGGAAAATCACACTAGATATAGATCAATGATTGGTGGATTGTTGTATTTGACTCAAACTAGGCTTGATATCATGAATGTTTTATGTATTGTTGCAAGATTTCAAGATGATCCTAAAGAATTTCATGTGACTGTTGTGAAGAGGATTTTCAGATACTTGAAGGGGACAATTGATTTTGTTCTATGGTATTCTAAAGATGATGATCTTACTTTGAGTGCCTTTACTGATGTTGATTGGGTTGGAGATGTGAATGACATGAAAATTACTAGTGGTGGAGCATTTTTCTTGGGAAAGAAGTTGATTTCAAGGTTAAGAAAAAAGTAGAATGCTATTTCTTTATCTACTACAAAGGCATAATACATTTCTATTGCTAATAATTGTACTCAAGTATTGTGGATGAAGCAGATGTTGAAGGATATCAGAGTTGTGTATGATGAGACTGTTTTTATATTTTGTGATAACTCAAGTGCTATTAACGTTTATAAAAATCTAGTGCTCCATTCCAAGACCAAGCATATATCTATCAAGTTTCACTTTTTGAGAGAGCAAGTAAGTGAAAAGGAAGTCATATTGGAGTATGTGCCTACTAAGGAGCACATTGCAGACATATTTACCAAGTTGTTGCCTAAGGATACTTTTGATTATCTCAGAGGGAAGTTAGGGGTGATTACCCCTCCTAATAATAACTAAGGATGCATTAATTTGCATCAATATGTGCATTTCATGATCATATTTTGATATGGATTGATGTTGTGGTTGCTGCTACTCAGGGGGGAGAAGTCAAATTTTTAGATGTTCAGGTGCTTAGATATGTGGTTCAGAGCTTGCATAGAAGAAATTTTTGTCATTGATTTCAAAGGGGGAGAAGAGTAATGTGAAAAATATTTGTGGGGAGAAAATTTGAGCAAAGAAGAGTCAGAACCTAAGGGGAAGTAAGTGTAGTTGTGTTGATGGTGTTTTTCACATCATGTATTGCCATCAATGTCAAAGGGTGATATTTTTGGATTTTGTGGTGTGTTGCTAATATGTTGTTGTCATTGATGTCAACACTATTAGCATTGTTGCATTAGAAGTTGTATATGTCAAGGATATTGAGGAAATTGTAATAAGAAGTGCTATAGGTTGTCAGTGGTGAAGTGAAGTTCTTTCTGTTGGTGTGATTAGTACATTATTGTTTAGAGATTTTAGACTAAAGGGTTTCTTATTGAGTATATCTAGTTTATCCATGTCAAGTTTTAGAGATCCGTGTGAAGATTTGATCAAGTTATGAAGATTTGTATTCAGACAGTTTTTTTGTTACTTAAGTTTATGTTCCCAAATGAAGATCGTGTCATTTCAGTAAGTTCAGTTGTTGCGGATGCTTCTCTAATGTTTCATGATGCTTGTGGATGTTTCTATTTCATGCTCTATTGACTGTGTTGCACGTCGACATTGATCATTGTGCTCGTGGTCTGAGATTTTCTCTTGAGTGTTCATGTTTTTCATGTTCTTGGCTAACAAGGTGTTGAAGCGTATTGTGGATCTTTGAGGATTAATTAATTGAAGTGGTTCAAGTTTGAGGATGTTTTTATCGGTCTTCACTATGTTGTGGCTGACCTTGGTTGATTCACATTATTAATCTTTATTTGATCTGAGCTGACTGTTTGTATTCATTTTGTTATTTCTTTGGAGCCAACTTATAGTGATGTAATTTCTTGTTGTGGATATATAAGAGATTGTTTTATCATTTGGAAGTGTATGAGAGTGTGTTGGAGGGTGAAAGTGTGAATTTTGTGAGTCTTGTGTGGGAATATTGTTCAAATCATTTGAAGGAAAAGTAGAGAGTGAAGAAGAGTAAAGAAGAGTGTAGAAGAGTGAAGAAGAGTGAAGAAGTGTTCATGTGCTTAACTGAAACTGTAACTAGGCATTAGCATATGCTATTTTCTCAGTTCAAAGTCTAATGGATTTAATCAAAACCTATCTATAAAATAGTGTGTCTTCCTTTTTAATTGAGCATTGAGCTCTAGGCAGTGTGTTTGAATGCATGTGCATTCCCCATTCATATTTATTTATAGTTTTAATAGGGTATAATCTTGTGGACTGACATCCACTGTGGTTTCTCCCCTAACAAGGTTTCCACATAAAAATCTTGGTGTTATGTCCTTCTAATGTGTTGTTCATTTATTCTTTCATAATTAATTATCAGATCTGAGAATAAGGTTAATAAGTTGAATAATTTTGAAATTCAATGACAACTGATTCACCCCCCCTCTCAATTGTCTACCCTTGTGTTGCCAATAGATACCTCTACCTTTCACCTTATGATGGGAGAGTTGATCATGATATTTGAGGATGTGTATCACATTTTATACTTACACATATGGGGTAGGATTGTAAGCCATGAAGAGGGGAGGACATTATATGATACCCTATCCAACCAACTATATTGTATCATCCAAACTATGTTGGATGATAGAAAGGGTGGAATATAGTTATGATAGCTTCTATATGTAGACATAGATATCTCCATCATTCATTGTATCTTGATTGTTACCATATAATTGGAAGTTGCACAAGATAGATGAGGAACACACCTACATGTGGGCCTTACATACACTATATGAATGATGGAGGAGTAGGATACCATATTCCCTCGGGAGAAAATCATGTTATCCCAACTTAACTATGGTCTTTGTCAATATGAACATTATGAGGCACAAAGCCTAATGATATACACTATTCTCTAGGTCTATGAATTTTAGCACATGGCTTGTACATGGCTCAATTTTTTTTTTATAGAGGTAGCATGGACATATCCTTAATCCTACTCTTACTCATTGAAGGTACCATGGAATCCTAATGATTTTTTATATTGGCATGTTACATTTTATCGATTTGATTTTATGGACATGATCTAGAGGCCATACATGGCACAATAGGCCTAGAGAGGCTTTCCATAGAAACTTTCTAAGATGCACCAAGATTGATATTTTTGGTTAGTATGAGTATATTGTTATGCCATTCTACTATGACCAAGTGACTAGACAGTTTGATCACCCTTAGGGAGTACTCATTCCTCAATTGGCTTATCTTTGATCAACTTGTTGTGGCACCATACCCTAGGACATAGCTTTCTTGACAATCATGGTGTTAAAAGGCACATAACAACTAAGAGGGGGGGTGAATTAGTTGTCACTAAATATAAACTCAAAACTTCAACACTTATTAACTTCACAACCACACAGTTCTGTTATTAAGTATGAACATGAAATGTAGATAACATAAAGCAAAATCAACACAAAGAACACCAGATTTTATGTGGAAAACCTAGTAAGGAAAAAACCACAGTGAGAATTAACTCACAATATAAAGTGATAGAAAAACTGAATACAAAGGCTCACTACCAAGTGCTCACTTCCCAAAAGAGGACTCACTATCTAGATATAAAGGATAACTGCCTATAGAAAGGAATCACTATCCAATATGGAGGCTCACTACCTATAGATACAAAAGAAAACAAAATATCCACCATAGCAATTAATACACATCCACAACCTTGATCATAAGATTACAAAAACCTTCAACTCACTGCCTTCAAGAATCTAACACAAAGAAGTACTGCTACCTCAACTCACTTTCGCACACTTTTTCTCTTTTATTTGTGGATTACTTCATTACTTTGCATCATATAAATATTTGTAACTTAACTTGCATTTATACCATCTTCAACCTTAGAAACTTTCTCCAAGGTCGGCCACATACACTTTATTTCATAAATTCAAATTAGGTTGGGAACTCAACATTCTCACAGTGGAAAGGAATGAGAGTGGACCAATTAAACACTTAACCAAGACCTAAAAATATTGTCTCAGATCAACCACATGCTTCCTAGATTAAATTTAATTCTTCATATGAAATGTAAACACCGGGCTAACCAAACCTAATGAAAACAAAAATAAACATTGATGTACATGCTTTCCAACAAGAAGATAACACATGGTGAACAACACAACCCACTTCATTATGCATGAGAACACATCTTAGGTTCTTTTAGATACATCTGCAATAAGTGCAAAAAATTTCAAACATTGAACTCCTTCCATCAGTCCATCCAGACTGTGCAAACACACATAACTACTTTGAAACTTAACTTTTGGATCACAAAACCACACAAATATTTTCTAGAACCCAGAGAACACAATTATAAGACACATTCTAGATCTACAAGATCTGAAAAAGAATAACAAAGGACTATAGAGAAGAAAAATTTCTCCCAGTCCATAGAAAATCAACTCTTCTAGAACATTTCACACATCGGTGACCACAACTTTCACATTCCGTCAAACCAAAAGCTATAGATCAGTATACATCACCATCAGATCATCAAAAACAACTCTTCAGATCTTCACAAGCATAGGATCAACACAAGAGAAATGTGGAGCACATACCAAAGTACATTTTGAACACACACTAGACTCTAACTTCATTTTTTATTAATTTTCTCAAAATCACTTGGAAACCCATCATTTCAGCACATTTGCAACATCATAAGGATAGCTCCATTTACTCACAACATCTCAACAACAACCCAACTATATATGCATAGTCTACAACATACTGAACTATGTTGACATCAATTACAACATTAATGACAACACCACCAAAATTTCTCATACGTACAACAATCTCCCCCTTTGTCATTGATGGCAACACATGATGGGGAAAACCATCAAAGACAACACCCTGCACAATATTTTGGAAGAGCACCTTTTCTTTCTTTTCTTACTATTTTTCACATGGATTTCTCTCCCCCTTTGGAATCAATGGAAAAGATCAAAAGCTCTGATTACTCACCCTTAAGAGTAGACCCATTCAACTCATATTGCAACAATGAAAAACTTTTCTACTCCACCTACGGAGTAGACCCATTCATCAGTCTAGATAAATGAAAAATTTGGGAATTCACTAGATTGATGCACCTTCATGTGCACCTAGTTCAAAGGGCCAATGAACCCCAACCTCTCCCTAAGATACTCAAAAGTATCCTTCATAAGATACTTAGTAAATATATCTACAATTTTTTCCTTTGTTGTCACATACTCTAGCCTGACTTCATTCTCCAACACTTTTTCTCTTAGGAAATGATATCTGATAGATATGTGTTTTGTTCTTGAATGCATCACTGGATTTTTGAAATTTTTATAGAACTTTTGTTGTCACATAAAATAGGAATAGAATCATCACATATCACTCTAATGTCTTTCATAGTTTGCTTCATCCACAAAACCTGCATGTAGTAGGATGCTGCAACAATATATCCCGCTTCTGTAGTGGATAAGGAAATCAAGTATTGTTTCTTAATCAACCAAGAAACCTATCTTCCTCCAAGAAAGAAAGCACCTCCACTAGTACTATTCTGATTATCCACACAGCCAACCCAATCTACATCGCTATAAGCACTCAAGGTGAAATCAACACCCTTAGGATACCATAGGCCATAATTCGGTGTACCTTTAAGATATCTAAATATCCTTTTTACTGCTATAACATGTGTCTCTTTAGGATCTGCTTGAAATCTAAAAACTAAACATATTGCATGCATAATATCTGGTCTAGTAGTAGTCAGATACATCAGCCCACCAATGATAGATTTGTATTTGCTCTTATCAGTTTTAGCAGATTCATTATCTTTACTCAACTTACATTCGGTTACCATAGGAGTACTAATCAGTTTGGAGTCATCCATTCCAAAATTCTTCAACAACTCTTTCACATATTTTGATTGTGAAATGAATATCCCCTTATCAGTTTGATTTACTTGAAGGCCAATAAAGAAACTGAATTCTCCAATCATGGACATTTCAAATTCTTTTTGCATTTCTTCTGCAAATATTTTACACATTCCTTCACACATAGATTTAGGTTCTATTTTAGAAAGTAAACATAGGTTTTCCTCAGCTACTACTTTGCTTCTAGTCTTCACACCTTCACTCTTATCTCCAATTATCTATTCCTCCAAATGATTCTTTTGCACATACTTAGTAGTCTTAACAATAGGTTCAGACACTTCTTCTTCTTCTTCAATTTGTTGTTGTTGTTGTTCTTCATCATCCTTCTCCTTATTTTCTTCAGGTACATGTCCATAGATGGGATCATCAGGTTCAACTTCACTTATCTCAATAGGTCTGTGCATGTCCTTATCAACCTTCACATTAGCACTCTCAATAATCTTCCTCAATATTTGATTGAAGCATCTATATCCTTTATTGGTAGTAGAGTACCCAAAAAAAATTCCTTCATCACATCTAGCATCAAAATTCCCAAG
Organism: Sequoia sempervirens; assembly: GCA_007258455.2. Taxonomy (NCBI): domain Eukaryota; kingdom Viridiplantae; phylum Streptophyta; class Pinopsida; order Cupressales; family Cupressaceae; genus Sequoia; species Sequoia sempervirens. Next base: position 801,807,162 of record VDFB02281492.1, on the reverse strand, counting down.
ATTTTCATCATCTCTTTTAATGTAACATCTGCTTCCAAATACCTTAAGGTACTTCACAGTAGGAGTCTTTGTGTTTTTCTCTCTAATTTGAAATCTATTAAGAGCATAAACAATAGTGTGTATTGCCTCTCTCCAGTACACATCAGGTACATTTGATTCTTTCATCGTGGTTCTTGTAGCTTCTTGTACCATTTGGTTTTTCCTCTCAACTACCCCATTCCGCCGAGGGGTCCTCGAAGTAGAATACTTTTTTTTATGCCATGCTCTTCACATAATGTATTAAATTCACTAGAAGTGAATTCTCCACCTCTATCAGATCTTAATATTTTTTTTCTCAAGTTCACTTCATTTTCCACTCTTCCCCTGAACACCTTAAACCTATCCAGAGCCTGAGTCTTTTCTCTAAGAAAATCAACCCATGTCATTTGAGAATAATCATCAATAAGGAGCATGAAATAGCTATTTAGGCTTCCTATTCTAGTTGGACCACACAGGTCAGTATGAATTAATTCCAACATTTCGGTAGTAGATTGATCTTTTCCGTTGAAACTGCATCTTGTTTATTTCCCTAACTGACAACTTCTACAAATAGTATTAGTAGGATTTGTGATTCTAGGAAGACCCTAGACAACATATATTGAATTGATCTTGGCTAGATTATCAAATTTTACATGTCCCATTCTGCGGTGCCACAACCAAATTTTGTTGACTTGAGATACAAGGCACTAACCATCAACACCCTTAAGCGAATAGATGCTTCCATGAGTTTTCCTTCCAACAACAACCATATCTCTGGATCCTTTTTTTATTTTGTAGGTATTATTCTGAAACACAAGCTTCAAACCATTGCTACACATCTGTCCAACACTCAAAAGGTTATACCTGAAACCTGTTGTGCAGTTTTCACACACACGCCCTGCTAAAAGCAGGGACCCTCTTTTGCTTTCACTTTTGTGTTTTGACCCCTTTGATTTTGAGGATTTTCTTTGCCTTGGAAGGTGCTTAAAGTGTTCACCTTGCTTGCCTAGGTGTTTTCCCTAAGTTGCATGTTGAAAATCTTAAGTTTTGGGCCAAGTTCAGGTTTTTGCACTATTTCAGGATTTTCTGCCCTATCCGGATTTTCTCGGATCTCGCTTAAATTCTGGCTTAGCCTGCCTTACACTGCAATTCGAAGATTCGATGACTTCACATAATTCTTGTCTGGCCGAATTTTTTTGGATTCTCTGGGAAGCTTTGTGAAACGTAAAAATTGGGTGAAATGGATGATTTTAATGATAAATTCTTATCATTCCATACTCTAAATTGATGGATTACACTGTTATCTGCTTCTTTTCTGCATTTTGGTGATCAATGGTTGATTTTGTTAGAAACCAAGATCTGAAATGCAAACCAAAAAATCACCTTCCACCGAAGAGAAAAACAGAAAAACCAGAGCTATTGCAAAAAAATGTGCAACATAATATTATTCAAGAATTTCTTAATTACAAGATATGATTTGCTTTATAAAAGAAAAGATGCATAACCCTAATCTTATCTTGAGCAACAAGATAGCTCAATAAGATAAAGATGAGAATTAATTAACCTAGGAATTAAATATTACCTAAGTAAAGTTATGCAAGTGTAATTAAATATTAATTACATTAACACCCCCCCATAAGTGCAACTTAGGGAGACTAACAAAGCATGGACCTAAAACTAAGATGAATGCAAGAAAGCATGAATGGGTCTCAGAAACAAAGGCCTGATCAGGTACCCAAGTACAAATGCAATAATGAAGTAGAGAAGGAAAACCCAGTGGGACAAAACCCCCCTGCAATGAGATGATTGTTGTAAAGAAGCACTGGAAGAACACTGTGGAGTAACACTAGAACCGCAATCCGACAAGCAAGGAAAGATACTTTTTTCTACAGCTGAAACTAAAAATGGAATCATAATAATGTGATAATGGACTCGATGCCACGGAACACTGAAAAACTCACAAACTGGAACAACCCTGGAATCTGTGAAGCAATAGTAGATGAAATGATGACAGAGTCTGGAAACTGTGAATCTCAATACCATTGCCAAACTAAGACTAAAACTCTTCCATGGTAAGGAGTACTACAAAGACTCTGGAACATTAACCATAAAAACATGGCCCTCAAACTAAGAAGGATCTGAACCAATGCAGATCAAGAACAATAAACTCCCAATGTGAAGTGTGAACTGAAGCAAACCAACGATGTGTCTAGCTAAGAAAGACAGAAGCTAAAAGAAACAACATGAAACCAGAAAAACTCATGTGAGTTTCCACCAATACAAAGAATGGATACAAGAACCCCCCTTAATGGAACTTTATATCAGTTCGTTATTACAATACCCAATGATTGTAAAAGGAGAGAATGCTTAATGTGCATAAACAAAAAAGTAAGATGATGTGGTACTGAAATGAAATACAAATATTCATGTTTCATCTTTCCAACTACCAAAACATCTAAGTAATATCCAAAACACCCATCAGTACAAATCTAGAATAATGATAAACTTGGGACAGATACAAAAAAAAATTACATTTATAGAAAAATGGAGCTCCTCAATACCTTTCCAATGCCGCAAAGAAGACGAAAATCAGACATCATGGCAAAAAGTTATGAGCTCGAAAGACAAAACTAAACATCTAATGTCAAACAGAAATAAATGTAGATAAAAAGAGAAATACAGAAAAATAACCTGCACCACTGAAAATTTCTCAAAACTAGCTTTTCGGTGATATGTCGTTTGCCCGATTTTGATACCGTATGCCCAAGTTATGACCAAAAGAAAAAAAAATGCTCCTTGAAGGAAAATTGGGCTTAGGAGGGGGCAAAGAGGGCCATACGACTGATGATGTCATGCTGATGTCAACACTTCATGGGAAAAAATTTGACGGCCTGGAGGCCATCGGGGCAAAAAAATGCCATTGCCGGAAATTGTTTTTGGCGATCGGTATATGCTCCTTCATTTGCCGCTATATTCTTTCTATCAGAATATTCCATCAGAATGTGTTGTAGCTGGCAGGGGCTGAATGGAGGGTGCTTGGTCACACATATGACCACTGGGTAGGGTAGAAGGGCCCGCGGGGGTTGAGCAGAGGGCCCCTGGTCCTCAATGTGACTGGGGCGGAGTGGAGGGAGTTGCGGGGGCTGGCTCAGCCTGACGGTGCTTGGGCATTGGGCACCGACGGTGGTGGCGGGTCGTTGGCAACCCAGTGACCACTGGGTGGTTGGCTGAATTTGTATGGGAGGCGTCGACACGCATATCAAAAAACACATTTTTTTTACATTTTTTTCAATTTTTGAGCCTTAGAATGCATGTTGGGGAGGCTGTACGCCCCCCCAGGCAAAAAAAATTGGCCTCAAAAAAAACTTTCACCAAAATTGAAAAAATGAAAGGTGATCTTAGGGTTTTTAGCCACTGCGAACATGATGGTGACCTCCATTTTTGCTCAAACTACTCCAAAAAATTGGCTACCTCTAGAACTTGTAAAAAATCTCCCAGCTTGAAACCCTCATAAATCTGGCAAATGATGGCCAAAATCTACAAAATAAAAGTCAATCCTAACTTTTTCCAGTGCTCTAAATCTAATGGTGAAGCCCGATCTGATCCAAAATGCCTCATAAATGAGCTCAAGGCATGATACCCTCGAGGAATCCCGAACGAACTCTGCAATGAATTTCTCAAAAAATATGAGAAAGGGTTGCAAATCAAGGCTCTGATACCATGTTAGAATCCAAGATCTGAAATGCAAACCAGAAAATCACCTTCCGCAGAAGAGAAAAATAGAAAAAGTAGAGCTATTGCAAAAAGATGTGCAACATAATATTATTCAGCAATTTCTTAATTACAAGATATGATTTGCGCTATAACAGAAAAGATGCATAACCCTAATCTTATCTTGAGCAACAAGATAGCTCAATAAGATAAATATGAGAATTAATTAACCTAGGAATTAAATATTACCTAAGTAAAGTTATGCAAGTGTAATTAAATATTAATTAAACTAATAGATTTTGTGCCTTCTTTGGGAAAATTCGCCTGGCCCGGATATTTCTGAAATTTCCCCTATGTCCTGGATTCTGCGGGGGGCTTGAAATCTCAGACTATGAAGATTGTGATTTAATGATGTTTCTGGGTTGATTTCAATCTTTGCTCAAATTTGTATGAATGATTAATATGTTATTTGTGATGGGCTGATCTTGATCTTCATGTTATAATAGACATTAATGGTGGTTTTTGCTGAGTGCAGGCTGAATTCAATCTAGGTCATCAAGGAAATTCTAGAGATGAAATTAATTCGATTAAGGGAGAAATTCAAGTATTGGTTGCTTCCCCTTGGCTGACTTGGTGAGGTGCGCTCAGGATAAGAATGGAAGGAGGTAGTTAATATAGGGTTGCATTGAAACTTGTGCATTTCTTCGAATTGTATTGAAGATCCTCGGCCGACCTGGATGAGTTCTTGCATTTAATGCATATTTATCCTATTTTGAATTCTCCTTGGGCTAACTTGTTTGTGGCTATTTTATGATTGTAAATCCTAGCTAGGCCGACATGCTTTGGAGGTTCCTATAAATTGGGAATTTCGCCTCATTTGTAAGGGATAGAATAGATAGATAGAATAAAAAACAATAGATAGTTCTAAGAGCGAATTAGGTAGTAGAGTAGAGGTAGAAATTAGGTCATTCTGAGAAAGTGCTATAACAAAACATTGGAATTGTTGCTGTAATTCGATGATTCAATACAATTGAAGACATTGTGATCTTTTGGTGATCTCTTTTGTGTCAACTTATCTTGCATGGTTCTTATGATTCTATCTTTAAAATTGCTCAAAGTTAATAGATGTATGTTAGAATTGATTCAATGATGCTTATGATTTGATGCTTGAAGTGTTTGCAGTAGTCCTTGGTCCATACTTTTTGTAGCTAGCTGATTGTTAGTTGCTTTGCAAAGTTAGCCTGGACCTTTATATTCATTGTGCTTAGTTCAATTATGGAGATTTATTCATTTCAATTGCAATTGGGTTGTCTCTGATGAATGTTCATGATCTAAAAATATTTAACACCTTAGAAGATTGCACTATTTCTACAAGATTGGAGATTCATCTAGTTTGAGTAGGAATTAGTTTATCAGGGATTGGTCCATTTCAAGTATTTCATCATTTGCATTGTTAATCTTAGGAGTAGTGTTAGATCTAGGAATCTCTTTGAAACTTTATATCTTTTGTTATTTCTTTTATCATTTGGGTTAGATTTATGATAGAAGTATCATCATATTGCTAGATCTGATAGATTAAAGATTCAGTATTTTCTTGTAGTAAGGTCCCATTGTGATTACCAGCATTTTCACATTTATCATTGAGTTTCTTATGTATTGTCAAGACCTGACATTAGAGACCTTGGGGTTATCTCTTGAGGCTTGCTGATAGAGATTTACCTTTCAAGAGAGATAGGATTTCATATTTTGTCTGAGTTGTTGTGTAGAAAACATCATCAACAGATTGGTGCTAGAAGGAGGGCCTGAATAAGCAAGTTGGATCAATTTTTGTTTGCCATCTCTCCTGAAAGATTCAAAAGAAGAACTAGATCTACTCCAGGAGAGGAGGAATTTCAAGAATTACCAATCCCTACTAGGTCAAGAAGGACCAACAAAAGGGGAGAATCATCATCTACCCAACCAGCTCCATCATCTCCATCATTCTTATCTTCATCAAGTTCATCTGAGTCTGAGTCCGAGGACATTCCCATCCAACAACCTCAGCTAGTCATAAATCAGCCATTACCACCCCCACCTCCACCAATGGATTTCTTAGCTAATAACCCATCTCCATTGAGATTTGCTAATTACAATTTCATGCCCAAGAACCCTGAGCACTTATGTTCAAAGTTCCATGTTAATGATCCCAATAGAACTGCTGAGGAACACATCAGGATCTTTCAGACTAGCCTTAAGGATAGGGGAATAAATCATGAGGATGTAGCATGTAGAATCTTTCCTTATTCTCTAGGAGAAGATGCATTCTATTGGTATAATCACTTACCTGCCAGGTCTATCCAACATTCGACTGAGCTAGAGACTGCATTCCTTTAACAGTTTAGGATTCCCATTAGTCCCAATGAGCTCTATCTTTAGTTCACTAATGTTAAAAGAGAAGTCCATGAGCCTATAGGGTCCTTTAACAATAGGTTTCATCGTGCCTATACTTGACTGTAGGCCCCCTATGTTGTTGATGAAGCCACTTCTTTAAAAGTATATTATGAGGGACTTGAAATTCTTACAAATACCTTCATGAAGTGGAGAAACAACCCTCCTGATAACCTACTTGATGCATACACGGAGGCTGTAAAGGTTAGCACTGCCTTAAGACAACATTTTTCTGGACCTTTACCATCATTAGGACCTGCTGCTCACCCTGGGCAGATCCCAACTCTCAACTAGGCTCTCGCTAACCACACTCCTATCATGAATCCAGTACCTCAGTTGCCTCTGGTCCCTCACCCAGGACCTCTTGTGAGACAAGTTTCACCCACAATCAACTAACCTCAGCAAAATGTAAATCAACCTCTTCATACATAGCCTCAGGCTAGTTTTCCCATGTATCTGAAAAATTGTGAAGTATTAAACCAATCATTGAATGCCAATACTTCAGTAGGATATCCCTAAAATAATGTGAATTAGCCTCCATACAACAATCCTAACAAGGAGAGACTAGATGAATTGTTTGAACAAGTGAAGAAGCTGAATATGGAGGAACCATAATAGTTAGTTGCAAGCTGCTCAAAGAAATATGCAGTCCAATCAGAGCAAAGAAAATTGAGAGAATCAACAAGGACAACATTTTGATAGAGGGAAACATCTTGAAAGAGGATATAACAATGAAAGAGGGTATAATAATGGCAGAGGGTAGAATTATGATAAAGGACAATCCTCAAGCCAAAACTTTGATAGAGGGCAAGGTGGTGGACAAGGGTTGGAAAGGGGACAACCACCTAGATAGAACGAGACTTGGAATACAAGGCCTAATAATGGAGGAGTACTTACCCCATTGGATCAGCCAGTCAATCAGCCAATTAGCTAAGAGAAGCCTCCAGGTGGTGTATATTTAGTTGAAGCTGCTTTATCAGGATGGTGTAGGCTCCATAAAACATGTCATCATTTTGAGTTAGATTGTCAAGAGTTCTAGACGACAGCTTCAATCTTCTAGTATGAAGTGGAGAACAATTAAAGTAGTCAGGAGATGGTGCCATCCACTCCCTATGATTCATCAGTGTTGGTACTAAAACATGCTCCTTTTCCACAGAGCAAAGACAATGTGCCTAAAGAAGAATCAGATCAAGTGTGCAATGGAGATGATATTTCACAATTGTTTGATGAAAATCTAGTGAATGACAATGGCCCCTTGGATGAAGAAGAAGCTTATGTTGAAGAGGTATAGACTTTCCAGAGGTCCGTTAAGAAGTATGATTTGAGAGACCTACTGCATAGACATCCACAAGCTGAGGCCCCTTCACCACCTCCATTCCACCAAACAACTTCACAAAACCTCCAGATCCTAATGCCAACAATAATCCATTGTATCCTCATGTGTCTAAGTAGTATCTATCAAAGGAAGGACAAGCATAGATGGACATGTCAAAAGGAAGAAGTGTTGAAGCAAGCAAAGATAGAGTGGTGGACTACCCAAGAGAGACCCCTGCTGATCTGAGTGAAGAACAATTGGAAATATATGTTGTAGAAGAACTCAAGAAGTTAAAGGTAAGTCTATCTGCATTTGAGTTATTGAGAGTTCTGACCATTAGGAATGCAATTCTAGGAGCTTATAATGCAAATTCCATATCACAAGATAGATCAGATAGTGAAAGTATCAATAAAGTATCTAGCTCTCAAACAGTAGGAAGGAAAAATCAGACTCATAATCAAGTTCATGTGCCTCCTAGAGTAGGGGAAAAGAGAAAGATAGAACTGAGGTTGCTCAAGTAGATACTCCCTTAACTCTGTTTCAAGGGAAAATAGAGACTCCTCCATTCCTAATCTTGGTCTGCATATTTGGTAAGCACTCTCACAATTTCTTGTTAGATTTAGGTGCTTCTACCAATGTAATGCCCTTTGGTGTCTGTCAAGCTCTGGGCATTACTCCTGATGATTCCCAAAAGAAAGTTATACAATTGGATATAATTGAAGTTAATGTTGTAGGATAATTAAACATGATCCATATGTAGGTTGCTTCTGACCCTGGGATTCAACAGGTTATCAATATACATGTGGCTGATATACCTGATGCTTATGGCTTGATTTTGGGAAGAGACTTTACCAGGGCCTTGAATGGATATGTATCAACTGATAAATCTCATATGTGGCTTCCTTGGAATGGAGTACCAAACCAGATTAGAATTGAAAGAGAACCTAGGATGAATTACATGATTACAAAATATTAGAACACCTCCAATGAAATTCTGATAACAGAGGTGAGTATAGGTAACTATGTGCTTGCAACCCCTTTTGAGGAGTTAGATGTAGAAGTCCTTATGTTCCACACAGTACCTGATGACCTTACAATAGAATCCAATAGTATTGAAGCCTTGGTAGAACTAGTTGAAAATGAAGATGATCTTCAAGACAGTTAGCTCAGTTTATTGGATAATGTTTAGGAATTCATTCAGAATAAGGATCCAATACAGACTAGACATGAAGAGTTCATTGCCAGGATTATAAAAGATTGGTCAAGCTTGAGTTATAGAATTGACTTGGAGGACTTGTTATTACCAGCTTGGTGTAGGATACACGAGGAAGAGCATTCAAAATTCACATGCTTCTAGTGTTAGGCAGCCATAAAAGAGGTGGAAGAACAAACACAATTGCCACAACATGAGAGGGATACACAAAAAGTTCCAATGGGAGAATTTAAATAAGTTGTTGATGAATGTCTTGAAAAACATGAGGAAGCACTTAACGGAGTGGTCAACATTCCTGATGCCTGCGATCAAAAGTTTGAACCAATGCCAACAGAGGAAGAATTCAGGGAGTTCTCTTGTTTATCAAACTCTATTTTTTCTCTGTCTGTTGATGAATTAAGCACTGAAAAATTTACAGACTTTATGCATCAGTGATGAGATAACTAATGTGGCTCATATTGATATGCAAGAATATTTGAATGATGCTAAAAATAGTAATATTATAATCATAATTGATGGGCATGATCACACAACTGCAAGTGAAAACGTGCTTAAAGGCCAGCCTGCGATGCTTCTTCATGAGCATCCTATTGAGAAATTTATTGTACAAGACAATGTTTCTACATTCTCATCATTGATTCCTCATGAAAACACTCCATAAGGGGAAAGGTTCCATGTTGATAATTCTGGACTTGTTCAATGTAAATTTCACTTTGTACTGCATAGTGATGCCTCCAGTTCTGTATTGCATGTTTCAAACACAAGGGTATTGTTGTACCATCAATGGAGACCTTCTAATGACATAGATATCAGCTCTTTACAATTGAAGAATGATGAATACCACATCCAATCTACAACAGTACAAAATAAGGTTGTTTCTTTCTTTACTAAAAATTTTGAAGCTTATCAATTCGATTATGGAAGTTTAGGAAAGACAGCTTGCACACGGATTGATCATGGTTTCAATGAGTTTCCTCAATTGCTGATTATTCCTATTAATAAGGTTAAGTTTGAATGCTGCAATTTGGTGATTTACTTTGCTGAGTATATGGATAAGTTTGCATTCTTAAGGACTGTTACTTTCACCTTATTACTTGTTCATGCACTGAAAAGTCAAGTAGGTGTAGGTCTCAGTTTATCACGTCTGGTGATGAGTTATTTTGGTGTTTCTTTGTATATAGTTTGATTTGAATAAATGCAGATTGCTCTGCTCTCTTTAAGTTTTATTTTCTTCTCTTTCTTTCTTTATTTAAGGTTTTCTTTTGGTTTGGTGTGTTTTTTCTCTACTTTTGCTTTGGAGGTCTTCTTGTTTTCTTCTAGATGTGTTGCATCTGCATGGAAAATGTTCTTTTTTCTAGGACTGTTCTGAGTATTTCCCTGATGAACTCTAATCCTGGGTCTTGAAAGGATGGTTGAGGTCTTTGTTATCATCATGCAGTCTAAATGTCTAATTTAAAGAGGATGGGTCATTGGTTTGATTTGAATTTGAAGTATTCTGAAATCTTATATCTTTTATACATCTTAAGAATTCTGAGGTTGTAGGATCTTTGTGAGGTCTTGTCAGGTGAAAAATCTTATTTTTGCTCCAGTGCCACTGTGGTTCTCATCCCTGAGTGTGGACTTCATTGTTCATAGGTTGAAATGAAAAAATGAAAAGAAAAGAATATAAAAAGAAGAAAATAGAAAATATTGAAAATCAAAAGAATGATCTCAACTTATCAGGGGTATTTGAATATCTCTATCGGGGCTATGGACACCTAGTTGGAAATGGAGCTATGTTCGGGAGAATCACATCTATAACCTTGTCAGAGCTATAGACGCCTGACTGGTAGTGAGGCTCTATCCAGGTTGCTTTTGAAGTTAGAATCCTTACGTAGCCTTCCTTGATTGAACTTGGTTTCTACGGTAGCTCAAGGAGGGAAATGAACTCATGTGCACACACTTGGATTCTTAGTCTACAGAAGGTTCAGTCTAATTTTGGTTTTGATTCTTTGATTTTACATTTTGATTTGTTTGTCTAATAGTGGAATCGAAACTAGAGATTCTGGGTTCATGATTCTTGTTCATCATCAAATGCTTTGGAGTATTTTCCCAACAGAGTCGCCATTTGTTGTGCAGTTTTCGCACACATGCCCTGCTGAAAGCAGGGACCCTCTTTTTCTTTCACTTTTGTGTTTTGAATCCTTTGATTTTGAAGATTTTCTTTGCCTTGGAAGGGGCTTAAAGTGTTCACCTTGCTTGCCCAGGTGTTTTCCCTAAGTTGCATGTTGAAAATCTTAAGTTTTGGGCCAAGTTTAGGTTTTTGCACTATTTCAGGATTTTCCACCTCGTTCAGATTTTCCTGGATCCCACTTAAAGTTTGGCTCAACCTGCCTTACACTACAGTTCAGAGATTTGATGACTTTGCAAAATTTTGGTCTGGCCAGATTTTTCTGGATTCTCTAGGAAGCTTTGTGAAATGTAAAAATTAGGTGAAATGGATGATTTTAATGATAAATTCTTATCATTCCATGCTCTAAATTGATGGGTTACACTATTATCTAGTTATTTTCTGCATTTTGGTGATCAATGGTCAATTTTGTGCCTTCATCAGGAAAATACACTTGGCCCATATTTTTCTGAAATTTCCCCTTTGGCCTGGATTACGCGGGGGCCTTGAAATCCCAGACTGTGAAGGCTGCGATTTAACGATGTTTCTGGGTTGATTTCGATCTTTGCTCATCTTTGCTTGAATGATGAATATGTTAATTGTGATGGGCTGATCTTGATCTTCATGTTATAATAGACATTAATGGTGTTTTTTGTTGAGTGCAAGTTGAATTCAATCTAGGTCGTCAAGGAAATTCTGGAGATGAAATTAATTCGATTAAGGGAGAAATTCAAGTATTGGTTGCTTCCCCTTGGATGACTTGGCAAGGTGCACTCAGGATAAGAATGGAAGGTGGTAGTTTATATAGGGCTGCATTGAAACTTGTGCATTGGTTCTAATTGTATTGAAGATCCCAGGCTGACCTAGATGAGTTCTTGTATTTAATGCATATTTATCCTATTTTGAATTATCCTTGGGTCAACTTGTTTGTGGCTATTTTATGATTGTAAATCCCAGCTAGTCTGACATGCTTTGGAGGTTCCTATAAATTGGGAATTTCGCCTCTTTTGTAAGGGATAGAATAGATAGATAGAATAAAAAAGAATAGATAGTTCTAAGAGTGAATTAGGTAGTAGAGCAGAGGTAGAAATTAGGTCATTCTAAGCAAGAGCAGTAATAGAACATTGGAATTGTTGCTGTAATTTGGTGATTCAATACAGTTGAAGACATTGTGATTTTCTAGTGATCTCTTTTGTGTTGACTTATCTTGTATGGTTCTTATGATTCTATCTTTAAAATTGCTCAAAGTTAATAGATGTATGTTACATCTGATTGAATGATGCTTATGATTTGATGCTTGAAGTGTTTGCAATAGTCCCTGGTCCATACTTGTTGCATCTAGTTGATTGTTAGTTGCTTTGCAAAGTTAGCCTGGACCTTTATATTCATTGTGCTTAGTTCAATTGTGGAGATTTATTCATTTCAATTGCAATTAAGTTATCTCTGATGAATTTTCATGATCTTCAAATCTTTAACATCTTAGAAGATTGCACTATTTCTGTGAGATTGCAGATTCATGTGGGTTAAGCAAGAATTAGTTTATGAGGGATTGGTCCATTTAAAGTATTTCATCATTTGCATTGTTAATCTTAGGAGTAGTGTTAGATCTAGGAATCTCTTTGAAACCTTATATCTTTTGTTATTTCTTTTATCATTTGGGTTAGATTTAGGATTGAAGTATCATCATATTGCTAGATCTGATAGATTAAAGATTCAGTATTTGCTTGTAGTAAGGTCCCATTGTGATTACAAACATTTTCACATTTATCACTAAGTTGTTTATGCATTGTCAAGACCTGACATTAGAGACCTTGGGGTTATCTCTTGAGGCTTGTTGATAGAGATTTACCTTTCAAGCGAGATAGGATTTTATATTATGTCTGAGTTGTTGCTATGCAGAAAACATCATCAACAAAACCCTTTACATAATATACATTATTTGTGTTGTGAATTCCATTTAAACTAATTGAACCTTTCCCTACAATCTTCGCTCTTGAATCATCACCAAACATGACCAAACAACCATCATTCTTTTCAAGTTTAGTGAACTTACTTTTATTTCTAGTCATGTGATTAGAACATCCACTGTTAATCACCCAATAGTCTTCATTCTTTCTAGCATGAAAGGTGGTGACCAAAGTACCTTCCATCTTATTATTTTTCTTTCTGGAGCATTCTTTCTTGCACATTTTCTAGGGTTAGTAGACATAGATTTATTCTCCAAGGATAAAACAAGCATTCATTATCATCACCCTCATAATCAGATTCATCATCATAGATTTTAGCTTCTTCTTTAACATAATACAACTTCTTATATTTCTTATCCTTTATATCCATATCTTTATGATCCTTGTTCTTCTTATGTGTAGCTCTATTCAAACATCTTGAAGCATAATGGCCAATATTACCACAACTAAAACATTTAAAGGGCAACAAACGTTTATACTTACTGATACCTTTCTTCAACTTCCTGGTAAAATTCACTACTAGCTCATCAAAACCATCACTATCCATATCATCCTCAATATTTTTCTTTTAAATGGTGTCTCTATATTTTCCTCCTTTCCAAACTTTATCATCTCAAATGTATTCAAGGTGCCAAATAGCTCTTCTTTAGTGTATTTCTTAAGATCATACATTTCTTCAATAACTAAGATCTTATCATTGTAGCATTCTAGTAGGGTTATTAAGATCTTCTCAATTATATCTTCATTAGTCAGTTTACCCCCTTGATTTCTAACATCATTTGCTACAAGTTCAACCCTCTGGAAATAGCTTGCAAAATTTTCACCTTCTTCCATTTTTAGATTCTCATATCTGCACTTTGCTGTTAGCTTCTTTTTCAATTTCACTCTGTCATTTCCTTCATAAAGATCTTCCAACTTCTTCCAAACTTCATAAGCAGTCTCCAAAGAAAGAACCTTAGTTTGCTTAGTTTTAGATAGAGCACTGAAAATAGCATACCTCGTCTTCTCATTCACCTCATAAGTTGAAACCTCATCTGTAGTAGTAATACCACCCACCAGAGCAACACACTTCTTCTCAATAGCCTTCTAGGTCTTTTAACCAAGAGAAATAATATATCCTCTCATCTGCACTTTCCAGTCACTGTAATCAGATCCATCGAACATAGGGATCAACAACTTATATGCCATCAGATCTACCTTAAGTAGTTAAGCTCTACACCAAGGAACCAAAGATCTGATACCAATTGATAAAAGGTGTAGGACAACTGAGAGGGGTTTGAATCAATTGTCACCAAATTTAAACTCAAAAGTTCAACACTTATTGAATTCACAACCACACTGTTATGTTATTAAGTATGAACATGAAATGCATATAACAAAAAGAAAAATCAACATAAAGAACACCATATTTTACACAGAAAACCCAATAAGGGAAAAACCATGATGAGGATTAAATCACAATATAAAGTGATAGCAAAACTGAATACAAAGTCTCACTACCCAAAAGAGGACTCACTATCTAGATACAAAGGTGTTGTCAAAACAAGGAAAGACAACTGAGAGGGGGGGATGAATCAGTTGTCACAAAATAATAAAATTTTCAAACTTTACTTAACTTAATCTCATATCTGATGAATAATTAATTTAACCATAAGCAATTAAAACATCAGAGAGATAGAGAACACCAATATTTTTTATGTGGAAACCCTATTAGGGGAAAAACCATGGTGGATGTTATTCCACAAGATTATACCCTATTAAAAGTATAATGAAATCAATAAATGGGAATGCACATGCATTCAGGAACACTGCCTAGAGCTCACTGCTCAATTATAGAAGGGGCTCACTACCCAACAATACATAATAGGATTAAAATTTGGAGGGTATGAATTGAGAAAATAGCTTCTCCACAAGCCTGATTACAGTTCCAATTAAGCACATAAAACTCCTTCACAAACTACTTCACACTTCACTTGATCTACTTCACACTCTACTCTATAATTGAATGATATTTGCACATACACACATAAGAGCACAATAAATACCTTTCCAACACACTACACTGATGAAACAATTTCTCTTATATATCCGCTACATGAGATTTCATCAATAACTTAGTCGGCCAAGAAAGTAAAACATATTTTCAATGTCAGCCCAAATTTACAAATAAATTTTTAAATGAAAATCCACCAAGGTCAGCCATAACATAGTGGGGACCCAAATTAACAATTCCAACACAAAAATACTTCAATTAATTTCACCTCGAAGATCCACAACACACTACCATCATCATGTTGGCCAAGAACAAGAAAAATTGAACATATGCAGTAAAAATTTCCAACCACAAGCACACTGATCAATATGGATGTACCACAAATATAGAGAATGATCTAGAAACATCCAAGAGCACCAAGAAACAATAGGGAAACATCTAGCGCAACTGATATTTCTAGAATCACACAAGCTTCACTCAAGAACACTAAAAGAGACCACAAAAACACTGTCAAAACACAACATGATCAAATCTATACGCAGACGTCTAAAAATTTTGGTAGATGATCTAGATATACTCAGTAGAAAACCCTTTAGTCCACAACAACTGAACTTCAATGTAAAGAACAAGATGCCTTTATGACCTACACAGTTCCACGGGGAACCTAGAACATTTTATTTTACAATTTTCTCAATATCCTTGACATATACAGTCTCTAATTCACCAAATCCTAATAGTGTTGACATCAATGACAACAAGATATTAGCAACACATCCACCATATCCAACAAAAGTCTCACTGCCTATAGAAAGGAATCATTTTTGAACAAGTAGGCTCACTACCTATAGATACAAAAGAAAACAAAAGATCCACCACAACAATTAAATCCATGATCTTGACCAAAAGATTGCATAAACCTTCAGCTCACTGCTTTCAGGAATCTCACAAAGTGAAGTACTGCTACCTCAACTCACTTTCGCACACTTATGCTCTTTTATTTGTGGCTTACTTTCTTACTTTTCATTATATAAATCTTCACAACTTAATTTTCATTTATACCATCTTCAACCTTAGAAACTTTCTCCAAGGTCAGCCACATATGCTTTATTTCATAAATTCAAATTAGATCAGAAACTCCACATTCTTGTGGTGGAAAGCAATGAGAGTGGACCAATTAAACACTTAACCAAGACCCAAAAATAATTCCTCAGATCAACTACATGCTTCCTTAATTAAATGTAATTCTTCATATGAAGTGTAAACACTAGGTCAGCCAAACCTAATGAAAACACAAATAAACATTGATGTACATGGTTTCCAACAAGAAGATAACACACATACGACACAACATGCTTCATTATGCATGAGAAAACATCTCAGGTTCCTTTAGATACATCTACAACAAGTGCAACAACTTTCAAACACCGAACTCCTTCCATCCGTCCATCCGGACTGTGCAAACACACACAACTATTTTGAAACTTAACTTTTGGATCCCCAAAACCACACAAATATTTGCCAAAACCTAGAGAAGACTATTATAAGACACATTCCAAATCCAGAAGATCTAAAAAATAATAGTAGAGGACTACGAAGTAGAAACATTTCTCCCATTCCATAGAAAACCAACTCTACCATAATGGTTCACACACTAGTGAACACAACTTTCACATTTCATCAAACAAGAAGCTACATATTAGTATACATCACCATCAAATCATCAAGAACAACTCTTTAGATCCACACAAGTATAGGATCAACACAGGAGAAACATAGAGCATATATCAGAGAAAATTCTAAACACACACATAACTCTGACTTCATTCTTTATTAATTTTCTCAAAATCACTTGGAAACTCATCATTTCAGCACATCTACAACATCAAAAGGATAGCTCCATGTACTCAAAATATCTCAACAACATCTCAACTATATATGCACAATTTGTAACATACTGAACTATGCTGACATCAATGATGACATTAATGACAACACCACAAAAATTGATCATACTTGCAACACATGGACATACCTTTGAGTGATTCTAATGGCGAGGAGTGAGATGGACATCTTATTTCTTATTTGGATGATTTTGGAGAAATAATCTTATATACTAGGTGGTGGAGCATTGCACTTCTATATCATATATTTCTTTCAAATCATGTTGTTGTTGATTGAGGACCATGACCATGTGATCACAAGGATCATAAGGATGATGATGATGATGATGATGATGATGATGATGATGATGATGACACATTCAAATTTTATGAGGATGAGGATCATCTAAAGGTGGCATTTGGAGGAGATCAAAGTAGTAGGACAAGGTCAATAATGCCCCTTGTAGCATTGTAAATTGTCACCCTTAACAATTTCACACTAGGTTTTTCCCTCCTACATGCTTGGACCTAATTATGCACCTAATTTCCCAAATTTTGTATTTCATAGCCCATTTTAATATTTGTCAAAAAATAAAATGTGAAAGCTTAAATTATACATTTTATATCTTACCCTTGACACTTTGGATCCTAAAAAGGAAGGGATTTTGTCTAGGGTGCCCTACTCCCTAGACCTCTTATGCTAGCTGCAAATTTTATATCTCAGTGTTGGAAATTTATTATTTGAGATTCAAATACTAATTATTTTCTATCGGGATTTAAGTTTTTGGTAAATTAGAAGAATTGCATATAAATACATAGTATTTTCATAATTTTAATGAATAAGAAAATTTAAGAGCAATTATTATACTTCAAAAATCAATTCAAGAGTCAAGAGAATTCAAGAGTAGAATTTGTAGAATTATTGCATTATTTCATCATTTAAGTGTCATTCCAAGCTTCATGTGAGTTTGTTCATGTTTGTGCATGAATTTCATTTTTTATTACTAATGCTTGTAGGTCTTAAAATCAAATCAAGTGAAGTTGTAATCAATACTTGAAGGTGATGAGTGTGACTTTAGTGCATCAAGAAGATCAGATTTGAGTGGTGAGTGGTAGAAAATTGTGAATTTTATTATTTCCATTTAGCCTCTATCCCTTAAAAAGGATACACTCTCCTTTTATCATCAACTTTTCCATTGTGGAAGTAGAAATACCAACACGATGTTTGACTAAGGCAATTCCTTGTATGGAAAACCTTTCCCTACCTTTCATATGTGTAGGTTATAGGTCTAAGATGATTGGAGGAAGGTTGAAGATAATTTTCTCATTCATGCATCATTATCCCTACAAGTTGACCAAATACAAAATTTTCATTATCTCATTAATAGACGAATATCTGGCAATCAAACCTAGAAGGAAGAAGCTATAGTCTAGGGAACTAAGGCTAGTAAAATCAATTACTGGATATAGATTGCCAGTTTAGGGCATTTTTGCACTCTATACCACCTAGAATCATCTCAAATTCAAATCACAAGTGCAACAGTGTCTTCCTTCTACCTTTCTAGAACTTAATTTTTTTTTTCAGTGTTGTCAATTTATCATAATTCATAATAAAATATTACATTTACATAGTTTTTCTTGTTATATTATTGTATCACATAAAAAATCTGAATTTAAACCCCCAATCATTGGAATTCAGATCCAAGGCTAGATTGGTTGTTGTTCAATTAATCATAACTCTTGAGTAGATCTAAATTTTCCTAATGTTATGCCAAGGTGAACCCCACCATTTTTCATTCACTTTAGAAGAGGAATTAATTTTAGTGATTTTGGAATTGTGAAAAATAGGACCACCCAAATGCAAGAGCAAGAAGATGAATCACTTACTTTTCGAGGACTGAATCACTTCATATTATGTAAAATATGATGCTAATAATAACTATAAATGCAACCTAACTATTATAGAAACTATTAGAAATGTTTTTAGAGAATAAAAAAGATGTGTACCTAGCCAGAAAGATGTTTTTGATCTATAAAGGACTCATTCACCTTCACTGGAAAATGAATCCTTTTAGGGTTTTGGAAAAATAATTTTAGGATCATGTACCTTGATGTCTACACTCTTGAAATCCCATTTATCAAGTTTTGAAAACCTATATATAATTTTGTAGAGCTCTTTCTGTGATCTTGCACTTTGAATGACAACTTTTGCAACTTTGTAACTTTGATAACTTTGATCCAAATCTTGCTCAACTTGATATTCAACCTGTAAATCTACAACACCACACTCAAGGGAAAGAAAAAATTGTTGATTTTTTGGTGAATGAGGGTTTTCCTTAGTCAAACCCCTTGTAGATAATTAAACCAAATGATGAAATGAAGGAAATGAATCATGAACATGAAATAATGCAATTGATATCACCTTCGATGTTGTCTTGTGAAGAAAATCTGCAAACATTTAGTGGCCATGAAGAATGTAGATCTACAATCCTTGAGAATGATGTAAACAATAGTTGCAAGTAGATCTTCAATGTTACATCCACCTCATTAGCTCAACAATATGAATGCATGCATCAAACCCTTGAGATGATGATATGATCTTGAATTATTGTAATAAACACTTGAAATCTTCCTTGAAATTCCTTGTAAATGCTCTATAATCCTTGATCACTTCAATGCTTGAATGCTTCATAAACATGCTAGATCTTGTTAGGGGATGCAATGTGAATTAACCCCTTATTTATATTAAATTAGGGGATTAGCCTCAGAATTCCAAGAACTAGGACCAACACCAGATTTGGAAAGAAAGATAATTAAATTCCTACTAGAATGAAATTCAAAAATTAGGGTCACATTAAGGGAGGACCCATTCAACACCAAAGGTGAGTGGGTCCTGCTAAGTTTCTAGGACCAAGCTTCGGGGAGCTAAAAGAAGTCCAAAAACCCATTCCAGATCAACTGAAAAATGGGGATCCTATTAAGGGAGGACCCATTGGCCATTAAGGGAAAATGGGTCATAGGTCAACTAACCAAGACCAAAATTTTCCCACTGAAATAATTTGATATTTAATTTATAATTGTTGGGAAAGATCCTTGGGAAGTGTCAAAATTAAGGGATAAATTTGAATCAAAAGATGGTTAATAACTCCAATTAATTAATGCCACATAGATAAGTGTGAATGTGCTTTAAAACACTTTACAAAACTTAAACAAGGCACACATTATGTACATTTTTATTGAAAAAGGGGCCCATTAGGCTTAATTAAGAAAATAATTCCTAGAAAAGTGTGAAAGTGTGCTACAACACTTTACAAAACCTTTGCAAAGGACCAATTAAAGCATTTTTTAGTTAAGTAAAGGTCCTAGAATAGTGTGAATGTGTACAACACATTACAACACTACTCCAAGAAACCATTAGTTTAGGTTTAAGTTCAATTATTCAAACAAGCAAGGAAAGGGGTACTTTTTCCATTACTAGATTTTTCCCCCACTTTAGTGAGAGGATAACCCCATGTCAAACTCTAAAGTAGACATTCAAGACACTTAAATATGCAGAAATATCAAAGATACATGATCATACCCTATCAAAGGCCAAGAAAAATAAACAAAAATAAAGGATCAATCAAAATTGATTCAACATGATGTAAGGTGGTGGTTGTTCTTCCATAGCACATGTTGCTCACTCTAGTGTAGTGGAACCTCAGTCTGTCCACTAGTTGAGTTTTCCCAAAATATGTATGCTTACTTTGGGGTAGTGAAACCTTAGTCTATCCACTAGGTGAGTTATCCCAAAGGGGTAGTAAATGAGATAATCAAATTAGCCTCTCATACCATACTGAAGTTATACTCCTGACAACTTCAATAAGGCACCAAAATGAAAATGATTTTGTAAATTCTTTTGAATTTCATGTAAAACTTTTGTTTAAAGGGAATTTTTCTTTGTTCATGTAATAGTCTTCATCTTAGGGAGCCTTGTTCCTATTGTCTCCAAGAAAGGACAAGTCAAAAGTTTCAGATTGTTTCCCATGGGATGCCTCCTTCGCATCAGGCCATGAAAGTAGATCATACACTCTTGGACAAAATCAAACCCAATGACACCACCAAGAAGAGGACACATCACAAGAAGAAAGAAAAATCATGCCATGAAATTTTTCAAAATATGTCATCATTGTATGCCCCCACTTTAAATCAGTTTCTACACCATCACTATGATAAATTTCTTTAAAGTAGCCAATGTTTTTTATCCTAAGACATGAGAGATTTCCTCAAAAAAACTTATGCCAAGTCATATGTTCCCGAAGTAAGTTGTGTCATGAAATAGGAAAGAAGGGTTTCCCCCACAAACACATAAGGGATCTATGGATTTTGAGTCAATATGTCTATGCTACAATGTTGTCATAGAGCATGGAATTGTCATCATTCCCCAAATACTCACAGAACTGGAAGAATGACACAAAGAGAGAAAAAACAAAGGAAAACCTTTCAGGTCAACATGGAAGAAACATGAATGTCTCGACATCCTGCATCATCCCAAAAAGGAAGATAGAACAAAAATGAAAAGATAAAGAAAAAGATTTTCCAGGTCAACATGGAAGAGACATAAGTGTCTTAACACCTTGTGTCATCCCCAAAACGAAAGGACAAGACAAGTTAAAAAGAAAAATGAAAAGCTTTTGGGTCAACATGGAAGAGACATAAGTGTCTCGACGCCTTACATCATCCCCAAAAAGAAAACACAAGAAAAATGAAAGATGATTACGACATAGAGAAGAATGAAGATACATATAGAAGAATGCACAAAAGAGAGAGGATATGTCATGACCCCTATATTTGTTGTTTCTTATTTTACAATGTTTAAATATTGAAATAATTTGTGACAAAATAAAAGTGAAAAGAAATAAATGAATTAATTATATTTTAATTAAAGATTTTATTTTGTAATTAATTGACAATTCTTAATAATTAGGATAATTATTTTATTTGTAATTGATAGTTATTTCGTATGCAATTAATGGTATTTCCTTATTAATTACTAAAAATAAATAATTACTTTTCATTTGCAATTAAAAAGGGTAATTCTTCAACTATTTGTAGAGGATAAATATGATGCATAAAAAAATAAATATTATTTCATTTTCAAGATTCGGTTATGGGGATTGAGAGGTGGAATTCTTAAAGGAGGGAAAAATCAATAACTGGGACACAATTGTTTTCACTATCTTTTCTTGTATTTTTTGCAAAGAAAACATAACTGAAATGAGCACTGGAAAGAAATTTTAAGGAAACATAGTAAAACAAGAAAGGGAGGGAGAAAGAGGAATAGGAATATGATGAAGAAAATCTACTGGAAGCTATTTGCAGGTTTCTCTTAATGCCTTACCAATGAGATTCAATTATAAAATGTGTAAATAGGTGAATTCCTATGAAAGATTTAATCCTCCCATGAAACCTTTCTTTTTAATGTCAATTGCAAATTTATTTTAGTGTTTAAAGTTCTATATATTGTATTTGATTCAGCATCACGGCTAGACAAATCTGAATTTCTCCAATTCCTCTATATAAAACTATATAAATACATTTATATGTGTACAACTATTGTAAATCTTAGAATTGAACTTATATATACTGAACTAGAAAATAATAATAATACTTCAGAATCACATATACACTGAACTACATGTATATAATGATAGTTATTCGCTTAAAGCATGAATATCCCCTTGTTTGTTCACTGTGAATACAGTTATTTGAGGCATTGATGTAAGTCATCTTTGTAATTATTCTTCATAATGAATTTCTTTCTGTTCGACTAAATATTTCCACAGATCACCAGTCATTCTGCTACTAATGAATTTATCCACAGTTGACCATTCAGGAGGAATTGGAACCCAATCATCTTCTGATCATTTCTTAGAATCCATTTTCCAATTAAAATTACTAAACCTTGACTTGAGGTGTGGAATTTCCTAAAAAGATTTCCCTAACCCTTCATAAGGAACCCATGAGTAGTGAAAATAAGAATCTGAATTCCACTTTACTAAATATTTCCTAACTAATCTTTTAGTTGAATACTTCCCTGCATCATTGCCAACATTTACGGTCTGTATTAACCAGCACACTCTAAGCGTTGACCATGCTTAGGTGGCTGGTGTGGGCCCATTTAATCTGTTGTTTCCACTAACTCCCATTTTCATTCCCTAAGCAGTCATGTAAACTGTAACCATCAACAATCAGCCTCCCAATTCCTGTGCATAAGTAAATTCAAATCACCTTTACCATGCTACAGCAGTTTGATCGGACTAAAAGAAAGAGAGCATAGCAATGAATTTGGTTATTTCAGTGAAAGGAAGGGTAATGCTCTGATAAAAATGTATGCAAAATGTGGAAGCATAGACAAGGCACATGGACTTTTTGACCGAATGCCTCAAAGAAATGTGATCTCATGGAATGCCATGATTGCAGGATACAAGCCCACGCAAAGTTGAATTTGTTGTAAAGGCTTTGGGAACTTTCAAGAAAATGCAATGAGTAGGTGCAAAGCCTTACTTCGCAACATTTTCCTACAACCTCCTTCCTGTGCCAAAATGTGAGCTTTGTAATAGGGTGTGGAACCCGTCAAAAGATGGAAATTCTACTGACAAAAGGTAAGTTTTTTTCCATCTGTTTCTTTTTTCTTTTGGGTTTCAAACCAGCTAGCACATACCTAGTATTTCTTGCAAAATGTGGAAGATAATTCTTCCCATTTTGATAATGGAATAGGAATAGAGACTGTGATCCCCAAGGCTAATAAGAAGATTTCACACATTTTCAGAAAGATGTTAGTTGGTGTTTACAGAGAGTGGTGATAAATGTGAAGTGTGAGAAAGCTCAGCTTAAACAATGCTTCAAGTATGGTAACAATTGTTGTAAATTGTGCAACTGTGTTCTGGGTATTGTGGTAATAAGGATGAATGCCCATCTTACAGAGATAGAAATAACTACAGGGGCACATCTAATTACCCATGAAACTTACTCTTGTATTTCTTTTGGTTTATTGTTGTATGGAATGTGCTAAAATAAAAATGGGTCTGTCATTATACATTTCTAAGCAGATTCATATGCATTTCCTACCACCAAACAAGCATTTAAAGGCCAATTTAATATTTAAGGTTTATTACAACATATGCCCTGTCTTGGCCACAAGTTTTTGATGCATCTCAATTGAAGCTAGGTAGCTGGAAGAAGAATAACTTTGAGTTTGTTTAAATGTTAGGAATATTAACTTATAAATTTTAGTGGAAGAGTGAGGTTGAATTTATGTAATTATTTAATTTTAATTTTTTTATATGATTATATATTATATTTTTTAAATTATTTAAAATAAATAAAAATAAAAAATTGATCATGAAATCACTAGTTCAATATATATATTTAATTATATATAAAAAATTAATTATAAAGTTATATTGGATTTTAATTATAAAAATATAACAAAAAAATTTGTTATTTGTGAAACTTTAAAGTCTTCAACACCATAATTAATATCTTTTAAGTTATAGTATAATGGAGAGAGGTTATAGATACTTGTGTTGCTATGAAAAATTGGAATCCTTTTTTAAGATAGTTTGTTCTATATGATGTTTGAATTAATTTCAATTCAAAAAATTGAGTGAATACAAATCACTCAAGAAATTATATAAGCCACATCAAATAGAAACTTTTGTTTTAATTTGGTTTTTAAATAAATTTCATGCAAAGTACCATTGAGACATAAAATTCTCTAAGTTAGTGGTGGAACTTTCTTTATTTTCCTTATTTCAGTTCAATAGGATTGCAAAATAAAAATAGGACCTTAAGCCCCTTCCATGTGATCAAATCTTACAATTCTTTACCTTTGTAATGATATTGGGTCATTAGACTATTTGATGAAAACAAAATCATAGAAATCACCTAACAAAAAGAAAATGATCACTAGCCATTCATTTTGTTTGAACCAATATAGTAGATTAAAAGTGTGAAAGCTTTCTAAGTTAAACTATAGATCCATGAGCCCCTCCACATTGACAACAAGAATAATATACATTGACAACAAGAATAATATGCACTAATAGGTCATAAGCTTGAATAACAAATCAAATAAATTGTAGGACGTTGATATAATTTGTTACTAGAGTGCCTTGTTGAACTAGTATATGTTTTATTTGAGATTGTTAAAGTAGTGTGAAATATTTTTTGAAAAATCTCAAAATAAATTTAAAAAATGAAAAATATGTTAAAGTAGGAATAAAACTATGATATATTTTTTGTGGAAACTAATAAAATGTTTAATAGGAATATTAGATAATATTATTGAATCCTTGCATAAGGACAATTTTATCCATCAAAATAATGTTTCCTTGACTAGTGAACTAAAAATAACACCCTTTAATTAGGGAAAATGCATATCACAATAATTATTCTAGGGTTGTGAGATTCATACAAATTTATTCAAATAAATGCACTACCAAATTCTTAATCTTTTAATAATGTGATAGTCTAGGACTAAACATCAACTAGTGTCTAGAAAATATGTAAAAACAAAAACTACTATTATGTCATGTCCCCTCAAAATATCGCATCATTTATACAAGGGGAACTTAAAGGAAAAACTTAAATGATAAAGAAAAATACAATATTAACAAGTGTTAATAGTCTTTTATAAATTAATCGCTACTATTCAAAAAGAGCAATATTTGACTTAATCGCCACTATTCAAAGGAGTGCTACTTGCTAAACATATTTTTTAAAAAGTAAAACACCACCATTAAGGGAAGTGACGGGGTGCCTCCTCAGGAAGATGTGGTCAGGAACAACTTGGGGGTGCTACACGTTGATAAGTATAGATATATAGTGGCTAGAAACCATTTAGGAAAAAAGGAAAGGAGGTAGAAAATAGAGAAGATAAAAATATAACAATCATCAAAGAATTTGATATTGCTTGGAGAAGAAGTCTAAACCACTTGTCAAGTGTGATCCTACCTTAGTAAGAAATCTAGTTTCATGTTTATACATTTTTAGTTGTTGAGTTGTATGTTTGGATATATAATTTCTATGCACTCTATCGATTTGATGCTATGCGTCCTGGTTATTGAATTATGAAATCTAAATGTGAACCGATTGAATATCTTTAACATAGGCATCCAAATATTAATCCAATGGCTTGATTTAGTTAGATTTGTGATCTAGTAAACTGTCCATACATTTTGAATTGCTAACTAGGATGAATCTGTAATCTATGTTTTTTTTATGTGATCATAAGCATTGGTGATTAGATATGAATTAAGAATTAGATTATCTATAGTGATGTATATCTTCTATTCTTGCATAGTAGTAGGTAGACTGCATGAATGTTACAGTGGTAATAAAGCTAATGTTATATGTCAGTAACTATTTACTTTACTTATATCTAGATGTATGTTTATTAGCTAGTAATAATATGATAACATCTGGGTATTTAAGGAATAAGAAATTTGCATAACAATACTGTAATATGAATAAGAATCAATTAGAAATGTTTGAATCTACTTGATAAACCTGCTTGTGAGGAAGGGCTTGAGAAAGTGGTGCCTAGAGACCCCACTTAAGATTCACCTATTCCCAATGCAAGGAGGGGCCATGGATGAGTGGAAAGTCCACTTAAGACCTACCTTGTCTGAAGGCAGGGATAGGCCATGGATGGGTGGAGGTCCCACTCAAGTTCGTCCTAACCAAGGAAGGGAAGGGCCACAAAGGGGTGGTAGGCCTAGACCACTTGTAAGCTCTGCTAGCTTCCTCCAGTAGTTGAAATGTTGCTCTTCCTATTTCATAATAGTTGCATTTGTGATGAAGCTATAAATGTGATGCCATGATGCTAATGCTAACAGATATGTGCATGTGTGGAATATTGTTCATGTGGTGAATGCAGGTTTCAATCAAGATTCCACCAATAAAGAGCTACTCATTGGATAAGGAGAAAGCCCTAACCCTAGTTTGTTGAAATTTGTGATCAATAGACAAATTTTAGGGCAAACCAGGACGAGGGGAATTACATATTGCAATTATTTATTCAAATAATTTCCCTTCCCATCCATGTGCACAAATCAAAGAGTCCCTCCATGCACTAACTTTTAACAAAATAGAACACCACTCCTCCCTTATCATCCAAAATAATCCATCATGTCAAAAGCTTTCTCCAAAAATGCCCACACATGTCCACATCCAATTCAAGATCCAAGTATCCCAACTAATACTTTCCACGATTGATTACCATCTCAAGATCTAATAACCCCTATTGAATCAATTCATGAATGACAATCCTATTGAATCTTAGTTCCTATATCTTTATTCAATCCAATTATCTTATTGTCAAGAAAACTAGAACTACCAATATTCCTTTTTCACCTTTTTACCATCACCTAAGGAAGCCACATTACTATTATTGTTAGTTTCTTACACCATGATATCCTCCCTAGGAGGAGAGTTTTGAGGAGAACTACAAACCAAATTTTCTTGACATTCAAGGATTGGTTCTTCCAAATGATTTTTTTGCAAGTAGGGGAATGATAAATGGTTGAACTGTCTTGTTCGATAAGTGTTTCCCTAAGATTCTCATGAATTCCGTCGATTGAGTCAAGGAGCATACAATTTAACATTCCTTACTCGCATGATACCTGTTATGGAGTCAAGGAGCAATTGAGTGAATACTATATGTTATCAAAATATCACCACTTATGTCAATAGAATATTTAACTTATAATGCATACTATTATAAGAAACATTGAATATCAATAATTATCTTCATAGTCACGCCTACCCACATCTATGATATGTAATTACCTAATATAATGTAATCCACTTAATATACATAGTAATATTACCAATAACTAAGCATCTCGATCATTGCATATTTACGTAGAAAAAGAATGGAATTGATCTGACTATCACAAGAATTCACAACAACCATTAGATAGGATTAATCAAGAATATGAACATCTTCATGGAGTAGCAACAACCATCACTCATGTTCACTATCCAACATAAAAGAACTTAGAATATAGAATATAAACCATCAACAACTAATAGGATCAACAAGGTCACAATGGATGGGGTCTTATAGAAAATTTGAAGATGATAGATCTGCGGAAAATTCTTAGGTTGAGGAAGAAAACAACTCAAAGAAAATTAAAGATAGATCAATTACTAATGATGTGTTATCAACCAACACATTCCCCTTGAGCTAAAGAGACACTAAGAGGAGATGAACCTCATGGAATAAGAGTCACATCCCATTTTTTCAAAATTAAGAAGAGTTTCTAAAGAGTCCATATAATTAGTGAATCTTTAATTGAGTTAGAGAAAGCAAGATCAAGAAGCAATTGTGTATAATATTTGTGATAGATATTAAAAGAAGTGAGTTCTTATATGTTCATCTACCAAGAGATAATGGTAGAGAAAGGACTTTGGTCAAGTAGAAAAGGAATAAAATTGGACAAAGAATCCATGATAAAAAGAGAGAAATAGATACAAGAGTAGATAATAGATTAGAAGAAAGGATAATCCCTCATACAAAATAAATCAAGAAAATATTTACCTCCTCTAAATATGGATGCACATATGATTAAGCTCCCTATTTTTGATAAATACTCCAAGGATTCTAGCAAACATCGAGCTTTACCTTGGAATTTTGTTGGAGTGGAGTTGGCATTAATGATGACTAGGCCCAATTATATGATTTTGTGGAGACCCTCACTAATGAGGCACTAAGATGGCACATTAAAGAATTATATAAGCATGATAAAACATGGAAAGAATTGAGGGACTTATTTTTCAAAAATTTCCATTCACCTAATGCATGAACAAAAATCATAAAGAAAATATGTAAGATGAAAAAACTGAGGGATCAGTAAAATTTTATGAACGATGATTTTAAAATGTGGTTAGAAAACTAGAAGAAACCTTGACATAAAGGAAATGAATTGAGTGGTTTATTTTAGGGTTAACCTCTTATGTTATAAGTAGATGAGAATATTTCCTCTTCGCATAAGGATGTAGTAGAATTGATCACCATAATATAATCCTAGTCAAATATATGGTAGAATAATTTAGCAAGAAATGATAAAATTGATAGTTTCAAATTCAATGAGTTGGAAAACATAATGTTGAAGTAAGAAATTCTAATGAAAGGTGAGAAGGATGAGATTTCTCCTTCACCTTGAAGAAGTCAATTTTGGTTTAAAAATTATAATAGGGAAGAACATCTAAAGAGTGAATGCTTGATCATCATTAGGCACCAAGAGGGCAACCACACTTAGAGGGAAACTTGAGAAATCCCCTAGAGAGATAGTAAGTAGATACTTTAAAATATAAAATGGGACAAACATGATATAATAGGTTTCTAATGTTACTTCATGAAGAAGATGAATTTGAACCAACAGTTCATGGATTGACTAGGAAAATTATTTTTGGATACAGGTACATGGATAGAGTATAGGGTTTATCTATAAGAGCATTGGATATTTATTTGGAACATGGTTAGTGGGAACTTCAATTGAGAGCAAGTATAAGACCAGTTAACATATACACTATGTGGTACAACAAATTGAAGATATAGGACCCTCCATGAGTTACTATGGTGACTATTGAGAAGGATGTGGAAGAGAACCTACCACAATAATTAATAGAGGTACTAGAGAAAGAGGAAGGACCAAAAGACCAAAATGTTATAACTATGGTAAACTAGGACATTATGCTAACGAGTGCAAATGAAAAAAATGAGGAAATTACACGTGATTTTTGTGGTGATAAATCACTTGATATTTCTAGTTGTCCCAAATTTAATAGTTCTATAAGAATGTGTTGACACCATTAGCAGAAAATGAATAATTGTCTAGTCTAAATTAATCTATGATGTTAAAGTACTAATGAATAACCAAAGTAGAGGCTAAAATGTTAGACAATGTAAGACTTCAAATATAGAAAACATGTAGAATCTCATTGAAAAAAGAGAAATTGGAAAAAAATACAAAGGAAAAAATGAAACACTCAAGAAAAAGGCCATGTAAAAACTTAAGAAAAAAAGAAAAGAACCTTCAATAATTACCCAGGGTTTGATTAATAGAAGCATATCCTAGGAGAAACTTATGAAAGTGAAGAAGAAGAAAAAATGTTTAGGTAAGGGGGAACATGATTTGGTGAGAAAGAAGTCCAGAGAGCTAATTAAAAAAAACATTTAGGAGAGGATGATAGTAAGGCATGTTTTAAAGAAAAATATGTCCATAGGTTAAAATAATTGGAAAATTTAGTCTACAGAATAAGAAGAGGTTAGGTTACAAGGGTTGGATATGATGAAGTTGGATAAGGTTATTTGAAAGATACTCTTGAAAGATGGAATTGAAGGTTTTTCTAGCTTCATCCAATTAGTGTTAGCTTGTGAAGAAAGGGAGATAATAAGTTTAGATGATGAGAAGGAGTAAGGAAATTTTATTTACTTTAGTTAATTTTTTTATTAGGGTTGGGTTAAAGAGAAAATTATAAGTTATTGTTGTTCTTCTTCATATAATTATTGGTACAAAGTGTTATAAAGGTTGGATACTTATGAAAAAGATTTTGATTGTGAATCTTTTGGAAAAGATTCCTAACAAAAACTCTCTCGATATTAGAGCCGAGAAGAAGATAGGATATCTATGAAAGAATGTATTGATAATAATTAATAAAATACATTACCTTCTCATTTACGCCTTGATTGCAATGCATACTGTTGATGAAAAGATAACTGAGATAGAGGAAGGAATGCATAGAATATGACCATTTTTTGTTTATTCTTTGTTAATGAATAAAGAAAAGCTTAGCTATGAATAGATCATCAAAGTACAATAATCAATGCACATTGATTTATAAAGGATTAAACATTGTCTTAGGATCGTTTATCTAATCATACACATATGTCATATTTAACATAATGTCCTAGTTCACATGGTCTATATCACATGGTCACTCAATTATCTTGCATGACCATGACCTAGTGATATAAACCTTAAGGTAGTTGATTTTCATCCAAGAGATTGATTAGATTTTAGGAGAAGTGAGGTACACCTAGTACTTTACTTGAATTGACGAGTGTGTCAAAACACCCCTCAACAATTAGACATGTGAGATCGATCCTTTTTTTAATTAATAAAATACTATTCATTTTTTAATTTATTGTAGTTATTTACTGTATAAATTATGACAATATCTTTTTATTATATTTTGTAAAACTTGATATTTACACTAATTCAATAAAATAAAATTAAATCAAACTCCTCGAAAATTCATTATAAATAAGTAGATAGTAATGTAAAATAATTTTTAAAACCCCAAATTTTTACTAACTTTCGAAATATAAAAAATAAATATTCAAACACGCGTTGGCCTTTGTAAGCTTCCCCACTATTATGATAAATTGATTAAAAATTGAGAATAAGATATCCTGATGAGATCTCAATTTTCAAAAAAAAATTGTTTTTAACAAAACTTTGACGTGGGCAATTGCAGAAATAACGGAGTCCATGAATTCAGGTTTGAAGCGATGCTCTCCATCGCCTGTAATCCTAAGAATGAATATATTCTTGTGCTTCTCCAAACTGCACTTTTTTTCTCTTAATTATTTTCTCTCAGATTTTCTGTACTTTGATTTGATCAAAACCCTACAAAATGCAAACGCAGGATCGTGGCAGGATTGAACTTGTCACAAATCCATTTTGTGCATATACATTCCATTAAACCATAATTTTTGCAGGCATTTTATCAAACAGTTACGCCCCTTGTCTATGCTTCCACATTCTGCATACAACTACAACATCTGACAAAATTCCTCCATCCATTATAATTTGACGGATTCCATACCCTGTTCGAAAGCTCCCATTTTTGCACAGGCAGGGAGGCTGCTGGTAGAGGTTGCGGAGTCTAGCTCTACAGTTACCAGTTGCATTTGCTTGAAAGATATTAAGCCTTTACAAAAAAATCATCTTGCGTATATCCAGAAATCATGGCATTCCATGACATCACATTTCTTTGAAGCATTTGGTTCCACATTTAGTATACATGTCTATCAGAGCATTTTAGCTTGTCTTTTGTTCGCTGCAATAACTTTATATAAACAAACTCTTTGCCAGCATCCACCAAATATCCGCTGCGTGGGAAACAATGTTTCAAATTTGGTTTGAATGATAGGCGGAAACTGGGCGGTTCACTGCTGACCGCAACAGTTAACGGGACTGCTCAGAGAAACGAAAACAGGTACTGATGAAAGCAGCAGATGTAATGGACCCCACACCAGCCACCTAAGCAGTCAACGCTTAGAGTGTGCTGGTTAAGCCCAGCCAACATTTACATGTCTCATTTGAAAAATTAGTATTTTATCAAGTTCTTGAAGGGGGAATTGACACGCTGAGGGCAGTCCTGATTTCAACGAGGCACAAGTTTCAAAGGTTGAGTCAAGCACTTAAGACGGTATACTATAGTGCATGTATCACAACAGAGGAGCTTGCCACTGCCCTCCACAGGCAGCATCCCTCCCAAGGGTAGCGCCGGCCCTTATGGCTGCAACTTATTTAAAATGAAAATCTTAAACAGAAAGTAAACATTTCCTCCTATCATTTTCAATCTTGGCACTATGATCATCTCTGTGAATTAGTCGTATGATTAATCCTGTAATGAAATAACGAATTTAAATGGTATACCTTTGTTAAGAATCTGGATTACAAAATGCACTAAGGATAAATTGTTTTAGCTTCTGACACTAGACCAGAATATTGGTTGTTTTATCACCCATATTCTCCTCAAAAATGTTGTCCTGTTAAAATGATGGAAAAGGCACCTAACTCTCCATCGATTTCTCCAACACAGGAAATTTCATTGTCTTTGGCACTTTGTTTTTCCTTATTTACTCCGCAGGGCCAGACTTGACTTGAGCAGAGTTGAGAACGTTTCCTGTAGATTTGCCTCTAATTGGTTGAATACCTGCCAATTGATCTTGCTTTTATTTTTGCTGAGGCAATTATTTTATCCATTCCTTTTTAAATGCCAATATAACCGCTCAAATCTATAAGGGAATTCGAAATACAATGTATTCAATTTTTCAAGCAAGTAAGATACTAGAATAAAATGTTAAAGGTTGTTTCAAATCAAGAGGAGAGTTGTTTCAAATCAAGAGGGGGAAAAAGTCAGATTAATTGATCAAGCATATAGAATATGTTTCACCATGAAATCCCTCAAAGCGTGTTAGTGTGCAGTGAAAGGAATTTCCTTGACTGAATCTTCTTCTAAAAAATATTGTATTTTTATTTCCGATGCTCTTTGGAAAGCAATGAGAATATTAATTGGTTATTATTTATGTAACATTTAACCTTATTAATATAGACTATCATGCAACGAAACCTACTTATATAGTCATATTCAGACTGATGCTTTAAGATTGGGAAGTACCAAGTAGTATTAGCATGAAAATACATATAGTCGGTAGCATGCTAACTTACTATAGTTTTATGAGAATAACACTACAGTAGTTACATAACTTTATTTAATTGGTGTTTGTTATCATCTCTCGACATGGTAAGGTTAAGTTTTAGGAAGTTAGTTTTGAACACCAAATACATCATGTAATGAATTGATTTGATGATCAAGTAGCAACCTATTTAGCTTTAGTAATCATATTGTTAAATTTATTAGTTATTACTATCTTCTTGAAGAAATTAAGATGTTATCTTGAGTCATTAGTTGACATGTTATCATAGCTCCTTGGTTATCAAATGTTTATATGCACACAAGTGATATTTACCTAAGGAATATCGACATGTTAAACTATTAAATGGATAATTTGATCATACAATAGGATAAAATTATGTTTCATAATTAATTATTTATTACACCAAATGAGCAAATTTTATAGCTTATGAACTCCTATGAGAGTTACCTTAATTTATTTCTAGCATCTTGATATACTTGTTAAATTAATACTTGTATATTGTTATAATGAAAACCATTGCATCTTTGATGATAATCTTGATTCAAAGTAGCTCTTTCCCTATAGTTAATATTTGATAATTACTTTCTTAAGAATATAAGCTCATATATATATATATGCACTAGTTTAAATATGTAATATTATACATACGTGAGTTATTCCTTAGAACTTAACTCTTTTATAATTTATTTTCCTATTGTTGAACTCTCTTGAAATTATAATTAGAAGGTGGATTGGCTTATGAATTTCCGTGTACTTATCTTATTTGCAAATACTTGGGAGCATCTCATTATACTGTTGGCATTTTCGTACTTCCATAAGCAAGGAAGATGCCTTGGTGAAACTTGGAAATGTTTCTCATAGACTTATGTGACTTATTAACGAACTTCAATATGAACCTTGTGTTATATCTAAATATGTAATGAATGGTCATGTCAAATAAGACAATATGACCATTGCCCATAAGGCATCTATTAATCATTGAAACTATGTAGCCAGTAAGGCATTTCATTAAGCCAGTAAGGTACTTTTGCGAGTGGTTTTTCACCCCTAAGAGGGTTTTCCACTCATGAAACTCTTAGTCTTATGGTTTCTTTGTGGGTGCGCTTATGATCTTCTATTTCCTTAATTTGCATTACAATATTAGAATTTACATGTATTGTTGTGATGATAACTCATGTGTAAGCCTTTATGTCTAGATTTGGTAAAGGCACGACCTTGTGTAGATACACTTAGTAACTCATTAACCTATGAAGTTATTTTGAAATCGTAATGAAGTGATTTATATGTATCGAGTATCTTTAATGAACTTTCCTTTGACATGTATGGATAAAAATGTTATGTGCGATGTGCAATGATCATGAAAATGATTTATTTTGGAATGTGTATGATTATCGAGTGTTACAGGATACATCAATGTCACAAGGGAACACATTACGCACATGCAATCACAAAGAAAATGAAAAATCAAAAGACTAGTAAGGAACAAGTGAATTAGCCTAAAGCAGGCCGTTCGCCTCCCAATCTTGGTCAATATAAATGAAAGGTGAGCAACTAGCCAAAGGGACAACATCAAGTGTTGAAGTAAAACACACACCAAGTTCAACACTCTTATTAGGATATTTTTCATTTAAGATCATGGAAGAAGAAAATAATACATTCAACTCTTCATGCACTTGTTCATCAATCTTTCCAATGTTAATGCCATCATCTAATTTAATCACAATAGGAGGTCAAATAACAATGTCCATACAATGTTCTTGTTTATGTTGTGGTGAGGGTTGAGAGTTATCATGCTTTGCTTTAGGTAGGTTTGGATTTTTTATTTTTTGTTATTGTTTTTTTCTTGTGTTTACAACCTATGAGAAATAGCATGATGTCTACATCTACGCTCTCTAGCAGTTCAATTTATTTTCAATTTATTGTTAATTTGTTTTTGTGTAAGAGCGGTTTTTTCAATCAAAGGTTCCCTCTCTTCCTTGGGAGGACTAGAGGGAACAACAATAGGTTGCTCAACCATTTTCTCTTTGACTTTGTAAACTTGTTTGACTCTAGGAGGGACAACAAGATTCTTTGTGTTATCTTGTGGTCTCTTGTATGAAATTGTAGGAGGTTGTTCTATAGGTTATTCTTGTATATTCATAAGTTTTTTTGGTTCAATCATTGTCTTGTCAAGGATGGTTGGTTTGGTCATAGGTTGAGGCATGTTGCAAAGGGATAGTTCTACTATTTTCTTTTCCTTGAGTTTCTTATATGATTTGAAAAAGAAATCTTCACAAGGCTTGACATGTTCTATAGGCTTGTGCCAAAAGTAATCAAGTGAAAATTTCCCTTTTGTCGAGGCTGGATGAAATCCACTATGATGCACAGTGAAGATGTCATTTCCAAATGGAAACTTTAGACATTTATGCACAACCGAAGGGACCACATTCATGGAGCGAAGCCATGGATAACCTAGCTTCAAATGAAATTGGTTTGATTATGGAATGATGGAGAATGAGACTGTTAATGTTTCTAGTCCCACTTTTAAAGGGATATCTATCATGCCTACCATAGGGAAAGAAAATATGTTATAAGTCTTGATCCATGCTTTATGGTTGTCATATGTATCATGATATAGCTCTTGCACATATAAAAATTATTTTTTGATCACATTCTCTGCACAAATGGGGTAAATCAATATCCCATTAGTGGGCTTATTATTGATTCAACCAGCTATGTAAAGAGGAGCATCAGGTGCACATTTAGGTATGTCATTTTGTGAGAAAGCAATGTCAAGAGGTTGTTTATTCAATCCCTTAAGAGGTCTAGCTTCAATAAATTCTACCATGTTGTCCATGGGAGGTAATTACATATGATCATGATCCACATTAAAATTGTTATTAGTTTTAGTAGGAGGATTGGTTGTGGCATGCATGTTGCTATTGTCTTGTTTATTCAATTATTTCTGAAGGAAGTAACTAAAGCTATAGATTATTTGTATTCCATTTTTATTTTTAAGCACTTTCCTTAGATTTTTATTATAGGAACCAAACTAATTTCAAAGCATTCACTAAGGATATGGGCTTGTAAGTTTTCTAGTTGTTCATTTATCTTGTCAATAACATCATGTATATTGATTATAGGAGGTGAAGCCATGTAAAATGAGGTATGCAAACTATGAGCCATGGAGGCTTGATTGTAAACACTATCAGAAAGAGAGTTAGAGCACCCAATATCCACAACAAGTGAGATATTGTTGGTTGACATGAGCCTTGAACTACGTACTATAATATTATTGTGAATAGGACACCAAGTTGTAAAGCTCATACAAGTTTTACAACCCTAGTGTGCAAACGCTAGAATGGCAATGCAATAACCTAGAATGAGATGCAATTTTCAAAATCTAATTAATGGAATTTATTGATTAAATAATGCAATAAGTTGAAAATGAAATATTTTGATGCAATTTTGAATTTTGTAACAATGTATTAAAATGAAGAAATTGATGAAATAGTAAATCTAGAAACTAAAACAACAAGATAAATGCACCAAACAAAAGCTAAAAACTGAGATTTTAATGTCCTGAAATTGTAGATCTATAGCTAACTAGGATTCATTCTCCAGTAAGGGTGAATGGGTCATGGTTAGGTGTTTTTAGGATTTTTCTATGGATTTCATAATGAATTTTGATGCTTTTTTAGATTCCATAAGGTATAGATCAAACCTAATCAAGGACTTATTCGCCAGTAAAGGTGAATGGGTCCTAGTTAGGTCTAATTAAACTATTTTTTAATGATTTCCAAGTTCTCAGATTTATCTTTCAGTTCTAGGTTGAAGATAGTGAAATGTAGCTTCAGTTTTTTTAAAAATTCAATGCAAAAATGCAATAGAAATATGAAATGCAAGACCTCATTTAAAATGCAATTTTCTTTTGATTTTCAAATGCAATTGAATGAGATGTAAATGAGATACCAAATGACTAATTTGTTTTTATAATTTTCAAATTTAAGAAGTGCAAAATAATGCAAATCTAAACCCTATATGATATGCAAGATTTTAATGAAAAAGAAGAAACCCTAATTCAATGCAAATCTAAATACAATGAATGCAATATTTTAACTTAATATGCAATGAGAGACTCTCAAAATTAGAATATTGAAATTTTGAATATGTCGGGTTCACAAAAAATGGAATTGTGAAAAATAGGACCCACCCAAATGCAAGAGAAAGAGGATGGATCACTTATTTTTCTAGGACCAAATCACTTCAAATTTTGTAAAATATGATGCTAATAACAATTATAATTGCAAGCTAACTATTATAGCAAGTATGAGGAATATTTTTAGAGCATAAGAAGTTGTGTACCTAGCTAGAAAGTTGTTTTTGAGCTATGGAGGACACATTCGCCTTCAATGGTGAATGGGTCCTTTTGGGGTTTAAGAAAATTGATTTCAAGATCATGTACCTTGACATCTACACTCTTGAAATCCTAGTTATCAAGTTCTAGAAGCCTCTAGTTAATTATGTAGAGCTCTTTCCATGGTCTTACACTTTGAATGACAACTTTTGCAACTTTGTA
Source organism: Sequoia sempervirens (assembly GCA_007258455.2). NCBI lineage: Eukaryota > Viridiplantae > Streptophyta > Pinopsida > Cupressales > Cupressaceae > Sequoia > Sequoia sempervirens. The sequence goes on along the minus strand of VDFB02281492.1, from coordinate 801,769,430 downwards.
ACTTTGAACACTTTGCTACAAGTATTGCTTAACTTGATCTTCAACCTATAAATATGTAACAACACACTCAAGGGAATTTTTTTTTTTTTATTTGTTAGTGAATGGGGGTTTGCCTCAGTTGAACGTCCCTTATAGGTAATTAAACCAAATGATGAAATTAATGAAATGAAGCATGAACATGAAATAATGCAATTAATATCACCTTGGATGTTGTCTTGTGAAGAAAATATGCAAACTATCATGTATTGGCCATGAAGAATGTAGATCTAGGATCCTTGAGAATCATGTAAACAATAGTTGCAAGTAGTTATTCAATGCTACATCCACCTCTTTATCTCAACAACATGAATGCATGGATCAAACCCTTGAGATGATGATATGATCTTGAATCACTACAATAAACACTTGAAATATTCCTTGAAATGCCTTGTAAATTCTCTATAATGCTTGATCACTTGAATTCTTGAATGCTTCATAAACTTGTTAGATCTTGAACATTAGGAGAAACAATGTGAATTAACCCCTTATTTATGCTAAATTATGGGATTAACCCTAAAATTCAATGAACTAAGGTTGATAGCAGATCTGGTAAGAAAGATAATTAAATTCCCACTGGAATGAAATTCAAAAATTAGGGTCTCAATAAGGGAGGACCCATTCACTACCAAAGGTGAATGGGTCCTAGCTAAGTTTCCAGGACCAAGCTTCGGGGCACTAAAAGATGGAAAAAACTCATTCCAGATCAACTAAAAAAGGGGGGTCCTGTTAAGGGAGGACCTATTCACCATTAAGGGTGAATGGATCCTGTCTAAACTGACCATGACCAATTTTTCCCCAATGAAATAATTTGATATTTAATTTATAATTGTCAGGAAAGATCCTCAAGAGGTGTCAAAATTAAGGCCTAAATTAGAATCAAAAGAGAGTTAATAACTCCAATTGATTAAGACCACCTAGATAAGTGTGAAAGTGCTTTAAAACACTTTACAACACTTAAAAAAGGCACACATTATGTATATTTTTATTGAAAAAGGCCCATTAGGCTTAATAAAGCAAATAAGTCCTGGAAAAGCGTGAAAGTGTGTTACAACACTTTACAACACCTTTGCAAATGACCAATTAAAGCATTTTTTTGTTAAGTAAAGGTACTAGAATAGTGTGAATGTGTAAAAAACATTACAACACTACTCCAAGACACCATTAGTCCAACTTTAAGGCCAATTATTCAAACAAGTAAGGAAAATGCTACTTTTTCTATTACTACATATTATAATTAGGATCACCTTTCCAACTTAACATTTTGGTGAACCTAACTTATTTATATTACATACCTTCCAACATCTGAAGCATATCATCTTAGATTTGAGGTAAATATTTCATTTTCTTGCATTAATCATCTATAATCTATCATTTCATGGAAAAATATTGAAAAATTAAAAAATTGTATACTATATTGCATCCAAAGTTCAAGTAGTGTTAATTTAACTCATCATAGGTTAGATCTACATATTAATTGCTTTTAAAAATATGCATTAGGATATAACATCTAAAATAATATCTAGAAGTGTTCAAGGTATTCATTTAGGAATTTTACGTATAGTGAAAAGGTGAAAAAGTGCATTAGTTTTCTTACAAAAGGTGTCAAAATCTTAATTTCTAGATTTGGGTATGTGCAGGATCATGATGGGCCAAAAAGTGGCAATATGATGGGTATGTGGCTAACGACTATTTTTTTACCCAAAATTGATGAAATGAAAAGAGTTTTTAAAAGAGATTCTTAGCTTTCCACTGATATAAATTATGCTTTACTTTGAATTTATGAATTTAATAACTAATTATTATTCATTTTGTATTCAAATTATGACTAAAGTCCTGATTGATAGGTTGATTGAAAAACATCTAGCTTTCAAACAGTATCACATTTTTTGAATCCAAAACATGCATCAAATTCTATGCTTCACATACTATAGGATTAAAAAAATAAAAATTGAATTTTATGAAGTTTTCACCAAGTTAAGGTGGTCAGACATACGAGCTTTTATATTTTTAAAAGTTGTAATAAAAATTCATAGTTAATTATTTACTTGGAAAAAAATTACAAAAAAATATGCATCACATCAGGGCATGAGTCCTCTACTTATATCTAAAATATTATAAAAAATATTATCATTTTATTATGGTTAGGGTGGTCAGAAAAACACCTACTTCTTATTTTTTCCCTAAAATTTAAGTACCACTCCATTGAAATTTCAAATTTTCACCAAATAGATTTTATTTTTTTAAAACAAACCTAGTAGTTTAGAAACTACATTCAATTTTCTAAAGATTCTATTCTTACATATTTTTGAAATAATAGAGATAACTTATTCAAATTTTAATGTCAAGTTGCCTAACTCTATTTTTTTTAATTTTTTGCCACTTAAGGGCCTGTTTTTTCCATGATGTTCCTGCACATACCCATTTTACACTTTATATCTAAAAATTACATTTGGAATATTTTTGTTTTACTTGAACATTTTGAAAATTACTTTGGACTACTTGTATTTTTCATTGCACAATCGTGAATCAATCAAATTTTAGAAATTCATTCACTGTCAGACCTACACGCCATAGATCTTTTGTCTAGATCTACCTTCACTTTTTTGTTCACTGTGTTATAATAGTTTGAAGTGTAGTGCATACATATCATGTCATAATGGTTGAATTCTTTGGTAAAATGTTATCTTCTTTGAAATATTTGGTGGATGTTTTGTGTTGTGTGTTTGGAAATGACCCTACCTCAGATAATGAAGCTCATACTCCTTTATCTCCTAATGCATCCCCTTAATGAAGATATCTTGAGGCAAGATGAAGTGATCATGAATAAAATCATAAACATTAAAATTTCCTAAGCTTGAAAATAATTTGGTTCTTTACCATTTAACAACATGGCCTACTCATCTATATCAAAAATTAACAACACCTACCATACCTCCATTAGACATGTTTTCCACATCACATAGAGCAAGTGGTTTCCAATTCATACCCCAAATTATGCACACACAAATACCCATTGATAACAATCATGATGAGCTCATACCATTTAGTGATACTCTATCCTATGAAAATAAAGTCACTAATACACCTATTAGGTTGGAACAATGTTATAGACAAGGCTTTAGGATCCTAAAAAAACAAGGATGTGATACAAATAATGAACATGAAATCTTTACCCTTTTAGAAAAAATACCATCTAATGATACAAAATTCATAGGTTACCAAGGTCCTCTACATTTATATCAAATATTTAATCTATCATCCAAAACACACATAATTCATGGTTCTATTATAAAAGGCTTATTACTTGCTCCACATCCCTTTTTTGAAACTTAACAAATTTTATCTACACTTTTACAATTAAGATTCATTACATTACTACCTATGCATGAAGAGATACTAAATTCAAGAATAAAAATGCATCCTTTTGTGCACATCATATAATTTTTAAACACACTATTGATGAATGCTGTATTTTGAGGAAGAAATTGGAAAGTTTAGATCTAGAACCTATGAAAATGGTGGTATGATGATGTATTCGCACCAACTTTCACAGATGTTCCACTCAAGGGTAACCCTAGAGATCTCAATGCAAAAGAGAAAGAGATATAGAAATAGGGCTGTCCTAGGGATTGAATATGAGCTAATGAGGGGTTCACCACCAAATTTAAACTTGGAAAAGATAAAGAAATGTAATATGAAATGTAGTGCCCTAATTGAATGCAAACTAACTCTAAATGACCTAGAAAGATGAACAAAATGCAAAAATAAAATATAGAAATGAAAACGTGCACCTAGGACAATGAAGGAAGAATGGAGGTTTGAATCACTACAAAATATGTTGTCAAGGTTGAATGGGACTCGTTCACCAAGCTAGGTGAATTAGTCCATTTTCTGGGAAAATCTACAAGAACAGGTTTATGCCAAAAGGGTGTCTAGATCTGCAAAAATCTCTATGAAAGCTGTATAGTGGGACTCATTCGCCACTGGTGGCGTATTAGTCCACTTCTACTTTTCTAGAAGTTTGAGACCTAATTCTATTCCTCTTAGTCTACTCTGCTCTTCTCGATTGATTTTCGGATCCAAAACTTTAAATTGCTACCTGTAGGTCTTCTCCAAGCCTCTCCAAGGCTTGATGACAACTTTGGCAACTTTGGATCACTTGAAAAAATTTCTCCAATCTTTCTTCTTATGAATTATGCAACCTAAATTGATAAATCAAACACAAAGGAGAAGGAAAAATGTTATGAGTTTAGTGATTAAGGTTTTTCCTTGGTCAAACCCCGTGTTGGTAATTAAACCTTGAAATGAAAGGAAATATGAATGGAGAATGATGAATGAACAAAATATAATGTTGTAACTCACAAAATCGTAGTAATAGGGTGCTACAACTATGCTTGAAATGGCTATAATGGATGTGGTTCTTGAATCTTTCTTGATTGAAGTTGATCTTGTTTGAAACACTTCCTTGAATCATAAACCCTACATCACAATTGTTAGCACAATAACAAACATGATGAATGCAATCTTTGACATGATGATTGGAACTTGAATGTTGCTCTAAAATACTTGATAATCTACCCTTGAAGACTCTTGGATTTTTTTGTGAATGCTCAAATTCTCTTATGAACTCTCTTGAATGCTAGGTGACTTGTAAACTTGCTAGGTGAGAATATGAGTGAAAGAACCTTGTATTTATACTTGATTATGCAAGAATTCCTGAAATTACAACACTACAAGCTGACATCAGATCTAGGATAATAAAATCCCACTGAAAATTTGAATTAAATTTTATTTTCAACCACACGGAACTCATTCACCCAAGGTGGTGAATGAGTCCCACAAGGCATAATGTATGGGACAAAAAAATGAAAAATACTTAGAAATACATGTGAAAACCAGTTCATAAACAAAAGATCTAGGTGGGACCCATTTTCCAAGCTAGTGAATGAGTCCCAAATCCCTAAATCTAGGCCACACAAGCCAGAAACACCTAAATTATGATTGGTTATTGATTGGTGTTAGGATTATCCTTGAAAAGATACAATAAATGAGGCTTGTGGATGCAAAATAGGGCCAATCAAAGAATAAGAAAGCCCAATTATTAATGACAAGCCTAGAGAACTATGAAAGTGTGTTACAACACTTTAGAACACTCCAAATAAGGAAAGATTAATGTTTATTTTGATTTAAAATAGGTTTATTAAGATTAGTTATTTGATAAAACCCTAGAAAAGTGTGAAAGTGTGTTACAACACTTCACAAAAGATTAGAAAAATACCATTAAATTTCATTAGTTCACAAGGGCCTAAGGACTAATGTGAATGTGTCAACCACATTACAACATTAAATCAAGGCAATATTTAGCCAAAATCACAAGGAGGGCCTGAACAAGCCAGAAAAATTATAAGAGTTACTTTTTCGGTTACTCCCAGATCCTCACGATGATAAATATGACAAGATAATAGATTAAACTGTATTTATTGTTGATCCTTTCCATGTGGTAGTTATAGTTTCGTATGATACTCATTACCATGCATGGGGGATAAATCATGATACTTGTTTTATGAGATTATATTTCATTTTGCAATGAGCAAGGTTTTATCAATTATTTTGGCTCATCTTTTCCACTACACTTGTGGGAAAGGGTTAGTTGGCTTTGTGTTAGGTGAATTCCTTGGTACAAGGGATCCCTTTGTATTTCCTTAAAATATTAGTGTTAAAAGTACACTAACATTCTAAGGGGGGCATATTACATCACATTTAATACAACTTTTGTGTAAGAAATGGTCCCTTTTTAGTGATGCTATTATACATCTCCTAGAAAGTGTGACCACATTAATAGCAATATCACATGACTGATCACAAAAGTGTGGCCTACTAAATCTTTGTTAATGTCTCCTTTGTAGTGTTAATAAACCTGATTTCCTTTAAAAGCACGAGTTTTCATGGAAGGTTATGTTCCCTTTGGTGGAAATACTATGATTAGTATTCCCTAAAGTGTGATTCGTCATTCCATGATTTGTCCTCTCTTAGTGGTGGAGTCATGTGTGATACTCCCTAAGGTGTGACCTCCCATGTGTTGTGCAGTGCCCCTTGATATTTGACATGATCCCTTTATGGTGGTGTTATTTATAATACCTCCTGAAGTGTGGATTTATGATAATTATCCCATATGATGTTAAACTTTGTGCCTCTTTGAGGTGATTTTGTTTGTCCCTTGTGACATTAAATTTTGTGCACCCCCTGAGGTGATTTTTGTTCATCCACTATGACGTTAAATTGTCTACACCCCCTAAGGTGATTTTTAATCTCCTATGATGTTTAAATAAATTTATACTCCCTGAGGCATGATTTTCAAGATATTTCATGGATTTATCCTAATGCAGCTTGCTAGTTCATGAACTTGAGCACCTTTTTAACATGGACACCTAGTATAACACAAATTTCTTCCTAGGGAAGCCATACATTTCATGAGATCCATAGCATAGCACAAATTGATAGCCTTATGGAACACATCATATTGGATGGACACCTAGCATAACACAACTTGCTAGCTATTAGATCCATGTGTCTTGTGAGTGATTTCTAGAATAACATTATATTTGAGGTATGGAAGTCAGTATTTGAGATAGATTCCAAATGGAGGTCTCTTTTCCTTATCAACTCATGTCCTTTTATTACTATCCTTGTGTTTGTGCTTTGTTATTTGTGTCTTTATGTGTTCTCTTATGTTTTCATTATGTTTATGCTTATGTTATATGTTATTTTTGTCATGTATGCATTGTGTGAAATGGGAAAAAACATAATGTGAAATTATTAAGGGTGGAAATTTTTGATACTACATTTAGTCCCCACTTTAGTGAGAGTATGAACTTACACTCAAACTCAGACTAGAGTAGAAAAATATATGTCAAGAGGGGTCTAATTGTCCAAATGTTGAAGAGATGGGATGATAAAGGATTAAGGGAGATGGTGAAACCCATATGATCTAAGATCCCATGGAAAACCAACATAGGAACAAAGGAACACACACATGTATGATATGCAACAAGACACCATACACTAACATACAATGTAAACATGAAATGTAGAAATAGGGTATGGTATAACAAGTTGTATTATGTTAGGACCCATACAAAAGGTGTTCATGACTAGAACAATAGCAAAGTCCAATATTTTCTAGCTGAATCACAAACTAGAAGGCACATGGGCTAGTGAGGACCATTTTTCACTAGGTGAGCCCCAAAGATAAGGTAGAAAAATGAGAAACACACTAGGTCTAGTGAGGATGCTTTTTCACTAGATGTGTACCCATAAACATACCAAGAGTTAAATAATCCCTGATAACCTTGATAAGGTGCCACAAAATGATTAAAATGCTATGCCAACACTACACTAAGTTCAGTGCATGTAAACAAAGTGAAGCAAAGCAAATGTCAATGTCAATTTCAATGCACCACTAAGTCCAGCCCTTGTGAATAAAGTGAAGAAAAATAATGCCAATGTATGCCCCCACTTTAAAGAAATTTCTAAACACCATGTTGTGAGAAATTACTTTAGAGTATAAAATGAGAAATTTCATACAACAAAAGATCACAAGATCTTAATTGGAAAGCCCTATGCCTATGATATGTTTCCAAATATACATCATGATAAGGGGTTACCCCAACAATATAATGTGACACCCAAAATATAAAGGAATACCGAGGGATCCATATATCTAGGGTCAATATACATCTTTGCTACAGTAATACAATAGAGCTTGAAACTGACATCATTTTCCAAATACTTCTGGAACGACAAACACAATAGAATAATGACACATAGAGAGAAGAAAAAAACTTTTGGGTCAACATGGAAGAGACCTAAATGTATCAACACCTTGCATCATGCCAAAAAGGAAAACACAAGAAAAAAAGAGAAATAAAATTTTATGAAGTATAGAAGAATGAATGTACAAATAAAATAATGGCACAATAGATTCATTTTATTTGTATCCTTGTGCCAATGGAGCAACACAGGTCATCCAAAGAAAACTCAAAAACATAAAACATGCCAAGCAACAAAACATGGGAGATCACATTACATGCAAGAAAAAATAAAGAACACATGAAGCCAACATAAAGGAGTACCACACATGTGAGCCGATCTAATGTAGGTCATCCACATCCCAATCTTTCTAATCACAAATGCAAGGAAAACAACTATCCAAGGGGACTACAATGAGCACCATAATAGGAGAATATCCATGTTCAACATGTGGTGGGTCACTCTCATCAGGAGGATCATCACAATTTCCCCCATCTAAATTTATTTTCTTTAAAAATAAAACATTAATCTCATTATGCACCTCCTCATCAATTTTAGCAATTTCTTCATCATCATCCAAGTTAATCACAATGGGAGATTTATGAAAATTTCAATTGATTTTTCTTGTTTTGGTTCCATTTATTTTTTCATTAAAGTTGTATTTCTTCTTGAGTTGTTTCCATAGGTAGTATATTATCATTCGTTGGTTTATTCTTTTCTTCCAATTGACAATCAATACCATGACGTCTATGCCTATGCTCTTTAGAATTTCAATTTCTTCTTGCATGATTTTCAATTTGTGATGGGTAGGAGCAAGTTTTTCAACCATTATTTTCTTTTCTTCCCTTATGGGAGGAATTGAAGGAACTTCCATGCATTGGGAAACCATAGTCTCTTTAGGTCTATACACTTGTTTTATCTTTGGAGGAAGAAAATAAATCATGTGATTGTCTCTTGTTCTTGTTGATTATTTATAAGTATCTTTGGTTCAAGCATAGATTCATTCATAACCGGTGGTGAGGAAGAATGAACAACCATGGACCTATCATTCTTATGAATATTGCTAAGAGATAACTATGTTATTCACATTGCCTTAAAATTTTAGTATAAATAGAAAAACAAATCTTCACAAGGCTTTATTGGTTCCATAGGTTGAGGCCAAAGTAAATATAATGAAAATTTCCCATGAGAAGAAAAAGGATTAAACCCACTATGATGCACTCTAAATATCTCATTTTCAAAAGAAACCTTTAAGCACTTGTGAATAATCAATGGGATGAAATTCATGGAGTGTATCCATGGGTAGCCTAGCTTCACATGAAATTGGTTCAATGATAGGGTGATGGAGAATGAGACATCTAATTTCTTTGGTGCAATTTTAAGAGGAAGACTGATCAAACCAATCATAGGGTGAGAAAAACCATCGTGATCTTTTATCCATGCTTTCAATTTTTCATAAGAATCTTGATAAATCTCTTGCAAAAATAAGAATTCCTCAATTAACACATTATCTACACACATGGGATCAATGAGTATTCCTTGTATATTTTTCTCAATGATATAGCCAACAATGTAGAGACAACCATTGCATGCATGCCTAGGTGCATTATTATGAGTGAAAGCAATATCAGGTAACACAATGGTTTGTACCTTATGAGGTTGAAAATATATTAGATCAACCATACAATATAATTCCTTCTCTTCATTATTTTCATCATTCATGTCATGACTCATATCATCAATATTATCAACATTCGTCTCATCATTCTTAACTTCACAAGCTTGCACAAAATTGGATGAATGGTTGGGCATAGGATTGGTTAAAATTTGTAATTTTTGGTTAGGTGGGGTAATGTATTTATTCCCTTGATCATTAACACCACCTAACTAGAACTGATTAGAAACAATGAGGTCTTGAACTTGATGTTTAAGATGCATGCATCATTCTCCATCATGTCCATTTGTGAAATGATATTGAAAAAATGAATTTAGATTAAAGTTTGGAGGTAAAGGTTTGGATATGTGTATAGGTAGGAGGTAATCAGATTACGTTCTTACTCAAGAGTTTCAACATGATCAAATTGAGAGTGTTAGGTAATTGGGTGAATTTCCTATTTCTTGGTCTAAATTTTTATGGATTTGGAGTTATGGCAGCAAACTTAGGATCAATGTGGTTGGTTTTTGGAGGTGTATGAAACTTGATAATTTTTTTCTTTTTCTTCTTGAATGGTTGATAATTATTTTTGGGGTATGGATTCTGATTTCTTAGTATGAGTCAATGAAGATGCTTCTTCATACTAACTAATCAAATGGTAATAGTCATGATGATCCATACACAAATGTATGAAAGATGAGAATTTCATCAATAATATTATATCCATTATGTTGGCTTACAAGTTGTCAATGAACACTCTTTGGATATCTGCATCAAGAAGAGTAAGGTTAATCTGTGATAAAAGAAACTAATAGCGACTTATGAAATCTATGACCTTTTTTCATCTCATTAAATCATTTATGTTAATCTTAGGACATATGTTTACTTGGAAATTATTGAGAAAAGCATCAACAAGCTCATTAAATGAGTGAATTGAATTATTCGAAAATGAACAAAACCATTCCCAAGTCATGTGTTTCAATGACCTAGGAAAGAGTTTATCGAGGAGATTATCCTCAAAAATAAAGTCACTACACAAGGTTGTATATGATGATATATGATTGCTAGGATCTCCTTTGCAATTATACTTGTCAAATTAGGGTATCTCTACTTTTTTTTGTATTTGTGCTTTACATATTTTAAATGACAATGGGATCCTTTTGACATATTGTGATGGTTGTCCATTTTGGTTTTGGTTCAAAGTTGAAATTTTTTATCATAGGGAAGTTATATTTTGCAAAAGTTGGTTGATGATGGAATCATTTGTTGACATGTTTTGATAATGTGGTAAATATGGTAGAATTTTGTATGTGCTTAGTGGGCTAATATGTTGCAAATTTATGAGTGGGGATGAAACTTGAGGTGTGAGGCATGAAGATCCAAAACCATAAGAATTTCCAGTAGAAAGACCTATTGTTGGAGTTATGCCATTTTTTTGTTAAAGCAATAGTTGGATTCAAAAAATGGTAAAAAAATTTGATACAACAAAATGACATGTAATACACGTGTTTTCCTTTTTCCTTATGTTGGTTTTCCACGGGTTCTTGAATCTTGGTGGCTTGTGCACTTCACCTCGATTCGTCATCATCCTATGTCTTTGATATCTAGAAAATTGAACACCTCTTAACATATTCTTACTTTAGTCTGATTCTGAGCATAAGTTCATACTCTCACTAAAGTGGGGGCTATTTATGTAGCATCATAAATTGTCACCCTTGATAATGTCACACTCGGTTTTGCTCCCTCCTATGTGTTTGGACCTAATTATGCACCTAATTTCCTAAATTATGTATTCCATGGCCCATTTTAATATTTATCATAAAATAAAATGTGAAAGATCAAAGTATGTATTTAATATTTTTCCCTTGATACTTAGGATCCTGAAAAAGAAGGATCTAGTTGACTATCAAGCTTTAGTTTTCAAGAAATTTGAAGAATTACATATAAATACATAGTATTTTCATAATTTTAATGAACAAGAAAAATTAAAGAGAAATTATTATACTTTAAAACTCTTGATTCAAGAGAATTCAAGAGAAGAATTTGTAGAATTATTGCATTGTTTCATCATTCAATCATTATTTCAAGTTTCATTTGACTTTTTTCTTATTTGTGCATGCATTTAATTTTTGAGTACTAATTCTTGTAGGTATTCAAATAAAATCAAGTTGAGTTGTAATTGATCCTTAAAGGTGACGAGCACGACTTCAGTCAATCAGGGAGATCATATCTGAGTGGTGATTTGCAAAAAAATATCAATTTGCTACTTTTAATTTATCCTTTATCCCTCAAAAGGACATGCTCTCTTTTTATCATCAACTTTACCATTGTGGAGGTAGAAATACCAACATGGAGTTTGAATGAGGAAATCCCCTATATAGAACAACCTTTTCCCTCCTTTCATGCGCGTGCAAGTTACATATCTCCAGAGGATTGTAGGAATATTGAAGATAATTTTCTCATTCATGCATCATTGGCCCTACATGTTGACAAAATATAAAATTTACATTATCACACTAACAAACAAACATCCAATAGTAAAACTTGAAAGGAAGAAGCTACAAACCAAGGACTTGATGCTAGTGAAATCAGTTTTTTGGATTTAGATCCCCAATCTAGGGTGTCGATACACCCTAGACTACCCAAATTCAACCCAAATTCAAATCATAGGTACATCAGTGCTTTCCTTCTACCTTTATAGAACTTAAATTTTTCTATGTATTTTTAGTTTGTCATCATTTATAATATAACACTTCATTTTAATAGTTTAGCTAGTTACACAATTACATCACATCAAAAATTGAATTTTAAACCCCCAATCATTAGAATTTAGATCCAAGGGAAGATTCTTTTTAGTCAGTTAATTGTAATTATTGAGTAGATTTGAATCCACCAATGTTATGCTAAGGCAAAACCCATATTTATATTCAATCCATTTTGAAAAGGCATTGATTCTAGTGGTTAGACTTAGGATCACCTTTTCTAACATAACACCCCCAAGGAGAGACTTAGGTCTCATCCTCGCATATCGAAACAACACCCTACTACACCATAGATAATGAGTGTATATGAGCACTAGGAGATAAGATCAAATGATACCATGGAACCAACCTCATGATTAAGCCAAAAAATAGCTACAATTGTCTCATACATGGATTCCCACTAGTGAGTTGGTAATCTAAGTGATATGATATGTTTTGATTTTATTGTATACTAAATTTTGTACTTAACTTTTATTTAGATTTTATATGATGATGTAGCTAACTTAATTCTATGTGTTTGTACTCTTAGTTGAAACTTGAGATTCACTCAACTTTATGGGTTGAATGGTGATGGATATGGTTCCTGATGTGTAGCTACATTAGCCCATGTAGGATGACTATAAGCCACAATAGACCATAAGGGATCATGTGGATATTTTGAACCCATAATGTTGTTGAGAAAATAATCTCCCACTAATGATTATGCTTAAATGATCCTATAGGTACAGGTGGATAGAGCATGAGTTGAGAAAGATTAATTTCATCAATATTATATAGAGATGCAAGAGGATGTTACAAAAATTAGAGGTGATATGAGAGTTGTACATGCAAGGAGTATCTCAAGAAGTTACTCACAATCTATTGTGTCTCATAAAGCACCAACACCAAGGATTGAAGGGGCTGATATCCATAGATTATCATGTTCATGATATGATTTACATGTGATACACCATATTTTGTCAACATGGTGATATGAGGATGTATATAGATCTTCTAATGTCTATATGAGTATTTTTGTTTGTATGTATGTGTTTATTTAATGTTTTTGTACTATATGTGATTTAACATAAGAATGTGTATTATATTTCTTTCTTTAAATGCTAAATTGAATTAACATTTATGGTAAATTAGATAAACTTGTGATTTAATTAAACAATATAATGAAGATTAGACAAATGTAACAATAATTTGATTGATACATGTGATTGATAGATATGATCTAACAAAATAACTTGGTAAATTGTGCAATTAAATAGTTTATTTTACTTAGTATACACATGTTGAGGGTATGTGCAAGATCATGATGGGCCAAAAAGTGGCAATATTATGGGTATTTGTAGGGTATGTGGTTGACGACTATTTTTTTACCCAAAATTGATGAAACGAAAAGGGTTTTTAGAGGATATTCTCATATTTCCACCAATATAAGTTATGCTTTAATTTTAATTTAATAAATAATTATTATTTATTTTCTATTAGAATTACGACTAAAGTCCTGATTGATAGGTTGATTGAAAAAAATCTATAACTTTCAAACAATATCACATTTTTTGAATCTGAAACATGTGTCATATTCTATGCTTCACATACTATAGGATTAAAAAATAAAAAATAAATTTCATGAAGTTTTGACCAAGTTAAGGTGGTCAGACATACGAGTTCTTATATTTTTTAAAAGTTGTAATAAAAAATTCATAATTAATTATTTACTTGGAAAAAATTACAAAAAATATGCATCACATCTGAACATGAGTCCTCTACTTATATATAAAATCTTATAAAAAATATTATCATTTTATTATGGTTAGGGATTGAGACACCTACTTATTTTTCCAGAAATTTAAGTACTACTACATTGAAATTTCAAATTTTCAACAAATAGATTTTATTTATTTTAAATAAACCTAGTAGTTTAGAAAGTAAATTCAATTTTCTACAGATTCTATTCTTACATATTTTTTAAATAATATAGATAATTTATTCAAATTTTTACGTCAAGTTGCCTAACACTGATTTTTCTAAATTTTTTGCCACTTAAGGGCCCGTTTTTTCCATGATGATTTTGCACATACCCTTGAACTAGATGTAATTATGATATATTTGAACAATTAAATGCTATAATGATCTAATTAACCTGGTACAAAAACTACTGAATTGTATGCTAACAAGTAAGTATCAACATTAAGAAAACTACTTTAAAATTTAACATATAAAATATTTGTGATGAATGTCACAATGCAACATCAAATAGAGAATAAAATAATATATCTAACCTACATGATTTAAATACTAGCATACCATTTGAAAACTAAAATGACTTTGGGAATAAAATCTACGTAAATGCATAGCATAATAGGTTTTGTGATGGGCATACCATCTATCGTAGTAAGCTTATTTGAGCCCAATTTGTAGACCTTAGTGAAACATAAAAAAGAAAAGGTGCTTCGAATGTGGGGTTCACAAAAATGATAATAGATAGATATATTCACCTTTATTTCATTACAAAATGAGATCCACACAATGAAATGACTAACAACCTTGAGGTGAATCAATTTAAAGTGTGAATCTATTGATTTCCTGTTTTTTCAAGGATGGGGGTCTTGATCAAAAAACAATTTGGGGAGAGAGATTAAAAATAGTAAATCAAACCCAAAATACAACCTACAACTTGGTTCTTGAAGAATAAACTCAAAACTAGTGGAAAAAAAAAACAAATTACAGATCAAGCAAGGGAAAGATGATTTTTACTAGTCACCAAAAGTTCTTTGCTAACGTTGAACCAGGACTCATTCATACAAGGGTGAATGGTTCCTAGTTTAGGGTTTCTTTGTAAATTTTTGGAGCCTCTACTACTGATCTAAATCCTTCAATTTCCCCATGTTTTAGGTTTAGAGTGCTAGAAATAAATTCTATAATTGAGTTTCTGTGAGATGAAAATGTTATTGACAACTTTTTCAACTTTGACAAGTTCTCAATTTTTTCTCTTCAAGAGATCTTCAAGATTTCTTCCACCTAAATCTGCAAACACAAATCAAGAGGGAAATATGTTTTGTTTTTGGTGAATGGGGGTTTTCCTTGGTCAAACACCACTTGATAATTAAACCTTGAAATGTACCTTGGAATGTAGATCTACAACTTGCATGAAATGGCTTCTACTTATGGATGTTTATCTCTTAAATAATAAATTAAATAGGAAAGTAATTTGGAGGTCACCTAGGTGAGATTGAGGTTGATGTTATGTCCCTATCTAGTGATTTGCATGGTTTTTTATTTGGCTCTTGAAGCTCTTGGTGTTCATCTTCATAAATATTTTTGGATTCTTTATATTTTTCTTCTTGTGCCCTTTTCTCTTCCTCTATGGGTATTACATGCACTTGTTTTATAAGCATAATGGTTTCTTGTTGAATATTATCCTTAGATTCTTAATGTTGTATCATTATAGTATATCTACCCTTTTTTTAGATATGAGCTCCTTTACTTGCAATTGTATTAACCTCTATTTTCTTGAGAAAATAGAGTTTTATTTTCTTCTTCCAATGCTTTCCTCCTCATTTCTTCCTTAGTATATGTGTATTTCTTTCTTTTATATCTAATTGATATGGATAAATATTCTAGAAAGTTCATAATTATCCTACCAGGGGTTGTAGAGGAATCCATGTAATATGTTTGATTATTGCTTCTTCAATTATCGCTTGGTTTTGTAGATTTGCAACTTGCATGAAATGGTTATACCTTGTTTGATGTGATTGTCGATACACATGTCTTGATGTGTTATCAAGACACTTACAATGGTATTTTTTTAGTTTCATGTGTACCTCACTCAGTGAAAAGTTGTAGAATTTTTTATTATGGTAAATTCAAGAACAACCCATACCCATTATAGAGCAACCATAAAAGTGAAGAGAAAACAAAGCTTACCAGAGGTGAGACAAGGAAAAAAAACTAGAACAACAAGGCCAACAAATATTTTGACTAGAGCCAAGAATTGAGAGAAATTTTTGGAAAAACCCAAAACCAACATAAAACAAGGCTATGTACAGGATCATCATGGAAAAATTGGGCCCTTAAGTGGCAAAAAGTTCAGAAAAATCAGAGTTAGGCAACTTGACGTAAAAAATTGAATAAGTTATCTATATTATTTCAAAAATATATAAAAATAGAATCTGTAGAAAATTGAATGTAGTTTCTAAACTACTAGGTTTTTTCTTTTTCTTAAATCTATTTGGAGAAAATTTGAAATTTCAATGTAGTAGTACTTAAATTTCAGGGAAAAAATAAGTAGGTGTCTATCTAACTACCCTAACCACAATAAAATGATAATATTTTTTTATAAGATTTTAGATATAAGTAGAGGACTCGTGTCCCTATGTGCTGCATATTTTTTTATATTTTTTTCCAAGTAAATAGTTAATTATGATTTTTTTACTACAACTGTTAAAAATATAAAAACTCTTATGCCTGACCACCTTAACTTGGTCAAAACTTCAAGAAATTCATTTTTTTGAATCCTCTAGTATGCGAACCATAGAATGTGATGCATGTTTTAGATTCAAAAAAAGTGATACCATTTGAAAGCTATAGATGCTTTTCAATTAGCCTTTCAATCAAGACTTTAGTCATAATTCAAATAGAAAATGAATAATAATTATTTATTTTAAATTCAAAGTAAATAAAAATTTATATTGGTGGAAAGTTGAGAATCTCCTTTAAAAACCCTTTTCGTTTCATCAATTTTGAGTAAAAAAAATTTGTCAACTACATACCCATCATATCACCACTTTTTGGCCCATCATGATCCTGCACATACCCACAATCAAGGATGTTTGAATCCAAACTTCAAAAAAGACCATAGAATAGGAGCTAGAATAGCATGAAGACCCCCATCATTAATAAGCAAGATTCCAATCTTATAAAACAAAATTCTATTATTCTTGCAAGAAGCACCATCTAGCCTAAAGATCTTAACAAAAAACACTTATTTACCAAAAGTAGTGGGAGGAAACTCAGAAGAAGTAGCACTAGGCCCAACATCCAACTTCCATTTTATCCATAACTTGGGATTGATACCACTAGCCTCATGGGAGGCCAAATTCGCAACAAACTTGATTTCACCATTTTGGGTACTCATCATAGTATTTAAATCTTTATGATGATGAGGTTGACCCTGAACAATATGTCGATGTATCCAAGTAGATTCATAAATAATTTCTTGCTCCAAATACCCAAGCTTGGAGTAAAGGTTCACACTTTTGGGAAACACGGCTCTAGACTCAACCAAAACATAAAATCTTACAAAGAGAAAGTTGGGTCTATTTTTAGTGACCTTATATAAGGTAATAAAAAGATCAACATTAGTAATATCATGAAGAATATATTCATCCCAAAATTCCAAAGGAAGCTCAAGGAAGATAAACTCAAGACAATGATGAAGAGGAAGTAAAGATTTGGGATCACCTAGATCACAACTATCCTACAACCCAAACTAAGCAAGAGTAGAAATTTTTGGGACCTTCAAGGGAGACCCAAAAAGAGAACCCCCAAGAAAAGACTCAAAAACCCCAACAAGCCTAGCCACCACATGGGTTGGGAGAAACTATTAATCAATTAGAGTTAGGGGAGGAGACAAAGGAGGGGGCAACACAAAGACCCTCTTGAGAGATCTGCACAATTTTGACCCATCCTGACCCAAACTGTCATAACCCATATCATCCAACACACGCTTATGGACAAAGCATTGGGCTTCCAACCATAAAGTTTGAAGTGAAATTTATTCATCTAGATTCAACTTGGCACACCTCTTGATAGAAGAACAAAGCACCTCCCTTTTCTTAGCTTTCAAATGGGCCTTTAGAAGAATGTCTAAAAGATATTAATCCTCCTCCATACACCCAAAATTTGAGTAGCCATCAAACTCCTCCTCAAGATATGCTCCTTCAAATCCAACGCTCATTCCTACAACATTTCCAGCCTCCCAAGCTCTCAAAATATTTTCATCCATGCCAACACCACGTAGGGTCAAAGCCATTTTGGAAAATGAGCCCCAAAAAGCCATAGTAGAGACCAAAACATTAGTAATGGCTAGAATACTACCCACAACATTAGTAGTGGTGGTTGCTGGAATACTACCAAGTTGACTGCATCTATAAATACATTGCCATCATCATCAGTAGAACCCTCATCTCTCACGTGATAGCCACAACTAGAGCCAACAACCACCACGACTAATGTTTTCAAAGCACCAAAGTGCATCATATTACACTTCTACAACTTGTAATAGAATTTAAGTTTACATCCTTCCGTAGAGCAATATTTAGTCTTGCAGTTTAGAGTTTAAGTTCATTGAGATGTGAAGTTGTTATATCCAAATTTTTCATGCCAATAATCCTTCTGTAGAAAAAGTTAGAAGTGGAAGACTATTGAACTATATTAGAGAAATGTAAAGTGGTTTAGAAGACTTGTTGGAATGCTCTGCATTCCACCACACGTGAAGTTCTAGTCAAGGATTTTTTAGGACATACATAGTGATGTCTAAAATATGTTATATTGAAGTTTCAAGTGATTTGGTGAGCTGCAAGTTTAGTTTTCAAATTATAAAAGTGATATAGTTGCTTCTAGATTCCTAATCTTCATTAGAACAAGTGTTTGAATACTTTAGAATTTTTGGCCAAACTGGACATTGAACTAATTTTTTTTTAACTAAATCTTCACTTTCGGGCACCTATAGTAGCTAAACAGTGAGTAATTTTGTTAGAGTAAATTACATTTACCATCTTCAGTTTTAACTTACGGTAGATTACACTGATTAGTTTCTCCTAGGTGGTTTTTCCTGTGTGGGTAGTTTTCCCACCCAACACTTTTCTCATGGCTTTAAAATCCTATATAATATGTAAATCTATTCATCTCATTTTTCATTTCCTCTTCTCTAGTGAAATAGCGTACATTGCTTCTCTCTTTTTCTGTGGAAGTTTATCCTAAAAATGGTGATCTTGGGCTCCACCAACATGGTATCAGAGCAAAACATTTTGTAACCCTTCCTATGAGAGTTTTTGCTAGAGAGAGTTTTGAGATTGATCTTTCTAGCATTTGAAATTTGTTAAATTTAAAAGTTTCCTTTATTCTTCATTTTCCTGTGATAATCATTTGGAAGATTGTTGGCACCATTTTTTTGTTGCTGGCATCCTGTTGTGCAAGAGGCATTGGTTTCTTTTGCATATGGAAGTGCGAGTTTTTCTTGAAGCTTGATTTTGTCAAGGAAACTGATTTCAATCCTCATTACGAAGCCACAATTTCCTTGAGTGGAAGGCATACTTTAGAATTTTGGGTGGCATATTTTTTTATCAAGGTCGATTGATTCTATGGTTTGAGGCACATTTTCTTCCCATAGGATGCGATAATTGAATGAAGGAGCATTTTTTCTATTGTTCATTAAGGACGTGGTTTTCCTCTTTGAGGTGGATTTCTCCTTGGTAGGCCACATCTGAGGTTTTTTTATACAATTGGAGAAGCACATTGCAATTTTTTTGAAGGTTTTATTGATTCCTATTTGGAGGTCCGATTGTGGTGTGTTTTCCTTATGCATTGTGATTGCCATCTGGTTAATATAATTTTGGATGCATTCCCTATTTGTGGCTGTGAATCATCAATCAAAGGGTGCATTCTTTTTGGTGGTTGTCAATTACTTGTTGGAGGGCACCGTGTGAAAAATAGACAGGAGGCTTGCAGCCTTCTTATTTGGCCATTGGAAAAGCAAAAATTTCTTGAAGTTTGATTTGTTGTAGGGAAGAGCGTGGAATTTGTGGAGACTGTGATTTTCAATGGGAACCATGATTTGGCCTCAACTTAACTTCCTTTCTATGTAGTGAATAAATTCCTATTTGCAGGTCGATTCTCATTAATTGGATGTGAAACTTTAAGGGTATTTTTGGAAAAAATTTGGAGCTATTGAAACTTGAGGTCATGTTTTTCTACCAAGGAATGATTTGAAGAGGGATCAATTTCTATTTTGGATTAGGGTTCTAAAAGAAGAATCATTCCTAGCAGGTCGTGTTCTCTCCCATAGCCCCATTTTTGTGATTGGAGAGCCCAATTCTATATCAAAGGCACAACATATAGTTTATCTCTAAATTTTTACCCAAATTTTTTTTGCTAGGGTTCTTTGGAGGTGGGCCTCTTTGTGGCTATTTGGAATGCTATTCAGGACTTTAATCCCACATTGAGCTTGTAGATGTGTTTATTGGTCTTCATATACCTTAGTGAAAATAAGCACAATGTGAATAAAGGCTCATGTGACCAGTGGAAGGTCCTTTCTTGCACATGCATGATTTTTCTTGAAGTGTATATTGCTTGGTGATTGGCTACTTGGTGGTGTGACTTGGTCCCTTGTGCTAGAACCTCGCAATTTGGAGTTCACTTGGCTTGAGAGGATTTTTTAGCCCCTATGCATTTTGTGTTCGTTTGGTGTGACCGAGAGCTCCAAAAGATTCTAAAAGTGCCTCTATAGGCCTTTTTTTCATTTTTACATATCTTTTGCAAACATAAGCTGATTTTCATATGCCACATATCAATGGAATTGTATTTTCATCACCTTTGTAGTGGTTGAGGAATTTATCTCATATTTTTCTGTTTGGTGGTGCTTTTAATCCATTGAAGTTCAATATTGGTTTCGCTTCATTTGCAGTATTTGGGAGTTTCTAATTGTTGTCAAAGTTTATTGTCTTTGTATTTTTGGATTTTTTCCATAGTTGATCATGGGGTTTTCATTGCATCCTACTGTGATTATGTTGAAAAGGGTAAACTATAAAAAATATTGAGATGGTATCATAAAACATCTTAGATGGCTTCATTTGTTGCCATATATGTATAATATTATTCCCCCTCCTAGTACTGATAATAAGAAAGTTGCATGTAATTGCAAAAGGGATCATGTCCTAGGAGTTATTGCAATGCATACTGATGATGCCACTTTGGATGCTATTGATTATTTTGAGTTTCCTTATAACATTTGGACTAAAATATGGGAAATACATGGAGATCATAATACTTAGCCATTCCCATATGATCTCGTTTCAAATTGTCTAGTGCCTCTTCATTTTTCAGACAAGATACCCTATGATCATGCTACTCTGCAGGAGTTTGAAGTTTTGGAATACTTTGAATCTTTAGATGAGGATGATGAGGGTTCTACATATGATTCTTGTTCTCCATCAGAGAAAGTTGATGTACCTTTTCCTTCAGTGATTCATTGTGCAAAGTCATTGATAGAGACTCCTATCATTCTTCTTCTGCAGGACCATTCATTTTTTATTGATGATTCATTGAGCACATCTAGTGATTCATCACAACCAGTATCTCATTGCCTTCCTGATTGGGATTCTTATTTGTCAGAAATTGGTTCATTGTTTTTGGAATCTCACATTTCTGACTTGGAAGACATATTTGAGGATATATCCCTCCTATTTATGATAGTTGTGGTGCAACTATTGTCACTCCATCTCAGTCTTTGGAGAGTGTTTAGGATCAGTTTCCAATCATTCCTTGTTTTTGAACTTCTGTTGTGATTGGGCATCATTTTCCAAGGTCTTGGCGATAGATGAGCATATTTTGGAGGCACCATCATACATTTTCATGCTTCTTTCTTTCAATTCCTATCTTGAATGGGAAGCATACTTGCATTTTTATTCGGTTTAGTTTCTTCTAAAAGGGAGACAAGTTGTTTTTCAACACTAAATCATTTTTTTTTCTTTAGGAACTTACCATTTTTTTCAAGTGAATACACATTATGGGGGGCTATATATTCTCTCTCTTTCCCTCTTATGGGGGGTCCATTGATTGTATATATATGATGCATGTAGTTCTTGGGGGATGTGATGGAGTCCTCCATCCATGCATCAATTTTGTTTTCTTTTCTCTTTTGTAGAGGGGTTTTTTTCCATAGGATTTTTCTCCTTTTCTCAGATTGTGAGAGTTTTCTTTTTTGCATTTTAAATGGGTACCTAACATGATTGTGTAGTCGGGACCCATACTGCATCTTCATATTTGCATTTGAATTCTCCCTAAGTTGCACTTAATGGGGGGTGTTAGATTAAATTACATTTACCGTGTTAAGTTTTAACTTAGGGTAGATTACTCTGATTAGTTTCTCTCTAGTGGTTTTTTTCATGTGGGTAGTTTTCCCACCCGACACTTTTCTCTTGGCTTTAAAATCTTGTACATTATGTAAATGTATTCATCTCATTTTTCATTTCCTCTTCTTTGGTGAAATAACATACATTTCTTATCTCTTTTTTTGTGGAAGTTTATCTTGCAAATGGTGATCTTGGGCTCCACCAACATGGTATCAGAGAAAACCATTTTGCAACCCTTCCCATGAGAGATTTTGCTAGAGAGAGTTTTGAGATTGATTTGTTCTAGCATTTGAAATTTGTTAAATTTCAAAGTTTCTTTTATTCTTCAGTTTCCTGTGATCATTCTTTGGAAGATTGTTGGTGCCATTTTTCTGTTGTTGGTGTCCTCTTGTGAAAGAGGCATTATTTTCTTTTGCATCTAAAAGCACGAGTTTTTCTTGAAGTGTGATTTTTTTCTTGAAGCTCAATTTTTTCAAGGAAGCCAATTTTAGTCCTCATTGCAAAGGCACCATTTCCTTGAGTGGAAGGCCGATTTCAGAATTTTAGGTTGCACATTTTTTAATCAAGGCTGATTCATTTTGTGGTTTGAGAGGCACTTTCTTCCCACAGGCTATGATCATTGAATGAAGGAGCCTTTTTTTTTTCTGTTGTGCATTGAAGACATGATTTTCAATGAAAAACCCATGTTTAAACAAACTAAAAAATAAAATACATAATAAAACAAAAACATATTAAAATTATATTCAATGAATAGCTCATTCTGAGGACTACCACCATTTGGTTGGGTCCGTGAAGTCTCCTCAATTTTCATCCTCAACCTGAGCTTCGAAGGGAAAAAGTTTTCAAAAAAATGGTGCAAGAGGGGGAGAAGGGAAAAAAATGAGGCTTTGAATGAACCTATGTTTGAAGGAACCCCCCTTGGGGGTTCACTAGAACTAGGGTTCAAATGGTACATGTTCCGATCGAATTCCCCCTTTTTATTGAATTTTCCATTTTCTTTGTTATAACAAAATGCCAAAAGAGTGGGTCCCATCATTTAATAGGGTCCGCTTGAACTAGGGTCAATTCGAACCCATTTTGGGTCAATTGGAACAACCCAGTTCATGAAAACCCCTAAAAAAAAAAAATCATCGGAGCATTTTTGTGATATTCCTTCCTCACTGGAATTGTAAACTAGTATTATGGGATCACCCTAAGTGTCAATAGAAGGTTGTGAAGTTTAGTTGTATGAGTTTGTGTGGACACTCCACATGTCTCATAGTATTTAAGGTATGAAACACATGAATATATTTCTTCTTTCCAATACCACATAGGTGTTTCAAGTCATTTTGTGAAGTTATGCTTGTTGTGAAGTTTGACAAACTTATGTTGATGTTGTGTGCCACTAATTCAATATTATGTGGAGTTTAAGGAGTGATTGAAGATGTTGAATGGGTCATGTCGACTCATTTGGAAGAAATGCATATAATGTTTTATCACTCTTTTGTATGGAAAATGGATATGAAGGCTGAAATGCTACAAGTTACATATTTTCTTGTGTATGGTCGACTTAATTTATATTTGCAAAGTGTGCAAATGCTATATATATAAGATAAAAGATGAGAAGAGAAGTAACAATATATGTGATGATTTTTAAGTGTATGGGAAGATTGTAGTAAGATCTTCCATAGACATAATGTGTAGAATTGATGACTATCAGTGGGTTGAAGCCATAAAGTTAGTCATATTATAGATATTTTAATTAGGGAGTTGTAGTTTCCTTGGGTTTAACCCTAAAAATGCAATCAAGGATTTGTATCTTCCTTGGGTTGTAGCCCTAAATCAAATTTGTAACTATTGTTTATTTGTAAGGTTGGATTTGGATAGTAGATCCAAGTAGCTTTTCTCACTGTGGTTTTTCCCCTGTGGGGTTTTCCACTTATGTCTCATGTCAACTATGTTTCTTGTGTAGATGTTTATCTTCTTTCCTATTTTTATTAAGTATATGGGCATGTGCAGGATCATCATGGAAAAAATAGGCCCTTAAGTGGCAAAAAAATTAGAAAAATCAGAGTTAGGCAACTTGACATAAAAATTTGAATAAGTTATCTATATTATTTCAAAAATATGTAAAAATAGAATTTGTAGAAAATTGAATGTAGTTTCTAAACTACTAGGTTTTTTTAAAAAATGCATAAATCTATTTGGTGAAAATTTGAAATTTCAATGTAGTAGTACTTAAATTTTAGGGAAAAAATAAGAAGTAGGTGTATGTCTGACCAACCTAACCAAAATAAAATTATAATATATTTTTTTAAGATTTTAAATATAAGTAGAGGACTCATGCCCTGATGTGATGTGTATTTTTTTGTAATTTTTTTCCAAGTAAATAATTAATTATGAATTTTTTATTACAAATTTTAAAAAATATAAAAAACTCGTATGTCTGACCACCTTAACTTGGTCAAAACTTCATGAAATTCATTTTTTCTTTTTTTAATAATATAGTATGTGAAGCATAGAATGTGATGCATATTTTGGATTCAAAAAATGTGATACCATTTGAAAGCTATAATTGTTTTTCAATTAGTCTATCAATCATGACTTTAGTCATAATTTGAATAGAAAATGAATAATAATTACTTATTAAATTCAAAGTAAAGCATAATTTATATTGGTGGAAAGCTGAGAATATCTTTTAAAAACCCTTTTCATTTCATCAATTTTGGGTAAAAGAAAAGTTGTCAGCCACATACCCATCATATTGCCACTTTTTGGCCCATCATGATCATGCACATACCCATATGAATGATTTAATGGTATAACTTAGCTTCAACAATTAAGGATTGAAATTGAAATTGAAGTATACTAATTCACCCCCCTCTTAGTATTCTAGTGTGTCCAACAATAGGGTATATGATATGTTTTGATTTTATCATATATACTAAATTTTGTACTTAACTCTTATTTAGATTTTATATGATGATGTATCTAACTTAATTTTATTTGTTTTTTCTTTTACTTCAAACTTGAGATTGGATAAACTTTATAGGTTGAATGGTGATGGACATGGTTCCTGATGTGTAGCTACAATAGCCCATGTAGGCTAACTATAGGCCACAATAGACCGTAAGGAATCATGTGGATATTTTGAGCCTATAGTGTAGTTGAGAAATCAATCTCCCACTAATTATTATGCTTAAATGATCCTATAGACAAAGGTGGATAGATCATGAGCTAAGAAAGATCAATTTCATCAACAGTATATAGAGATGCGAGAGGATCTTACAAAACATAGAGGTGACCTTAGAGTTGTACAAGCATGGAGTAGCTCTAGGAGTTACTCATAATCTACTATCTCTCATAAAGCATCACCACCAAGGCTTGAAGGGTTTGATATCCATATATTTTCATGTTCATGATATGATTTATGTGTGATACACCATATTTCCTCAACGTGGTGATATGAGGATGTATATAGACCTTATGATGTCTATATGAGTATTTTTATTTTTACATGTGTTTATTTAATGCTTTTTACTATATGTTATTTAAGTTAAGAATGTACATTATATTTCTCTATTCAAATGCTAAATTGAATTAACATGTATGGTAAATTAGATATACACTTGTGATTTAATTAAACAATCTAATGAATATTATACAAATGTAACAATAATTTGATTGATACATGTGATTGATAAATATGATCTAACAAAATAACTTAGTAAAATTATTTAATTAAATGCCACATTTTACTTAGTAGGGTATGTGTAGGATCATCATGGAAAAAATAGACCCTTAAGTGGCAAAAAATTTAGAAAAATCAGAGTTAGGAAACTTGACGTAAACATTTGAATAAGTTATCTATATTGTTTCAAAAATAAGTAAGAATAGAATCTGTAGCTAATTTAATGTAGTTTCTAAACTACTATGTTTTTTAAAAAAAAAAAAATCTATTTGGTAAAAATTTGAAATTTCAATGGAGTAGTACTTAAATTTCAGGGAAAAAATAAGAAGTAGGTGTCTGTCTAACCACCCTAACCACAATAAAATGATATTATTTTGTTATAAGATTTTATATATAAGTAGAGGATGCATGTCCCAATGTGATGCATATTTTTTTGTAATATTTTTCCAAGTAAATAATTAATTATGAATTTTTTATTACAACTTTTAAAAAATATAAACACTTGTATGTCTAACCACCTTAACTTGGTCAAAACTTCATGAAATTCATTTTTTATTTTTTTAATCCTGTAGTATGTGAAGCATAGAATGTGACGCATGTTTTGAATTCAAAAAATATGATACCATTTGAAAGCTATAGATATAAGTAGAGGATGCATGTCCCGATGTGATGCATTTTTTTTGTAATATTTTTCCAAGTAAATAATTAATTATGAATTTTTTATTACAACTTTTAAAAAATATAAAAAATTGTATGTCTAACCACCTTAACTTGGTCAAAACTTCATGAAATTCATTTTTTTTCATCCTATAGTATACGAAGCATAGAATGTGACGCATGTTTTGAATTCAAAAAATATGATACCGTTTGAAAGCTATAGATGTTTTTTAATTAGCCTATCAATAAAGACTTTAGTCATAATTCGAATAGAAAATGAATAATAATTACTTATTAAATTCAAAGTAAAGCATAATTTATATTGGTGGAAAGCTGAGAATCTCCTTTAAAAACCATTTTCATTTCATCAATTTTGGGTAAAAAAAAGTCATCAGCCACATACCCATCATATTGCCACTTTTTGGCCCATCATGATCCTATACACACCCAGTACACACATGTTGAACTAGATGCAACTATGATATAATTGAAAAATTAGATGCTATAAAGATATAATTAACATGGTACACAAACTAGTAAATTGTATGCTAACAAATAAGTATCAACATTAAGACAATTGTAGACTCTAAAATTTAAGACACACAAAATGTTTGTCATGAATGAAGCAATGCAACAACAAATAGAGAATAAACTCATCTATATAACCTACATGAATTAATTACTAGCATACCATTTGAAAACTAAAATGAATAAGGGAATAAAATCTATGTAAATATATAGCATAATAGGTTTAGTGATAGGCATACCATCTATCGTAGTAAGCTTATTTGAACCCAATTTGTAGACCTTAGTGAAACAAAGAAAGAAAGGTGCTTCAAATGTGGGGTTAACCAAAATGATAATAGATAGACATATGCTCCTTTATTTCATTATGAAATAAAATCCACAAAATCAAATGAATAACAACCTTGAGATGAATCAAGTCAAAGTTTGAATCTACTTATTTCCTATTTTTTCAAGGATGGGAGACTTGATTAAACAACACTTTGGGGAGAAAGATTAAAAATAGTAAATAAAACACAATGCAACCTACAACTTGGATCTTGAAAATTAAACTCAAAATTGATGGAACCAGAAATCAAATTGTAGATCAGACAAGGGAATGATGATTTTTACTAGTCACCAAAAGTGCTTTGCTAAAGCTGACCTGGGACTCATTCACCAGGGGAAAATGGGTCTTGGTTTAGGGTTTCTCTATAACTTTTGGGAGCCTCTACAACTAATCTAGATCCTACAATTTTCCCAGGTTTTAGGTTCATAGTGCTAGAAATAAATTCTATAATTGAGTTTTTGTGAGATGACAATGTTCTTGAAAACTTTTGCAACTTTAACAAGTTCTCAAATTTTGCTCTTCAAGAGATCTTCAATATTTCTTCCAACTAAATCTGCAAACACAAATCAAGAGGGGAAAACGTTTTTGTTTTGGAAATGGGGGTTTTCCTTGGTCATACCCCACTTTGGTAATTGTTGATCATCAAAGCTTGTGCCTCTTCGATAGTCTTATGGGAAATTCAGTGAGTGGGGGACCAATTTGCACCTCACCGAATACCTCTAGGATTTGGAGAAAAGAGTAGAAGGAAATGTAAATTGAAACATAAAAAATGGTGATGCACCAACACTTTTACAACATTTCAAAACCCAACCATTTCTATGATTGATATAATTAGAAAAAAAACACCACAACCCTTCATTGTTGGAAATAGAACAAACAAAAAAGGCTAACAATAAGCATAGTGCATACTTTCAAATCTTTCCACAAATAGTGTTCATTGAGGTCCGATCAAACATAAAGATTTCTAAGGGTAATAAGAAAAACATTTAGAAATTACATGAACTCTTCCTCTTAATACAACATAATATAATAAAACAATGACCTTTCAAAAAAATAGAGAAGTCCAATGACATAATCTAGTTTTCAAAAGTTATTATTCTACTATACAAGCATACAACATGGAAATCAGCTACTTAAACCATTCAAATTCAGTTTTCAAGACATAGTGTTTCATTCAAAATTAAAACATAAAGAAAGAAAGCTTGACAAAGGCCATACATACACAGTCACAATGATTTCTTCTCAATAATGTGTGCTTTAATTATCAAATCAACTTTAAAACAGATGTCAGATGCCAATCTAATAATAGTTTAAGCCTTAAAAGATATAACATGCTAAGGAAAAGTAGTTCTACAACTTTACTTCTGAAAATAGTTCTATATCATAAGAAAATTGAAGAAACTTTTCCTTGAAAAAGGAGACTAAAACTTGGAATCCAACCCTTTCATCTATCGCCACTTGTCTTTTATAGTTGCAGAAAGAAGAAAACACCACCACAGCACAAAATTAATCACTGCTAGGTGTTGGATTTTGATAGCACACGATTTGATCGTAGATCCTTGTTTAGGTCACAATGATCTTTTCTCATCAATTCTCAGCTGCCACATTAATACTTTTCAGATATTTAGCAAAGATAGAGGCCTATAAATAATCAACTCCTAAAAAATACAAGTTGGAAAAAAGGTCTGGTTGACCAATCATATCACCCAAAGGCACCGACTCAAAGCTTCCATCCTGAAAACCAAGAAAATGAAAAGGCCAACAAGCTCTGAAAAACTCCCAAAAGATATCGCTCCATAAGAAGCATAATTCATCTACAACAAAGAGATGATGTGTCAAATAGGTGGAAAATTTTGATGAGCCAACACATTTCCTGACTCTCTCCCGAAAGGAAGGTGAAAAATAAAAGTTGCATAGCCACCACATGGCACATTGTGCACCTTACCGATAACTCTACTTGAGCGCGAGCACATCTAAAACTAAAAACATTAAACAAGCCGAAAATCAAAATGATCAAGGAAAAAACACTTCATAGTAATTAAACCTTGAAATGTACCATGGAATGTAGATCTACAACTTGCATGAAATGGCTTCTACATATGGATGTTTATCTCTTAAATAATGAATTAAATAGGAAAGTAATGTGGAGGTCACCTAGGTGAGGTTGAGGTCAATGTTATGTCCCTATCTAGTGATGTGCATGGTTCATTCTTGGCTCTTGAAACTCTTGGTGTTCATCTTCATAAAGATTTTTGGATTCTTTATATTTTTCTTCTTGGGCCCTTTTCTCTTCCTCTATGAGTATTTCATAAGCTTGTTTTATTTAAGCATAATGGTTTCTTGTTGAATATTATCCTTAGATTCTTGACATTGCATCATTCTAGTATATCTACTCCTTGTTTACATATGAGATCCTTTACTTGCAATTGTGTTAACCTCTATTTTTCTTGACAAAATAGAGTTTTATTTCCTTCTTCCAATGATTTTATCCTCATTTCCTCCTTAATATATGTGTACTTATCTCTTTTATATCTAATGGATGTGTATAAATATTCTAGAAAGTTCTAAATTATCTTACCAGGGGTAGTAGAGGAAGCTAGGTAATATGTTTGATTATTGCTTGGTTTTGTGGATAAACTTGGTTATACATTTATTCTACTTATTACATCATTACTTTCCTATTTAATTCATTATTGTTTCTTCAATTATTGCTTTGTTTTGTAGATCTACAACTTGAATGAAATGGTTATACCTTGTTTGATGTGAGTGTCGATACACATGTCTTGATGTGTTATCAAGATTCTTGTAATGATATTTTGTCAATTTCATGTACCTCACTTAGTGAAAAGTTGTAGAATTTTTTGAAATGGAAAAAATTGGTGTCCTCTCTTTCATCTTTAGGGTTTTGGACATAAAAGGAAAGGGGAAATCCTCACACACTTCACTCAAGAACAAACCCTAGAGATCTCAATGAGAAAGAGAAAGAGATCTTGCAAGAGGGTTGTCCTTGGGATAAGTGAGATCTAATGAGGGGTTCATCACCAAGTTTAGACTTGGAAAATACAAGATGAAATACAAAACCCTAATTGAATGCAAACTAATTCTAAACGACCTAGAAAGATGGATGAAATGCAACAGAAAAGTGTAAAAATAGAAATTGTGCACATGGGAAACTAGAGATGGTTGAATGGAGGTCTAAACCATTGAATAATCTATTGTCAAGGTTTATTGGGACTCATTCACTAGGCTAGGTGAATTAGTCTAGCTTTCAGGAAAATGTGCAGATACAGGTTTCTACCAAAAGGGTGTCTAGATTTGTAAAAATATTTGTCAGGCCTGTACAATGGGACTCATTCACCACTTGTCGTAAATCAGTCCACTTCTTTTTTGGAAGTTGTGGACTTGATTTTATTCCTCTTAGTCTGCTCTTCTCTTCTTGATTGATTTCTATATCTGAAACTACAAATTGCCACCTATAGGTCTTCTCTAAGGTTCTCCAAGGGTCGATGACAACTTTAACAACTTTGATCACTTGAAAACTTTTCTCCAATCTTGCTCCTTGAGAAATCTGCAACCTAGCTCTGTAAATCACACAAAAAGGAGAGGGAAAGATGTTTGTGGGGTTAGTGAATAGGGGTTTTCCTTGGTCAAACCACTTTGTTGGTAATTAAACCTTGAAATGAAAGCAAATATGAATAGATAAAAATGAATGAACAAAACACAATGTTGCAACTCACCAAACCCTAGTAATAAGGTGCTGCAAATATGCTTGAAATGCTACAATGGATGTGGTTCTTGAATCTTTCTTGATTGAAGTTGATCTTTCTTGAAACACTTTCTTGAATCATAAACCCTACATCACAATTATTATCACAATAACAAACATGATGAATGCAATATTTGACATGATGATTGGCACTTGATTTCTACTCTAAAATGCTTGATAATCTTCCCTTGAAATGCTCTTGAATTCTCTTGTGAACTCTCTTGAATGCTAGGTGATAATATGAGTGAAAGAACCTTCTATTTATACTTAATTATGCAAGAATTCCCCAAATTATAGCACGACAAGACATTAGATCTAGGAGAATAAAATACCACTAGAAATTTGAACTAAATTTTATTTTGGGCCACATAGGACTCATTCGACACTCATTCAATGAAGGTGGAAAATGAGTCCCATTAGGAATAATGTATGGGACCAAAAACCAAAATTTCTTAAAAAAGTGTAAAAACTTATTGGGGGCCAAAAGATCTAGGTGGGACTCATTTTCCCAAGGTGGTGAATGAGTCTCAAACACTGAATTGTAAAAACCCTCCCATGAGAGCCTTTTTTTTCATATCATATAATTTCATATATAAACATCATTAGCAGCAACTAAAAGTAAGATTACACATTTAAGACATCCATAAACCAATTATCAAAGGAAGAAAGTTTATTTAGATTACGTAGCATAATAGATGTTGAAATGCATAATTGTCTTGGATTTTTCTTCCTTGTGGACTGCAAAACACCCAACCATGTGAACCATAGCCCAGTCAACCCAAACCAAGTGGACCCAACAAGCTATTCTGAGAAAAACCTATAAATTTTTTGGTCAAGGCATGAAGGGTGACTAACAAGGTCAAAGCTCATCTATGAAGAGGTTTTGGTGCATCTCAAACTACACCACGGGACCAACCTTGTCACAACAAGATCATCAAAGGTGTGGGAAAGATAGGGAGGAAAATAAGAGGGAGACTCACCACTTTCCCATCTAGAGAATCGCATAGAAAGGAATGACGGTGCATTGCACACTACACTAAGGGTCCCATTTTTTCCTTGGTCTTCTATGCTAAGTGGGATGGCAGTATGGGTCTAGGTCATTGGTCAAATAGGTAGAGGATTCGATGTATCCCATACTACACCATGGGTCCATCCTCCATCCCAAGGGTCTTAGATAATTCCCAAGTAGAGAACCTACCAAACCCAGTGGATTTTGACCTCAATCGCTTGTAGGCCATTGAAGACGAGTCTATCCACCCTAGAAGAAGTAGCCTCCAAAAATTACCACCATGTGACCTTGGTGATAATTTCAACTATCTTCTTCCCATTCCTGAGTAGCATTGGAATCAGTCACTTTTGTGCACTTAGTGAGTGTCAGTGAACCCCCTCAATACAACGGTTACCTTGAATTACCATTACCCACACAGATGGGTCCCTACCTGTGTAACCATTCCTGTATCATTTATATCTAGGGTATCCCGTAGAAACCTTCACCTCCATGACCCAAGTGATGGTCGGTAATCTCTAGCAATAGCCCAGATATCGGTCATTGGCATGGTCCAATGACTGCCTGTCAATGGTCCAAAATCTCAGAGGTTCACACTTGGGTCTTCTCTGGCTTGGTCCTATGGGTGTTTTGATAGTCCTCTTTTCATTCCTCTGGCACTCTAGTGGAATCAAGGAATGGTTTTAGGTGGCTAAATAATGTAGACACATGTAGGCTAGTATCTGCCACCCTTAGACCCTTCTTGGAGTGAGACTTACCATTTATGGTCATCCAAGGTTGCATTTACTAATTATAAGTCTCATTTCCCAACTAAATCTATAATTTCTACTTTCCTAAAAAAAATTATGATCATATTTTGGGGGAAGCGGTGTTTCCATTAAATGTTAAATGTCATCATATCACCCTTTCTATCAGTGACAAATTTATGTTTATCATTTTCTTTTCTTATCTTTTCTTACCTTTTCTTTTTTTTTCTTTTTTCTTTTTACCTTACTAAGGATCAAGTCTGATTTGAAGTTTCTCTACCTCTCTCTCTTATTTTAGCATCCTTATGGTTCATACATAGTAGATCAAATTGAACAATAGGTTGATTTATACACTAACTCATTTGACTGCAAAATCTGACAATTTTTTTTGACGAAATATGTTTAATTTGATGTATCGTTGGGTGCTTGTAAACTTTGATGTGTAATTTTCAATTTTTTTAAAGTTCATCCCTGATGTTCATGGAAATTTTGACAAACCTTGGCTTTGTCAAAATTTTGACAATTAGTTTCATCAAAATTTTGACAAACATGAAAAATAAGAAAAAAATCAAATTGTGGCCAACATAAAGAAAAGTGAGTTCACTGATTTATTGCGACAGTGTTTTGCTCTACTTGAGATAGTTTGTGGAGAACTAAGGATGATTTTCTTGGGAAAATTTTAAAAAAATTCAAGAAGATATCGACAGGTTGATGGTAGTCATTGTCTTCTTGCAGAATTCAGTTGTGAAGTCAGATTTGTAGTTCCAGGTTTGAAAATAATATTTTAAAGCAACATCTCATCAGATTTCATTCTTAGAGGTTTAGGGTTTTGAGAATTTCATGTCCAAATTTTGTTGTGTGGAATCACCATAAGATCACAACCAAGGAACATATTCTTCTGATTGTAATTATGTGATCCATAAATCTGTTGGTCATGTGGCATAGTTGTGCTATAAAAAATATAGGATGAATTCATGTGTGACCCAAGTTTAATGTAGCTATGTTGTGATAGAAATGGAGGCACACATATAATGTAGGTATCAATCATTATTGGGTGCATTCAGATTGTCTCAAGTTTAACAGGTTACGATGTAATTATAGCATGATCCAAGAGTGATTTTCTGTTAGTTTACATTCGGTTTTTTTTATTTTGTAGCTTTTTGTGTTTCTTTTTAACCTGGTTATTTCCTGTATGCTGGCTAGCATAAGGTTTTTTGTTAATAATCAAGGTTTGTAGCTTGTTGGCAGTTACTTTTCATGGGTTGAAGATAGACACTAAAACTACTAACGGATTGTCTTGTAGGTTCGATTGTCAAAGGCTAGACATTAAAACAATGTGCTTGCATTTTTAGTAGTGTAACTCACATTTTATTTTTGGTGCAATTAAAATGAACCTCTACTTTCTATGTCTGAATGTGTTTGTAAAATGATAGGGGAGTATGCTCTCACCTTGTGAAAACTTGGTGATAAAAAACCTAGACTCATTTTTATCTGTTCTTACCTGACAATTTGGTATATCAGAGTATCCTCTCCCCTTGCACTTTCGGGCGATCCTGGGTGTAAGAGAAATGGTTACCAACTCTAGAAATTGGGCTTGCCTAGGGATTTCATCACCCCAACATGACTCAAACTGGAAACGGAGCTAAGGCCAAGCTACCCCCGACTAGTATATAAATGTAAATCTTAAGGGAAAACATAAGATTGCGAGTGCGGATGTGTCATACGGACGGAGTTGTACTCCCTTAAACCTTGTTCAGCTTAACCTCTTTAGGCTGGAGTGCCACCTTAATGGTGATTAATCTCTTGCCCTATGTATGGTCACTCGAATGGGGATCCCAAACTAAAAACTTTTGTGTAGTAAGCCAAAAACCTTCTATTTGCTAGCGTAGCACCGGTCGGTGAGAAGGCATCCACACTTTCACAGTTTGTAGTAGAGGTGATCAACTCGCCATGGGAGTTTCATGGGGGTTGGAAGCTTGGTTGGCCTGAGAAGAGAGTGCACTATAAGGGAGATCTCGTGCAGCCAAGCTTCTGAATTCACATGCTACAGATATGTGGTTGGGGAAACCTGTGTGGAATCTAGCAAATATTGTCATGGCCTAACCTAGGATTGTGCTTATCTGATGTGTGTTTGCTTACATTTAAAACACTGTGCTTTTCAAGTGCTTTCTAGACTCATCACATTTACAGCTCCAAACAAAATGCTCAATATCAAACATATCAAACTTGCCATCAAAAATGACAAAACAAAAACTTTTTTTTTACAAACTGTGTCGCATTTGTCAAACCACATTTAATTTTCTGAATCGCAATCACTCTATTACATTGCATTCAACCTTTCAAATACCACATATGAATGCGTCACGACACAACTGACTTTCATTGAGTCACATCTGCTAAACTGAGTTGCATTTGTCTGATTCTGAGTCACATTTGCTCAACCTGAGCCGCATTCACAAAACTGAGACACAACTGAATGTCATTGAGTCACATCTGCTAAACTGAGTCGCATTTGTTTAATTCTGAGTCGCATTTGCTCAACCTAAGTTGCATTCACAAAACCGCGATGCAATTGAAACCTCAAACGACTCATTTTCCTATCACAATTTAAAACTTCACACAAACTCAAATCTGAAGTCTTCATCTCGTCAATTGTTTGTCAATAACTGTTTCCAATGAGACTTTGTCTGAAACCAAGCTTGAAATTGCTCAAAGTCTTGACCATTAGTTTGCATTCAACACCATAGGTTTCATCCTTCATTATTTTTTAGTTGCATACATTTGGCATTAGGTTGTCTCTATGTTCACATTTTGCATCCTTAGGATTAGGTAAATCTCAACACAATTTGCAAAATCATTGTTTTCGAAACTAGGCTCTTTTGGACTAAGTTATCAAACCCCTTTTCAGTCATTGTCCTCTTTTGTGGGATTTTCCAACTCAAAAGTCTAGTTAGGAAAATTCACTAGTCATTTCGACCTTGTCACCTTGTCATTTTCAACAAAGTCCTCTAGTAACCAAAATTGAAAACAAAGTTTGAGCTTAGAAGTGCTTAGGTACCCTTGTCTTAAATTGCATTTTAAGTTTTCACATTGCATATCTTATTCACAAAAATCCAAAAATATTAGTCATCTTAGTCATCATTTGGAATTTAGACCTTGCATAGCGTCATCAATGCATTTAGTTGCCATTCCTTTTCATTTGAGCAATATCATTTATGGTGGAAACTAGACTTCAAAAACAACAAAGACAAATGGAAAACTTTCGGCAAGACCCCACGTCCACTATCAACAATCCAATGTATGAGCCAAACTAGACCTTTGACGATCCATTTGGCAATACAAATAATCAACCTCCAACGACGACACCACACTCATCAAATAGTCCATTTGAACCATTCTTGCGTAAAGATGAGTATGGTCAAATACTCGAGGAAAACTTAGAGGTAGCAGCACAAGACCCAGAGGGGGCTCAATTTGTTAAAACAATGGCCCTTTACGACAAAGACAGATACTTGGCCATACTCTTGAGTCAAGGAGCCAAATTACCCCAAGGATTCGACATTACCATGATACAATCAACACCTCCAGACCCTAATGACAACAACATGCATAACATGTCACATAGTGGTCAACCTCCAAACACCACGAGCAATACCTTCTTTGACACCAGAACGACAATGCATGCTACCTCCAACATCCCAAACACCTCCAACACAATAAATACTACATCTATTGGAGGATCACAATCATCCACAATGCCCACAACATCCACAACACTATCCCAATCAGCTAGAACTACTCTTGGCTCCTCAGCAATATGGGCAAGTTACTCCAATCCTCTCTTGACCACTATGATAAATGCCATGGGGGCATCATCAAGTCATAACAACCCCCCCTTGATAGCTACAACCATGGGTACACTTTCGACATATCTGCTCAGTGGTCTTTCACAAAATCCTTTGGGAGGGGGCAAGGGATGTATTTTTATCCAAGGAAAACAATAAAACATTAACACAACAACACAGTCACATGTCATTTCCTCCCAAGGTACAAATACAAACATTCCCCTTGTGCAAACCCAACAATTCGCACAAGGTGGCCAAGTAACGCAACCAATGGCATCATTAACACATCATAACATTCATGGTCATCACATTCCCCAAATAACAACACACATGGCTGGGGGACGCATCCCAACCTACTCATCTAACGTTCATACTCACCAACATGCACCCAATCATAACTTTCAATATCAACAACATGTCAATCTGCACACATCATACATACCACAACAATCCATATTGCCACAATACACCAGTATTCAGGCACAACAAACAGGAACCTATGGTGTACCAAGAAATCTGACATACGGAAACACAAATGATCCTGTTATGGATGCCCTCCAAACAAGACTGATGGGGGTAGAAAAAACTATTCAAAACATATACATTTTAGGAAAGAAATCAGAAATATCATATGACCTAAATGTATACCCATTCAACATGAGCTTATACATGCCTCCATTTCCTCTGGGATATGTGTCACCCAATTTCACAAAATACAGAGGCAAGACAAACCCCATTGAACATGTTCGTGAATTTGCAACCAATTATATGGACATCGCCTATGAACAAACATACTTGATGAGACTTTTTTCTAAAAGTCTAGCAGGTCCTGCCCTTGAATGGTTTTCCACACAAAAGGATATCTAGACATGGGATGAGCTTAAACAAAAATTCATAAAAAACTACGCGTACAACATCGACATGGACACCTCCATCACTAGCTTGTGCACTCTCACGCAAGAGGATGCTAGAGAAACATTTATCCCATTTTTTCAAAAATGGAGAAGCCTTGCTAGTCGATGTCACATTGACATCCCCAAAAGGGAGAAAGTTGACATGTTTGTCCAAACACTTCAGGGGCCTCTAAAATATGCATTGCAAATACATTGTTGCACAAACTTCATAGATTTAGGCAAAAAAGGGGTCCAGATTGAGAAAGCCCTTATTGCAAAAGGAGAATTATGATATGGTTCCAAAAACAAAAATGTCAATCCAACCACCGACAAGAATAAATACTGGATAAAAAATAAACACGTAACAAATGACGGTGTTGTTGACACCAATACTGCAAACATTGTGGGTCCTGTACTGGCCCTAAAAGGGGTTCAACAACAAAACAAACCAACAACAACATCGACACCCCCTACTAATGTCCCTTCCAACAATCAAAATGGTCAAAATAATTAGGGACAGTACCGTCAGACGAGACAATTTCCTAAAGGTCGCACATACACTTCTTTGGGTGAACCCATTAAAGAAGTTCTTAAGAAATGTCTCCAGAATGGTGTCATCGTACTTCAAGAACCAAAACCACATGACCTAGGACAATTCAAACCAGCATGGTGGAATGACAATGCATTTTGTGAATACCATCGAGTAAAATGACATACAACCTCTAACTGTCAACAATTGAAAAACCTAATCCAAGATCTTATCGAAAGTCATGTCATTGAAGTAGGTGGATCTCAATTTGCCTCCAATTCAGATCATACTATCCATAAGAATCCACTGTAGGACCATGGTTCTCATAAGGATTCCACGTCAGGTCCACAGATGCACAATAATCAAGCTTACTTCGCCCGAGTCAAGTATGACTATTCTAGTGGACCTATCATAAACAATGTCCAAACTGACAATGAATACATCAATACCATTACGGTTAGGAGAGCACCCCAATGTAACACTACTACTCGCAGTGGCAAGGTTACCATAGCTGGTTCACCTCCTGCTTCACAACCCAAAATAACCATACCTGGCCCATCTGCTAAATAGCCAGAACTTGTCCCGACCACAAAGCAATGGAAACCTAAAAGTCAATTCAACCTCATTGACCAGCTAGGAAAGACTCCCGCACAAATCTATATACTTGACCTGCTTTGTATATCTCCCACACACAAAGATATCCTAGATAAAACCTTGCTCGAGTCATTGGTCCCCAAGGACATCGATGTCAATCAATTTGAAACCATGGTGGGATATCTCACCACGGCTCACCACGTCACCTTCTCAGATCAACATTACTCATCACCTAAAACCAACCACAATGATGCATTGCGCATAGAAACTTTTGTCCACAAGCACAACGTTAGACAGGTTTTAGTAGATGGCAGAGCAGGATTGAACATATGCTCCCTCAAACTGGTTAAGGCTCTAGGGTTCTCTAATGCATGTGTAGACCCAACAAAGAGTATAGTGATCAAAGCATACAATGATGAGGAACGCTCTTCACATGGCATTATCTCTCTCCCTATCAGAGTGGGACCAGTCATTGTGGACACAACCTACTAGGTCTTGGATTTGTAACTACCATATAACATCTTGCTCGGTCATCCATGGATTCATGCCTTAAAATACGTTTCGTCCACATATCACCAATGCCTAAAGTTTCCATTTGACAACACAGAAATAACCATATACGGAGACCCCAATCCCTTCCAAGATTGTACCAACCTAAGGGGTATTTCTGAAAATTGAGTGCCTATTAATCGGGAAGCACGTAGCTCCTTGTCATCCAAATACATTGATCCATCCACACTCACATCATTTTTCGCATCCACTCCATCCACGTCTTCTGCCACACCACCGCCTCTGTCAAACCCTAAGACTGAATCCACTGTCAAAATCCAAGACCTCGGTTGTGGAGAGTTCAAACTAAATACAGCATACAGCATAACAACAATACCCAAGTCTCCAAAGATGTATGGTTGGCCATGTTTCAGAATGGAACCTAGGGAAACTTTCAAAGTTCCGCCCAAAATAGTTTTTATCAAGTGGGGAGACATGAGTAATGAAGACCTTGCTGACATTACAAGATGGATCTATAAGGATACTGTCACACTACCCCCATTACCAGTTCAAAAGTATGGCAAGGGTTATGACATAATGAAGGCTAAAGGCTACGATGGTACTAGTGGCCTAGGAAGAAATAAAACTGGCCGAAGGGAACCCATAGAAACTTTTCAAATTATGAAGTATCTTGGATTAGGGTTTGGATCACCCAACACTAATGATCAATGTATCATTGGACTTTTGAGTGAGCGAGTACATGCTTCGAAAAGTGTCGAGACCACTAAGGAAACCCTCACTGAAACTGACTCCCAAGAGTGGGAATTTGGCTCAGAACGATCCCTAAGTGACTGTTGTCTTGATGATTTGTTTGTCGAACTAGGGGAACTAACCTCTAAACAATGGTTTTGGAAAACATTCAAAATTGAACAGGCACCAAATAGTCAAAGTCCCATTACCACTTCCCATGATGTACAATACCCATCATCTGAACCCCTTCAGTCCAATCCATCTGAAGTATCAGACGACATTGACAACCAGGGCTCTAAAACCTTCACCCCTTATTTTGACAACGAATATGACACTAGTGAAGGAGAATATTGGATAGAGTCTGATATAGAGTTGGATGAAGATATTCTCATCTACAACATCACTGAATCTGTCTGCATGCTTTCTACATCCTCACCCCAATTCACCAACATTCACGATGGCATTTCCTTAATTTACCCTGAGCTAGTCGATTGGGACCAACAAGGACCAACAGCCCTAGACACATTTCATAATGATGAGGCAATTGCTAAATTTATGGGATTACGAGAAGGCATACCCAGTGGGGACCACAAATCAAGATTTGCCATTGATTTAGATTGCATGACATATTTCAGTGAGACTGCTCCGTCCTCTAGTCGCAAAAGTAAAAATAAAAATAAAATAAAAAATGAAACGTCTCTAGGTGAAAACTGAAAGGCACCTTTTGACTATAAAATAATAAAAATAAAGGACGTATCTGCGGGTGAAAACCTCTCTGAGGTGCCCAAAGATGGAGGACTAGACTTTCTCCCTGTGCAACAGGAAAAATTGGCTATGCTTATCGAAGACACAATAGAGGATAACATATCAACTGCAGAAGATCCCAAGATGGTCCTCTTTGCTGCATCAATAACTGAAGAAGAGAGATCAAAATTTCATAAATTCTTTGCAGAACGAAAAATCAACTTCGCATGGTCCTATGCTGACATACCAGGATTGGACCCAGAACTGGTTCTGCACCATTTGCCACTATTACCTAATGCTAAACCAGTCAAGCAGAAGTTGCAAAAAATGCACCCTCAAGTTGCTCTATTGGTCAAGGCCGAGTTAAAAAAATTACTAGATGCCGGATTTATACGGTCTATTGACTACGCTGAATGGATTTCTAACCTGGTGCTGGTAACAAAGCCAAATGGGCTGAGCTGCATATGTACAGACTTTCGAGACCTAAATAAAGTATGCCCAAAGGATGACTTCCTTTGCCAGACATTGACTTCATAGTTGACCTCACAGCAAGATATGAGATGCTATCCCTCATGGATGGTTTCTCTGACTATAATTAGATTCACATTGCTCCTGAAGACCAGCACAAAATGGCATTTACTTGCCTATGGGGTACATATTGTTGGAATGTCATGCCATTCGGTCTCAAAAATGTAGGTGCCACATACCAAAGGGCTATGACCACAATCTTCCATGACATGATGCACAAAATAATGGAAGATTATGTAGATGACCTATTGGCCAAATCAGTAACAAGGAAAGATCATTTGAAGTTGCTCGACACAATTTTCAAGAGACTTGAAGAGTACAAAATCCGGCTAAATCCTAAGAAGTGTGTTTTCAAGGTCACATCAGGTAAACTCTTGGGATACATAGTTTCCCAAAGAGGCATAGAGGTTGATCCAGCAAAAGTCAAAGCCATCATAGACATGCCTCCGCCTAGAGGAATCAGTGAATTTAGAACTCTACAAGGCAGAGTACAATCTATTTGGCGTTTCATAGCCCAATTGGCAGATAAGTGTCACCCATTCCAGTATCTATTGCGCAAAGGTATCCCCTTTGTATGGACAAATAAATGTTAAGGAGCCTTTCAGCAAATCAAAGATTACCTACTATCAACACCAGTCCTCATGCCTCCAATTCATGGAAAGCCATTGATCCTATACATCTCAACTACTAGTTTAGCACTGGGGGCATTAGTGGCGCAAAATGATTATGAAGGAAAGGAAAGAGCCATCTATTACATCAGCCACACACTGATAGGGTATGAGTTGAACTACACAAACATTGAATGTGCATGCCTCGTTGTTGTCTTTGCATCCCAAAAACTAAGACACTATATGCTCAGTCACTAGACACAACTAGTTGCCAAGATTGATCCACCAAAATATCTCTTAAGTCGGGCAGCATTAACAGGCCGGTTGGCAAAATGGGTCATGATACTAAGTGAGTATGACATACAATATGTCGAAAGTAAGGCAATAAAAAGATAGGTAATAGCAGATCAACTGGCGGATGCACCGATTCAAGTCACTCATCCACTAGTAACTGATTTTCCCAATGAGTCCATTTTCATGCGAAACCGGAAATACCATGGAAACTATATTTTGATGGGTCTCATACTAGTCATGGCTCAGGCTCTGGAATCTTGTTTATCACACCACAAGGGGATTCAATTCCTAAGGCATTCCGGATCACTTTCCCTTGTACAAACAACATTGCCGAATATTAAGCACTAGTCACATGTCTCAAAATGGCAATTAAATGGAAAATTCAGACGTTGCTTGTATTTAGGGATTCCCAGCTCATTATCAACCAAGTGAATGATGACTATGAAACAAAGGATGAGAAGTTGCTTCCCTACAAGAGGATGGTGGATAGTTTCCTGACATACTTCCAATTGATTTCTTTTGAACAAATCCCTAGGACACAGAATAAGGCGGCTGATGCAATGGCTACTATTGGTTCTCTCTTGAACATCCCTCAAAATGTGTCACAATTTGAGTTCTTAATAAAACAACTTTTAATGCCGACATATGATATCCCAAAATTAGAAATGGTTTGCAAACTTGTTGGTCCCAACTCTCCCTGGTATCAGGATATTTATGATTACCTAAAATCTCAAACCCTTCCACTGAACCTGTCCAATAACCAAAGGAAGTCCATCCAAAAATTTGCAAGGTATGCCATTGTCAGTGACACCCTTTACCGCAGTAGTTTAGACGACACCCTCCTTAGATGTCTCGACACCAATGAAGCATGTATGACCTTACACGAAGTGCACGAGGGTATATGCAGGTCTCATTCGAGTGGTCCTACTCTAGCTAAGAAAGTAACAAGACTTGGGTATTATTGGCCGACCATTGAAAAGGATGCAATTGAATATGTCAAGACTTGTCGCAAATGTCAGATTCACAGTGATTTGATCTATGCTCCAGCACAGGAACTTCAACCAATCACTTCTCCTTGGCCCTTCGCTCAATGGGGACTCGACCTCATGGGTAAAATTCATCCAACCTCATCCAATGGC
Organism: Sequoia sempervirens; assembly: GCA_007258455.2. Classification (NCBI taxonomy): domain Eukaryota; kingdom Viridiplantae; phylum Streptophyta; class Pinopsida; order Cupressales; family Cupressaceae; genus Sequoia; species Sequoia sempervirens. The sequence goes on along the minus strand of VDFB02281492.1, from coordinate 801,725,931 downwards.
CACAAATTCATTATCACCGCCACTGAGTATTTTACGAAGTGGATTGAAGCCATTCCATTGACATATATTACCGGCAAACAAATATCCAAGTTCATCCTTAACTACATCATTTTCCAGTATGGCCTTCTGCAATCCATCATCACTAACAATGGACGTCTATTTAAGAACGAAGAAGTTTAGGAGTTATGTGAGCGATTTCACATTCAACACCATTTTTCATCTCCCTACTACCTACAAGGAAACAGTCAAGCTGAGGCATCAAATAAAACCATTGTCAAAATCCTCAAAAAGACTGTCAACGACACTGGCCATGACTGGCACATACAACTCAACCTTGCTTTGTGGGCTTACAAAACTAGCATTCGTATGCCTACAAGAGCCACTCCATTTGCCCTAGTCTTTGGTGTTGAGGCCATCTTTCCCATTGAGGTTGAAATTCCTTCGTTACGAGTCTCCCTGAAGGGTCTAACTAATGAAGAGAAGTATCAACAATCACGCTTGCACGAGCTCAAAATGCTGGAAGAAAGAATGAAAAATTCACTAAACCATCTCCAAGCATATCAAAACCATCTTTGTCGCAGCTACAATAAGAAGGTTATGGTCAGAAATTTTGACATTGGTGACCTAGTTCTCATGCAAAACCCCAAGAACCAAGCTGACATAGAAACGCTGGGAAAGTTTGAACCAAACTGGTTGGGTCCCTACATTATCATATCTTCTTTCGGTTCTCGAGCTTATCAGCTGGACACACCAGATGGAGAATAATTGATAGAGCCCATCAACAGTTTACATCTCTGAAGGTTCTATGCATAGCATCAAAGGATTGAGTTGAAAATTGTAAAATACAAAAAAAAAAAAATGATAAAAAAAATTGTCACTGATCTTGGCACCACAAAAAAAAAAAGTCAAGAAAATAGTAAAGAGAAAAATGATTCATTCAATAGTGAAAACTTGGAAAAAAAGCGCTTTGGACAAGTACCATGGTGAAAACCTGGCAAATAGGTGCCATGCGTAGTCAATTATTGCTCTGCCATCTAATGTCACTTTGTCTACCTTGGCCTAAGATGAAAGGTATTTCCACCATTATCATGCATATCGCCACCATACCATCCTACTTGTCATGGTTAATAAACGATTGACATCAAGTCCTCACGACTGTCCATCTAGTAAACCGGCAGCATCCCGTCCATGTTCCTTAAAAAAAATGGCTAAGTCTTGGATTTGACTGGGGGCAAAAAAATTTATCATGAAACTACAGTGTATGTCGCACATGATCTGGCAATTGGCAAAAAGTTCTGAAAAAAGACAAAAACATCGTAAAAAGTCCTAAAAAAAGACAAAAACATCGTAAAAAGTCCTGAAAAAAGACAAAAACATCATAAAAAGTCCTAAAAAAAGAAAAAACATTGTAAAAAGTCCTAAAAATAGACAAACATTGTAAAAAGTCCTAGAAAAAGACAAAAGCATTGCAAAAAGTCCTGAAAAAAAGATAAAAACATCATAAAATGTCCTGAAGAAAGACCTAAAAATCATAAAACGTCCTGAAGAAAACCACAAACAAAACATCAGACTGCTCGAAGATCGCAAACACATTGTCATCTCTTGTCAAAGTCAGTCATATCAATCAGTCTTTGTCATTTGTTCGAACTACGTTGTCTCTGCACATTTTCTACATAGGCAAGACTCACATTTGAGTCCCTCGGACATTAGGTTAGTCCATTTAGGTTTGGCAAAATAAAATCATGATTCAAACTTCTGTCCTTTGGACAAAGTCATTGGTCATGTCGAACTACGAGGTCTCTGAGTGTATGATGTAGGCAAGGCCATATGTCGATGAGCCCCCAAGGCTGCACTAGGTCAGTCCATTAGGGTTCATGACACTACACTGGCACACACGTCATAATATCTTCGAGACAAAGCGAATCACTCTCAAATGGGTAAACTCCTAAGAACAAATCATAATAATCAGTTATTTCAATATGACAATCTCATCAACAGGTCAATCATATCATCATGACAATATCGGCATATAGTCAAACATAAGTCAAACTTGGTCAAAGAAAGTCAAATCATCATAACCTATCAAACTGTCAACTTTAGGTTAATCTTCAGATGTGTCCTTCTGAAAGATAGCCTCGGTCATTCATACCTTAGGATGTGTCCTTCCTAGGCATCATCACTGTCATTCGACATTTCGCGGGATCCTCTTGGCATCTTAGGATCACTCCTCTTAACATCATCTCAAGGGACCCCTTTTGACAGTTAGGGATCAAATCCTCTCGACATCAACATTATTCAAGATGTGTCCTTCCTGAATTTGGCAATTTTGGAAATTTTTCATCTGGGCATCATCAACACTTTGACACTCTGGCATCTCATCATTATCAAACTTGACATCTTCACATCAGAACAATGGATATTTAGACGCACTTGGCAAACACTTGACCTTGTCTTTTGGTTTTTTATCATGTTATTAGTTTTTCAGCGAGATCCCAATAATAGGATTTAGAGAAGCAACGACGTATCATGACGATTGGCATGCATGACTACTAGTTTCTCAGCGAGGTCTTGATTCTAGGATTTAGAAAAACAACGACGCATCATGATAAGGGCTCTATTTTTATATTTTGACAATCATGTTGCTAGTTTCTCAGGGATATCCTGGAAATAGGATTTAGAGAAGCAACAACGTTTCATGATTTGTCCTTGTCTTTTTCTACTAGTGGTTGATTATGAAAAAAAGACTGGGGCAATCTCACTCTTAGTATGAGTCATGATCATCCTTGTTTACGATTTCTTGTCTTACGTGATGGTACAAACTTGCACACCTTGATCTATGTCATATCATGGTGTTTGTTGTCCATTACAACAATCTACCCAATGATGATTAAGAGCAATAAATATTAAAGTCCTACAGTAAAGCTTTGAAGGATCTGGTCTAGGAATTAACATGCATTTTCTTCGGTCTGGTCATCTTCTCTCACCAGTCTCGTCGTCTTCTCTCGTCCATCTCACGATGATATCCTATGACATCCAAAAGCATAAGTGCATACATGATCATATAAACATTGCATTAGGTCCATACATACATCATCCATAGTATTAAATCATATACATAATCACAAACAAGTGCATTAACATAATCAACATGACATCCATTTACTAAATACATTATGCACATCATTATCATTATCATCTCACATAAATAAGCATTGCATCATCATGGCATCAAAATCATAAATAAGCATCATAGGACATACATGCTACATCATAAATCAACATCATACATCATACATATCATAATACATTAAATCAAAGAGCATCACATAACACATGTAGGCCGCATCAAAACTACATCATCATATACTATCATCTCAAAAATGTACAAAGTGATAGGATAAAGTCATCGGATATCCCAAAAATGGAGCTCGCAGGCTCAATAATCTATACATAGTGTGTTATAATAACAAAATGCCCCTAGGGTAGACTCTCATCATCCCCTCGTGGTGATGAATGTGGCGGCTGCAACTCTGAAACTGGGACTGAACCGATAGGCAGACCTGTCACAACCTCTACCTGTGCCACTAGTGGAACTGTGAATGAAGGCATCATCTCTATGGCAACAAATACCTGTGATGTCACTACGGCCTGACTCTGAGAAGTCGATCAATCAACCACTGGTGGCTGTCCCTATACTGATCTCTGCACTGAACAAGTCGACCCATGGTTGTGACCCGAATGGTGACTCGGCGTGTGCCAGCATGAGTGATGTGACCTATGCACTGATGTGTGCCCTATCGAGGTAGATCCTCCGACATTGGTGTGACTCCTGCTGCCACTGGCACTGCCTGATCTATGGCCACTACCTATCCTCATCTGTGACCGTGACAGGGTTGGATCCTATTGCTCAGGTGGCACTACCTACTCATATAATGTATGATAATGCCCCAATCTCCTACTCACTCTAGACAACTCGTGAGCCATGTCCCCTACGAGCCCTGTGTATAATGCTGCAAACTGTGTGCACCACTGAGCTGAATCCTGCTGGTGGATCACTGCCTGATCCCGCTCTACCCCGGATACCTCTAACTCAGACTGCAATTATCTGACTTGTCCCATGCTCTCATCTAATCTCTGCTATAAATTAGCCACCCTTTGATCTGTCATGGCATCCTGAGGCAACGCTGAACTAGAGGGTATCTCCTCCTCTCCCTCCACCATCTGCCATCTAAGGAGTCTCTTGGCCTCATCCATGGAATCATCCTTGTCATCATTGTACTTTACCACATCCTCTGCCACCTCCTCCTCTTGTCCCCCAACCTCCACCTCCTCCTATCTCCCCACCTCCACCCCCTCCTCCTGCCTCTCCACCTCTGCCATGTCCTTTGCCACATCCTCTGCCACCTCCTCCTCCTGTCTCTCCTCACCCTCTCCCTCCTATCAGGGCTGCTCCTCTCTCTCCCCCTCCTCGCCAACCTCGAGAATAGTGTCTAATGCTACCCTCGTCACATGTGGGTGCACCCTCCAAACCTGTCTCTGCGCATCTCGTCGTTGCCTCTGGCCATCTCTGCTATCATCCCCACCTCTGCCTCCGTCTCCACCCCTGCCTCCATCTCTACCTCTGTCTCCACCTCTGCCTCTGTCTCTACCTTCACCTCTCCCCCTGCCTCCATCTTTGCCTCTGCCACCTCACCTGGCCTGTAGCACATGAGGAATAACTGATCGTCTGTCCACTGGCGCTGGCCCATCTAGATCCGTCAATGGCATTGGCCTGTGTGTCTATCACCATAAGTCATAATCGGCTATCATCCAAGGATCGGCTGCTCCTCCCCTCCATCCCCATGCTTGGGCTACTAGCCCGTAAATATGCTATTCCGTGAATGCCACTGGAATGGTTGGTCCCCAAGCATACTCTCTGGAAGATCGGGTGTACTTGGCTGTCCCTGCAGGTACACCTTGCTGCTCTCCAAACTGCCTTAGGACATGTTGTGGTAAATACATCTCAATAATCAGGGAAGTTTGCACTGTCCGGCCAATCAAATACTAGTACTATCTGCAAAGGCTTAAGTGCTCTACCTCATCATCCCACTATCTGCAGTCTCGATATGACCTCTAGATAAAGGAAATCATCGTGTCAATCTGATGCTGCCACCAACCTGTCTCACCCATCTGGGTTTGCTGTAAGGCACTGGCATAGTAATAAGCATAGGGCATACCGTCGACCAACTGTGGTCTATCAATCAGTGGAAAAAATATGGATATGTGCTCCCAGGCCCATATCATCATCAACGTAGTCCCACAAGAGATGCTCTCTCCTCTCCTATAGGCAATATCATTCAGCTAATGGTAGAGTGTCCCTAGTAAGCAAGGACCCCAAGCATAAACGGTCCTGTCTCATCTCATGCCAACCAGGATGTCTCCCCAGCCAATAGGAAATTTGTGTCCTCGATGATCAGAAATCAAGATCCCCCCAATCAGAGTCACAAGGAATGCATCAAAGTGACCATAGTGATCCGCCATGAACTCCCACCTATTCTCATAACCCTGGATGCCCAGTCCTACACCGTAATCTCGGTAGTATGCTTGAAAGGTCTGCTTGTCATGTCAAAAATCGTAGACGATCCACTCCCCTAAGATCAACACTCGCCGAATCTGATAGATGTCCTCCAGAGTAATGGTAGCCTCACTTGTCGGTAGGTGGAATGAGCAAGTCTCTGAATGCCAACGCTCACATAGTGCAGTCAGTAATCCCCTGTTCGCCCGAATGGCAGACATGTAGGCAACGTAGAACAACCCTAGTCGCATCAATCGGCATTGCTCCCATGGGCTCAGCTGGTTGGCAAACCGAAATGTGGTCGGTGTGCTCTCTTGTGTGTAGATAGGGGCAAGCTACCTCTGCAAAAAGGTGAACAATATATCAGTACTTTCTACACAACTATCAGCATAATCAAAAGCATTAACAGTTTCACAAGTATCACATTTGGTCTCAGTACAAGAAAAGAAAAAAATCAAATGCATCGCGTTATTTTAATTGCGTCGCAAATATTCAAATGCATCGCAACATGACAGTTGCGTCGAGTGGTTGCCCAGATGCTTCTCATTATGGTAATTGCGTCATGAATTTTGGCAATTGCGACACAGGATGGTGAATGCGTTGCTAAAATGTGCAATTGCGACACAAAATTACACTTGCAGCATTTCAATACTCATATGCAATTTGGTTAGGTGAATGCATCACAATTTTTATCAAATGTGTTGCAATTCCTCACCCACCCTACGATTAGCTAGTCATTCCTGTCGCGATGCATCATATGTGTCGAACGTGCAGACGATTGCGGCTTACACAAATGTAGTTGTGTCGTGGTGTAGTTGTTGTTTTCCCTAGAAACTTAAATTTGGCACACAAAACAAAAAAATTACAAAGAAGGACAAGGGTACATACCGCTGGCTCTGAGCCCTCTGGCCATCTGAATGTCCATACGATCTCTCCGCGATGCTCTGTCACTAGAATCACCATCCTCGTTGGGCTCCTTTTCGCTCTGGGCTCTTGAAGTTTGCAAAGTAAATAGTAGAAATGAATTGACTTTTACCCCTTTCTCAACCTATTTATAAAGTCAAAATGACATTTCTCAAACGAGGTTATTACTGGAGGCTCATTTGACCAACTTTGACTTCCTTGTTACCTGCTTTAAACATTTTAGAATTCAAAACCGACTGTGCCATTGTTTTTCTGGTCATCGAATTGATTTATCGAGACCCTTTACAAATCTTTCTGTCGCCGACCCAAAATTTGAAAAATTTCTCGAGGGGGCAATGATACTCCGTACCTTTACTGGGGCATATTTTGACTTATTTTCTTTGTCACAATGTGACAAGCGACATTATGACAAAGAGGGGCAAAATGTAGACACCTAAAAATGACCTAGGCTTGCAAGCTTCATTTTTACCACTTCCGTCCTAGCATAATTAAGACATTTAATTATGTCCTTGGTCCACATTCGACTATTAATTAAATAATTTATAATTGTTTAATTAATTCATGTCTTTGTATTCTTCATGATTATTAAATAAATAAATTTTATTTATTTATTAAATACGTCATTAATTGTATAAGTCTTCCCTTAATTAAATAAATTTCTTAATTTATTTAATTACCCTTGTCATTTATTTCTTCTTGATTATTAAATAAATTTTATTTATTTATTTAATGTCACTAACTATCATAATTAAATGAATTGATTAATTTATTTAATTAATTAATCTTATCTGCTAAATTAAATAATTATCTTTAATTATTTAATTGTCAAAATTAATATTCCTCTCATTTTAAATAAATGAAATTATTTAAAATGTCATCACAATCTTAACTAACAGTCTATTTTGGTAAATAATCTAAAAAAGATTATTTATTGTCTCACAAAATCATTATTTTGAATTAATTTAATTCAAAATAGTAAATAATCTAAAAAAGATTATTTATTGTCTCACAAAATCATTATTTTGAATTAATTTAATTCAAAATAGTAACTAATCTTCCAAAAATCAACTAATCAGGCAGATTCATGATTTTCCAAATCTGATCTTCAGTCCAACTCTTATCTTCTTGATTTTTTGAATCTCACAAATCAGGCAGTCTTTATCTTCTTGATTTTCGAAAATCCTTATTTTCTAATTAATTTATCTCATTTATCCTCCACTATCGATCCAATTATCTAAGATATTATCTTGACCGTTCGATTAATGAATTTTCCCTAACCCTAATTAGGGATTCTCAGATTTAATCTAGACCTTTCATTTTAGGTTTTCATCATGAATTAATCTCACCCATCCATTCAAAATGGCATTTTCTATAAAATGCCATTTTCCTCTCACTTTTCGATTAGACACATTCACTTTAGACACTCTTGCACTTGCACACTTAGGCTTTTCATTACAATTATTATCTTTTATTTAATCAAGTCTTAGCATTGTTTAGGCATAAAAATTGTCAATCATAGGCATTTAGGCATAGGCTTTAGACATTTTATGCAAATCCTTCAAAGCTTGGTGTAGGACATAGACATACATTTGCAGATTGCTCGTATGACGAATCTGAGGGCAAAATATCATCCAGCAAGCAAGAAGGTACTATGGAGGTAATCATGGAGAACTCGATTTACAGGTATAACTGTTTATTGTTTAAATTCCTTTGTACTCAATAGGTCTTTGGATTTTTGTCTTTTATATTAATTTGATTGATCTAATCTAAACCTTAGAAAATTTCTCTTAGTTACAATTACCTCTTGCTGTAATAAAGAGCTTATAACTCTGGTTGATATGTAGAGTGGTTGTGTTATATCAATTATGTAGTGCATTCAAGCACAACCCATGTTTAATGGGCTATTCTAGAGAGTGGTCAAGACTTTCTAAACCTTATGAATATTACTTAAAAGTGTATAGCTTAAACTACAAACCAAGTTTGTTACATACTTGAATGCAATCTTGGGTTACTGCAAACTATAATAATGTGATCTACTAATAACCATTATGGAAAGTATTAAAGCAAGACCCATGCTATATAGGATGCATTTCCTTGATCAAGTTTACATACCTTAATGATCAAACACAAGCTTCCCATGCACTCTAGGATACAATCCAATATCATACCACAACTTTCTCAAGACAACTAATTTTTTGACCCAAGATTTAAGGTTGTTTTTTAATACCAATAGAAGCATTGGTAAGAGCATGATAAGGGTACAAACCCTATGCCTCCGTAGAAATATAAACAATAACTCTAGCAGATTAGTGAGGTTACAATACCAGAAAGATTGAGACATTGTAGCTAATAACAAAATCTTGCAATCTAAAGATTGTATCCAATAACAAGCACACTATGTAGCTTAGTGACATTTGTAAATGCAATCTATGGTAAGAAGAATGACAGTCACTTGAGATGTGATAGTCAAAAAGAGGTTGAGCAGTGACAAGATAATAAAGCTCAAACCTTGCATAGTAAAGTGGAGATTTTAACTGTGAGTTTCCTTACCCCCTTGCTGACCTTAAGGGTTTTTCAAATGATTTTGGTAGTGTTAGACAAGTAAAATGCAATCAAGGAATGACTATCCAAATGAAGTAACAATGGTAATCATAGGTTCAATGTTTCTTCTTTGCCATTAATGTATAATGGAGGTAGTGGATTGCATGTTTGAGCAGTGTTTTAAGATTCATCAAAGATGGGAGAATAGTGAATAATACCTTGTGGACTATGAAATAGTGTCAATAAGGTTGAAGGATCTTAAGATCTACAATTCCATGAAACAATGAGTCCCATGTAGTAAGTAGGTAGTATATAGGGCATAGTTTTATTTTATAGAAGGATGCTCATGAAAGGAATCTTCAAGTGATAGTGAGTGAGTTGTTTGATATTGTAGCTAAGGGTGCAATACCTAGTCTTAAAGGAAGTTAGAAAAATAATAAATGTGCAAAAAAATAAAATCGTACACAACAAACAATTCACAATGTTATCTTGCATAATGCCTTGAGTTTGAAGACAAAAATCTCATTGTATCTTGATGAAAGTGGTGGCCTTAATGGTCAATCACTAGAAACCATGATTTTAAAACATGCTATTGTGCTTATGGAGGCAACATTTTAAGCAAGGTAGTGAGTGGTGGTTTGAAACAATGGCAGGTATGAAGGACTTGCTTTATATGCATACTATGCAGTCTAGCTTAAGACAACGTTCTTAAAAGAGAGTGAAGGTGCATTATGGAACTCAAGGGTTACTATGAAAAGGATTAAAGAAAAGACTGAGATCTATTTAAAAGCCATGGCCATGAAGATATTAAAGATGTCACATGCAAAACCCTAATAGTTGGAGTAATGAATACAGTGCCAAAGAGGATAGTGTGCTGGGGAAGATTTAGGAGATCTCCACATTATCTAATTACAGGGAAATACATCATTTATTTATTTTTTTAATTAAAAGAAATCATTCTAAACCCTATATAGGATACATTGATACTTCAACAGCCTCTGAAGGAATTTGAGATTATGCAAATATATGTCAAGTAAATACCTAGATTACAAATACTAGAAGGAACAATGTAAGATTTGTTGAGCAGAGCAGGAATGAGATAAGCAACAATAAATCCTATGCCTCCTTTCACGCACATCTCACCGTTCTCTGTCATTCTTTACTGAAACACTTCTCCATTTTTGCGGTCTATGCTTGAAAATAATGTTTTGATGAAGGTTTTAGAGTATGTTTATTAAAATTAAAACTCCATTCTAGTGGGCTACGCCTGAAAATAAGATTTTGACAAAAGTTTTAGTGTATGCTTATTAAAGTTTTAGAGTATTTTGGCAGGCTATATTCTTGATTCCTTAAATTATTTATTCAAATGGATTGTGACTAAATAAATTACTAACTATTTAGTCATTTTTATTTGTGTGACTAAATAATTTTTAATCAAGGACCAAACCAGTAATTTATTTACTCATTTATAGCTGAGTTACAAAATATGAGTAGAATTTAGTCATTTTTAGTTGTTGTGACTAAAATTTTTAGTCACCAAGTTATTTATTTTCCAAATTCTACTAGTGTGTGCTTCCTTGTGTGATTAGGGCTCTCTCAATGTTGAGGGCACTAGGGATAAGCTCGTCATAAGAAGTGACACATTGCATCTTTAACTAAAGGGTAAATCCGTATTGACATTAGCAATTATGATTCTAACTTGTTGCTTCTTAGGAATGGGTCACTTGCTCTTACTAGCTGGCTACCTCCATCATTGTAGGTGAGGATGCCAAATCTGCAAATGGTTAACAACCTTAACATAATATCATCATGTTAGTCATTTAAAACACATTATTGTAAACATCCTTATGAAATACTTAACCATGCTAAAATATGCAAAACTAAATAGAACAAAATAACTAATTGCAAGCATATAAAAACATGATCAAAACTTTATCTCATATTGGATTGGTGCTATTGTGGAAAATAGCCCTTTCCCAACCCTTGATAATGCCAATGATGATGATGCATTGGAAAAAATCAGTTCTCAAATGAAGAGAGTGACTTTGCATAAGCTTTGTAGGTATGAAATGCTAAGATATGGATTCAAATGACAGTGATATGGAGAAAGATCTAAAGATTGTGGAGGATTTGAACAATAGAGGAGGCCTCTATTTATTGTCAAAAGTGATAAAAGAATGCCAAACATGGAGGATGTGGAACTAAAAACAAACCAATGAAAAGAGGCCACTTGTCAACTTGTCATAGGTTGGAGGATGAGCACATTTTGGTCAATGTGCCAAAGAGAGGGAGATTTCAAATTTGAATTTGAGAGACAAGATGAGTTAAATGCTAAGCTTGACTTGTGCAAGAGACATGTAAGAGCTTATTAATTGCTTTGTTGGATGTACATGCCAAATTGGGGGGAGATTCAAACTTGGATCTAATATTCTCCCTTTATGCCAAGTTGAAAGAAAATAAGGATTTTATAAATGAATTAAAATGATTTATGGGTGCAAGTGGGAAAAGCTAGAGGATGTGATGGGTGGTTAGATTAGATTTAATCCTGATTTAGTTAATTAAAAAGAGGATTAGGTGATTTGACATTTTTTCTTTAGATTTAAAGATTAAACTAAATCAAAAAGGAGATGAAAGATGATAAAGATTTAGTTAAATAAATATTTGATTTATTTAGCTAAGGGGGATAATGATAAGATTAAATTAAATAAAGTTGATGACCTTTAGGAGATTGAAATTGATTTACCTGATGAATGGATGAATGTGAATTTGATGTATTTAATGAGTGGATGAATGTGAATTGAGTGCATAATGCTAATTTCAGGTGTCTACATTTTTCCCCTCTTTGAAGCAATGTACTTGTTGCATTGGTTCAAAGAATAACTTTCCACGATCAAAATTCAAAAAATTTCTAATTTTTTAGATGCCCCAGCTGAAAGTACACTGGTACATTTCCCCCTCGAGAGATCGAGAAAAAAGATTCAATTTGAGGGTCGATCTCACGATAAAGAGGTTCAAAATGGATGGTTATGGATGATGATGCAAATGAGATGGTTTTAAGAGGCTTAGAATAACAAATCTATATTATCTTAAACAATTTAAATGATGACATGATGTGAGATGGATGAGATGGATGATGTGATATGCCATGATTATGCAAATGTATTATTTTATGAGATGCTTAGACTAAGAAATATTTATTATGATGATGATGCAAATGCAATGCATGTGAAATGATCGATGTTTCCTATTATGTATGATATGAATGATATGTGGTATCTGACAGTTTTTTGGATGCAGGATGGATGCATGATGGATGCATTGGTGATGTTATGTTAGCACGGAAATGAGATGATGACAAGAGGATCCCACAAGTCCATGATTTGACGAGACTTTATTAGAGATGATGATGATGATGATAGATGATGATGATTTGCTTATCAAGGATTGAGATTTTTAAAGGGCCACTTACCTTATGTTTGATAATACACATGGATACGATGCATCAAGGTATAAGAACTAGGATGGCGTTGTACCTAGTGCGATGGAATTTTGACTCGAAAAATAGATAGGAGTATTCTTGTTCACACTTGACATCACGAAAACCTTGCTAGGACATACCTAACAAAGCAAGTATTCACCAAGTTATTTTACAAAAACGTCCAACAAGCATAGCGGACAAAAGATAATGATCGTTGCTCCATTCCTATCTCTCTAAATCCTTCATTCGGATATCATCAAGAGGTCCTTGGACTGAGCACCATAAGATAAATCAAAAGAAAAAATCAAGTACGCAAACAAGTCGATGTTCTTCATACCTCTAGCCAAAGGGATTTGTTTTGATAGGATAAGAATCCAAGTGATATCCAAAATGATGCCCATTGTCAGAACAATATATCCTAGGACATGCATTGTATAGGATGATGATGGTTTGATAAGTTGGTTGATAGGCTATTGATATAAGGTTGATTGACATGTTTGTGATTGATCAAGAGTTTGATTTTGCGTTCAATGATTTGTTGTTTTGATTTTGATTTTACGATTGAAGCTTGCTTTTGCTAATTGTTTTGATTGTTTCTATTTTTTTTGCCAAAGGATGAAGGTGACGATCAGTTTATTATGGATGATTGATTATTGTAGGTGAAAGAGAAATGGGACGGGTGGATTTTTTCAAATATTTGGATGTTTTTGATGTTTTTGGAATGTTTTGAGGCTTTTTTTGGTGTTTTCAAGATTTTTCAAATCTTTTGATTTTTGATTTTCCAATGTTTTTGGATTTTGTGTTTTTTGAATGTTTTGGATGTTTTGGATTTTTTTGATGTTTTGGATGTTTTTGGATTTTGATATGTTTTGAATTTTTTTTTATTTCTCGCATGATTTTGACTATTTGGATATGGATATGTGATTATATCAGTGCTTTTTTGGGGATTTTGTTGAAGACCAAGCTAAGGTTGATTGATCGAATTGATGGATTGATGATGATGATAAAATTGTTGAGGATACACAACAATGCAAGGATTTTATTGATCAAGATTGATGGTGATAACATTGTTGAGGACGCACAACAATGCAAGGATTGATTGATGATGATAACATTGTTGAGGATGCACAACAATGCAAGGATTGATTATCAAGATTGATGATGATAACATTGTTGAGGATGCACAACAATGTAAGTATCGTGTTTAAGCAACACAAGGATATCCTAAGATGATGATTTTTTGATTGGATTTGAATGATCATGATTGATGAAGCTTGATTTGGAACAAAATTTGTTCGAATGATTTGATGTGACGTTTGAAGTGCAAATTAGATACGACTAATAGTGATTATTTGGATTGATGTTCGATGAAAGATGAAGCTTGATAAGGAATGTCTTCTTGTCAAAATATGCCATCAGCTAGTGATTTGGATTCTGGATCACAAATGCTTTGACCAGTTTGGTTTCATGTTTTCCAATCTTCAAATCGCCACATAAGTTGGAGGATATAGATCAAGATTTATTCTCAAAGCAAGATGTAAATATTTGCCCCCAATGTCTAGCAATGTATGGAATGCGATGGGTGGATGTTTGGATAGGTGTATGGATGGATGGATATGGTAATCACGCAAAGGATGCTAAGGATTATCTTGCGATAAGATATAGTGTTCAGATAAAGAATGCCCATTTGGATAATGCTTCATGGCTCAGATAATGCTGCATAGGATATGATCAATGAAAATGACCCATGTCAAGATGTTTACCATAAGCAAGCGTAAAGGGTGCCCCAAACTTTCATCAAGATCAAGATAACATGGATGATGGACGCAGATAGATGCAAATGGATTGGATAAATGGTTCATGGATGAATGGATTTATTATGGCTGAGATGGATGGAATGTTGGATTTATTATGGATGGGATGAGATGCTTTCATCTGAACTGGCGCACGTAGATGCTTGATTCCACACATGATGCCTATTTTCTAGGTTTTCGTCATGGTCTTGCCCAAAGCGCCACCATAGTGGTTTTCACTAGAGGATGATTTTTTTCTCTTTACTATTTTCAATCCTTTTTCTAATTTTTTTGGATTTTCATATTTTTTGATTTTGATTTTTATTTTTTTTGAAATATTTTAAGCTCATGCTGAATCACTAGGTGTTGCTGATGTAGATGCCCCCATCATAATGTGCCATCAATATCCTGCTTGAAGAAGCTTATTTGCCAAGATACATGCGCTTGAATGCAACTTTTGTGATTCTTGATCTGCTTTATTGATATCGAGGTTAACTCTGTCTCTATGTGTACATCGTGATAGAGTGCCTTTAGAATCCTTATGATGAAGGGTTGCTGCCAATACATGGTCAATTTGAGAATTAGATATCATGCATGGAGGCATGGATGGAGTGTGTTTAGGGATAAGAGATGGATTGGTTGATATTTTGGAACCTTTAACTCTCCAAACATGGGAAGATGAGCAATGATGGGTGGATACAAAAGTGTACGCAGAATTAGGACCAACTGCTTGATACACTTTGTGCGTTGCTTTAAAAGCCTGATTTTTCTTTTGTGGACATCTTTGATGGATACTTTTCCCTTTTTTATTTTTCCCAGTTTCTTTGACTAATGGAGTTTGATAGGGATGATCTTTCTTTCTACTTTTTGGTATCCATTTGTATTTGATTTGTCCATTATGCTTTCTAGCTTCTTTTTCTTTGATAACATTCTTTGTACTTTGATTCAATTCTTTATTTTGACATTGGTCCCAATTCGTGGATGGGGTGATGGGTGAAAGAAGATTATGATGTGACTAGTTGTAGTATTGGCATCGGTTTCATCATAAGGATTCTTCATGCTCCCTATGTTAACGTTTTCTTGAGACGAAGTTGTCCCCAATATTGTGGAAGTAGTACCTTCATGCTTTGATTCTTCCTATTTTGAGATGTCTTGTTCAGTAAACATGCTCTAACAAATGACTACTATAGATGACACTATTTCAATTTTTCGCTCTGCTAACTCTAGATTATACTGTTCTATCTGACTTGATTCCTTGAGTGGATAATGTTGGATATCTTTATTCATTATTTCCTTAGTTTGAATTTGTGATATATCTGATACTATTGTTGAAAACTCTGTTTGATTGTAGGAATCAATAACCTGCTCTTTTTGTGTAATAATATTACGAGTAAAGGGATTTTGTTATGAATGAAGATCATCTACATGTCCATCCATGGAAATCCTCTCATGGGTAGATGGAGGAGTATGTGCATCTTGCATAAATAGGAGAGTGTCCATTAGATCATTGTAGTATCTTGGAGATACAAATTCTTGATTTTGAATGATTTTAGAGTCGCTTTCAACATTCTTTGGATCAATTTCTTGACATGGGTCAATTTCAAAGGATGGATTGCTTACAAATGGTTCTTGGATGTCATCATTAGACATGGTAAGTGTTTCAATATCCTCAAGTGTCGAGTTTAGGGTTCCTTCAGTATCTGTAACCATGAGGTCGAAGGATGTCAACATGTCTTGGAAAGGACCATTGCTAGACTTTGGTGAAATATTTTGATCATGCTTTGGAATAAACTTTTGAGATATGTCCTCTAACTCATAAGGTGATGTAGAGACATTTTCAATATGATCATTGGTCAATGGATCATGCATTATGTCAATAGAATCAAATAATTTTAACACTCATTGAAATAGATCACTAAAAAGTGGCTCTTGATGTATGGTGAGTTGATCATCAAATGAGGTGGAAATGTCTTTAATGTGCTCCTTAATTGAGAGATCTTGAACATTTTTTTCAAAAATTGTGGCAAAGAGATTGTGAATGTCTTCAACCATAGAGTCAAGTGATGTTGACATTTCTTGAATTGGATCATTATCAAGTATTGTTGGTGGATTTTGATCATGATTGAAAGTGACTCTTGACCTATGTTGATTTGATCTTCAAATGAGATAGAAACATCTTCAATGTGATCTTTGATGGATAGATCTTGATCATTGTTTTCAACAATTGTGGTTTGGAAATTGTCAATGTCATCACCAGTGGTTATCATTTTTCGTGTTTTTTCTTGTGTTTGTTGGGTAGCTTGAGAGGCTTGGATAGCTTGAGAGGCTTGTTGCACTTGTTGAGCTCATGTTGCTTGTTGCATGGCTAGATATTGTTGGATGGCCTTTTTGTAGGTCTGGTGAGATTTTAGCACAATGTTATATTGTCTTGCTGCATTTGGTTTTGGAGGTAGTGGTGATGGATTTCAAATTGTGTGGGATGAAGTGATAAGTCATTGAGATATGTTTGGAGTGATCATGAGGGTTTGAGATATGATGGGATTGATCGAGGTGATAGGAATGGTTGGAATGACCGAGGTGATAGGCCCTTGGGAGACCATGTTTTGATTTGTTGGGATCAACATTGTTGCTTGATTGAATACTATCTGTTGGTGTGATGTTGATGGTATATTCAAAGGATTTGATGTGATGGCTTGATTGGTGTTAGGTGGATTGATTTGGATGGAGTGATTGGTGCTAGGTAAAGGGGGAAGCCCTAAACCAAGGAATGATGTTGATATGGGTAATGGTGGTGGAGATGTCTCTTAGCGCAATGACTCAACTATTTTGGTAAGTGTAGCAATTTGATCTCGCCAAATTTGATCTTGATTTCGATCTTGACTCCCTTGATATAGTTGATTTGGTTTTTGTTTAAGCAGATTTGGAGTGTGTACTTGTGTTTGATTTTGGACAATGTTTTGATTTGGGATGACACTCAGATTTGGCATGATAGGTTGAAATTTAAGATTGTTGATGTTGGGAATCACATTGCCTTGACTTGGAGTCATTAACATCTTGTTTGGATTTTGAACAATATTTGCATGATTTGCAAACATATTTATCCCAAATTTTTCTGGATTCATGTTTGGAAAACTTGTACTTGGTACATTCTCATTTGGAATATAAGGATTTAGTGGTATGACATTGTTCATTTGAAGGCTCATGCATTGATTTTTTGGTGGATAGACTTGTAGGTTTGGATTTAGATCTACCATCGTGAAATGTGTTCCAATCTTTGATTTGGGCATACTCACACTTGTTGTGCCATTAACATTTGTAGAAGGTAATGATCCCATGTATGGATTGTATAAGTGTGAGTTTTGATAATCAATCGGCATTTTAAGGCTTTGAAAGTTCAAATGATTTGGATTACTCATGATGTATGGATCAAGTTTATATTCCATGTTCCTCTTGTGTTTTGACCTTGTTTCAAAAGTGACCTCTAAGGTTATTAGGACCAATGATGAGATGAAGGATGGAAAGGGGAAATGATATGAGTGTTGAATGTTTAGGAAATTTGGATCATTGCTAGACTTAGGGTTTTATTTTGATTGGCTTGATTGGATTTGGATTTGTAAACCCTAATATGTTGGATGTGATCTTAGGATGAACTTGTTCAAAAGGATTGCTAATTCAATTAAATGTATGAGAAAGGATGATTCCCATACACCTAACTAAACAAGGTGGTTTATATTTTGATGATTTATCCAAGTCTAGAATGATGTTTCCAAAGTTCTAAAGTTTTTTGGTGGGATGGGATGATAAATGTTTGGATGAATGAAGTGTTTGATTTTGATCCTAAATGAATCTAGGAAGGACTTGTTTATGAGACCAAGATAGTGAAGAACATGCCTTTCTCTAAAAGTAATTCAAAATCAAAAGATCAATGTTTGCATGAAAACCATATGACCAAAAGATTCCAAGCACATATGTGGGGTCCAATTGATTTAATATTTGCTTAATGGATTTTTTTTTACCACAAACACACTCTTGATTAGTTTTTGAATCTAGATGTCTAATGTTTCAACATTCCCCTTATCCCGCAAAGTGTATTATGCGGAAACCAAGGAAATTTGAGGCAAGAGTTACCTATTGTTGACCTTAGTAGGAGAAAATTGAAATCCAAATGCTTAGAAGCCTCTAAGGATACGAATCCCAAGGGTGAGCAATAACATGTGAATTTGTTGAAGGATATTTGCTTCTCCTAAAGGGTTTTCGATTTGATGCTCATGTTGAATGTTGGTTTTCTAATATTTTCAATCAAAGCACTATGTTTTGTAACCAAGAACAAGTACAATCCTATGGATATGAAAGATAGTATTTGTTGAGTCCCCACTTGGACAAGTCCAGCTACACTTATCTTTAGCAAATGGTTAGATTCTTGACCCCACTGGCTCCCCTCCATGACACTCACTTATACGGGGTAGCCAAGCATCAACACCCATGAAACTCCCATGGCATGTTTTCCATTTCTACTAAAGACCATAAAAGTGTGGGGCGGCTTTAGAACAACCGTTCTTGCACCAATAAATAGATTAAAGGATTTTGGAAAATTCTAGCACATGGGTTTTAATAAGGACTTTTTGTTCATGGAGATTGACCCATATGGCAAGAGTCCCCTTCTGGATCCATCTTGTCGGAATCAACTGCGTGATATTGGCGTTTACTTTGGACAATACTGACATTTATATCCCAGTTGGAAATACTCTTGGCTTTAGATTGTTACCAGTTGAGTCATTCCCTTGGATGAGTACATTTTCCCTAAGAAAGGCCCTCTAAGATAGAAAAAAGTGAATAAACTTATTCATAGTTCGATTGACCCTTGTTTAGAAACAAAGGGAGAACATGTGCCATAAGCTCACTCACACTCGCACAAGATTTTGTTCAATTTTTAAACCCAAACTGAAGTGTAGAGGTGATTGCTTTATCTCACCCTAAAGTCATGAAAAAGGCCTTTTGATTCTCAAGATTGCTATAAATTGCAAGAAAAGCGCATACGTCCTTTTTCAATGTCTTTAGTTTAAGTAAGCCTTCACGAAAAACAAAGTTGCACTTGTTCCTTTTAAATCCAAAAATCAAAATGTGAGTTCTTTTTAAGCACCAAAAGATGAGTGGGAGATACTTTTTTCAATTGTTAATCCAAGAAACAAAATCTAATAAGTTGCATTCCTAATGTTCATTTTAGCCTTTGCAAGAAGAAATTGAAAGATTCTTTTTAAACCCAAATGACATTAGTGTTCTAAGAAAGAAAAGATAATAATTTCTTGAAGAAGTGTTTAAAAAAACACTTAAAGTGTTTAAAAACACTTTGATCTTTCAAAAAATCATCCTCATTCTTTTTTTTCCTTCATCTTCTTCACTTTTCTTTGCTCTCCTTCATTTTCCTTCATTAGCCTTTGTACCTATAAAAAGAAAAGACAATCATGTGAGAATTAGAACATTAAATTCATTTTGATCATTGACTCCAAACAATAACATGGTTTCAATTTGAAAGAGAAAATGATTTGGATGATTATGAGAAGAAAAGAAGGATTTATAATTGAATCATACTTTGATATCGATTTCATTGGAAAGATACCACATTTGCTAGACCCCTTCTTTCACACTTTGACATTGACAAGTATTAAGCCCATAAATCAACCATAAAGAATGAATTTCTCAAAAAACCCTCCTAATCCTCAAATGTTGACTCTTTTGAAAGCTCATAAATTTTATCAAACCATAAGGATACATCTTTCAAAAGTATCCTCCCAATCTTGAATGTTGACTATAAAAAAAATGCTTTGATAAATTTTGCAAGGTAAACAAATTTTATCCACCATAAGGAATACATCTTCCCAAAGCATCATCCTAAGTTTCAAATTTTAGCTATTTCCAAAATGACCATAATGATGAAATTTGATAGATTAAATTTGATAGCTATCTCAAAAGCATCCTCACAACTATTGAGCATTTAAAGATTAAATTTCGATAATTTTCAGGCAAGTATACATGAGGAAAATTTTCAAATACTTAAACACTTTTATGTTATAGAGCATATGTCAAATAACAAGGTTAGTTTCTACTAATTTGCAGCTCTCATTGAAAACAATGGGTCCCTTAGTAGAAGCATTCAAAATCTGCACTCATAGAAACGCACACCTTATAAATAACATGCATAATCTAGTGGTGCAGACCCTACCAATAAATTGTAGTCTGTGTTTTTATGCATTGAATATCTTAGTATTAATAAACCCAACATGACGATTTGGTCATTAGCTAGTATACAATCAGATCAGGTAAATTCACTTTCATAATTAACTTGGCCTTCAAATATGCATAGTAGTGATTTTCTCAGCTAATAGATTGACTTGTAGGACACATACAAAATGGATTTTGAAAAGTCTTTAATAAATTTTGAGCAACAAGAAAGTGCACCTACTTGGCACCTATCTTAAATGTTGTCACTTATGCAAGTCAATTTTTACTTCACCTTTATTGACTGAGCAACAACGTGAACATAAAGTCTTTTCTATGCGTTGTACAATAATACCACAGAAAAATGTAGAAGCACAGGCAGTAAATGCGAATTGTTTTGAAAGATTTCCTTAAAGCGACATGATCTCATGGATTACAAACCTAGTTAGGTAAAAGCGTAGTATGTGGATTGGGAAATGTATATTTTTCTTTCTTTGGGACAATGCAAGAAGGCTAGCATTGAATGAACGTCATCCTGAAAGAACATTATTTCATGGAATGCGTTGTTTGCAAATTCAACACAAAATGGATTTATTGAATAGGCGTTAGAAACTTTTGAGCTAATGCAAATGGCAACTGTAAAGCCATATTTCAACAACCCTCTCTAGCGTTCTTTCTAATAGTGTGAGGACTACGTGTATGAAAAGGAACATATGCAAGCTTTACACAAGCAATCTACGTGGATGAGATACATGTGCCTCTACTAATAGTGATCATCAATCTCATTGCCATTGTGAAGGTCATCAACAACTTCTAGCGTACTTCTGGATATCAGCAAATAGTATCTACCGACCTCCATGATTCAGATCATCATAAGGAATTGAGGAGGATCCATCACGTACCACCTATCAATTGATCACACTTAGGCCAGACCTTCCAGGAACATACTCCTTGATACATAAGTCGACTCATACTTGAGGGTCCTCTAACATGCTGTAGCAAAAGCATTTCCTAGTTAGCAAGTGGAAGATAGTCATTATCTAAAGCGTAATACTTATAAGATCGACTACATATACACTTGCTACACCAAAAAAATCTATGAGTTCAGTTGCACTGTAATCAGCCTGAGACTATTGCTTAATGATTTCACTATAGCTAAACTTTCTTCTGTTCATACTGCAATTAACACTCATGTATTATTAAGCATTAAGTGGAGGTATCTAGCACAATAGATTTTCTTATCACCAGCGCCACAGGTTATGCATTCAAACATCGACATCAATCAATAAGTAGAAACAAAATCACACTGTGTATATTTGTCCTTTCCTTGGAAAGAGAGTTGGAAGATGCAGGAGAAGAATAACCTACTACATTAATCATTAATGTGTCAATTTGACTGATTGATTCCTTACTCCTTGCCACAAATTTGCAGGACTCAGCGCGAAATGAGGAAACTTGATGTTCCAAGTTAGGCAGTGTTAGAAAGAAGTAAATATGAGTTGTTGCATGACTACACCATAGCGAAAGCATAGATCTAGAGCATTGAAAACTATGAATAATGTATGCAATGCAAGCCTACTTCCTTCGACCGAAAACTCCTTAACTTAATTGATTGAAAATTTATGATGAGAAAAGAGAGATCACTGTGAAATACCAAGCTCAAATGGTAGCATGGCATTTATTCCAGCCACGTGCCTAAAGACATTGAAGTCTTATTAGTGCTAAAGAAGAATGGCACATGAACTTTCATGCCAATGCATTTAGCAAGTGTAGAAATAAAAGCCAACAAACTCCACAACTTTTTCCAATGTGTGAGATAAAACCAGTGAGATCTACATTTTATTTTATTTATTTATTTTTAAATGATATGCCTAGCTGGAATAACACAACCAATGAATAAAAGAAACATTAAAAAGTTGTGTGTCTTGCAGCAAAAGGAAGAGCACAAGAGTTAACCAGAAATTTTATGAGGGTAATGTCTACATAATAAGGCACTCTAATTCAAAACTTGAAAAAATCAGAATAACAATGACAAGGCATGAAATACTTCATGATAATCCCTCCTTCTAGTGCCAATATGAGGATGCCAAATCAGCAAATGGTTAACAACCTTAACATAATATCATCATGTTAGTCATTTAAAACACATTAGATTAAACATCCTTATGAAATACTTAACCATGCTTAAATATGCAAAACTAAATACAACAAATTAACTAATTGCAAGCATATAAGAACATGATCAAAACTTTATCTCATATTGGATTGGTTCTATTGTGGAAAATAGCCCTTTCCCAACCCTTGATAATGCCAATGATGATGATGCAATAGACAAAATCAGTTATCAAATGAAGAGATTGACTTTGCATAAGCTTTGTAGTTATGGAATGCTAAGATATGGATTCAAATGACAGTGATATGGAGAAAGATCTAAAGATTGTGGAGGATTTGAACAATAGAGGAGACCTCTATTTATGGCCAAAAGTGATAAAAGAATGCCAAACATGGATGATGTGGGACTAAAAACAAACCAATGAAAAGAGGCCACTTGTCAACTTGTCATAGGTTGGAGGATGAGCACATTTTGCTCAATGTCCCAAAGAGAGGGAGATTTCAAATTTGAATTTGAGAGACAAGATGAGTTAAATGCTAAGCTTGACTTGTGCAAGAGACATGTAAGAGATTATTAATTGCTTTGTTGGATGTACATGCCAAATTGGGGGGAGATTCAAACTTGGAGAATATTCTCCCTTTATGCCAAGTTGAAAGAAAATAAGGATTTTATAAATGAATTAAAATGATTTATGGGTGCAAGTGGGAAAAGCTAGAGGATGTGATGGGTGGTTAGATTAGATTTAATCCTGATTTAGTTAATTAAAAAGAGGATTAGGTGATTTGACCTTTTTGCTTTAGATTTAAAGTTTAAATTAAATAAAAAAGGAGATGAAAGATGATAAAGATTTAGTTAAATAAATATTTGATTTATTTAGCTAAGGGGGATAATGATAAGATTAACTTAAATAAAGTTGATGACCTTTAGGAGATTGAAATTGATTTACCTAATGAATGGATGAATGTGAATTTGATTTATTTAATGAGTGGATGAACGTGAATTGAGTGCATAATGCTAATTTTATGTGTCTACATTTCCCCCTCTTTGAAGCAATGTACTTGTTGCGTTGCTTCAAAGAATAAACTTGTTGCGATAAAAATTCAAAAAAGTTCTAATTTTTTGGATGCCCCAGTGAAAAGAAGTACACTGGTACATTTCCCCCTCGAGAGATTGAGTGAAAAGATTCAATTTGAGGTTCAATCTCATGATAAAGAGGTTCAATATGGATGGTTATAGATGATGATGCAAATGAGATGGTTTTAAGATGCTTAGAATAACAAATCTATATTATCTTAAACAACTTAAATGGTGATATGATGTGAGATGGATGAGATGGATGATGTGATATGCCATGATTATGCAAATGTATGATTTTATGAGATGATTAGACTAACAAATCTTTATTATGATGATGATGCAAATGCAATGCATGTGACATGATCGATGTTTCCTATTAGCATCTCATTTCTCTTATTTGTTGGATAATTAATTATATTTTTTTCATTCAATAGTCATGTACATTAATTTATATATATTGCAGTAAAATGGTTATAATAATTAAGTAATGTTTATGTTCATTCAACTAGGTAAGTACCGGCTCGCGCCCACAAAAGGATATGAAAATCATAGTAAAACCTTTCCTGGGAATTGGACATTCCAACAGGTGACTCATATCTTTCTATAGATGTCCATTTTACTTGTCAAACCAGGGGATGTAGACTTTAAAT
This sequence comes from Sequoia sempervirens, assembly GCA_007258455.2. Classification (NCBI taxonomy): domain Eukaryota; kingdom Viridiplantae; phylum Streptophyta; class Pinopsida; order Cupressales; family Cupressaceae; genus Sequoia; species Sequoia sempervirens. The sequence continues at coordinate 801,701,585 of VDFB02281492.1, read as the reverse complement.
GGCACAGAAAAATATATTCACTAGGAACTGGTTTCAGTCAAATCTTAGCAGAAATAGTATCGGAAAGAAATTCTATCTAAGCCACAGAACAGTAATGTAAAATTATTTAACTCAACTATGATAAAAACCATAACAACTATGACTGAAACACAAACTATGAACCGGCCTTATGCTGCAAGAACAGTCACAGGGATGGACTCTATATGCTGCAGGAGCACTATAAGACTGAGTTTGTATGAAAACTTCAAAGATGAAAGCTAACTGAAGATCAACAGAATATAACAACTAACTAACTAGCTACAGATACTTACTAAGTGGGCCCCCTTAGCAAGCATCTACTGATTACACAGATGCTAAACTCAGAACTTCATTAAAATTTATTCATGAAAACATAATGGTATACATTGCTTTGTTGATGTGGAAACTAACAACAAACTCTGTCTTTGATCATACATATTCTATTTCTCATTATCATACTAACTCTTACATGATATCTGCTATTACTATGCTTCCAACTTACTAACTATCATCTCTTACTCATTCTCACTATCCTCTCCTCTCTCTCTCTCTCTGTCTGTGTCCCTCACGCAGGAGGAGAACTTTATTTATAAACAGGAGAGCAACTAACTAACCCAATCAAAGAAAGTCATGGAAGTAAAGTATATCCCCGAATCAAGGAACAGACTTCATAATGAATTTATGCATTCAACCCAATTTGGAGAAAATCTAGCGCTCCACTCTTTCCAGATTGACTATCATTAAAAATTTTTCCCATAGTTTTGGTCAAAGAGTCTTTGCCGGAGCTTCCTCGAAGTCATGTAGGAAATGGACTTTACTGCAAGGCCAAGATCGGATGTGCTTGACTCGATCATTCTTCAACAACCTGCGAAACAAAAGGTAACAGATGCGAAAGAAAAGGCATATGGCACATACACGATATCTATTCATTAATCACACATTTTAAATCTACTTCATCATTCAAAAACTGTATATAATATACCAGCCATTTTAGGGAGTCAACGGGCAATAAATGCAATCAAGTCAACACTATGAGCTGCAGGAATATGCAAGTATTATGCTACAGGATATCCCCACAAAAGGTTTCAACAAAGTTTAAATAGCCATGAAATAACAAGAGTAAAGACATTAAAAGTTTATCATAACATCCAAATTATTAGCATATTTTAAGCTCATCAAGTACCAAGTTAAAGATATGAATGTATAGATCGATCCTCTTATCGATGAGTTACTAAAGTTATGGAATGGTGTCACTATGTATGATGTCTCTAGACCAATAGGACAAAGATAATTTCAATTCCATGCAATGCTTGTATGGAAAATTCATGATGCCTAAGGGCTAAGACATTTTTGTGGTATGTTATAACGTTTGACTAGACTTTAACAATATTTAATTTTATGAAGTAGATATCATGCATGTTTTTAAAATAATCTATTCATTATATATAATTATAAAAATTGAAATATTTAATCCAATTATACATGATCTTGCAGGTCTTCAAACAAAGGGAAAATTTGCATGTCCAATTTATGGTCCAAAGATGAAATCTCGTCATTCAACAAGTTTAGGAAAGTAGGTGTTTGATGAGTATAGGCACTTCCTCCATAGAAATCATAAGTATCGAACTACTGAAAAACATCTTTTCAATGGGAAAGAAGAGACTACATCAAAACCATGAAGAATGACACCTCGTCTATGGAAGTTGGAATATAATAGAATTAATCGTCAAGGTTATACATCGGATCAAATTTTTTATCTATCATATATGATATGTTTTGAATTTATATTTTTATATTTTTTTGTGTTTACTCATGTTGTAATTGACAATAATTATCGTTGTTAATTTATTTAACTTATATGCTTCATGAAGGTTGTCAAGGCATTAATGGTTGGCTTCCACAAGGATTGAAAAGTTATCCCAGACAATTTAGTAGGTTGCCCTACTATGAGCAGCTACAAATTGTGCATTTGTTTGATACAATGCATATCAAAAAGAATATAATAGAAATGTTATATAAAATATTGGATGGAAGGCATGACAAAGAAAAAATTGTCAAAAATTGTAGTGACATTCAGGAAGCCAATCATGCAATGAAAAATGTCATTCAATTAAATAGTGATGGAGACAAAATTAATGTAAGTTCCCTTCATTGGTTATTAACAGAGCAGCAAAGCAATGCTATAAAAGAAGTCATACAAAAAAATTGATTTCCCATAGGATTTGTTGCGAACATAAACAATATAATAACAAAGAAAGGTGAATTTGGGTTAGGGATGAAAATGCATGATTGGCATACCTTCATTAAGGTAATTATTCTGGTATATTATATACACTTGTATAATGCATGTACTTTTTCAGTATACATTATGTTTACTACTTTTGGAAAATAATGAAAAGATCATTTTTTAATTATTGCAATACATTCACCTCTATCTCTCTGAGAGAATTTGACAACAATGTCAAGAAGTTATATATGATCTTGGGAAATATATGAGGTAAGTAGCGATATTTGATCAATTCATTATATAGATCTTATAATTTCTATTTGTTTACTTGTTATGTAATATATTGTATATTTTTGTTAAATCTCGTTAATATATTTGCGCCTTGAATCACTTGTAGATGGCTACCATCTAAAGAGATCCATAAAGAAGATATAAATTATTAGAAGAGAAAATTTCTCATCCTAATGTGAAATGAAAAAGTGTCTACCTTGACATTTTCAATGCACAAGAACACTACCTCATACATAGGTTGAGGGAGATTGAATTATTGGACACAGCCACACACAAGGTCAACGTGGATGGTTGAGAGGCACTTAAAAATTTTGAAGGTTTTGGTTAGACAAAGAGCACATCCTGAGGGTTATATGGTGGAGGGATATATGGTATACCAAACCATGGTGTACATTAGTGAATATCTTCCTAAGTTTGCAGCAAAGATCCATGTAGATCGCATTTGGGATCCCAACTCCATTAACAAATTTGAAGGGGAGTACCTGATGGGGAAAGGTAGATTGAGGAAAGTGAGAGGTAATTATAAGATGATCATGAATATTAATTGGAATACATTTTACATAAGGTTTTTATGTATATTGTACTTATTTAATTTTTAATCTTCAATATACATCAATTATAAATTAAGGTCGTATACTATGGTATTTAACTAATTATACATCGTTTGTGAATTTCAATTTTTTTTTTATACAGTTGGTCGAGAGTGGGATGCACTACATTTGTACATCAAAAACAATCTATATTGGATGACGGTATGGATTGAATGATGTCAACAATTTGGTCGTGCATTAACATGGGAAGGTGTGGCTTCATTGGTTAAGGAAGCTCATCATAATGGAGATTCCAATGTTACACAAAGGGAAATTGATTTAGCATATGGTTTAAGAGATAAATAGGTACGTATAAATATATTAATCACCCATATTATTTAATTATTTTCAATTATATTGATGTATATATATGTTGAGTTTTTTTTCTTTGCATACATTTGGCCAAGAATAAATATGTTTATCAACTGACGATGCAATAATTTTTACATGTTTGACATATTGCTGGTGAAACACCACAAGGCTATGTGGTGCAATGGTCATAAATTTTGAATCAAAATGTTGGATGACATAAAGAAAACTTATGATTCTGGTATAACTGCAATCTTTCAGGTCACTAATGTTTCATCTAGAAGCGACATACATCCAAAAGTCTTAGAAAATCGATACTATGAGATTTTGGATGATATACTTGAGTGTGACTTTAAGTCCTTCAGATTAATTTTGCTCATCGTCCTATGGTACAGACTATGATTGAATGAAA
>VDFB02281492.1:801608468-801697638 GCA_007258455.2 Sequoia sempervirens | reverse complement strand
CCTCCTACCCCCTCTCCCTCTGTTAGGTCTCTCTCTCTCTCAACCCTCTCCCTCCTACCCCCTCTCCCTCTGTTAGGTCTCTCTCTCCCTCTCAACCCTCTCCCTCCTACCACCTCTCCCTCTCTCTCTCTCTCAACCCTCTTCCTCCTATGTTGGGAAAATATGTCTCAATTCCATAGGCTGAAACCTCTATTGGAGCCAAGTCAATGTGACATATTCTATGTCTAGCTGATGAGCAGATTTGTAACCTTATGATTTGTACAGGTCACTGTGACCTTGCATAAGTCTTGCCAAATAGTTACACATTGGAGTCTTTGATGTGACTTGTTGTGTTTGGTATGTTCTCTTACCACGTGGAGATCTCTAGACGATAGGCCATACATATCATTTATCGGGGAGACCATTGGTCGAAAGGATTAGTTTGGGAAGAAGCCTCAGCGATGAACAAGGGTCTCGCGGTGACACAATGACTTTGGTATGAAGTCTCAGCGGCCGATGGAGAGTCTCACCAATGATGAGGGGTCTTCGATATAACTCTTAGCAACTGGTGGTCTCAGGGTAACTTGGAGAACTTGGTAAGAACTCTTAGTGAAGAGTGGTATGTCTCGCCAATAGCATTTGATTGGTGTTCTCGAAGTAACATGTGATGGCTTAGTAATAAGTCTTACCGATGTGTGAAGTCTTTCCGACCGTTTGGTGCTCGATGTAACTAAAGGGGTCTCGGTGTGAAGTCTCAGCAACAAACGAAAGTCTTGCCTACTACTCATGACTTCGGAGAAAGTCTTTGAACCTCAGTATGATCTCTTGGCGAAAGACGATAGTCTCGCTGATGTAAGTTCTATTGTCTATTTGACTTTTGAACCTTGGTATGAAGTCCTGGTGAAAGCGATGAGTCTCACCGACTAGTGGATGCACACAGATTAACATGAAGGCTTAGCATGAGGTCCTGGCGAGATCAATAGTCTTGCCAAAGGGAAAACTAAAGTTGATGCAATGGGTGAACTCGATATAACCTCTTGTCGATTGTAAGGACTCTTGGTGATATCAAATGCTGAATGTGTTGGCATCGGGGAGACACAGACAATGTCTCACCGATATTCCAAAATAGCTTGACATGGTTATCGTAATGTGAGCACATTATTAACCAATAGAGATATGTTCATTTAGGATTAAATAATGTGCTCGCGTTATCACTAAAAAGGGTAAAAAATCACAATATACCTATGATGTTGGCCCACATTCTGCATATTCTCTTGGTTTTGTGCGTGCTTCGACAAAAAGTAGCTTTTTGGTGATTGAGTGAAGTGTGCATGCATGATTTTGAGATTCCATCACCTTTTGAATGTTCTTTCCATCACCTTTGCATGAAATAGTAGAGTTTTCACATTGAGAGGCATATAATATCAATTCAAGTTTGAATTATAGTGATAATTGATATATAATTGAAATTTGGAGGGGAACAAGCTTTTGAAGAAGTCAAATTTTTTGAGGAGTTTGAGGAAGGAAGAAGTAAAGGCTGCATAATTGGGTAGAACTCCTCTATTTGAAACTTTTCTTTTTTAGGTATGTAAAATCTTTGTACATTTTCTTTCATTCTATTATGGCTTGCTTCAATTTTTGTTGTTTAGCTTATTCCATGTTGATCAAATTGTTTGTTTGTAATGTAATATCAGATTGCCAAGCCACTCAACAACATCCTTTCTTTAGGGAATTTCCTTCCCAAATCAATAAAGAGTGAAAGATCAATTTATACAAACTTTGTCAAATTCATCCAAAACTACTTTTCATTCAACCAAAATCCATTTATTTCATTTCAAGTTATAAGGCTATCAGTAGCCAATTCACCATCTCCATATAGCAAACCATTTTCAGAATCAACTTTCAACTTTGTTCTGTCATAAACAATAATACAACAATCACTCATCAACTCAACTTACCCCCTTCAAGGCAAAACAATCAAACACCTATGTTCCTTAGACCTGCAATCAAACATCATCCCAGCCATTTAAGATATCTTTGCTCAAATCAACACATCCATCATCCTATCTTCACTTAAACACCATTTGTAACAACAACAAGAAAAATTAGTTTAAAACTGTCACCAGACCTTTAAGATACCAATTTCATCATGTTTTGATTGTAATATTCCAATATATCAGTATAGACACACTCTGACTACTTTGCATTCAAGAAACCATTGCCATATATTGGAAAAATATACCCAAATCATCAAATCTTTCACAATATACCTTCAAAACATTACCAAGAATAGACACAACTATGGCATCACAAATGAGACTGCTCCCAAGCACTTAACAACATTCCTTTTGATGTTTCTACATATTCTTTGTTTTTAGCAAACAATGCCAAAAATCTCTAGGAGGCCAACATTCCATCTAATTGGGGGATTCCTTTTCTATCATAATACATTTACACAATCCCAATATAGATTCTCAAGCCTATTTTGATCCTTTTCAACATACTATAAAAGTTTATACACTTATTTCACAAAACAGAGTAGAACCAACATGCCATCTACTGGTAAAAGCCCTTAAATAGGTCAATTTATCAAAGCAAGTCATCATAGAACTACTCACTAATCCACCAAACCTATAAACAGTCTTAGGCCATGTGTAGAAACTCACAAATAAACAAGTTTCAAGATGGGAGACACCCATCAATACACAAAATCAGTAAACATTTGATTATAGGGTGAAAACACACCAACCATGAGGGTTTCTTTAATGAAACATTTGCAAAACCTCTACTACTCCACCCAAAAATTGAAACATGCTTCATTATGTCTACAAATTATTTTTAAATCATTTCTAAGCTCCTCTACATGTTTTTTCCTCAAACCCTACTTGAAAACACCATTTTTTGAATGAGAAAATTCAGAATTTTGTTCATGAAATAGTATCTTGACTTCTTATTTCTATTTACCCCTGCCACACACATCTTCACATTGAAAAGACACTAAATATGATCCATTCCACTGACCTACTAGCCCTACATCAGTGGAATGGCTAAGAATCACTTTTTAGACTCTCTAAACAATTCTAAGGAAACCACAGACCGACACTTAGGAAACTAAGTTCAAATTAGATTGATTATTTGAATTACAATTCCTACAACTTTCAAGAATGAAAGAAGTCTCTTTCCCTGACAAGAATCAAATCTTAAAACATGCTTGAATCACTATGCAACCTAAAAACAAGAATATAAAAGGTTTCCAAAATAACTGAGCAGAGGTTTTTTTATTAATTTTTATGGATTTTGGGAGTACAAGATCTTCCTTTCTCGAGCTTACAATTCTTTTTAAAGGTGTCTAAATCAGTTGAAATAACTACCTCTTCATCTTCATCAACCCATCCCTACCCTTCCACAAAAAAGACTCTTCACCTTCCTGCTTTTGTGCAATTTTACATTTTTACAATAATTGACAACTTTTGTTATAAAAAAGAAACTTTTCAACAATATCACCTAGTGACCTATTTCATGGTGCAAATACATTGAAATTCATCATTTAATGACCTTTACTCATCATATTTACTTGAAAATTACAAATTGAACAAATTATCCTTTTGAAGGAATTTCATGACCTAGGTGCTCCTGCACTAGTTTGTCATGTTACAACCTTACGTTGTCAATGGACATTTTAAATCACACAATTCGATACAAATTCCTATTACATTTTTAAACCACATCTCTTTGAGGAATTTTGTTAAATTTAACAATTGACTTTCTTTGTGTACGCTTCCAAAGCTATCATTGAGTTATTTTGTCAAACAGTTATACAAACCAACTTTCATTGACTTTCTTTGTGTATGCTTCCAAAGCTTTCATTGAGTTATGCTTCCAAAGTTTTCAATTAGTTAATTTGACAACTTAGCACTTTTTGCATAGGTAAAATTATTCATCATGCTGAAGAAGCGAACTGTTAAAAGGAAAAAACTAACAAATGATCAGCTCCAAGCCATCAAAGATAAAGAGAAAAAATAGATGAGGGAATATTGTGAAAAGCAGAAATTAGGAACGATTGATGAAAACAAGCCAGTTGAAGAGGAACCTCAACTATCAAAAAGAGAAAAGAAATTTGCAACACAAAGGGCACGAATGCGAAAGAGTCGTGCTAGGGGAGATACAGATACCGTAGTTGGAGACACACACTCTACCACAAGTGAATACGAAGGGACACCATTAAGCACACGTGAATATGGAGGGACACCATCTACCACAAGTGAGTATGGTTGGACACCATCCAGCACATTTGAAGTTGAGAGTACATCATCACTAGGAGTTGAGGAACAAGGTATGCCATCATCCCCACGTGAACCTCAAGGTATGTCTTCTATTCCACCCTTGATCGAAGGTACGCAATCTAGCCCACCTCAATTAAATATTGATGAAATTGCTAATTTTGAGATGTATGTACCTAAGAGAACACAACCTAGAATTTTGCGTAGAAAGCCAAAGTTTTTGATTAATATTGATGAGGATATTTTGCAGCACATGGAAGGTAAGATTCCAGAATGCACTTGTAGAAGATATGCTGATAAGATTTGGCAAATGTTCTTTGAAAGGCTAAATGAGACTGCAAGATGTCAACAATTTGTTCAAATGATGCAGGGTTTAAAGTACATAAACATCATGAAGACTCTTGGGTTGAGAACATCAAATGCATCAAGTGAAAACACTATTGTGAAGAATCTAATGAATGCTTATGATAGTGTGGGTAAGACCTCACGTTCAAAAGATAGTAATGTCACCCGACGTGTCATTACATTGACTTTGGTAAGATATCAAACAAAGAGATCTTGCTTCATTAAAAGCATTTAAGTGAACAAATGGGAATTAGTAGAAAACTTTTATCAAAAGCCGCTCAGCATGCAAAGAATTGAGGGCACGATTCAAATGAATTATGGGAATTTGGGAGACCGGCCACACAAAGATAAAAAGCTGTTGAAGCATTGAGAACACTAATTGAAGATTATTGGAAGAATAATACAAGGCCATCTCTCGAATCAAAGGGATGTCGTGAAGAAGGAGAATCAAGAGTCTAAATCGTGGAGCCACATCCAAAGCATTTTTGATACAACTCAAACATAATTTTTTCATAATTTTCTAGAGGATTATCCTCAAATTAAAATTTTTCAAAGATATTTTGAAATGCTTAAACCTTTTATGTCAAGATAAATCACACATGCACTACTTTAGAGCCAGAAATTAAGTATATCAATTCTCTAACCATTATGATGTTTATCATTCTATATGTTTACATTTGCATACTAACGATGTTTTGTAGGATTGTGGCATAGAAGCCCCACCAAAATCTTCAAGAAAGTTCTTATCAAAAATTTTATGTGAAATAGAGGATGGCCAAATATTATATAGGACAGCATGCTTGGATGGTTCATGCAAGCATTGCAGTGGCTTGCAACGAATGCTCGTATGTCAACATATGGAAAGCACATATGAAGCAGGACAAAAACTAGTAGAGTTCGGGAAGTATAAAATAGTGGCATATGCTACAAATGATGGGTATGAAGCAAAAAGGTGTGAGTTGGTTATTCAGAAGATTCTAGTGTATCAGTTCATGTCCATGTTTCATGAGAATCTAGTGTATGAGTATGCAAGGCATACCCATAGAGCTCGATGGCTAGACACACAATTCAAGCTATGCAAGAACAACTTTCCACTTGGTAGCATAGTATCAGTGGTTGACTTTGTAGAGAACTACACTCTACAGCCACAGCATGAGGTACAGTCATAGTATTAAAACTCCACACAAGTTTCGATATTTGTGCACATAGCATTCATACATGTAGCTGAAAGTACAGAGGATGAAAGGAAGGTATTGAGGGAGTATCACTTTTATATTAGTGATTATCACACACATTCTCCATAGTTCGTGCAAGGTTGCTTCCAGATGTTCTACAATCATTTGGCTCAAAGGGGCATATCATATGATCGGCATATAATATGGTCAGATAACTATGCAACACAGTTCAAGAATGCGCGCATGTTCTACTGGTTGTGCAGGATGCATCTCACTACACATGTTCAACATATGTGGAACTTTTTTGAGGCCAAACATGGAAAGGGAGAGCATGACGGTGCAGGAACAATCGTTGATAGATGCAAGATCAATTGTCGAGTGGTGTAATGGTTTGATGGGTCTAGGTAATGAAGGTACGTCTTCAGTTCATAGATTTTTTTGGTTGATGGATGATACTAACATTGCACCATATGAGGATTGTTGTACACTAATAGGATCGAGTGAGTTGCAATCTTTCCTTAGCTCAAATGTAGGTTCATGGAGTATCGATACACGTAAGATGGCATGCTTTTGTTCTTCATGTACAATGCAAGCCTAGAATGATTGTGAGTTAGGGGAGTGGGTTGACAAATGGTTGACAAGTTATCTTAGCCCACTCTTCCACACGACACCCCTCTCCTATGGCATTACTTGAAACTAACATATCGAAACGCTAATAACTTTGACCATGTATCGAGATCTAGTTCAACCAGGTAATATATCTACTTGCTTAGCATTTGAAATTCCATATTGTTATCTTACTTTGTACTTTATTCATAATGTTGACTAATTTCAATAGATATGCTGCACATATAAATGCAGGGCATGTTTATGCAGTTATTGCAGATGAAGACAACGAAGAAGGTATAGACTATTAATGGCCAGGGTTAGGCAAAAAGAAATTAAGCCCTAAATTGATGGAGAAAACATTGAATACCCTGCTGTGTTCAGCTTGTTGTTACTTAGAACATATCGAAGGTACCGCCCAAGAGTGTTAAACATTGATTGTTTGAGTAATTTGACACATCATAAGATTCATTACCAAAACCTTGTCGTGGGCATCCAATGTTCATTTGAGCAAATATGGGTAGAACTGAACAAGACTTGTGGAAGAATCATAGTCCTAATTCATGAGGCAATAATTTTTTCAACAATAAAGAGTAGAGCAGCACTCCAAATGGTCTATTGATTAATTTGTAAGTATATGCACAACGGTTCTTATTAACTTATACTTGTATCCACGCCAGTTTGGTTGATGCCAACAAGCATTTATCTTATTTTACTCTTTGTGTATTTGTATGTAAACTACTAAAAATTGATTGGTCTCTCCTTGCAAAAAGTGTTGATTTATGAGTCATTGAAGAGAATCTTATCCAAGAAAGCAATGCAACATCCTTATTTTGATGATCTTGGACAAAATCTCAATTATGATTTTAAGCCATTAAAAGTGCATGAAGCTTGATGAGGAAATTTCAAGTTATTCATTTGAATTTAACCTACTTCATGACCACCTATGACGTAGACATTATAAGAGCATCTCAAATTTCAATAAATTCATTCATAAGAGTATATGTAGGATTGTGAACTCTTTGAAAAAATGCCTCAAAGAAATGTGGTCTCATGGTGATGGAATGGCATGATGAATGGTATGACAAGCAAATTGTTGTGGATTGTCATGGCATTCCATCACCATTGAGACCACATTTCTTTGAGGCTTTTTTTCAAATAGTTTGCTGCATTTTCTATGCTATTGCTTATTAGTATGCTTTGATAGATTTTTTCCAAGCATCCATAGCTTTTTTGGAAGCACCTATTTTAGGCTTTTAGCCATAGCAACAAGGAAGTGAACTGTTTGATATAATGATTTGGTAAACATGTATGATAAATGTACTAGCATAGAGAAGGCAACGAACTATTTGAAAAAATGCCTCAAAGAAATGTGGTCTCATGGTGATGGAATGCCATGAAAATCCACAACAATTTTCTTGTCATGTGATGCAGAGGGGATGGGACTTTAGTCAAAACTCAAAGTTTCAAGGATTACAATGATGCAATCTCAAACACTCTTCCAAGCACCCTGATGGAGACAAGCCTCAATAGTGCACTTATAACTTAGATGCTTTCCTAATGGACCCAAACCCTTGAAGTGATCTCAAGGAACTCAAAAAAACTTGTCTTGAATGGTTTCAAAGCCCCAAACCTCTGTCTTAGACAAAACTCACTTTTTGCACCTTGACTAGGCTTCTAGCGTTGGTTTGTTGACTTTTCACTCAACCTTCCCAAAGGAATCCTCAATATAATGATTGATTCAGATGTGATTCATGATGATACACAACATATCAAATCATTTATGGCACTTGTTCTGGATCAAACCTACCAAAATCTACTGTTTCCTCAAATTTAAGGCTTAATTAGGCCACTTTTTCAAAGCAACCCCTCTCTAAACTTATCCCCTGACTAGCTTTTCAACAAAGTTGTTTTAAAATGTTCCCAAACCAAATATTTTCAAGGTATTAGTCTTCTTTGACACCCTCAACACCCTAAATCACAAAACCCTCAATAAATTGCTCCAAAACTAGGGCCTCTTGAAAATTAGCTTTCCCAACACTTCCAAAACCTTCTCTTGGAATTTTCACCAATAAATAAACATATCTAAACACCTTCAACTTAGAAATATACCCCTTATTAAGGTAGATCTCCTGCTGCTACACTTTAGGCACCATTTTCATGCCCTTTTCCTTGCTAAAACTCGGTGTACACCCAAGAATCACTCTTTCCTGCACAATAACTTGTTAGATCTGTATAATAAAAGTTAGATATGATCCATTTCACAAGTTTTCAGTCACACTCTCCCATGAAATGGATCATTTATTCATGAAGACTCTCAAAACTAGTGAAAAATTTGTACTTTTGAGGACAATCAGCAATATAACACAAGAAACTGATTCCCAATGTTATTCATGCCATTAAAAAGGTTAAATGCATGTAAATAAAAGTTCTTAAACCATAAAAATGAGCATGACACCAAAAGGAATAAGAGATTCATCATCAAAAACTCAGAAAATGCTAATTTTGTAAAGCAGTCCATACAACACTTGCAATATCAGCCAACCCTCCATACAAATGATTTCTCCAGGCTTATAGACTCATCCTACAACTGTCCCAACTGATTATAATTGATTTTATTACATTATTGTGATTAAAACTCCTAAAACTCACTTTTCTGCCCAAAGTTGGATTTCAAAAATTTGAATTTCCAACATTGCAATTTATTAACTCCTATTAACTATAAAGCTTCCAAAACTATTACATATCATCATTCAACCTTATTTAACCTAATTAAAACATCATATACCTATTTAAACTCCTAGAGCATCATTGTTCCATTTAAAAGTCAATTTGGTCCTATGGTCCTTATCAGGACCCTTAGGACTTTTGATCTTCCTGTTACACTCATCCATGCCAAATGCCATTATAGGCTTCAAAAGGCTATAATTGATGCTCTAGAAAGGTTTATAGGCCTTCAAGACCCCTACCATCTCCTGACTCTCCAAATGATCCTCAAGGAGCTTGGGTGCTCTTGCACCATCATGGCATTCCACCACCATGAGACCACATTTCTTTGAGGCATTTTTTTCAAACAGTTCATTCCCTTGTCTATGCTATTGCTTACTATTATGCTATGATAGATTTTTTTCTAAGCATCCATAGCTTGTTTTGAAAGCACTGCTTGTAGGCTTTGTTTGGCAAGGCAATGAACTGCTACAAATGCTTTGATAGACATGTATGAGGGTTGTGCTGCAGCATAGACAAGGTACGAACTTGAGGGAAATGTCAAATGAGGTCTCATGGTGAATGGTACAAATGGCATGACAAGAAATTGCTATGGATTGTCATGGGAATTCCATCACCTTGAGACCACATTTCTTTTGGAGGCTTTTTTTTTCAAACAATTTGTTTCCTTTTCTATGCTATTGCTTATTAGTATACTTTGATAGATTTTTTCCAATAAGCATCCAGCTTTTTGGCAACAAGGAAGCGAACCTGCTTGATAAAAGCTTTGATAAACATATGATTTAGTAGCATAGACAAGGAAGGAATCCCAGCAAATGTTCAGTAATGTGGTCTTCGATGGAATGCCATGACAATCCACAAAAATTTACTTGACATGGCATTCCACCACCATGAGATCACATTTCTTTGAGGCATTTTTTTCAAATAGTTCATTCCCTTGTCTATGCTATTGATTACTATTATGCTATGATAGATTTTTTCTAAGCATCCATAGCTTGTTCGAAAGCACCTATTTTAGGATTTTAGCAATAGCAGCAAGGCAATGAACTATTTGGCTAAATGTTTTGATAGACATGTATGAAAAATGTAGTTAGTGATAGATATAGTAAAGGAACTTTTGAATTAAACAGGTTTACAGAGGAATGCCATGACAATCAAAAGAATTTTTACTGCTCATGGCATTCCATCGTGTCATGAGACCGCTTCTTTGAGGCATTTTTTCAAAGAGTTCAATCGCTTCACTATGATATTGCTTACTATTATGATTTTGATAGATTTTTTCCAAGCATCCATAGCTTGTTTGAAAGCACTTGTTTTAGGCTTTCAGCCATAGCAACAAGGCAACACTTGAACTATTTGACAAAATGCTTCGGTAGACATGTATGAAAAATGTGGTAGTATAGACAAGGCAGCGAACTATTTGAAAAAATGCCTCAAAGAAATGTCATCTCCTAGAATGCCATGACAACCAAATGCAATTGGCAGCTGCTCCTATTTATTTGTTATGTAATGTGAAGTAATTGCATATCTGCTTAGGTTGACTTTGTAAAAACTATATTGTAATGGAAATTTTGTCATCTATCAGCATCTAGTTATTAGTTATGAAAGGTGAAGCAATGCTTTTAGTTTGAAAGATGTGCAATGCAATGTAATCAGTGTTATAAATATGAACTACAAAAATCTATTTTTTACTAAGTTACTGGTTCAGTTTTGGGTTCGGGATCGGGTTCGAGAACCTAGTTCACCAGTTCGAGAAATTTTTTTTTGGGGGTTGGGTTCATTTTGGGTTTGATCATACAAAAACATATAAAAATCAGAAATATATACATATTTGCAACAGTAATCAAGTTCATAATACACCACCATATTAATAGTCAAATAACATAGCAAAAATACACCACCACTTTCATAGTGAAATATTAAAATATTAGTGATCTACTTGAATGTCATGATAGAAAATTATAAATTCAAATTCAAACATAAAAATGTCAAGTGTTTACAATTAGCCATTATTGATCATTGATCAATCTGAAAAGTGTGAACTTTTTTCTGTGTGGAAGGAAAACAATAAAATAGTGTTACATAATTATTTACATTGTGAAAGAGCCAAAACCTTTTTCTTGTAGATCGTAGAAGAATCTCAGTGATTTTTTGGGTGTCCTTTCCTTGGAATAGAACTATCCTGAGCCATGAATGATTGACCAGTAACTGTGAGAAAGAAATAAGATAAATCACATGCAACTTGTTGCAATTTCTTTCCTTGGGAAAAAGGGTAAAGTTTTCTTTTCAGGGAGAATCTCCTTTAGAGTTTGAACGCATTGATAATTTTCAAGATAGACTTAGCCAAATATGTCATCTAGGTTTGAAGCTTTTAGGTAAAATGTTTTCTTCTTAAAATTTTGTTCAAAATTCAAGATGCAGGCTCTCCTCCCTTAGGGAAGAGAAGGCCTATCACACCTAACACTCTTATGCAACACTTCTTAAGTTCTTGTTGATGTAGTATTAGATGCAAATTTTCAAAATAGGCAAGGTTATATAAATTCTCATCTCGCGACTATCATCACATCAAATTAAGAATTTTCAATCCTTTATGGTCTAGACAAGAGAAGTATGGAGTAGTGTTCCAATGCTAAAGTCTTATTGTGAATCTCTTTGCTATGAGTGGTTCAAAAAAGAGGAATCTATCTTCTGCATCAAATGAGAAATATTCACAATATGTGCTAGGAAGGAATAAGTCCATAAGATCGAGTATGCAAGAACTGAGAATTGCAAAATTGGCTTACATTTGACTTCCAAAGACATAAATTTTCACACTTTTCAATGTTCACATGTAAGTCAAAAAATATGTGTGTAAGTTGTAAAGTATACACTTCAATACACGTAACTCATATCTATTGAACCATGAATTTATAATTTGAAAATATAGACACCATCGATAAAAAGATTTGTATTAAGCAAATAGCCATGTATGCATACATCAATATATGTCGATATAAGTATAAAATATAGTTACAAAATAGCCATATAGGCTTACGAGAATGCCATGTAGGCATTCAATGTCAAATATATCCAATACAAAATACATGTACAAAATTGCCATGTAGGCATACAACAAAGGGCTCTGTGCATTCAAAATTCATTTCTCTCCATGCTCTGGTTCAAATACAATTTTCTTACCCTTTGCTAGATGATTCGATGGCGATAAGTCTGTCACCCGTTTCTGTTGTGCTCGAGGAGTGCTCCTATTGCTCCTCCTAGTGTTTAGCTTCTGGTGAAGTTTCAACTGTTACAATAAGAAGTAAAGACAATAATATATAGAAATTACATTATAAAAATTAATATATTTAACAAAATAATCACTTACAGCCATCTCACAATCACTCTCCTCGATGGAAATATTTGCACGCTGATACTCAAGCATGCTCAAGCCCTGTATAAACCATCCAAATAGGAATTAAACTATGAATCAATAATGGTATGATTTTTCACTAGAACTAATTCATTTATAACAATGAATGTAAATTAAAATTTAGTAATTTGCCTCATAACTCCCTTATCAGAGCCATCAAGGATTGTATAGTAGAGGAAACACCAATATCCTTTGCCCTCATAACATTTGGTAGTGTTTCTGTCACCAAAATTTGAAATAAAACAACAAATTATTCAATCACAAAAAAGTTACAATAGCGATCCATGTGATGACTTATAATGTATGAGATCTAATGAAAAAAAAATTGAGTACAAGTATTAAACAAATATATATTTCTGATTATTAGTTATCAAATTTGAAGTAATGCTTTGATTTTGAATGATCTGTGTAATGCAACATAAGGTGAACAATATGAATATAAACTACACAAATCTATTAAACTTAGAATTCATTACTTAAGTTCTCTTTAAATTCTATATTACCTTAGTGAACGTTTGATCAAATCTACTAGCACTTGGAGGTGTTTCCTTGAAACGTCCAACAATACCCTGTTCAACATCCAAAATCACATATTAAAATACCATTCGTAAAACAATGCTATTAACACAAGCAATAAATTTATAATTGTTTACTAACTTTACATACCCCACTGATAGGTGTATTGCAAAAATAAGTAGGTGGATGACTGGTGTATCCAGTCTCTACATTGTGACCCTGCAATTTTATTAAAATAATAAAACTAAAATTAGTTAATCTTGCATTTCACAATAAAAATTTAATAAATTAAATTCAATGAACATGCTGAATTTTACCTGAATGTCAATGCCATATGCATCATGCAAATTGTCAGCCGTCCTCTCCATCCCCATAGATGCATACGGATCAGGCTGCATAGTAAAATATGGATCCTGCATAGAACCCTCTTGAGTGCCGGTAGGGTCATACGAACAAGTCACCTCGCAAGATTGACACACATGGGTTTGAAGGCCACCACCTGAAGACTCCCCTAGATGGCACTGTACAATAGGGCTAGTGTGATGGATGACACTCTGGGTAAAAGTTGTGATCGCCTGCAATGTCTCTATGTCATCACTCTCCTTCGCAATGATAGGCATCACAATTTGCTCATGAGGCAGCCTAGTGAGAGGTCGTCTCCCTTGCCATGTAGGATCCTGCTATGCACCGGGCCTATCCTGAGCTGACCCCCACCTCTCCCCTGGAACTTCTTCATATCAAAATAATTTGGGATTTGGTTCAATACAAACTCATTGTATAGTTTCCTAATAAAATATTGGGGGACTTCACAATTATTGCATGGTGGGTAATCAAAGACCATATACCATCTTTCATAAAAATGGTTCTTAATCTCTTGGTGGTGGCACCAATGAATAGGAAACCTCTTTGCATTGAGGGTAAGATTTTGATTTGTTTTAGGGTTAGTGAATAGAGAGCACAAATCACCTTTAGTAATTTTTAAATCTTTTACTTGTTTATATGATAATTTGTCTGCATAATATGCCCTAGATGTCTGCCTCCTATCTTTCCATCCAGATATTTGTTGGGTGATTGCATCTACATTTTTTGACATGTCTTTCAATGAATTTGTTAGAAGCATTCTTTCGTGGTTGAAGCATTTTGATCACTCAACCTACTGATAAGATCCTCAAGTTGTTTCTATTGTTCTCAATTTCACTCCTCAAATTTTCTTGAGTGCAGGAGGGAATTGAGAGAATATGCCGAGGAGGTTGATTTTCTTGAGGATTTTTTTCTATTGATTTACCTCCTCTTTTGTTGAGGATTTGCAGGATTTCCTACAGATTTTAAAAAAATCAAATCTAACCTAAAACAAACAAAATCAATTTCAAACTAACAAATTCAAAACAAATAGTAAACAATACTTACCTCCTGCATCTCTTCATCATCGTGGCACCATATTTGCAGACAAAATCCAACTGTTCTTGATGAAATTTGCACAAGTCCTTCCTCCTAGAATGCAGCGTGAAATGAGGGTTTTTGGCCACGGCAGAGCTTGAAACAGTGAAAAGCAAATGATACACATTTTACTTTTTTTTTTCTTTTAAAAGCACATAACGCGCTCACGTTATAACGCGAGCGCGTTATGTGTTTCCCCATTTTTTCCCATTTGGCCACAAAAGTGTGACCAACTTCGTGCACCCACCCTTATGAATTTTTTATTACAAATTTTAAAAAATATAAAAACTTGTATGTCTAACCACCTTAACTTGGTCAAAACTTCATGAAATTCAAATTTTCTTTTTTTAATCCTATAGTATGCGAAGCATAGAATGTGATGCATGTTTTTGATTCCAAAAATGTGATATTGTTTGTGTTGGTGTAATTAAATGTCTTGTACCTTGTCCTAGGTCATAATTACACTTTAGTTAAGTTTACTTAGCGACCACATAGGAGGTTGTTGGAGATTTTCCACTTTTGGTGGATTTGACATGTCATTACCACATCACTTCCACCTTTTGTGGACACATCATGTGATTATCTCTCCACCTTTTGTGGTGATTATCACATTATCACTTCTCCACTTTAGGTGGAGTGATAACTTTTCCTCCTCACATGTCATAAGATTACAACACTTGTCATAATCTTATGCCCTCCTATGTTCTCACCTTGGCTATATAACCAAGGGGTCACCTATGTACATTTGTATGGTACTGCATCTCATATTATTGACATTGAATACAGTTTATTCTTGTCATATTATATCTCTCTCTTGTGCTTTCTATTAGGCCTCTATATCTTGGGTGGCTACCTTCATAGCCAATTCTTACATGGTATCAGAGCTTTTGGAGTGCCTTTAGTTAGTCATTTGGAGAGATTCTTGGAGGGTTCCATTATTGGCTTTGTGTTGCAGGTGCATTTTGGGAGCTTGTTGCATCAAATCTGAGCTTGCCATTGCATCCGGAGTGTCTAAGATAGTCAGATTTGCCTTTTGTTTCGTCTTAATTGGACATTGGAGGCCAAATCTACAAAGGGTTGAAGATTGGAGGTAGTTGCCAGATCCAGGAGGTAGCTACCACTTTGGAGCATTTTCAGCCAAAAAGGGCCCCGCCATCGTGCTCAGAAGGGCCAAGAACCTATAAATCGACTACCAAATCATCCAAATCGGAGCAAATTATCCGTCGAGGCAAAAAAAATTTACAGGCCGGCCGTACGGCCAACCTGCGCAGTCGGTACGATTTATTTTTAAAAAAAATATTTTTCTGCGAAAATTCTTTTGTAAAAAATTATTATTCAAAAATCAAAAAATTTATTTAAATTTTCCTAGTTTTCATTTATTGTAAAAGTTTTTATAAATTAAAAAATAATAAAAAAAAAAATTATGCGTACCCTACTGTACCGCAGACCCTGCGACAGTAGGGTACTATCGTACCCACGGCTAATAGCTGTGTGCTCGTCGTCATCACGCAGCGGACGCCATGTGGTGCCACCGCCGTGGGCCATGTCCACGTGGGCTCCCCACTCTCCCCAACCGGCGGTATTTTCGAATATTCCGGTGACTTCAAATTTTTCGTTGACTGCGAAAAAATTCGGCATCTCCGGCGGTGATAGGAATATTCCTTTTTCAAAAGCATATTCCTTGCGAATATTTTGACCACCATTCAGAGCATATTCCAGGGAGATTCCACTGCAAGACTGACAACGACGGTGACGGCGACGGTCAAACGGCCATCAAATTTAAGCTTGACTTTTTTTTTGACAGTCATACGCCCGTTAAATTTAATACATAGAATTGTTGACGTCATCCCTACGTCAGCATCTTTTGAAAATTTTAGACCCCCTCACAGATTGAGTTTTTGATTTTGCAGTTAATTTTCAAATGCTCATATCTTGGTCGTTTTGAGGCCCTTTTTGGTGCAATTTGTTTTGATATGGGCTAATTTTTCATGTACATCATAGTGGTGCAATTATTTTCTGATTTTGGTGCATGGATTTTTCAAAAAATTGGATTTGTCACAGGTGTTGCTCAATTGTCACCATTTTTGCAACTTCCGGGACTCCGTTCAGGCTCATAGAACTCCTTTTCAGGTGTCGTTTTTTTTGAAAGTGCATGATTTTTTCTAAATTTCACAGTGGTGATATCAGTTTGTAGTAATTGTGATAAAAAATTGTACTTTCAGCACTTGGTCATTTTTGGCTTATTTTGGCATTTGTAAAGATAAGATCTCAGTTTGGTCTTTTGTATCAGTCATTTGAGTCTATTGTAGCCTACTTAAGGATATTGTAAAACATTGAAAATCAGAAGCCCACTTTGCTTGGCTTGCAAGTGGCCATTGTACACGCACTAATTATAAAGTGTCAAATCATCTTTTTTTGGGGGGGGTTCTTTGATTGAGTGAATTTGGGGGGTGTCTTGAGTGATTGTTCCTCTCTCTCTATATTGTTCTCTTTCATTTTGCTGCTATGGGTTCTCCTAAGTTTCCCTTGTTAACTCCACATAATTATGCTTCTTGGAAAATTGATGCTTGGAGTAAGTTAATGGAAAAAGGATTAACTCATTATATTGATGGAACTGTTGTTGCACCATCTGATCCTCAAGCTAATCATGTTGCTCATTTCGATTGGCTCACTAAAAATACTATGGCTCTTGGAACATTAAGGAAATATGTATCAAAAGATCTAATCTTTCAAATTGATAAGTGTAAAACAATTAAAGAAGCTTGGGACAAGTTTGGTCAATTGTATGGCCAAGTTGATGAGATTAGAGGTTATCAACTTGACAATGATCTCACAATGTTAGATCCCAAGAATTTTGATACAATCCAAGACTATGTCACTAAGGAAAATGAGCTAAGAGCACAACTTAAGGACTGTGGCATTGATAAAAAAGGATGCACAGTTGGTCTACAATTTGTTGGGAAAACTTCCATCAGAATATGCAACATTTGTTTCTAGTTTCCAAACCCATCGCTTGATTGTTGGTAGTTCTTTCACTATGCCTACATTTGATGCTTTTACAGAAATGTTGATGTTAGAACAAGCCAAGTTGGTAAGCATGGGGATTCTCAAGTCTTCAAAGTCCAAAACTTTGGTGGCTAATCAAGGGAATCAAGGGACTCAAGGAAAGGGTTCCAATAAGAAGCATAATCAATCTTCACCAAAGCCACAAGGAGAGAACCAACAATCTACTCCTCCACAACAAAGCTCATCAACATCATCTTCTTCAAGGAAGTACAATAATTCAAGTAAGAGGGAGCAACCAACATGTGCATATTGCAAAAAATTTAGTCATGAGGAGCATCGTTGTCATATTAAGCAAATTGATGAGTTGAAACACATCCTTAAGAAGAACAACATCAACTTGCCAGCTACATATCAAGAGAAGGAATCATCTCCTTCCTCTTCTTCTAAGGGAAAAGGAACAACTCTCATGGCAACAACATCAAGCTCTTCTCCTTCATCTCAACATGAGAAACATAAGGGGCAAGCATTTCTTGTTGTTGTAGATTCCAATACAGATCAGTGGATCCTTGATTCAGGAGCTTCGCATCATATGACTTCATCCAAGTATATGTTCTCTTCATTTGATTCTTGTTCATCACCACCCATTTTGATGGCCAACAACACTTCTTTGGTATTTTGTGGGAAGGGTTCTATTGACATTGAAGGTGGAGCATTTAATGATGTTCTATGTGTGCCTACTTTGTCAAGGAACATCCTTTTCATCTATCAGATTACACATAGTGGTTCAGGAAAGAGTGTAGAGTTCACACCAGATTATGTCATTGTTCGAGATTTGCATAGCAAGGCTCTTGTTGCAGCTGGGGAGGTTGATGATCGTTCTCAATTCTACACCTTCTCATATTTTGCTCCTATTGATGATTCAGTTCACCCTAGTGTGGACACACTTGAGGAGATTGAGTATGGTTACTTGAATCTTGGAGTGCTCTCTACTCCTGAGGTTCTTGAACCTATTGTTGATACTCCATCTTCTACATTGACTGATGTTCCTGATGATACTTGTGTTCTGATAGTTTCAGTGCCTTGTGAGTCAGTGCAACAGTGTATACCTTGTCTTCTAGTAGCAGCTTCATGGGATGACTACTTGATAGACATTGGCAGTTTGTTTGTTGAATCCTACATTGCAGATTTGGGAGACACACTTGATTACTTACATCTTCTCTTTGATGAAGGTGATTATTCTTCAGTTGTTGCGAGGGAACACTCTGACCCTCCTCTACATGATCATTCTTTCGAGGTTGATGTGATTGTGGATGCATATGTACAGTAGTTGGAGGAGGCCACTTTCTCTCTTGAGGAGACATCGTCTTTGGAGTTTGGTCTACCTTCATCCTTGCTAGATCTTGAGTTGTCTCTTTCAGCAGATGAGAGTTTTGTTGCTCAGGGGTTCTCACAGGTTCCAGGAGATGACTCCATTGCAGCTTCACATGGTTTGGGAAAGGCATCTTTCAACATCAACATAGGGACATTTGAGCAGATTTCAGAGACTTCTTACACTTTGAGGGTTCTTCCTTCTTCACTTGTGGATTGGGGAGACTTCATTCATACACCTTTGGTATTGTTTCTTCCCAAGAGGAGGAATGTTGTTCGACAGTTTTGGAGCAGCTTCTTCATTCCTTCTCGAGCATCTTCCATGGGTGATCATTGTACATTAAGGGGGGGCTACCTTGTCTCTCTTCTTCTCTTGTATGAGGGGGACTTTTTCCTCACATGGGGTTTTTTCCTTCTCATGCTATGTTCATAGACTTTTGTATTTCATCTCTCTTTTGGGGAGTAGTTTTTTCCCACTGGGTTTTTCTATCTTTACTCCACTTGTGAGAGATTTCATTGCATTTGTACATGGGTACCTAACATGGCCTAGTAGCCGGGACCCATCTTGCATTGTTTTCTTTTGTGTACATTCTCCCTAAGTTGCACTTAAGGGGGGGTGTTGGTGTAATTAAATGTCTTACACCTTGTCCTAGGTCATAAGTACACCTTAGTTAAGTTTACTTAGGGACCACATAGGAGGTTGTTGGAGATTTTCCACTTTTGGTGGACTTGACATGTCATTACCACATCACTTCCACCTTTTGTGGACACATCGTGTGATTATCTCTCCACCTTTTGTGGTGATTATCACATTATCACTTCTCCACTTTAGGTGGAGTGATAACTTTTCCTTGTTGTCACATGTCATAAGATTATGACACTTGTCATAATCTTATGCCCTCCTATGTTCTCACCTTGGCTATATAACCAAGGGGTCACCTATATACATTTGTATGGTACTGCATCTCATATTATTGACATTGAATATAGTTTATTCTTGTCATATTCTATCTCTCTTTTGTGCTTTCTATTAGGCCTCTAGATCTTGGGTGGCTACCTTCATAGCCAATTCTTACAGTTTGAAAGCTATAGATGTTTTTCAATCAGCCTATCAATTGGGACTTTAGTCATAATTCAAATAGAAAATGAATAATAATTATTTATTAAATTCAAAGTAAAGCATAATTTACATTGGTGGAAATATGAGAATATCCTTTAAAAACCCTTTTCATTTCATCAATTTTGGGTAAAAAAAAGTCGTCAGCCACATACCCTACAAATACCCATCATATCGCCACTTTTTGGCCCATCATGATCCTACACATACCCTAATATGGTTCCCCCTTTCTTAGTGGTAGTTGTGACAGGGCCTTGAACCATTCTTTTTTGTCACTTTTTTGTTATCTTTCTTTGGGCTTCCCTTATGCAAGGATCTTCTACTTGCCATCTTGGGTGACAACATGATACTTTGATACTTCAAATCCAATCTTTTTTATCTCATGTTTAATTTATCACTCATACACAAGTTATCAGAGATTTTTGACTTGAGTTGCCACACCTCTTAGAGAGGATTGAGTTTTTACTTTTTGAGTTCTTTTCACTAGTAGACTTGCTTAAATATTTTGTGACCACTACAACAAAATTTTCACCTCCCAACCTTTGACCTTTCCAATGGTGGAAGGGTCACCAATCTATTGGTTGTGTGACTTGGGGAGTGCACAATACACAATTGCTAAAGACTTTACTAACTCTTTAATTAGATAAGATGAAACCAATTTTTTCTTTGAATTGATCCCTAGTAAAGTCACCAATCTGTTGGTTCCCAAAATTACAGATTGCAAACCCTAAGAGTATGCCAAGTTCTACGATTAGGTTTAGCAATTTTTTGGCCAATGAACGAAATTAACCAATATGGTTGGAATTCCCTTCTCTTCAAGCTCTACTATGCCTAGGTTGGTTTACCTTGATCACCAATGAATACAAACTTTCCAAAAAATATGATTATTGAGCAGATAAACTTGTGTGATCAATTTTTTCAATTAAATCATCCACAATTCCTTTAATTAGATTATCCTCATGTGATCACAACTTCTTCAATTAAACGATTTCTTCTCACTGTATTTCAATATGGCATGAAGGTCTTCAAATAGATGATTTAAAAATGAAACTAACTTCTAATCCTACCCCTACTACTAGAATCTAAAATGTGTAAATGAAATTTTTTGAAATATTGTTTTAGAATAGTTGTGATTAGTACCTTCTTTTGTTGGGAAATGGAGTCAAGAGTGAAAAATGATATGTGTCATCCTTATGGTTGAAATTTGAATTATTTGGAACTTGCAATGTTTATACCTTATATAAATGTGCAGGATTACAGTTACCAAGCTCTTATTGATCCTAATGATTCTCCCCAGGTTACTGTGATTTACTTAAGAGAATTTAATCCTTCCTTGAAGGAACTAGTTAAATTAACCACATAAAGACAACAAATATATTTTGATAAATCAGATAACCCTTGATATATTGATTTAAATAACAATGAAAGATCAAACTAGAGACATCAAGATAACATTCATCAATTAACCTCAACAAACAATTGAAACCAAAAATTTGGGCACTAGTTAGAGCTTCATTTTCATTGATTTATTTTAAAAACAAAAATTACAATATATATCTAGGTTTGACTTGACTCCCCTTCTGATGATTTTTCTTTTGATTTCATTTTTCATATATAATTTATATTTCCAAGAGTTATGATCCTTCGCATATCCATTCATTGCAATTTTTCATTATATTAATTATCTTTGGCAAACAACATATTTAATTTTAACCTTCATTGTCTTTGCATCCCATGAAAATTAATCTTAATAATTATAGTGATCCTTCTTTTGCTAGCAGCTTCACGTTTGTATTTACTCTTTGGTGGAAATGTTTCACTTTTTGCTTGTATGCAATATCACTCTATTCCGCGGGTAAAATAATTACCCACTCTATAACTCCCTTGGTGAAAATGTGAAATTCATATTTTCTCAAAGTGATATTACCTTTCAAAATACTCACTATAATCACACTTTTATTTAATCTTTATTTGCATTTTTTGTGGAGAAATTCCTTCGTTGTGTTGAAGGGACTAATATTTTGGTTCCACCGATATGTATCTATCTCCCTAATACATTTTTTATTTGCAATATACTTCATATTTTATTGCATACTCCACTATAGGGTATGTGCAGGATCATGATGGGCCAAAAAGTGGCGATATGATGGGTATGTGTAGGGTATGTGGCTGACGACATTTTTTTTACCCAAAATTGATGAAACGAAAAGGGTATTTAAAGGAGATTCTTAGATTTTCCCTAATATAAATTATGCTTTACTTTGAATTTAATAAATTATTATTATTCATTTTCTATTTGAATTATGACTAAAGTCCTAATTGATAGGTTGATTGAAAAAAATCTATAGCTTTCAAATGATATGACATTTTTTGAATCTAAAACATGTGTCACATTCTATGCTTCACATACTATTGGATTAAAAAATAAAAAATTGAATTTCATGAAGTTTTGACTAAGTTAAGGTGGTTGGACATACGAGTTTTTATATTTTACAAATTTATAATAAAAAATTCATAATTAATTATTTACTTGGAAAAAATTCCAAAAATAGGCATCACATTAGGACATGAGTCCTCTACTTATATCTAAAATCTTATAAAAAAAATTATCATTTTATTGTGGTTAGGGTGGTCGGACACCTACTTCTCATTTTTCCCTAAAATTTAAGTACTCTGCATTGAAATTTCAAATTCTCACCAAATAGATATATATATAAAAAAACCTAGTAGTTTAGAAACTAAATTCAATTTGCTATAGATTCTATTCTTACATATTTTTAAAATAATATAGATAACTTATTCAAATTTTTACGTCAAGTTTCCTAACTCTAATTTTTCTAAATTTTTTGCCACTTAAGGTCCTATTTTTTCCATGATGATTTTGCACATACCCTGTAGCTTGCTGCCATGAAATCTATAAAATCCTTCTTCGTAGTTAGGCTTGAAACAAAAAAAACCCTCTCAACCAGTTTCTTAAGTTCATTGCAATTTTATGAGAGTTTCTCAATTTTTAGGGTTCATGGCTTGGGTCTTTGCAGTGATGTGAGCTACCATATTTGAATCCCATCCAACTTTTTTTTGAGCATACAAAAATATGTCAAAGTTTTTGAATGAACAAAATAACACAACATTGCTGCTTTGTTTCCCAATCAGATGGGAATACACAAACAAAATGTAGAAGCACAAGGAGACATGCAACTTTCTTTTGTATTCAATAAATTCGAAATGGAAATACATAAAAGACTAAACATAAAACTATAGAAAATAAACTCTAAGCTATAGATTACTAGCTACTAGGAGATTTCATGAGCTGCTCAGACAGACAAACAACTTTTAGGAGCTACTAGGAGCTCACTGTCAGGAGCTACACATAGCTCTTTTAGGAGAAATCAATGCTCAATCACAAAAGAAAACTAAATATAGATATTGTTGTGTACAAGCTTCTATTGAATTACACATTGAAAAAAAAATCCTCTTGTGTGTATGAAAATATGATTAATTTAAATCAATAACAACACAATCAATAAAACATTAGATCAAAGAAACCAAAAGAAAAACAGAAATAAGCAAACTGTTAATGGCAGTTTCTTCGAAGTCGTCTTATTGTCCTCTATCTCCAGCGTTTCGTCTTTGCTCAAGTTGCTCTCAAATCTGGAATGTCAAGCTCAACGAAGTAGGCTACTGAAGAACGAGATTTAAAAATAAATGCATACTATACTAAGAATGCAAGATTTTGAAGGTTGATAATGGAGGAATGTTGGTTGCTCAAATTCTGCAGCATAACAATGTGATAAAGGTTTGAAAGAGAATGGTGGATGAAAGATGAAAGATTCCTGAATGATTTTGACAGAGTGAGGATACCTAAGAATCAACCTCCTAAATGAATTGTGAGAGGTTGTATTTATAGAGTTTTCAAAAACTTCTAATTGGTTGATATGATTAACAGTTGTGATAATTCCTGGTAGATCGAACGGTTGAAGAAAGATGAAACTGAAGGAGAAGATAGAAGAACCCTAAAATCAGATTTTTCTATTTTATTATGAAAGAGGAAAAAGAAGAGAAAATAAGAAATCATCTTTATTTAAAAGAATAAAAGAAAGATTTGAAAGCTGATAAATAATGAATTAAAAATTCAATTACTTATTTGTGGAGGACATTCAGCTTTTCTTAATTAAATAAAATATTTAATTAAGCTTTTAAAAGCAGAAGAAAGTTTGTGATAAGAAAAGAGCTTTAATCATGTTTTATTGAAAAAAGCAGAATATCTCATAATTAAATAAAATATTTAATTATGATGAGAAGATTGCACAATTAGGTTAAAATACCTAATTTTGATTTTTAAAAAGAAATCATAAGATATTTTTAATTAAATAAGATTTATTTAATTAAATCACTTTTATGAAATTAATTAAATGAAACATTTAATTAATTAGAAGAAGAATTAAAATAGAAGAAAGGAGAAATATTTAAATTTAATTAAATCAAAGATTTAATTTAAATTCAAACGATAATTAATTTAAATAAATAGAATGTATTTATTTAATTGAATTAGAATGAATATGAAAATAATTAAAATAAAAATAAATTTATTTAATTAAGGAAGAAAATAAGATGAATGAACAATATAATTAAAATTAATTAAATTTAATCATATGTAGAGGACTTTAGAAAAATTAATTAAATAATAAATATTTAATTAATTGCCAGGATTATAGACATGACCATTTTTATGTGTATACATTTTGCCCCTCTTTGAAGTGATGTGTGAAACGCATTGCTTCAAAGAAAATAAAAAAATTTTGCCCCTGATATGTTTCTGATTTTTGATGTCGATGATGCCCCCTCGAGAGGATAGGTGGGTTGGACAAACACGAGTAGGCTCTCGAAATGAAATGATAAGGATAGGTAGGATGATGCAAGATAGAAAGTGGATGAAGGAGATGAATGATACGTTATGCTGCAATGAAAGATGAGCAACCATGATGTTTGATATAGCACTAGACGTTATGCACCAAGGTATAAGGACCAAGGTGACGATGTGTCTCATGCCCCAGTAATACAACCTTGTCTAGACATTATGAGGAAAGAGGCTTAGAGCATTAAAGTCCTAATGCACAAAAGGTATTATGTGACCTTAGATGCAAAGGATAATGCAAAAAGATATTCCAACACACACAAGATATGAATATTAGCTGGAATGATATGGATTTGATACAAATGCAAGAGAAAATGATAACACACACAAGCAAGCAAGCAAGCATGCACAAATGATACAAAAACAAACAAGACATTGCCCCTGTCAAGCTGTAAACCGTTGATTGATTGATTGATGTTGAATTGGATAACTTTGCTTCTCGTGATTGAAAAACAAAGAGTAGATGTGGATAGTGTTGTCATTGTTGGGAAGCGATATATCCCTAGAGCAACACAAGGATGATGATAATTGATTGGTTGATTGGTTGATTTGGTTTACGACAAGAGTAGGATCAAGACCAAAGGATGTGATTGGATAATTTTACAAGATTGATCGACTTGATTGGTATGGATTAAGGATTGA
Organism: Sequoia sempervirens; assembly: GCA_007258455.2. Taxonomy (NCBI): domain Eukaryota; kingdom Viridiplantae; phylum Streptophyta; class Pinopsida; order Cupressales; family Cupressaceae; genus Sequoia; species Sequoia sempervirens. The sequence goes on along the minus strand of VDFB02281492.1, from coordinate 801,672,116 downwards.
CTTGCATTTGGATTATGGCTTGGATTGATTGAAGATGATTTGATTGATTTGAAGAAATTGTTTGTAATGATATGATGATTGATTGGATGATAGGATGTGATGAATTGAATAGAAGAATTGATGTGATTGGAATAATTTTAGGTTGAAGTGATTTGATTAGATAATCGATTGATTGAATTGAAGAATTGATTTGATTGGAATGATTGTGATGATTGGATAGAAGAATTGATGTGATTGAAATGATTTTATTGCTTGGATTTTTGTTGGATATTTGATTTTTTGTTTTGTATTTGTTTCAGGACTTTTTCTGATTTCTTTGTATTACTTCAGGACTTTTTCTGATTTTTTTGTATTTCTAAAATGTTTTGATTTTTTTGGAGTTTTGAAATGTTTTAATTTTTTTGGAGTTTTGAGATGTTTTGATTTTTTTTTTTTGACGTTTGAGATGTTTTGATTTTTTGGATTTTTGAGAATATTTAGATTTTTTAGATTTTTGAGGATATTTGGAGGTGTCAAAGGATGAAAATTTGAGTAGCCTTTGTGCTAGATACCAATGACAAGGGGAAAACCAAGGCTAGGTGCAAGGAGATAAAGGGGATTGATGGATGAACGGGTGGGTGATGGGATAAGGGATAAAAGACTCATGATATATGGATGGATGGAAATGATAAGTCATAGTGAATGAAATGGATGTATGCATCATAAGAGAAAAAGGATGTGATTTCCAAAGACTATGTTGCATAGGAATAACATGCCCCATTCTAGGTACAAGACTTAGGATTTTTCATGACAAATCTTATGGCAATAGGATAATGATAGGCTTGTTTGGAAGGGTGAGGTATGTGAAGAGATATCCAAAGCATGTTTCAACATTTTGCCCCTATATCTTCATCAAGATCAAAAGAAGAAGGGTGGATGAATGGACTCAATATGAGAGGTATGTATGATGGCTAAAGATGGTAGGTAAGATGGAAATGATATGACATGAAAATGATAGGTTGGATAGATAAGACATTATGCCCCCAAGTGTAAGTGACATAGAAGATCAACCTACGCATGATGCCTATTTTCTAGGTTTTCATCATGGTACTTATCCAAGGCGCCTGTTTACCAGGTTTTCACCATTGGACGAAGGGATTTCTCTTTAATTTTTTTTATTTTTTTATTTTTTGAATTTTTTGAATTTTTTGAATTTTGAATTTTTGGATAGGAGAAGGTGAATATGGATAGGAGGGAATCAAGTGTCTAGCTCCGTGAAAGGTGATAGTCCCACTGGATATGGATGTCATTGCATGGACCATGTCAAATGCTCATAGATGTTGGTAAGGGATGACATGAAAGGGATGGATTAGGTAGATGGCGGTTTATGAAAGGCTTATGGAAGAATGGATGAGGAATAGTGAATGATGATGTGGATTGAAGAGGACTTGTGCAAAAGGATGGATGCAAGGTTTATGCAAAAGCATGGACCATAGGAAGGTGGTTGGGAAGATATGTAGGATAGTAGTTGAAGGATGGGGGGATGGAGGTATGTGGGATTGTTGTGAAATGGAAGGGAACCATGACCAATGGTTGCACACACTGTGATAAACATTGAAGCTTTTGATGTGGATGAGGTGTAGGAAGCAATGGAGATGTTTGCTTAGGAGGTGGTGGATGAAGTGATTTAGGTACCCACATAGACTTAGTATTTTTATGATTTTTATTTTGCTTGTGGGTTTTAGGAATTTGAGACTTTTGAATGGAATGAGAATGTGGGATGGAAGTGGATGGTTGGGATTTTTGTGATGTAAATGCCTCATTTAACTTGATTTCTTTTTTCTTAGGTACCCAAACCATTTTAGTTTTGGCCTTTACTTTTGGAGGTATGGGCTTATATACTTTTTTGGATGTATTTTGATTTGAATTTTTGTATTGATGTCCTAAGGCATGAGAACCCTTAGGATTTTTGACTTTATAGGTAGAGGCATTGGAATTCTTGCTTTTGAATCCCATGGATATGGTGGAATGGGTGGAAGCTTCATGTTCATACACTGTGTGCATTTGTTGGTCATGATTAGGAATGTTAGGGTATTTATGGATAGAGGGATAAGGGGATTGGATAATGGGGATATTAGGTGTTGGGAGAAGTGGAGGTAGATTACATGGAGGTATATTAGGAGTTGGAAGCAATGGTGGTAGATTTGATGGAGGGATATTAGGAGTTGGAAGCAATGGTGGTAAAGTTGATGGTGGAAGGTGTATGGTCACATGCTTTTGACATTTGTAGGATGATGGAGGGGGAATGGCAGCATATGTTTTAGGGATACAATAGGCTTTATGATGGAGAGTGGTGGACTTAGGATGGATGGAGGAAGTACCAACATATTTAGGTTGTTGTCCTTGGGGTATATGCCCATGGACATAAGAGAGTGGAGGGACTTTGACATGGATGGGCTCCAAAACATCTCATTCATGAAGGTCTAGAACTTTACCTTGGTGGTTCATGTTTTGGAGTGTGCAATGGACAATGGGACTAGGTGTAGGTAGAACACTAGACACGAGTTCCCTCTTGGATGGAGAAGATGAAGCAAGGGAAGATAATGGTTTTTGTTGTTCTAAGGAGGAAAATTCATGAATGAGGGTGGAAATACCACTAGGATATGATGGAGGACTTGCAATGGGGTTGATAGTGGGTGATGGAGGATCATTAGGATCTTGATTAGCATTGTGTTCACTTAGATCCAAGGTATTTGTTTGATCTTCTATGTTGGCTTGGGAGGCATATGTCTCATCAAGGGAAGTGGATTTTGATAGATCATGGATAGGACTAGGTGGAGGTGAATTTGGAATATCTTTCTCATGGATGGGTATAGGATCAAGTTGCTCATGCATAGGCTCTTCGTCATTATAGATATCATCTTGATCATAAAAATGATATAGATTATGGATAGGTTGGATGAAAATGATTTGATCTTGATTAGGACTAGGGCTTGATGTTTCCACATGCTTGAGAGTAGACTCTTGATATAACTCTTGGGTTTCTTGAATGGAAGTGGAAGGGGATTTCTCATGGAGAGACTTGGCATGTTCTTGATGGTCAACAACATAGGAGCATGAAAGAGGGTGACTTGAACTTATGACATGAGACTCTTGAATTGACTCAAGGGGTTGTGGATGACATGGTTGACTTGAAGGACTTGGCATGACGTTTGAGGACTCTTTTGTTTGTTCAAGTATATGTGTTGGAGGACATGGTGATGTTTGATTCCTTGCTTGTAGCCCTTGGGTCACATCCTTTGGAGGTGTAGGGGTGGAAGGTGTTGGCTTAGGGTTTTGGTTTTGATTGGATGACGGTAAGGGTGCATGATCTAGATTGGTATTCCCCTTGTCAATGGTTGCATTAAGACTTAAAGGCTCTTGATTTTGTTGCAAAGGTGGACTTGGGCTCCTATGTTCTTGTTGTGATATTGATGGATGTGTTGATGTGGCATTGAAATGCAAAGAAGTAGATGGATTAGATTGGTCAATTTTATTTGATGGCTTAGATTTGGGCTTCCCAAAAAATTCAAGAATATTGAATTTGGATGATGTTGTTTTTCGTGATGTGGATTGATAGGTTGATGTGGAATTGTCATTCAAAGAAGTGGATTGATTAGATTGGTATGAGGTGGAAAGGGATGACACATTAGGTTGAGGTGGAATTGGTTGATAATGAATGGATAGGGGATGATGTTGTGGTTGTTGGATTTGACATGTGGCTATGAGGTATTTGGCTTGAATTACGAGGTATTGGATTTGAGGTGAATTGTTTGCTTGAAGTTTTTGGATAATTTTATGGGCGCTTTGAATGAATTTTTGGGATAAAAGTGCTTGACTTGTTTTAGCATCATGAAGCATGTGGAAAAGCTCTTGTGCCATGTCTTCCCATGTTTCCATGGTGTAAAATGATGTTGATTGGATTAAATAAATGACAATGCTTAGGATATGATGTGGAATGATAAGATTGGGTGATTTGGATGATGTGGCAAGAGTTTATTGGAAATTTGACTTGGACACTATCAAACACAATATTTCACATGTAAATGCACGAACACACACACCAAGTACAATGATAAGTTTTGTCTTCCAAGATTAGATGTTATGATTAAGAAAACACTTGAATACACAACAACAAGCCTGATGACTAGTCAAGTGGGGTATGGCCAATTAGGTCTCAAGTGAGTTTTCACAAGGTTGACTAGGGATGATCTTGAAAGCAAAATTCTGCCAATAAGCCGGGAGAAAGGGGTAACCCACCCTTCACCTTCACTTCCCAAAGGTATAAAGTTCTTTGGGGCTTAGCTCAGAGTGACAAGATTTCAACTTCCAAACAAGCGTGTCTTTCGATTCACACTTTAATTGAGGTCGTCCCTTGGAGGGGTGTGTGCTCCAAGCAGGCCTCCTAAAAAGGGTTTTGAAAAAAGCGAACCAAGTGAAGTGTTTTGGAAGACACCCACTTGATTCATGCTCACAGTGATTAATTTCCCTTTAGAAATTGAAATGTTTAGAAGAAAACAATGAAGCACTCATTCTTTTTAGATCCCAAATCAAGATGTGATGGAAGACAATGGTAAATTTTAGACCCAATTTTTGAAATGTGATTGAAGACAAGATTTTTTGTTTTAAACCAATTGCAATGATATGATCAAACAAGATTTTATTTTATGTCCCAAATTGAAAGATGTGACAAACAAGATTAAGAGATGAATGATGAAACAAGTGCACCTGGTTATTTTCGCTTTCCAAATTTTTGATGTGAATGATATTGCTGCTACTAGAGCTCCTTATGATCACCTACAAGATTAAAAAACAATATTATAATGCAGCCAAAGAAAAGAAAAAGAAAAGAAAAAGACAAGTTCATCAGAAAATTTCAATTTCAGATACTTTTGACAGAGCCGAATTATATTTTAGTATTTTCATGATTTTTTTGATCTGAAAAATAAAAAATAAAACAAGAGACCCCTACTAATTTTCTGAGAGCTTTCCAGAAATGTAAATAAGTAAGAAAAATTCCCTGTTTTGCTCTCAGAATCACGGATTTATGAAAACCATACAGAAAACAAAGATTGAACTTTTTCGCATTGTATTTGACCTCTAAACTAAATCTATAAAACATAGACCTTCATTATAATTTCATGAAATTTCCAAAAAGGTAAAAAGTTCTGAAAAATTCGTTGATTTGCATCCAGAAAGTAAAATTTATGAAAATACTTAAAATTGAAATAACTTCCACAAAAATGATGATAAACTCTCAATTGTTTTACTGTAGTCTCTTGAAATGATGTAAAAGGCTCTGTAAAAATTTTGTAAAAAGATTCGTAGCTGTGTAGAAGATATGAAGAACTTTGTAAAACCTGCAGTTTTGTCTAAAAGTTGTCAGATCTGCAAAACAAAGTTAGTAAAAACCTGCAAAAAAACACCATTAAAAGCCTTGTATGCACTACATAAACCCTTGTTTTCTCTACAGAAAACCCTTGGATTCTCTAAAACGAGAATTTTCATCAGAAAGTTGAATTCCAGAATGCAAAATCCTGTCAGAAAACCTGCAGATAAATATTAAAAATGGGGCAAGGCCCCACGGTGGGCGCCAAATTATTGTGTGTATGAAAATATGATCAATTTAAATCAATAACAACACAATCAATAAAACATTAGATCAAAGAAACCAAAAGAAAAACAGAAATAAGCAAACTGTTAATGGTAGTTTCTTTGAAGTCGTCTTATTGTCCTCTATCTCCAGCGTTTCATCTTTGCTCAAGTTGCTCTCAAATCTGGAATGCCAAGCTCAACGAAGTAGGCTACTGAAGAACGAGATTTAAAAATAAATGCATACTATACTAAGAATGCAAGATTTTGAAGGTTGATAATGGAGGAATGTTGGTTGCTCAAATTCTGCAGCATAACAATGTGATAAAGGTTTGAAGGAGAATGATGGATGAAAAATGGAAGATTCCTGAATGATTTTGACAAAGTGAGGATACCTAAGAATCAACCTCCTAAATGAATTGTGAGAGGTTGTATTTATAGAGTTTTCAAAAACTTCTGATTGGTTGATATGATTAATGGTTGTGATAATTCCTGGTAGATCGAACGGTTGAAAAAAGATGAAACTAAAGGAGAAGATAGAAGAACCCTAAAATCAGATTTTTCTATTTTATTATGAAAGAGGAAAAAGAAGAGAAAATAAGAAATCATCTTTATTTAAAAGAATAAAAGAAAGATTTGAAAGCTGATAAATAATGAATTAAAAATTTAATTATTTATTTGTGGAGGACATTCAGCTTTTCTTAATTAAATAAAATATTTAATTAAGCTTTTAAAAGCAGAAGAAAGTTTGTGATAAGAAAAGAGTTTTAATCATGTTTTATTGAAAAAAGCAGAATATCTCATAATTAAATAAAATATTTAATTATGATATGAGAAGATTCCACAATTAGGTTAAAATACCTAATTTTGATTTTTAAAAAGAAATCATAAGATATTTTTAATTAAATAAGATTTATTTAATTAATTAGAAGAATTATTAAAATAGAAGAAAGGGGAAATATTTAAATTTAATTAAATTAAAAGATTTAATTTAAATTCAAACAATGATAATTAATTTAAATAAATAGAATGTATTTATTTAATTAATTAAGTGATATGAAAATAATTAAATAAAATAAATTTATTTAATTAAGGAAGAAGAATAAGATGAATGAACAATATAATTAAATTAATTAAATTTAATCATATGTAGAGGACTTTAGAAAAATTAATTAAATAATAAATATTTAATTAATTGCCAGGATTATAGACATGACCATTTTTATGTGTATACACCTCTATTTACAAACTACTACTACACAGAAAGCTTCTTCAAAAACCCGACAGAACTAACTGCCTTCAATTCCTTTTGTCTCTTCAAACAACATTCCCTCTCAAATTTGAATTTACCTACCAACATTAATTATACCATAGACTGAGTTGCATGTCATGAGAAAGTTGGGAAAGCAATCCCCAAAAGACAGACTTCTAGCTACAGGCAACAAATGCTTCTAATAGGTAGGTGGCAATGGGAAGAGGCTCAGGAGTAATAAATTTTCCAACACTCCCCCTTTGTCCTGAGTTGATGAAACACGATCAATCCTGATCTAAATCAACAATTCCCAATCTGCTCCTTTCGTGCTTGAAACTGTCCTTGCTCAAAGGCTTGGTGAATATGTCTGCTAGCTACTACTCAGACTTGCAAAATGCCATTTTAATTTCATCATTTTCAACTAACTCTCTAATAAAATGATACCTAATTTCAATATGCTTGCTCCTTCCATGAAACACAAGATTTTTTGCAAAGGCTATTGATGAAACATTGTCACAAAATATTGTTGTTCCATCTTCTTATTCTTCTCTCAAATATACCAAGATTCTTCTCAGCCAAATAGTTTGACATGTTGAATTTGTTATATATTCAGCTTTGACTGTTGATAGGGAAACTATGGGTTGTTTCTTGGAAGCCCATGAGATAGCTCTCAAACCCAAATGAAACACATAGCCTAATGTGCTCTTCCTATCATCCAAACTTCCTTCCTAATCACTATCCATGTATCCAACCAGCCTAACTCATTCACTACTATGTACAAAATGCCATATCCTTTGGTGCCATTTACATACCTCGGGATTTTTTTACTTGCTAGCCAATGGGTGTCTCTTGGAGTCTCCATAAATTTGGAAATAAGACCCACTCCATGCATTATATTAGGCCTAGTTGCAGCCAAATACATTAAACTTCCAACCAAAATTTTAAACATGGTAGGATCCACATTGTTGCTGCAATCTTCCTTGCTCAACTTTAGACCTATGACTATTGGTGTTGAGGAAAGCTTGCTTTCTAGCATCCTAAATCTCTTCAATATTTAATTTTCATTATTTTCTTGAGAGATAAATATACCATCATGCATTTGTTTTACTTCTATGCCTAGAAAATATCTCAAGAGACCCAAATCTATCATTTCAAACTCTCTTTTTATGGCCTCTTTAAAATCAACAATGAGGAAAACATCATCCCCAGTGAAAACTAAATCATCAACATACAAGACAGCAATTCAAATCTTACCATATGCTACCTTGATGTAAAGAGTGGGCTCACCATCACTTTTGCTAAAGCCATTGCTCATCAAATATGAGTCAATCTTGATGTACCATGCTTGTGGAGCTTGCTTCAGCCCATAAAAAGCTTTCTTCAACCTATACACCTTGTGTTCTTGACCCAAAACTTCATATCCAAATGGATGCTCCACATAAACTTCCTCTTTCAACACTCCATTTAGGAAGGTGGACTTCACATCCATTTGAAACACCTTCCACTTGTGTTGAGCTGCAATTGATATGACTACCAACATGGTTTCTATCCTTGCAACAGGGGAAGATGTCTCATTATAATCTCTCCCAAACTATTATTTGTACCCCTTGACAACTAATCTTTCCTTATGCCTCTCTATTCTTCCTATGGCATTACACTTGGTCTTGTAGACCCATTTCACCCCAATAACTTGCTTATTGGGAGGAAAATCAATTAACTCTCATATGTTGTTCCTCTCTATTGCATCTATCTCCTTGTCCATGGCCTCACACCATTTCTCCTCTTTCACAACATCCTCAAAATAAACTGGATGAAAATGATAAAATAATGAAAAATTCACACTCTCATCAAATTCTTCATCATACCTTTCATTTTGGTAGACCTCCCTTAGACTCTTGGTCTTCTTTGGCATTAGGGAGGTGAGAGTGGGGTCTGAACTTTCACTACTGTTGCTACTCTACTAAACAAGTTGCTTCAGGAGCTGTCGAGAGCTCTCAGGAGCTAATCTTCTAGTTGTCTCTTACTACTTTCCTTTTTTTCTACTCATTTTAGGAGCTTTTAGAAGTTATCGAGAGCTCTCTATGACCAAATCTCTCACTGTCTGTGACTATCTACCTATGTTAGGAGCTATCAGGAGCCGTCGAGAATTGTAAGGAGCTCATTTGGAGCTTTCAAGAGCAATTGTTGGCTCATCTTTCTGTACTTCCTATTCTCTTTCTTCTTCTTCAGGAGTTGTTCGGATTAGTTCTGAATTGTTAGAAACTATCACTCCATCCCATGCCTCATCCTCTAGGAACTCCACTTCTCTACTAATGATGAATTTCTTGGTGATTGGATTATATAGCTTGTAGGGTTTTGATTCCTCATTGTATCCCATGAAAATACACTTCTCACCCTTGTCATCCAATATCTACCTCTTTTCTTTAGGCACTTGAGCATATGCTACACACCCAAACACTCTTAAGTGCTCAGCCATCCACTTGCATTTTGTACATGCCTCTTGTGCAATTTTGTCATAGAAAGCCTTTGTTGGACTTCTATTTATCAAATATATAGTTGTTTCTACAGACTCTCCCTAATATTGAATTGTGAGTCCCTTTGCTTTCAGCATGCTCCTTGCTATCTCCATGATGGTTTTATTCTTTCTCTCAACCACTTCATTTTTATATAGAGTATAACTGGCTATTAGCTCCTTCTTGATGCCATTTTTCTTGCAAAAATTTACAAAATTATTGGAGGTATAGTCTCCTCCTCGATTTGACCTTAGAACCTTGATAAAATGTCCACTCTCCTTTTCAATCTGGGCCTTAAATAGCAAAAACTCATCAAATACTTCAAACTTATGTTGCAAAGAATAGACCCATGTCTTATGACTATAATCATTAATAAAGGTCATAAAAAATTAGCTTTTACCAATAGATGTGGTTTTCATAGGGCCTACTAAATCCATGTGCACTAGCTCCAATGGAACTTTTTCCTTGTAGAGTTTCCCGATTGAAAGGGTTTCCTATGTTGCATGCCCAAAATATAAGCCTCACACTTAGCATTAGGCTCTACTATTCTTGGAAAACCATCAATCATTTTGTTCTTGGACAAAATACTTAAACCAACATAGCCTAAATGTCCATACCTGAGATGCCATAGCTTGGAGGGGTCTTGAATGGTGCTTTTGAGGGCTACTTGGACTGCTGTACATTTTCCATTCATGAAAGGTGTAGCAATAGACTGAGATGAGAAACAAATCTCAATCTTCAAAGAAAACATCCAGTTCTTTGTCATTTAAATTATTGCAAACACTTTCATCCTCTTATTCTTGTCATAGATAATCCATTTACCCTTCTCCATCAACACATTATATTCATTTTGGATTAGTTGTCCAACACTCACGAGGTTATGCTTTAACCTAGGAGAAAGAAATTCATTACATGTATTTCCTTCTTCTCACCTTGCTCGGTGTGGATCATGATAGATCCTCTTCCCACAACTAGAACTAATCCATTGTTCCCCATTCTTATCTCTGACTTTACATTTTTATCAATGAAAGAAAACAAACTTTCATTACCACTCATGTGGTTGCTGTAACCACTGTCTAAATACCATACTTTGGGGCTTCCTTCACCAATGTTGCACATGATGAAGCCTATGGATTGATTTCCTTCAACCACATTCGAATCAGCCACATTTGCATTTTGTTTTGACTAATCGTTATTCTTTTTATAGCACTCACTTGCATAATGACCAAACTTAGGACAATAGTAGCATTCAACATTGCTTTTGTCATTCTTCTTATTTGAACTATTTTTCTTCTTGCCTTGTTAGGAGCTGGTCTGAGAGCTACTCGCTCCCTTTTGGTTGTTTGCTCATCCTGAGCTATCTGCTCCAACATTTCCTTGCTTGGAGTTGCCATGACCTCTACCTCTTAAGCTCCTTCCACCATTATTTCTTCTCCTCCTTTTGCATTTGAATGAGCTTTAAAAGCTTGTTCTTGGAAAGAAGTAGCAAACTTATTTAGGTGCTACTCATGGGTTTACAGAGAACCCATTAGCTCATCAACAGACAACGTTTTGAGATCCTTTTCCTCTTCAATGGAAATCACCACTCCATCAAACTTCATGGGTAAGCTCCCGACGATTTTATCCACAATATTTTGATTGTCCATGACTTTTGTATTCACTCTCAACTAGTTTATTAAACCTGGGAGTCTTGTGTGAAAAACTAAGATGGAATCATTGCCCTTCATTTTGAGAGTCTCAAACTCTCTCTGAAGCATCTGTAGCTTTACCAATCTAACCTTATTAGTCCCTTTGTAGTTGTTTTGGAGGATTTTCCAATCTTCCTTTGTATAGTTAGCTGTTTCTATTCTAGGAAAAATGGTCTCTGTCAAGGCTACTTCTATTAAACTCATTGCCTTAGCATCTTTCCTCCCCAACTCCTTCAGCTGGGCCTTTTGGTTGTTTGTGAGAACTACATATGTTTCAGGATCAGTTACATCATTGAAACCACTAATCAGAAGCTCCCACAAATCATTTGCAACCATTATGGTCTTCATCTTATTTTCCCAAACATCATAGTTTTTTCCATCAAAGGACCTTGGTTATTGTGAACTCTTCCCCTCATCTCCATCCATGTCTCCAAAAAGAAAAAAATCTTTAAACCCAAAAAAAAAAATGCCCTAACTCATGAATAAATGGGGCCTATGGCTCTGATACCATGTCAAAGTTTCTGAGTGAACAAAATAACACAAAGTTACTGCTGTATTTCCTAATCAGCTAGGAATAGACAAACAAAATGCGAAGGCACAAGGAGACATGCAACTTTCTTTTGTATTCAATAAATTGGAAATGACAATACATAAAAGACTAAACATAAAACTTCAGAAAATAAACTCTAAGCTATAGATTACTAGTTGTTGGGAGATTTCATGAGTTTCTCACACAAACAAACAACTTTTAGGAGTTGCTAGGAGCTCACTGTCAGGAGCTACACAGAGCTCTTTTAGTTGCAATCACTGCTCAATTACAAAAAAAAACTAAATACATTTGCTATTGTGTACAAGATTCTCTGAATCACACAAAGAACAAAACAAAACATTCCTCTATTTATAGACTATTGTTGCATAGAAAACTTAAAAAAACTGACAAAGCTAACTACCTTCAATTACTTTTGTCTCTTCAAAGAACATTCCCTCTCAAATTTGAATTTACTTACCAACACTAATTCTATTGCAGACTAAGTTGCACATCAGGAGCAAGTTGGGAAAGCAATCCCCAAAAGATATACTTCTAGTTGTAGGCAACAAATGACCCTGATAGGTAGGTGGCAATGGGAAGAGGCTTAGGAGCAATAAATTTTCCAACAAAATATTTCTCCATCACGTGGCACACATTCTCTCACTAGTTTTTGTCACATTCCTCCATAAATTTAGCTTTTGTAATCCTTGCATTAACTACTTAATTCTTTGAGACTTCCATAATTCTTGGTGCCTTATCTCAACACGTACATCATCTTCAATAGCTTTCTCATCTAGGTATTCCTTGTGAATTTCACTAACGATCTTATTTTTGTATTCACCTTGAATTTCAATATCTTCTATGCTCTCTACATTTTGTTCATGTTTTATCTAAGGGAATTTAAAGTGACTCCTACTAATATGGAGTATTTCTCCTGATATAGGCTATTTCACACTCATTCTCATCTTTATTCCTACCTCTATCTCTGCCAATGTTCACCATTTCACCTCTTTACTCAGGATTTTCTTCTTCCTTGATGCTTCACCAAAACCTTTGAACCTTGTACCTTTATCAAAATTCCACCTATCATCCCACATGGTTCACTCAAAGATCTTTCACCAGAAACATATTTCTCCCCACATGTGGTACTTTTATGCAAAACTCCATCCTCTCTATTTTGGCATGTATTTAACTAGTTCTTTCAATGACTCAAACATGTTCCTTAGCATTTGAAATGCACAAAAAACTCACTACTCCCTTATTCAAAAATATGTTACATTTCATTCTATCATGCCATTTGTTGTTGGATTTATCTCTAATAGAACTGATCAGTAACAAGGAGATGAAGCACTTGAAAAAGTGCAATATATAGACACATATAAATTTTATCTATTTGTGCCACATTGAATCAGGCACCACTTGACTTCTATTACACTCCATCTTGTGTTATCATTAATTATAGTCTTGGCAACATTTAACTAATAAAATTCTAACATTGTGAGCATGCTCTTCAAATTATCAACTTTCATAATATTTTTTATAATGAAATTCTGGAACATAAAGAGGAGGAAATCAATCTGGTATTGATGGTAGAGCTTGATTTATCATTGTTTGCTTTTTATTAAGATTTTTTGCACAATGCATTTTTCCCAGTGCATTTCTCTTGGATTTATGAGCCACACGATTATAGAGTTATGTGGGTAGCACAAATAGCTTTACCCATAAAAAGGACATTAATTTTAACTCTTATAGGATTGAAATTGATTTTCCATCATTTCATAAATAGGCTTGCTTTATTCACAAGCCATACATCCCCTTGGAAAATCATCTCCTTATTTTTTGTTATCCCAAATAGCAATATGGAGCACCCTTCAAACTCAATCAATTTTTCTTATGTAATTCTACTTTTCTATTATCTAGTCATCCAGACTCAGTCTTTTGGGGGAATGTTATAGCCTTTTTAAATGGTATGCCAGTTCTAATTCCTTAGATTTCATCCATGTAAGTATTTGAGTTTTCAAAGTTACTAATAGCTGACAATTAATATGATGAATGGGATGATAAATTTTTTCAAGCCTTCCCTTCCATCTAGGTAAATATTGTGATTGGAGAAACCATGCATGATAGGAGTTTCCTTTTTCCCTAGTCATGAACTCTACAAAGAAAGACCTTGGTAAAAATAAGCCTCTTGATAGATACTCACATAAATATGAGCAAAAGAACAACTTTTCTAGTAGAAAGATAAAATCATGTGGAGAAATGTAAGAACTTTGGTTCTACCAATTTCTAAAATTAATGGACAAAGTTGTGTCAAATATTTCAATTAGATTCAACCTTTCATCCTGCAAATTGCTTTTGTAAGTGTTTCCTTATGTAGCTAGAGTAGTTCATTATTCCAACAATCATTGTGGTGGAGATGCTTAATAATTTATGTACCATACATTTTCATTAGATCCTTAGGAAAAAAGGGAAGAAATACTTTAAATCTTCCAATCTGGCCAAGAGTTATGTCGTTATTCATTTTTCTTATTATATTGACAATTATGTCTTTGACAATCAAACTACTTGTTGGACTCTCACACAAAGAGATATTTCTTCACATTTTCATGCTACTTCTTTAAAATGAAAAAGATCTCAAAGAAAAAATCTTCAAGGTTTTCAATCCCAATCACCCTTAGTACCTATCTAATCTTGGCTAATAGCTTATCTTCCAAAGCTTTTGAAACTTGATAAATTTGAAGTATTAGTGTTCCTTCAACAATAAGGATATAGTGCTGATTTGTGCATGAAAAAGAGATCTCTTGTAAACTTTTGACAACCTGGACTCCAATAGAAAAATTTCCATCAAAATAAACTCGCTTGCATGCATATAAAAGTTCTAGATACTAATATGTGCACAATTTCCTTATCTCTAAAATGATTCAATCTTTCCATATTTAAGCCAGAAGGATCCAATATTAAACATAGTGAAAAATATATTACTTTTGTTCATTTTGGTGACAAAATATTCGAAAGAAAATTAAATTTAGATTTTATCTTCTTCTCTTATTTTCACATATTTAAACTCTTCATGTAGTGAGAACAATCAACATAGCTCAATATCAACTATGATAGGCTTCAAGTGCTCATCATAAGTACCCAATGTTCCATGAGTGATGTAGTAATAATTGGCTATCCATTCTAGATTAATAACCTAGAAATATCCACTTGTATGATCATATTTCACCAAGTTATTTTTGTCCAAAATAGTTGCAGCCGAATCTTCTATTCTAAGGTATTGTCTTTCTGTAAAGCATCAATAGATAGACCACATAGATAAGTGTATCCCAACAATATGCACACTTCTATTGTATTTTGAACTGTCACTAGGAAAAAAATTGTATTTAAATGATCTACCTATTTTAGGATAAATTGGATCTCAATTGGTAATCATGGATTCATAAGAGAGATAATATTGCAGCTCACTGTGACCAAAATAGGATGGATGTCCTCTAGAATAATATTGAGAAACCAATCAAACATTCTCCCAAATCCCTGAAAAATGTATTGACATGATAGTTGATGATATGGAAGCAAGCTTTCCAAATGGATTTGCATGAAGCCATCAAGGTTGCAAGATATTAATTCTCAAAGTGGCTCACCTAGCTATTTCTGAAGCTACACTTGTCAAAATTTAATTGGAACTCACCAAATCACCACCTTAAAAAAATACTAGATCTCTTCTAAGGAAGCTTCCACTAGGGAAATTAGTTCATTTAGGCCCAATTAAAATGTGCATAGAAGGTCCTTTAACCAATCTTCTTCCTTCACAAAATATTATAAGGTTGACCCCTTTGAAACTTTCTAGAAATGTAGACATTAAAATTGTGAAAACTCCATTTTTTTTTATTTTGAAAAAATATCAAACAAGATGCTAGGGCCTTGAAAATGGACATGGGAGCATATTAGCATAGGAAAAATTCCAAACACTAATTGGTTTTTCATGAAAATCATCCAACTCATAAATATTTGTCTCCAAATTTGACCTCCCTAGCCGATCTAACAATTTCTAGATAGCAAACTCTCCAAGAACCCTCCACCTTGGTAATTAAAAACCCTATCAAATTTGATCATGGGAGGCTGAAATAAAATGTACACACTCACATATGGTAGATAAGTGTGATTACCAAGTTATTTTACATGAAATTGAATAGGTTTCAAGTTATGATTCTCCAAAGTACGCTATAGGAGCAAATTTCATAGGTGCATTTTTGAGTGTTGTAATCAATTTTTTTATCATGGGGCCTTGAAATTTTGTCAAAATTTGAAGGTTACAATCATGGATCCAGTTGGATATGTATGCCACTTGTGGGCATAGCAAGAATTAACATCTCTAGTGGAAGCAAACCGAGTGTCTTATCTATTGAGCAATAGAGTCAAACCTCTACTTTGCCTTGAAATGGTATGGTTTTGATAAAACAAACCATAGCTGATGGCTCAAGGCCACCAGAAAAGAAAAGCCTCTATTTTTCTCTATCATACACTTGGTTTTCATCACATTGTATTGAAGCCAATATGAAAATATTATTAAAATCTACTTGACAAAACATTTTGTTATCTTTCATCAATCTACTATGCTCAATATTGTAAGTGCATTCTCCCTTATCAGGCATATAGAAACTATGCATAATCTAAAATTTCTTGTCATCATGTGAAAAGACTAACCCAATCTCTATGTGATAGTTTATTTCATCACACTTGCTATCATTCACCAAATGATGGCTCTCTATCTAAAATAGAAAGAAGAATGAACCATATTGCATTTGGCATCTAATATCATCAATGTTGACACTATCAAATGGTATAAGATCAGATCCAAAAATATCAATACCATTTTTAACATCACATGCAGATTTCCCATATACTTGTGATCTTGAAAATCTATCACCAAAATCATTAATTTGCAGATTTAACATATTTGAATTATCAATTCCACAAGATTCAATAGAACTATGCATTTCTAGAGCATTGCTGCAATGAAATTCATGACCACCAAATGTCTCTATTTTATAAAATGCGATCCAGAATATACTCTTTCACACTCATCATGAAGTTCATCATCATTTTCACGTAAAATACCTTCATTGTCAAAGCAAATGTATGTTGGGCATGCAATTTTAGAATCATTTTTATTTGTATATCTTTGATATTCCATAGTCAACAAATTTGAAATTTATTCACTACTGAGTGAACATGCCTCTTCATTCGCCACATTGATGATACATTATTTAATCTTTTCATTATCACAACAATACTCAAGATCATCAAGAAATGACAAATCAGATGCATTAATTTCATAAGCATGGTCATTTGCTTCACAAGTTGATACAACATCTTGATTATCTAAAAATGCTTCATCCTCATTATAGAATGGATTTAAAAACACATTGAAATCACCTTTTGACACACCTTGGCAAGATATCATTTGATTTTCCTCTGTTATTTCATCATACAAGGGGTTTGAACAAATTTGAATATTATTTTCAGGTTTGCACACTTCTTCCTCACCAATTATGCTATCATGGCACTCAGTTGTAAATGGATGCACCACTTGTTCATTGCCAATGGACTTGCTTCTTCACTCACCTCATTGTTGATGTATTCATTAGGTAGTGTGTCTTCAACAACATCTTCAATCTTGCAATCATCCTCCAAAGTGAAGAGTTGGCCTTCCACAATTTCCTCTTCATTCAAATTTGGAATATTATTATTAAAAATTTCACTTGCACATGTTTCCTCTATTGGCTACATTGCTTGATTATTTTCTCCATATCTATCAGTGACATTACCATTATTTTTTTAATAGATTTAACATTGCTAGCATGCCCATACCTGATTTTCTCTATGACACCAATCAATTCATACACCTGGTCAAGAGTAAATGGTTTCAATGACTCAAGCCAATTATTAAAATTAGGCTCATATATTCTCATGAATGACTCAATACATATAGATTCATTAAGCCTAACATTAAGAGATGCAAGATGGGAAATCTATACTAGCCTAGATTCTAGTGACAACCACAACACTATCAAAGCTAGAAATCCAATTTAACCAATGGGTATGTGTAGGATCATCATGGAAAAAACAAGCCCTTAAGTGGAAAAAAATTTAGAAAAATCAGTGTTAGGCAACTTGATGTAAAAATTGAATAAGTTATCTATATCATTTCAAAAATATGTAAGAATAGAATCTGTAGCAAATTGAATGTAGTTTCTAAAATAATAGGTTTATTTAAAAAAATTAAAAATCTATTTGGTGAATTTTAAATTTCAATAAAGTAGTACTTAAATTTTAGGGAAAAAATAAGTAGGTGTCTGTCTGACCAACCTAATCACAATAAAATGATAATATTTGTTATAATATTTTAGATATAAGTAGAGGACTCATGTATTGATGTGATGCATATATTTTTGTAATTTTTTTCCAAGTAAATTAATAATTAATTATGATTTTTTTATTACAACTTTTAAAAAATATAAAAACTCGTATGTTTTACCACCTTAACTTGGTCAAAACTTCATGAATTTTTTTTTTTTTTTTTTAATCATATAGTATACCAATTATAGAATGTGATGCATGTTTTGGATTCAAGAAATGTGATACTATTTGAAATCTATAGATGTTTTTCAATCAACCTATCAATCAGGACTTTAGTCATAATTCAAATAGAAAATGAATAATAATTATTTATTCAATTCAAAGAAAAGCATAATTTATATTGGTGGAAAGTTAAGAGTCTCATTTAAAAACCATTTTCATTTCATCAATTTTGGGTAAAAGAAATGTCACCAACCACATACCCTACACATACCCATTATATCACCACTTTTTGTCCTATCATGATCCTGCACATACCCCAATAGAAAACAAACAAGATGAGGAATAAAATAGAAACATTCGAATAAGAGCACTCCCCATATTAAAGTTGAATAACTTCTCTTGTCTCTCGTCAAGCTCCTTTTGAAAATATGCACTCAAATCATAGTATAAATGTGCAAATACCTACAAATAGTAAGCATCAAAGTCAGAGATAAGTGGTTATTAAATCAAAAAATGGAGGAAGGATTCTTCTATAGACAACCATTAGAATGGACGATCAAAATAAAGCTTTTAAAAAGATTCCAAGATCGATGGATGAGAAGACATGCAACAAAAAAGAGTGGAGGTGTGCCATAGACTTTTAGGTCTTCTTTCATGGCGTTTGTTTATTTTTCTCTTATTTTATGTTGTGACATGGCTTGAACATGCTTATTTAGTTACTAAAATTCAAATAATGATGTCTTGTGAAGGTGTTGTGAAGTGTTGTAAGAAATTTCTACACTCTTCTAGACTCTATTAATTACAATTCACCTAAAAATAACCTTTTTATTCATCAATGAGTCCTATTTTGAAGTGTTGTAAAGTCTTGTAACAAGCTTTCACACTTTTCTAGGCATATTTTCACTATTTATCCCTTTATCATGCTTTATTTGGCCCCTTTATGCTCTCATATGCTTAATTAATTATATTTTTTAGTATTATCCTAACAAACAACATTAAATACAACATATTTCATGACACACAATTTTAGGTCCTAGGTGGGACCCACTTGCCATGGGTGGCAAATGAGTCCCCCTTGGCCCCAAATTCAAAATATTTTAAATTTCTTTTTGGGATGTTATTCAAAAACACTTGATGTTGGCCTATGATGAGGTATGAATGGGTAACTAAGGCACAAGTGTGTATAAATAAATGACTTTCACCTCATTTCAATCCCTATTCATTCAAGCATTCAATCACATTTCACGTTCAATCATTCAAGCATTATTCAAGAACTTTGAAGTAGCCATTGACATTACTTCAGACTTGCATCATCAAAGCTTTGGTAAGTTGATAGCATTTGCATGTTGTTAGTTTATCATTCCTTTGCATTTCATTATCTTATTAAGGGTTTGACTAAGGCAAACCCCTATTCACTAACCCTAAACCGTTTTTCCCCTATTGCATGTTTGTTTGTAGCCTTTTGTGTGTATATTTAGCAAGATTTTTGGTGTTGAAGATTGGTTTATAAGTCAACTATGTGCTTCAAGTCAACTCAAGTATATTTCAAGCTTGGAGAAGGTTTTCTGTCTATTTCCTACGAAATTGACTTCGACAACCCAACAAGTAGTGATTCCTAGATCTAGTGTTGCAGAGTTGTCTCCTAATTTTTCATAAATTTGGGAGAGGAATAATTTTCCACATGTGGTGAATGAGTCCCACCTTAGGACTAAAAATATGAATTTTATCATATTATGGATCCCGATAGATAGAAACTTGTTCTTGATAGTTTTTCACCAAGAGGACTGATTCGCCAGCCTAGGTGAATGAGTCCCACTGTGAAAAATTAGTGATTTTAATCAGCATCCACAACATTCCAAATTCATCATACTTCACCCAGGTGCACTCTGATTTAACTCATCTTTTTTTTTTGCATATTTTTTTCACTTACTTCATTGTTTTCATATCACAATGTGTTTTCAAACATAGCTTTACTTTCACTTTTGCATTCATATTCATTCATTTAGATCAATAAATTACATTTTTTTAACTTCATTTACATTAGACAACATTGCACATAACATAATTTGAGTGAACCATTAGCATTTTTTGCTCCTATCTCTCTCCTTTTATGTTAAAAAACCTAGAAGAGCAAGAGTAGCCCATAGGAGCCAAAAATCAATAGTTCAAGAGGTTATGAAATGAAGGCTCAAGATTAAAAATAGCCTAGAGACAATTGTTGATTGAGATTCAAAAATGAGATAGTGGATGAAGAAAATGGGGAAATTATAAATAACAAAAGTATTTATTTCATGAGAAAGGAATCTCTCAATAAATGGAGCATAAATAATTTTTAAATAATTTATTTGCAAGAGGGAGAAAAATGGTCATTCAATTAAAATGATTTATGAAAACAATTTAATTAAATGGGGGGAAATAGGAATGAGACATTAAATAATTAATTTGAGTTAATTATTTAATGGGGGAGAGGGATGAAATTAGATAATTAAATAATTTCAACAATTATTTAATTATAAAAGAAAGGAAAAGGTCAATAAATAGACAAATAATTATTATTATCATTTGACTATGGGAAAATGATAAAAGGAAAATAATTAAATAAATAATGATTTATTTAATTATAGAAGAAAGGGGTGTTAGCGACACAATTAATTTTATTTATTTGATTGAGGTAGAATGAACGTTGAGAGATGAATTAAATAAATAATTAAAATTATTTAATTATGCAAAGACAAAGATCGAGAAAAATAACACTCGAAAACCAAGACATTTTCAATTTCTACATTTTTCGCATCTTTGACATAATGCAGTTTATCATTTTTTCAAACAAAATCAGTCAAAAGATGCCCCAGTGAAAGCAAGCTAGAGGTATGCCCCCTCGAGAGAATTTTGCAAATTTTCAAAAAAATTCAAAAAAATTGGAAAATTGTCTCAATAAGATATTTTGATAGCTAGGAGATCAATCGTGTAGATGGAAATGATTTTGGAGGTCGTTAAGGGAATCAAATTTAACTACAAAGTTATCCAAGGGTGTGCCCAATACATTTTCAAAGCAAAAACAATAATTTTCAGGTTATAAATAGGAGTTGGATTAAAAAAAAATTCATTTGTGCATTCCAAATTTATTAAATCTTAGGAGCTCTAGGTGAGAAAAGCTACAAAGATGTCACTAGTTCTAGATATTTCACATAGAGGCTACAAAATTTTTACCTTTCGTTATCCTGAGGGAGTGCCTGCCCCAGTAAGTACTACAAACCCGCCTTGTGATTTTTTTGTTTTGCATACATTTTAGCTAGGAAATAATTTAGCAGGAAATAGTGTCACATGCCATGTGATGCAATTGCTTGTTCGAGTGATGCAGGTGATGTAGTTCACTAAAATCATCATGTTGTGATGCAAGTGCTTAGGTCTAGTGAAGGGATGGTTGCATTGCGGTGCATCTGAAGGGTGCACCACAACTAACTTTCTAAGTCACACATACAGTCAGGAATGATGCAATAAAATTTTGGTTAGGAAGGCATGATCAGAAATGATGCATTTGAAAATAATCAACACAATTTTAGTTGTGAGGCCCTAAGAATTGGTGCGACACATTTGAAAAAATAATGATATAATTTCCTAGTGAAGAATTTTCCCCAATTCAGGATGGAATGACTTGTTTGACGTAGGTTCAATAGGTCAAATGAAGGCTTTATATTGACGCGATGACTTCTATAACAACTATAGGTTATACTAACCCCCTATTTATACATAGGAGTCATGACAATATACATTTCAACTTCGTGATTAGCTGGATGAGGTCGAGAGGTGGGTGATGCTAGACCTAGGGTTATTCTATGTCACCTATATTCCTATTATTAGAGAAAACAAGGATATGCTGATAGTGTTGGTAGAGTGATGGAACTCAAAGACTTGCAATTTCTATCTATCGATTGGGGAGGCCATTGTGACACTGGAGGACATCTACAGGATTCTAAGGTTTCCTATTCATGGAGAGTGGGTTTGATATGAACCTGTTCGAACTCTACAGGATGTTTATAATTACCATGATTGTGATGATGATTTAAAGCTTGGGATTCAGGGTTACGAGATCATATGGGAGACCCTGGAAGAGAGATATGATAGGTATGATTGTGTTCTATGCACACTGATTGTAGGATTTATGATTCCAAATCATAGGGGCCATGGATTTCTAGTGGGCTGGGGAGAGATGCTAGGAGGTATGGTCCAGGATGAGACAGTATATGCATGGGGACCATGTTTCTATTAGGCATGTTATACTTCTAGCTCCATGATATTGCATATAGAGGGGGAAAAATTCTGATCTATAGGGTTACTTTACTAATGATATGGGTGTGGGAGTATATTTTAGTGTTCTGACCATTGGTTGCACAATAGTCGGGGACTAGTGCTCCATATTTATTTCTATATTGGGGTACCATCACATAGACACATGTGGGAGACACACAATACTGGAGGCATGGGATTGACACTTTAGTGAGCTTTGTCTAGAGGTCGTACAGGGATTTTGATTTGTGGGTAGGTGAGGATGAGCATTTTCCATGGTGTCGCTAGCTGGGGTACTTGATTAGGTAGACTGTATAGTCTCAACATATCATTGAGATGTATTTTCTAGAGAGGGTCAGACAATAGTTCAGAGAGAGGTAGGGTATTCTTATGTGCATAGTAGATTTTGTATGGTCATCTTGGGGGTGCACCTGTGGGGATAGCATATACCAATTATCATGACCAAGTAGGAGATTGATGCTCTACAACTGATACACTAGGCGTGGAGAAGTGGGGATGCAAATGCAATGATGACACTAGAGTATGATTCCTAGTGGCAGATTCATAGGCCTAGTCCATACATAGATCTAGAGCAGCTAAAGCCTATAGAGCATAGAGGTAGGGGGCCCCAAGGTCAGAGGGGAGACAAGGATGGAGAGGTGGAGTGCAAGGAGATGGAGGATAGGGAGATGGAGGGGGAGATGGAGGGGATGGTCGAGGAAGCAAAGGTGGAGATTGATGTAGGAGGAGGGGTGATGGAGGACGATGGGTGGTGAGACATTTATCACTTATTTTGGAGGAGGAGGAGGAGGACCAGTCAGAGGTTAGGGAAGCATAGGAGATGCAAGTGGAGGAGGGAGAGCAACATGCAGAGATGTTAGATCTAGAGGAGGGACATCAAGAGGTTGACGAGATGGAGGATAAAGAGAATATAGAGGGGAGGCAGGATGAGCATGCAGATGATCTAGAGATGGGAGAGGTAGAGAAAGTCCTTTGAGAGGATATTCTAGGAATTTATTTTGAGGAGGGGTTGGAGGAGGTCAGGGGTGGAGCAAACAAGGAAACAATAGAGCAGAGGATAGCAACCTCACATGCTCATGTATAGGCCCTAAAGGTAGAGCTGAGGATGATCACAGTGGAAAGAGATGACCTTAAGGCCAAGAGGGACACCCTCTAGATAGAGAGGGACCTAGTTGTTATCATCCACTAGCAAATAGATCAAAGGATGTTGGATTCTATGGCAACATGCAGTGGGTTAGTGATAGATGTTGCACAAGAGTAGGCCAGGTCTAGTAAGGGTATGTAGTGTTACAGGGACCTATATGAGAGGGTAGTACAGCCAAAGAGAATAGAGCTGACAATCTCATAGATTTTAGGTAGATCTCAAAGTAGTTCACATAGCAGGTCTCATAGCGAGAAATCCCATAACATGTCAGAGAGCGGGGAGACATCAACCCCCAGATGGGTGACCCCTTATGATAGGCCATCCACCTCAGAGCATAGGTCTCTAGAAGCACCTTGACAAGAGGTAGGGATGCCCTAGGGATAGGAGATCAGGGCAACTCAAGCTAGAGAATCCTTTAGCATTATGTATACTAACACTACATTTTGAGTATCAATCCCATGAGCTCTATTTTGATTAGATATGATACATCTTGACATTTTACCTATGACACATTTTAAGTGAGATATGATATGATTTTTGGCGGAGGTTTCTGATATACAATTCTATGTGATTAAGGTATATCTTATGATTATGTTATGCATGCTCATGTTTTTATGATGTTTATGCATTCTATATGTTTATGTGAGGGTTTGATATGAAGGATGGTCATGCATTTATAATTATTTTATGAATTTTTGTGCCTTTATGATATGTATAGATTATGACTACAACATGGATGACCTAATTTTATGATGCAATGTGATATGTAACTACAATTAATGTTGATGCAATGGGATGCCTATAGGTTATGCATGAAATGATGAGAAATGTTTAATGTGAATGAAAAATGTAATGTATAATATGATATGCCATAATGTTATTAATGTGATATATGAAACATTATGCAATGTATATGGAATGTGATGTAATGTAAATGAACCATGATTATAATGTAATTGCATGATTGGTTATTGTGTCACAAAAAAATGTATAGTTGGACATTTTTATGCTCACTTTAGTCTCTCTTGTGGACTTTCACTTGATTTTTCCAAGATTCAATTTTGTAATGTAGCCAACACATTCACATTAGGTCTTGGACCCTTCTGAATCATTAAGAATTATAGGATGTCTTGTAAAAGTGTTGTGAAGTTTTTTAACCCACTTTCACACTTTTCTAGGACCCTTTCATTATAATTCACTTAATAAACCCCTTTTTATCACTTACCAAGTCTTATTTCAAAGTGTTGTAAAGATTTGTAACAAACTCATGCTTTTCTAGGCTTGTCATCTCTAATTTGACACTTTCATATGTTTAAATGACCCCTTAATGCACATTTCAACCCTACTTAAGTGTATTTCAAAGAATAATCTCGTTAAACATCATTAAATACACTTTAATTCTTGGCATCCAGTAAAATTTCTCTAGTGGGACCAAGTTGTTACCTGGGATGACAAAAATAAATATTATTTTAATTTTATGGTGGGATTTTATTCTCTTAACCTTGAGGTTGACTTGTGATGTGTTATTTCTAGGAAATATTGTAAAATAAAGTATAAATGAAGGGTTTTCCCCTCATTTTTCATCTCCTACAATCTTCTAATTTCCTTATTTCCTTAATGCTTTTGCTTAATCATTCTCAATAATTCTAAGTTTTTTTCCTAAATTACACACGCCCCATTTGAAACGGGGACCCTCTATCTTTTTTTGCCCTCATTGGGTCACTTTTTTCCTTCTCATTTTGCATGCCCCTAATTTTGAGTTCCAAGTGGTCAAGGATCCCTTGAGTCATCATATTTAGTTGACCAAAGTTCACCACCCAAGAAATTCCTTAGTCAAAGGCCTTTACAGGTTTTCCTTGGATGATTTCCCTTAAGTATTAAAATTGGCATCCTTCAACTCCTGCAGGTCTACCCTCGTTGGTTTCCTTTTGCATGTCATTGTCCTGCCTTTTTTGTTTCATTAGCAACCAACCTAGGACATCCACCCACAATGTGGGTCCCTCATCTTCTGTGGCTGCCATCCTTCGCCACTCGTCAAACGACTACGCCTGGAGTTCCTTCCCCCTTGTGGGTTCTAACTTTCCCACTGCCACTCTTTTGAAACTTGTACCCAACTATCTCGTTGGCTGCCATACAAGCATTAAATGGGGGTTAATTAATGAAGTTTTAACTATAAATAGGCCTTTTGACCTATCATTTTCACCCTGCTAATTGAGAATTTGTTAGAGCTCAAGACAATCGCCGCCTCCCCCATGCCCACATGACCTCCTTGATCTCAAGCTTGGCCTTCATTTATTTCTTCAAGATCTATAGGTATGTCCACTACTGCCAAACTGAAAGAATCCTTTTGAATTAAGTTTTCCAAAATCGTTAAAAGTCTTAAGGAAAACTTTAAAAATCTCTTGGGTTGCTGATTAAACACTAATTTCTACACTTGCCTGTCTAAGAAATTCTTCAAAATTTGTTCAAAAACTCCCATTTTGAGTTTTGTAGAACTTGATGCCATTATTGTCATTCTTCAACAGAGCAATGAGACTTTTGTGGCCCGCAAGCCCCTCATTTCCACCACTCGAAATAAACTTCAATTGAAAATCCTAAGCATTGTGACCCTTTAGGTCCGCCTATGTGGAATTTCATATGTGGGTGGATGTTGTCCCTCTACCACCTTGATAAAAACCTAAGGCATTGAACACTATAGTTAAACATGAAGCCTAAAACCCTTGCGGCTCCACCATTGTGGGTTGTTGTTTGCGGGTGGCCCTTGTCATGTCACCATTTTAAAATGCCTATTCAATGCCCACTTCCCACATCATGGGTTCCATTGAGATCATTAACACTGAATGCCAGACCCAAGCTTCCTCTGATGGACTAAGAAATGCAGGTTGATGTTCACTCTCTGCCATCATTCTTCATCCCTCACATGGGTGGCAAAGTTATTACTCCTGCCCACATCGTAGACTCTGAGGTCATCCTTGCCATTTTGGTTCACCATCTAAAATGACTAAGTCTTCACTCCTTAGGTAGACTATACCTTGCGAGGGTCTATCCGTGGACCACCCCACCCTCACCATCATTCGAAAAAAACCAAGGGACCCCGTTGGTCTACCTTGAGGACTCTGACCCCGTTGTTTCCCTTCAAGCTCTTTAGTGTGGAAATGACTAAGTTTACATGCATTACAGACATTTCTCTATAGGTCACCACCTATGGCCCACCCTCATCTAATTTTTCAAATAGCCATGTCTTCCCCTCTGCCCATGCTGCAAAGCTAGAGCTCCTCTCCACTATCGAAGCCCTCTAAAATAGAATGCCAAATTCCAAAGTCTCTTGCGGACCTACTAATGCAGACTACATTCTGTGGGTTGTTGTGTCATCACCATTGTCCCTAAACAATCATCTCCCAGCAGCCTTCCACTGGTCCCCACCCACAAACTTCCCAGAGATTGAATGAAAGGGACAATGGTCACACCTCCCAAGCCACTCACGGGCCCCACATTATGGGATTCTTCTTACAGAACTCTATGCCATGGCCTTCGTTTCTCAATGACAAAGCTCCAAACTTTTGTAGTGTGTCCAACATCCACATCTCTTGCATCCACATGAACAAGATGACCAATTGCATTCCTCCAAGGACTTCATGGTTGATTTCCTAACATGTTGGATGTCTTATTGAAGATCCTAAACCTTAAACTTCTAGTGTGGAATTTTGAGTGTGGGTGGCCATCTGTGGGCCACTGTGACCCCAACATTGTTCTACTATTGACTCCTCCTGACAACCTCTGGCCTAGGGAAACCCACATCCCTAGGATCACATTCCTATATTTGACCCAAATGAGCCTCAAATAGGTGAATTTTGATGGATTATATGATCTTTTAAAGATGACTTACTAGATCTAACCCTTGTTTTGCAGGATTCCACTAATGCTTCCTTCATTTTCATATGAATATGCTTGTTGCACCTTGGTTTGTAGGATTTGTGGAATCTACTGTGGGCACACCAAGGTAGTTTGTAGAGAAGGAGAAAGGAAAGAAGTCTTCTAAAGCACCACTTGGGAAAGAAGTAAAATATCAAATGAAGTATCAATTCCACAGGGTGGAAATCACCTCCAAAGTCACCTCTACATGGGATTCAGTATCAAACACCAACCTGGGGTATATAGATATAGATGAATTTTGATGAAGAATCACAAGCAACCTCACAACTAAGAATGCCCAGAAGATCCGAAATAGTGGCCTATCCAAGGTAGTTTGCTTCCCACCCATACTTGTATCTCTAGAATAAGTCATGTCATGCAAAGACTACTACCATAGCAGCAACAAAAAAATCATAAATCATGAGGGAAGGGTGTTGGCAGATCTATCTGCCTGATCCATAGGTGAAACTTTCCATTTCCCTACATTCAATCCCATGGAGGAAATAGGGAAGGGATACACCAAGAACATGTGGAAAGCAGACCCCCTAGGATGTAAGAGGCTAATAAACCAACATTGGTTGAAAGAGAAGAGGGGTAGCACTACCAAGGTGCCACAAGAACTTTTTAGGAGTGACTTCTTTGAAGAGTACCATGATTTGGTCACCCTATTAAGCAAGGTAATGGGCCTCCCTAGTATTGAATTCTTTTAAGAATGAATGTTTCATTTCATTGAAGAGATCATCCATGGAAAAAAGAAGTTCCACTAGGCCAAGATCATTAGCGACAACATGCACACACATTTTATTGTCATAAAGAAGATAGCCTAATTCTACATGACCTCCCACCTGGTATATCTATTAGCAGAGGC
The DNA here is from genome assembly GCA_007258455.2 of Sequoia sempervirens. NCBI lineage: Eukaryota > Viridiplantae > Streptophyta > Pinopsida > Cupressales > Cupressaceae > Sequoia > Sequoia sempervirens. The sequence continues at coordinate 801,643,710 of VDFB02281492.1, read as the reverse complement.
ATTCCCATACAAATGCCTCTTTGTTGCACAAAATTTGAATCTAGGAAGAGGGGATCTCAAAGTGTATGATCACTACCCACAATTTTAGTACAGGAACTTCAAGAGGGAATACCAAAGGGTGAATGATGCCTTCCTAGGGCATATCATCAAACTCTTTAGAGGAAATTTTGAGAGAAGATCCTTGCACAATGCTCAAGAATTCATTTAGAGGTTTGGGTTCCTATTCATCAAGTTCCTAAAATTCACATATATCAGAATAGAGGGTTTCTCTAAAAGACCCTACAAGCTACTCGAGTACCCTAACGACCAGATGATTATATTGGAGGTCTCCTAACAGCTACAAAATGCTCACACTCTATTGAGTGATAAACACTGGCCAAGGATCCTATATCCCCTCAATTTTGGGAAAGGAATGTATGTCGTCCCTATTTCCCAGTGTGTAGAATATTTAGAGAAAGAGATATTGGAGTCCCATTTGGAAATCCATATGGCCGAACCAAGAATGGTCCCATATGGCAAACTAAAGAAACAGGTAAAAAAATAGTATGCTCCCCACATAGAAGATTTTTGGGCCAAATGCAAAGATGACAAGGAGGTGAGAATGAGGAAATACATGTAGATGATGACCCAATTTGTGTAGTGAATCAACTTGTTCCTAGTGCCTAACTAGATTGTGGAGGAGCAGGACACCATCCTCGATGAGAGATTTGATGTTGTTGTCAATTTACCACTACCACTAATAGATTGGGATGAAGAAGAGGTTAATGAACTTAACACTATAATAAGGCCTGTCGAGAATAGAACAAGGCAATGTGTAGATGCTCAAATTGTGCAGCTGAAAATGCAAGGAGCTATGCTGACATATGGTGAGCTCTAGGATGGGCTCAAAAGTGAGACTGATAGTGGAGCAACTACTACCCCAACAAAAGAAACCCCTAAGTCTCCCCTGATGACAAAATCAAGGAAGATCTAAAGGATGTGTTTGAGCATCATCCCAATCACAAAGTCTATACATGAAAGACCTCAGAGGGAGAATCCTTAAACAAAGCAAAGAAATCAAGATGATTAAGTGAAATTCCAATTATTGAGGAGGATCCACAACATGGAGAAGAATAGGTTGAGCGACTGCAGTCACCACCTACTACATCTGCTCCCACCATTACCATTGTTGTTGCCACTCCTCCACCTCTTACATCATAGGAAATTCCTATTTCTTGTTCGCCTATTGTGGAAATTTCCATCCAACTTGCTTCCACTTCACCAACAACCCCAATTATTGTGTTGGATTCCTCTTTAGCCACGACATCCCCATTGTCACCTATCTCTCTATCCCCTCCATTTCCTACTCTTTCTACCACAATACCTTCAGTTGCCACAACCATTATGCCTCCCCTCACCTTCCTAGAAGCCTTTGCCAGGTATATGTAAGGGATCCCCGCTAAGCTCTCTAGGGTAATAATGAATCCCACTGTCCAATTTGTGATGGCCTAAATTGCTACCGGCCTTCCTGTTCCTCCACCACCCATACAACCACCAAAATGGAGGCCATTTTGTAGATATCAAAAGAAATGGAAAAAATCCAGAGGGAGGCAACCAAGGGAATAATGGAAGAGCTTGAACATCATTTTAAGGATGATTAGTTTGAGCATCTAGAGGGCCTAGTGGACACTAGAGTGGATAAGGTGGTGATCGATGAAGAGCAATCACATTCTTTAGAAGATGACACTGAAGCCCTCAATGCCAAGTACATAATAGAAACCTCAAAAAAAGAGCTCAAAGAGGAGTTATCTCAAAAGCTCAAGGATATAGGAGAAGAGGTGAAATATGAAAAGCAACCTCCAGAAGAAGACACTGTTGTCAATGTCTAGATATTTGAAGAGCCTCCAGTATTAGGGCAAGACAAAGGCCCCATTCAAGAAGAAGAGGTACCACTTGAGAGAGAATAAGGAGAGAAAGGAGAAGAGAAGGAAGAAGATGCTCCAAAGAAGAGCCTTGATTTGGAACATGTGGAGCTCAAACAAGAAGCAAAAAGAGTGCCTTAGATAGAAAGTGTCACTAAGGAGAACGTAGCCATCACTAAGTCAAATAGTGAAAAGACTATATATATTAAGGAATAAGATGAGTAAGAAAAAAAAACTAAACAAGAAGCCCTAAGCCATGAATACAAACAACCATAGCATGGGCATAATGAATAAGGTGATCATGAATCACCAAGAGGGGAAACTCAAATGCCTGATTGGCTAGAGAGGCAATTGCAAAAGAAAACCCCAACTCTCATTGATCCAAAGGCTCGAAATCGAGGCTATACTAGCAAGAGAAAAAAAAAGATGAAAAAGTAAAAGAGGCCAAGATTTTGTTCCCACATCATAGTTGATGTATCCGAGTCAAGTATAGTGTAGATAGCCACCTTAATAACAGACAAAGAAGAAGGGGTCAGCTACAACATTTCCACCATCAACTTGGGCCCTGCAACAAGAGAGAAAAAAATTGATGAATTCTACGGGTATGTGGCTATGATTATGTAAAAAATGAACAAGGATCAGTCCTCTAAGGAGGAACCAAAAGAAAAGGTGGTGGATCTCAATGCCTATATTCAGTAGTGGACTTCCTTGGATGAAGAGGCTCCAACTACATCTTTCACACTCTCGCTTCTCTCCCAAGAAGAACTCACCAAGATGGAGAAAATGAAGAATTGGACCAAGGCTACTATAGATTGGTATCAATAGCTGCTTTATAATGGTGACATGGGCATAGATCATGCAATTCGAATGTTCAACAAATGTTGAGATGTATAGAAACAACTAGAGGGAACATAAAGGATATGTCACTGATTCACCGAGGTATATAGGATCACCTATCCTAAGCTCAAGGCCATTCTCAAAATGACCAAAAAGACATGGGAGAAATAACTAGCACTTGTCAAGGGTGATCATAGGTTGGTAGAGACATGGAAAATGGGATTGGATCATAGGAGGGATGTCTTGGAGAAATTTTTTCATGAAGTTGAGCTTGACCTTCAATGGGTCAAAGAGCATAGGACAGACATCAAGGATTACCTAAAGCTAATGATGATCTATGATATGCCTTCCATGGAGCTAGATCTAGAGAATATTAAGCCATACTTCCATAAGAAGATGGAGTGAGCAGTAGTAGATACACTATCATCAAATTTCATTGACTTTTCTGCAAGGGCATTGTTTCAATCCGAATAGGTAATCAAGGGCACTCCAAGGTGCACAAAGAACTAGGAGAAAATTATTGATAGATATAAGAGTTTGACCTTCCAAGTTCTTCAATCCGATATCATGGAGTGGGACAAGCTTTAGAAACTGATTAGGAATTTTTTGGAGTACACCACTCTTCAAAAAAATGAATGAAAACAAATGATAGATGATGAGTTCCTGATAGTATAAATTGAGAAAAGAAGGTAGACACTAGAAGAAAAAACTGCTACAATGTCAGGGCCACTACAAGACAAAATAAGGATGAGACAAAAATGTATTTTATATTAATATATTTTGGGGGCAGGTGAAACCCTAATGTAAAATGAATCTTGGCCACACAATGAAAGTAAATCCTAGCCATACATTTCACTTTTGAAAAACTATAAATGGGGGTCTCGTCTCATTTTCAAATAGAGGATTGAGTTATTGTAAAGACATACTATAGAAATTTCAATATAATTTCATTCCTTTTTGTGGATTCTTGTGTTTCTCACATGTTGCATGATTCATATTCTCAAAGTTGATAGATTTATTTTGCTGTTCTAAATACTTTAAGTTGCTTTTAGTAGTTTAGCTCATGTTGTCGATTGATATTGAAGAATGCTATTGTGTTGATGCTTTCCATGTTCATACTTTTTTTGCTTGTTAACGATGAATAATATTTTAAAGCTAGTTTGAACATTGATCCATTGCTTCACTTAAAATTCATCTTTTATTCATGCTTTATGGTGAATGAATAGCTGAAAATTTGTAGAACCTAGAAGATAGCACTAGTTTTTTGATAATATATGCTTTTGGTTAAGTGGAACTCAGTTTTAGGAAGGTTTTCCACTGTAGCATATTCCATTGTCACTGTTCATTAGTAGTTGCAAGTCTAGGAACTCTTACCTCCCTTTTCTCTTTTGACCTTTCTTTGAAACAGTAATTAAGGAAAAGTTCCAACATCATTGTAAAGCCAAATCTAATGTTGAACATGGAGTTTTAGACTGCTATTTTGAATTTCCAAAAATTACACATCACTAAAAAAATCTCATAAAATCTATTTGAAGATCCAATCTCCTTCCAACTTAGCAATTGGCCATGCCCCTTGTGATTACTAGCAAATCACATCAACCCACTGAGTTGTTTTTGCAAGTAATGACTTGACACCCAAGAGACCTTGGGGTGATTGTTTGAAACTCAATTGCAAATTTTTATCTTTCAAGAGAGGCATTGCACTTGTGCATTGTCTGTGTTGAGAAGTGCAAAGAAACCCATCAACAAAAGTAGTGCTAGAGGGAGGACTTTCCTTTTGCTAAGATGGATCAAATTAGTTCCTTCTCCCTTGAGAGGTTCCAAAGAGTGTTAAGATATACAACAAACAAAAGGGAATTCCAAGAGCTACCACCCCCTACCAAGGCGAAGAGAGCCAAAAGAGGGGAAGCATCCTCCTTAGTCTCATCTTCTCATCCCACTTCACCTCCATCCTCACCTATTCCTCCCATCCATTTGCCTCATCCTTCCCCTTTCTGGTAGCCATTTCCTCTTCTCAGCTGCTCCAAACTTCCTTCTAGCCCTTTGCCTCCCATAGCCAAGGAACTGCCCCAATCACAACAAGTCAAAGCCAAGGAATTGCCCCAAGTACCATTGCTCTTTTGCAACCCCAAGTCATTTTTGCACAACAAGCACATACCCCACCTGTACCATAGAAAAAAATATTTCTTGCTTGATTTGGGAATAATTGATGGTAAATTGGACTTAAGAAGGCCTTGATTCAGTGTTGTGAGGTATTTTACACATCCACACTAGGTCTTGGACCCTTTCAAATGCATTTAATGATGTCTTTCAAAGGTATTGAAAAGTGTTGTAAAACACTTTCATGCCTCTCTAGACTTAATAAACCTATCTTTCCCTTAATTCAAAATTATAAAGTGTGTTTAATGGCATTATTACATCAATCTAGAAGGATTGTGAACTAAATTTAACTTTAATTTAGTGTTGTAATGTGTTTTACACATTCACAATGGATGTTGCACCTTTCTAGGCTATGTGGACCTCATTTTAGTGTTGTAAAGTGTATTTAATCACACTTTCACATTGGATTTTGTGTCCCAAGCCCTAATTGACCTTTACATCATCACTAATAGGCCCCTATTAACCCATATTATGCACCCCAAGGAAATATTTTATGAAATAACTAACATAGACATCATATAAACCTTATTTTCTTATCTCTTAAAAACCTAGCTATCAAATGGGCCCCACTAGGACTAATTCGCCACCTACAGTGAATGAGTCCCATTTGGGTCAAACTTGAGTTTTGATCGGGAAGAATTGGAAATTAAGTTTAATATTATGTCATGTCAGCCTTAGGGATCTAATTAATGGGAAAATAAGGTGAATATACTATAAAATAAAGTCTATAAACCCTAATTCACATTCATTAACTCATTCACACATCTCTCATCATTCATTCATCATCTATCTTCTCTATCAATTCAAGCAAGTTAGGGTTTCATCATTGCAAGTCATTAATTTTGCTTCTAAAGAAATTCAAGGGAAGATTATTCATGTTTTACTATAGAAATTCAAGATCAAACATCATGGAAAGGTAATCAACTCCATTATTGAATGTTTCATTACATTCTTTCTCCATTTTGGTTTAATTACATAAAAGGGGTTTGACCAAGGAAAACCCCCATGCCCTAACATCCAACATTTATCTTTCTCTTCTTGTGTGTTTGTAGATTTAGACATCTTGAATACGTGGAAATCATTGAAGATTGAATTGAAATTTTTTTCAAGTCATTCTTCATTGGACAAGTTAAAATACCCACAAAAAGTCGTTTTCAGGATCGAATCTGATAGTTTCTGAACTGGACACCTAGAGAAGTAGAAAGTGTCGACCGAAAGCTCTTGATTCCACCTTTGAATATTCAAAAATTCAAAAGTGGACTCATTCACCATGGGTGGCGAATGAGTCTCACTTCTAGGTCAAATTTTGGTTTTCTACATTTTTAGACACCCATTTGTCTGAAACGGGTTTCAGAATAGTTTTACAAAAGAGGGACTAATTCGCCTAGAATGGCGAATGAGAGGCCCATTAGTCCCACCAGGCCTAAAAGTTAGGATCAATAGCATTTTAGAAGTCATTTCTAGTCTCCATCCATATCTCAGATGTGCACTTTTATTTTCATCCTTTTCTATTCAATTTTGTCCACATTTCTAGTCCTTTTTTGAATAGCACAATGTGTTTTCAAACAAGCTGCATTTCAATAGTTTTCACTTAATAATCAATACATTTCTTTATTTTTCTACATTTTGATCATTTCATTTAGGCTTGATTCCATCATACATACCTTAGATTGAGTGAACCACCTATATTTTTAGTGTGGGATCTAACTCTTTCCATTAGGTGAAAGACCCTAATTGAGCAAAGAGACATAGCATTTCATCCAATCTTAAAATATTTGGTTCACCACCTCCCATCATTGCTTAGTTGGGTAACAATCCTTTTTCTCTATCCTTTAATGACTATCATGACATGCCAAAGAATCCTGAAGGCTTTTGCATGAAGTTCCATCCATGTGATACATAGAGGACAACATAAGAACATATCAAGATCTTTCAAATAGCCTTGAAAGATATGCAAATAGATCATGAAGATGTGGCTTGTAGGATCTTTCCTTGTTCCTTTAGGGAAGAGGCATTTTATTGGTACATCAACTTGTTGACTGGATCCATCACCTCTTGGAATCTATTAAAGAATGTATTCTTGTAGAAATACAAGATTCCAATCAGCCCTTCTAAACTATATCAACAATTCATGTTTGTTTGAAGGGAAGTCAATGAACCAATCAAATCCTTCAATGATTTTTTTCATTGTGCTTACATGAAATTGTAGGATACCTATGTAGTTGATGATCCTTCTACTCAGTTGTTCTATTATACTGCCCTAGACTACCTCACATCTACACTAGTAGAAAGAATGTGCCCACCACCCGCCTGGCTGGTAGATTCCTATGCAGAAATAGTCATAGCAAGTACATATTTGGGATAGAAAATTGTTGGTCCACTACCATCCTTGGGGCCATCTACTCATCCAATGCAGATCCAAGGAATTACCCAAGCGTTGGCACATCAAACACCAATCATGAATCAAGTTCTACAATTGTCGATGGTACCTCATATGAGACAACCATTGAATCTCACTACTTGCAACCACAATAGTAGCAATTTTATCCTTAGTAGCCTCTAGTTCCTACGTACCTATATGGATCCAAATTTCTTCTTATTCAACAAAATGATCTAGTAGTACAATTGGTCTTCCTTCAAAATAAAGAACCTTAGCTGTACAACACAGAAAAGGATCAAATAGATGAGCTGACTAAATTTTTGAAGATGTCCACATAAATGAAACACATAAGGAATCAGAACGATCAACTGCAAGCCTCCCAAAAAAGCATCCAAGCCAATCTCAACAAAGATAATTGTGATAACCATGATGCAGGTGCTTCCTTTGGGAATAATTATGAGTGAGGCCAAGGTTCTAGTCAAGGCTTTGAAAGGAGACCTTCACGAAGACAATACCAAACATGGAATACAAGACCAAATAATGGAGGTGTTCCCACTCCCCTCGACTAGCTAGCCAATGTAGATAAAACTACAAGAAAAGTGTACTTAGCTAAGGAAACTTTATCTGGGTGGTGCAACATAAAACAAATAGACATTTTGAATTGGATTGCCCTAAGTTCCAAACAACCACAATTTTTTTTCAAGCAAAAGTCCAAAATGTTGTAGATGGTGCAGGTTACAGAGACATGGTCCCATCCAAACCATATGACTCAGTTTTGGTGGTCAACCAAGCTCCCTTCCCATGAAGTGAAAGTAATTCACTTGAAAAGGAGACTATAGCCCCACAAGATGTAGAAGCAAAAGAGGTAAGCAATGAAACCCCATTATATCAACTGTTTGATTTAGTAGATAATGGTCCAATAGATGAAGGGTTACGTGGAGATGAGGTCTAGATGTTCCATCAGAGGGAAAACACTTATAGTTTAAGGAATAGAAAAGTAGGAGGTCCTTTTACAACCTCCACTCCTCCCCATAACTTTAGTACTCTTCCTAATCCAAATGCTAGAGACAACCTAGGCTCCCCTCATGTGCCTACACAATATTTCAACAAAAATAGGTAGTCAAATCAAACCCAAAACCAACCTACTAGCTCCTCTCGAGGTAAATCCTTTGAAGCTAAAATTGAGAAAATGCGTGAATATGTGGCTGAAGAATTTAAGAAGGTGAAGATAAGCCTATTAGCCTTCAAATTTCTTAGAGTCCCCGCAGTCAGAAATAATTTCTTTAGAATGCTTAATGGGACTACCCCATCCAAATAAATTCAAGACATTCCTTCAAAAAGGGTTTCCTTTGATGAGTCAGATAACAAACTAGTAATCAAGGAAATCCTAGGAAAGAAAATGGATCAACCCTCAAATCAGCAAACAACCAAGCAAACAACTAAAGAACAAAACCAAATACAAACCAAGGATAAGACCATCGATAAGGATAACACTCAATTAGCTCAGGAAGACACACCCATGGGATTGTTCCAAGGGAAGCTAGAAACTCTGCCCTTCTTGACCACTATCAAGATATTTAGAAAAAAACTTGCACAATTTCTTGCTCAATTTAGGAGCATAAACCAATGTTGTGCCTCTTGCTATATGTAAAGCTCTAGGAATAGTTTTGACTTCCTCTTGATTGGAGGTGACCCAGTGGGATAGAAAAGAAGTGAACATTGTTGATGAAATCAATAATATACCTATGCAGATTGTTGTGGATCCACGGGTGCAGCAGGTCATCCACATTCAAGTTGCTGATATCCTGGACACATATGGCACAATACTAGGAAGAGACTTCACTTGGGCATTAAATGTATATATTGCAACTAACTTTTCTCACTTATTGATACCATGGAAAGGCCTACCCAACTAGATCCCTATTGACTGAGATCCACACATGAATTTTATGATCATGGAGTACAACAACACAAATGAGGTGTTGTTCATTGAAACAGAGCTAGGAAACTATTGTCTTGTGGCATATCAGGAAGAACTATAGTTTAAGGAGGAAGTGACTAAGGAGTTCCTCCTCATATTATGTATTCCCCCTACTAACTTAGCCAGCAAACCTCAGAGCACAAAATTGTTGATTGAGTCAGACGATGAATGATCCTATGAGGATGGCATCTTAGGATTGCTAGATGAATTCCAAGAATTTATGGATAAATGTGTGCAAGATCAGCTCAACTTAGGAGAAAGAATGGATTTTCAAGAGCTCCTATTACCCAGTTGGTGTCAATTACATAATGTTTCCCACTTAGAATTCAAATTTTGACTGTGTTAGGAAGCAGTTGAACACATTAGAGGACAAGACACCCCAAAAGGGGAATCCAAATAGAAAAACTGAACCAAAGCTACACTGAATCTATTCCTTCACCTAAAGATGCTAAAACAAGTGTTCAACCAAGAGAAGAAGTGTGCTCTATTGGTTCCAAGGCCCAAAGTTCCTCTAAAATTTGGATGTTGCACTTCAATGGGTCCAAATCCAAACAAGGAGTAGGAGTTGGATTCGACCTTACATTCCTATAGGTAAGACATACTTTGTTTCTCATAGACTCCAATTTTATTGCATGAACAATGTAGCAAACTATGAAGCACTAGTCCATGGGCTATTGATGGAACTTAGAAAGAAGGTTAAAATGTTGCAAGTCTTTGGAGACTCACAGCTAGTAGTAAAACAAGTTAGAAAACTATATTCTTGCCATGATAGGAGATTAGAAAATTATAGGCATAGAGTCTGGGATTTCATAGAAGGATTAGATGCATTTAACATTCAGTTGATCCATCACTCCAAGAATCAAACTGATAATTCCTTAATGCAAGGAGCTAGTACTCTCCATCCCCTTTCCTTGACCAACCTAAAGAATTTCATTATTGAGCTTCCTTCCACTCTGTCCATGCTAGATAACATCACCAAATTCCAAGTGTTCAATGATGACAAACATATATTGGACTTCATCACTAGCTTTGATGTGTTTATAACTCAAGTAATTGATGAGGCAGAGCCAAAAGAGGCTGAATTAGACTTAGAGGGAGTCATTAACCACAAGAAAAACACAATACCACAAGGTATGGTTCAACTTGAATGAATATTTGACTTGGATTAGATCAGAGGTCAGGATCAACAAACCAAGAAGGCTTCCATTGAAAATCAGTACGATGCTCACAACTTAGGAATGAATGAATAAGTTAACAATGTGTTCATTAGCAGAGTGTGTACGCTAGAAGAAAAGAAAGGGATCATTGATGCCTTGTGTAAGTAAAATGATATGGTTTCTTGGAGCTATGAATACTTGAATACATATGACACCTTGATCATCACACATACCATCCCTCTCAAGCTAGATGTGAGACCTTTTTGGTAGTGAAAGTTCCCTATTAATGCATTATTGGAACCCATCATCAATAAGGAAGTCTAGAAGTTGTTGTCCACCAGAATCATATTCACAGTTAGACTCTCCACATGGGTGGAAAACTTGGTCCTGGTCAAGAAGAAGAATGGATAAATCATATTATGTGTAGACTTCCACAACTTGAATAAATCCTTAGAGAAAGAAAACTATCCAGTGCTATTTCTTAGATGGATGCTCTGGCTACAATGAGGTGATGGAATAATATGAAGACATGCATAAAACTGCTTTCACTATAAAATGGGGAACCTTTGCGTATAGAAGAATTCCATTTGGACTAATCAATGTTGGTGCAACCTTCCAATAGGCCATGGATATCACCCTCAAGGATTTGATTGGAAATTGCATTATCATCTACATGGATGATCTTACAGTGTTTTCAAAGAAAAGAGGGGATCATGTTTCTAATCTATGTAAGGTCTTCTAGAAGTACATAGAATTTAGAATATCCTTCAATCCAAAAAAGTGTATCTTTGGAGTTACGAAAGGAAAGTTGTTGGGCCACATGATCTCAGAGAAAGGAATTTCAATAGACCCCAAACACGTCGAAGCTATTTTGAAAATTCAAATTCTAGGGAGCAAGAAGGAGCTAAAATCCTTTTTTGGAAAAATCAATTTTGTTAGAAAGTTCATCACTGGATTTGCTAAAATAATCAAGCTACTCAATGCTATGCTAAAGAAAGATTCTAAAGTTCAGTGGACACTAGAGGCCAAGTAATCTTTTAGAGAAATCAATAAAGCAATTTCTAATGCACCAGTGCTAGTCAGCATAGATTACTTGAAGTCATTCTACATCTATTTATTTGCTTTAGACAACTCTTGTGCCAAAATATTGACCTAGAAAGATGATGAAGGGAGTGAACACCCTATTTCCTTCATGAGTGCTCCACTAAATGACATTGAGTTAAGGTACCACAATGTTGAAAGCAAGCATACACTTTAGTCACAAGGGTTAAGAAATTTCTGCATTACATCTTGTGAAATAAGGTGTTCGCAATTATACTTGACCCAATGGTCAATACTTTGCTGATGCAAAATTAAATGGGAGAAAGGAGAGCCAAATGGGTAACTTTACTACAAGAATATGACATGGAGATTTAGCCCATGAGGTTGGTTTGAGGGAAGGCCCTCACTCGAACAATAGCTGAAGCACTAGCTAAAGTTGGACCCGAGCTCATTGTGCAATACTACCAACTAGAAGATGTTTCTCCTAGAGAGTGGTACAATTACATCATCTACTAGCTGTTGAACAACAAGTGCCCATCCTGACTATAGGGAGTACAAAAAAATTCCCTAAGGCTGAAGAGTAGTAGCTATATTCTATAAGGATCTATATTGTGCAAGTGCAACCATGAAGGGATCTATCTTAGATGCCTCGAAAAAGAAGAAGCAGCTAGAGTACTAAAGTAATTTCATGATAAATTTGGAAATGGCCATGGATCTATCCATTCAACTACTCACCAGATCTTGGGGGATAGCTACTACTAGCTAATGGTGTTCAATGATGCGCACAATCATGTCAAGACTTTCCACATTTGTCAAACTACCGCTACTAGAGAAAGAAATGTTGATGTCTCACTACAACCTATCTTGGAGGTAAGACCGTTTGCTAGATGGGGCCTAGACCTCATCATTCTGGTAACCCCAGGTCATCCTTTATAGGCCATCGATACATTTTAACCACTTCTTAGTACTGTACTAGGAGGACAAAAGTGATAACATGTAGGAAATGTACTACTGAGGTTGTTGTTAACTTTTTAGAAATTTTTATCCTAAATCATTTTGGTTGCCCCTATGCCCTTGTGTGTGATAATAGCCCTATTTTTTCCATGCTTAGGTTCACTAGTTGGGCCTTCAATTATGGAATTGCACTAAAATTATCATCCAATTATTACGCTCAAGGAAATGACCAAGTTGAATCAACAAACAAAAATTTGTAACCATAATAAAAAAGTTTCTTGATAGAAACCTCAAAGTCTGGAACACCCAACTATGTTTTCCCTATGGGTAGATCATACATGCCACAAGGATTCTTTGGGTGATTCTTCATTTCATCTGGTTTATGCCCTAGAACTTGTCTTTCCTATCCACTTTAAGATCCCCACCCTCAAGTTTCTCAACACATATTATGAGGAGGGGGACCATCAAGAAACCCACTTAGCTGAGTTGTTGCACTTAGAATAAGTATGTGACCAAGCAATTGAAAATTTTTCCAAGCATCAGGGAATAGTTAAAAGATTGTTCAATCATTGAGCCAAAGTAAAGGATTTTAGGATCACTGATTTGGTCCTTTGTTGGGACAAGGCCCATGAAAAGAAAGGGGGACATGACAAATTTGACAAGCTTTGGCTTGGCCCTTTTCAGATCTTAGAAATTTTAGGAGATAATGCCTTCCACCTCAAGACACTCACTTGAGAGGATGTCCCATTTCCCATCAATAGAAAATACCTCACGCATTATTTTCATGCCTAAGCTTTTTCGAGCTTGTCCTTGTACATAGTTGTATATAGGTTAGCTTAGGTTTCCTTTTTCATTTTCACTGTTCCTTCACTTCATTTTTGCTCACTTTCTTGGCTGATTTTTTTCTTGTTGAGGATGTGTTCCTTTATTCTTAATGTGGTGGCCATGTTTGGCATATCAGATGGCCTACTCTATTGTTCGCTCTTGTTTTTTCTTTGGATAAATATTCATTCACAACTATTGATTTCTAACTACTTCCATGAAGTGGTTTCCTCATTTGAACTTTGGATTGACCCAGGACAAAACCCTTGATCAAATCTTTTCACACTTATCTTAGATCACACACAATAATACACTTTAATGTTTCTAAAGATTTGTACGGTGGATGTTATGAGGTATTAGAAAGTGAAAAATCTTGAATATACTCTAATGACCATTGTGATTCCAAACCCACAGTAAGCTTCAATGCGTACATAGTTGAGAAAAAGAAATAGTAATAAAGGGAAGCATTATGAAAAGAAAAAGAAAAGAAAAAGAAGTATTAAAACAAGCAACTGTGTGGGTGTGCGAGAAACTTTATTGGGGCTATGGATGCCTGATTGACAATAGAGCAATGTTCATGGGGTCACAATGACAACTCCATCAGGGCTATGAATGCCTGGCTAGTAGTGGAGCAATGTCCAAGTTACTTTTGGGGTTAGATAGTGTTGTGTGGTCTCACAACACACCCCAAGACTAAAATACTTGGGGACCCAAGTGAAAAAATAACTCTTATGGAAAGAGCTAGCAAATTGAAAGATTACCGAGAGTATAGAGAAAAGAGAAATATTCAATATAAAAGTACTTTGTAATGTAAGTGTTTCAGACACTAGGTAGGGTACCAAAAACATATGAAAGGGTGAAAGGTAATGTGAGTTTGAATGGAAGGCTTCAGTTCAATGTTTGTACTCTAGTAAAATGGAGTTCGATATGATGGAAGCCCGGTATAATCGAGGTTTGAGAAAGTTTGTGGGAAAGCCAAATACTAGTTACCAAGTACTGGGAGGTAATGAGAAGTGAAAATTTTAAAATTTTAAGATTATCTAATGATTCCTATAATTTGGTATATATGTGAGGATTTATGATATGCTAGAAAGTGTGTTATTTATGGGATTTAGTATTAACATTTGAATAATGGTTTTTCTTACATGAGATATTATGAATGCTTTCTTTCTTTTAAAGGGATTTAATGTGTGGAATTTGTGATTGCAAGAGATATGGATTGTGATGCAAAATTTGGGTATGGATGGTTAGAAAACCTTGAATATTGGATAGGATCATTTTCATTATGGTTTGCTAATTCTGGATACTATTGGCAGAGGAGTTTGAATCCACAGGAATTCTAGAGATCTCAATATTTCACATGTGGTGAATAAAAAGTGCTAACCTCTAAGGAAGCCCATTCCTGAGAGTAGTAGAACAAGAGCCAAGTGATGTGTGGGGGTGAAAATTCCACTTATTCATTCTAAATGTATGGGAAGTCCCTACACACTATCCTGATTTGAGGTATCATCCTAGCGATGACTAAAGATTAACCACAAAGAGCTTCAATGTGTAATTGGAGTTGACTTCCATTGACTTCAATTAAAATTCTCTTATTGGTCACTACATTCTATGTGCCTTGATGTGATTGGTCCCTTGGATTTCATCTCATGTATTTGTCTTATCCTATCTAAGCCTTGTGCTCTATTAAAGGCCAGAGCATCCCCTTTTTTATTTTAAGTTCATAATTTGTGGATGTCGGAAGAGTATAATTTTTTTTCAAGTTTTGTTATTCTTTCCTATTTTCTGAACCATTTCGACGTAAAACTTTGTATGCATGTATACATTGATTAATATCACATCTAATTAGATATCTACCTATCTTAGTATCTTTTGTAGCTAGTTTTGTTAGTTCAGCCAAACAAAACTGTATGTTGCATTGTTTAAGGGTGCATACAAAACCTACTAGGTGTCCAAGAATGAAACCCATCTTTTTAAAAGCTTGCACCATTTAATATGTAGTTGTGAAACAATATAGTGAAGTATAAAGTGGTTTGTGTTATTTTAATTAATTCTTTGGGGCATCCATGGAGAATAACCAAGAGAAACTTTTCATTTTTAGTACTTTTATGCTTTATTTTAGAGTAGATGTTTAAATTCTTGAAAATATTCCAAAATTTAAATGAATGGATGGAATATTATTGAAAATATTTCATTTTCCATGAAATTGTTGAATGCTTAATGCTAAATCTACTTAAGTAATAGCAAAGAATTTGTGATGTTCATGAAATATTATTACAAATCTTTCAATTTCATAATGCTTTTCTTTATGATCCAATTGAAAATTCAATGCCTAAAATATTTAATCCAAAATAGTATTCCCTTTGAGATTAACAACAAATATCACATCAATACCTAAGAGTGACCCTAGTGTAATGATGACCTAGTTATCAAAGACTTGGGATTGAACTAAAGCCAATCTTTTCCTATTAAAGTAGAATTCCCCTTTAGGTTGTCTTTGTTCCATATCTTTCAAGAAGGATAGGCTCTTTGTAGTCTTGTATGTGAAGAATTTATTCACCTTGTTTGCTACGGGTAAAATCGTCATCAAAAAATAACTTACTTAGCTTTCCTTGATTGATTAATGGTTGTTTGTTAAGGTTTATGAAGAAAGGAAATGAACTCACTCCACACACACTTCTATGATACTCTTGTGACTTGATTCAACTAAGGATCTTGCCCTCCTTTGAGTTCCTTAGTTCACTCATGGAAACTAGCTTTTGGTCTATGAAACCAAAGATTATAGGTCTAAATGAATATTTACCCTTAGAACACTTGGGAGTGTTCTCCCAATAGAGTCACCATTTTTTATGCCTAAAGCACACACGCCCCATTCAGAACAGGGACCCATTGTCTTTTTTCACCCTTGTCAAGTCACTTTTTACCTTTTCCTCATTTTGTGTGGCCCTAATTTTGAGTTCCAAGTGGTCAAGGGATTGTTGAGTCATCATTTTTAGTTGACCAAAGTTCACGACCCAAGAAATTCCTTAGTCCTTGGCCATTGTAGGGTTTCCTTGGCAGGTTTCCCTTATGTGTTTAAAACTGGTGTCCTTCAACTCTTGTAGGTCTTCCCTCAAGGGTTTCCCTTTGAACATTGTTTTCCTCCCTTCATTTCATTAGGGTTGACCTGGGACATCTTCCTGCATTGTGGGTCCCACATCTTCCATGACCACCATCCTTCACCGCTTGTGAAATGGTGATGACTAGGGCTCCTCCAACCTTGAAGGTTCCAACTCTCACTTCCACTCTTTCAAAACCGACACCTAGCTACCCAATCGTCCACTATACAAGCATTAAATGGGGGATAATAATGAATTTTTTACTCTAAATAGCCCTTTCAACCTGTCATTTTCACCCTACCAGTTTGTAATTTGTTAGTTCCCAAGATAGTTTTTGGCTCCTCCATGCCCACACAACCTCTAGGATGATCTCAAGCTTGGCCTTCATCGATTTATTCATGATTATAGGTACATCCACTACTGCCAAACTGAAAGCATCCTTTTGAATTAAGTTTTCCAAAATCATTAAAAATCTTAACGAAAGCTTTAAAAATCTCTTGGGTGGTCGACTAAACACTAAATTCCACACCTAACTATTTGAGAAATCCTTCAAAATTTGTTCAAACACTGCCATTTTTAGCTTTGCAGAACTTGACACTGCTGACACCATTCTTCAACAGAGCAATGAGACCTTTACGGCCCACAAGCCCCTTTTCACCATCGCTCAAAATAAAATTTAGTTGAAAACACTAAGCATCATGACCCTAGAGGTTTTCCTATGCATACTTCTATATGTGGGTGGACATTGTCCCTCTACCACCATAATAAAGACATAAGGCATCAAATAGTTAAGTAAAACAAAAATCTTGAAACCCTTGTCACTTCACCATTGTGGGTTGTCGTGTGGAGGTGGTCCCCATCGTGTCACCATTTTAAAAAACCTATTCTATTCCCACTTCCCACATCACGGTTTTCACTGAGACCATTTCTATCAAATGCTAGACCCAAGCTTCCTCTAGTGGATTGAGAAATGCAGGTTGATGTGCACTCTCTGTCACCATTCTTTATGCCTCGCATGGGAAGTAATTTATTGCTCCTGTCTGCACCACAGACTCCATGGTCCACCTTGCCCTTTCGATTCATCATCTAAAATGACTAACACTCCTTAAGTAAATTGTTCCTTGTGAGGGTCCATCTATAAATTTCCCTGCCCTCACCAACATTCAAAAACAACCAAGGGACCCCATCGATTTTCCTTGTAGACTCTGACCCTATAGTTTCCCTTCAATCCCTTTAGCATGGAAATGACTAAGTTTACATGCATTATAAAAATTTCTCTATGAATCACCGCTTGCAGCTCTCCTTCATCTAATTTCCATTTTGAAATGGCTACATCCTCCCCTCTACTTGTACCATGGAGCTCAAGCTCCTCTCTGTTATCTGAGCCATCTCAAATAGAATGACCAATGCCAAAGTCTCTTGTGGACCCACTAGTGTGGATTGCCTCCTCTGGGCTACTATGTCATCACCACCATCCCTAAATGACCATCTCCTATTGGCCTTTTGTTGGTCCCCACTTGGAAACTTACAAGAGATTGAAATAAAGGGAGAATGGTCACACCTACCAAGCCACTCGCAGGCCCTACATTGTGGGATTCTTCTTGCTGAACTCTATGCCATGGACGTTGTTTCTCAATAGCAATGCTCCAAAATTTTGTGGTGCCTCCAACATCCACATCCCTTGTACTTGCATGAACAAGATGACCAATTGCATGCCTACAAGGACTTCATGGTTGATTTCTTGGTGTGTTGAATGCCTTGCTGAAGATCCTAAACCCTAAACTTTGAGTGTAGAATTTTAATTGTGGGTGGCCGTTTGCGGGCCACCATGACCCTAGGTTCCACTCTTGACTACTCATGACAACCTATAGCCTAGGGAAACCTGCATTCCTATATTTTACACAAAGGATCCTAAAATAGGTGAAAGTTGATGGATTATATGATCTTTTAAAGATGAATTGCTAGATCTATCCCTCATTTTGAAGGATTTCACTAACACTTCATTGATTTTCATGTGAATATGCTTACTGTACTTTTTTTGGTAGGATTTATGGAATCTGCTATGAGTGCATTAGGGTAGTCTACAAAAAAAGAGAAAGGAAAGAAGTCTATAAAATCATCGAGAAGGACATAAAATAAAATAAAATGATGTATCAGTTTCATGGGGTGTAAATCACCTCCAAAGTCACCTCTACATGGGATTCAATATTAGACACCAACCTAGGGGATGTAGATATAGATGAATTCTAATAAAGAATCACAAGCAACCCCACAACTAAGAATTCCCAAAAGATAAAAAAGAGTGGCCTAGTCAAGGTAGTCAACTTCCCACCTACGCTTGTAGCTCCAAAATTAGTGATGGCATGCAAAGAGTGCTACCATAGTGGAAACAAAAAAATATAGATCATGAGGGTAGGGTGTCAGAAGATCTGTCTACTTGATCCATAGGAGAAACTTTCCATATCCATACATTCAACTCCATGGAGGAAACAAAGATGGGATACACCAAGAACTTGTGGAAAGTAGACCCCCTAGGATGTAAGAATTGATCAACCAACATTGCTCGAAAGAGAAGAGGGGTAGCACTGCCAAAGTCCCACAAGAACTTTTTCAAGAGCAACTTCTAGGAAGAGTACCATGATCTAGTCACACTATTAAGCAAAGTAATGGGCCTCCCTCGTGCTACCTTCTTCCAAGAATGGATGTTTTATTTCATTGAAGAGATCATCCATGGAAAAATGAAGTTCCACTAGGCCAAGATCATTAGCAACAACAAGCATGCATTGCTTATGGTCGTAAAGAAGACATTCCAGTTCTACATGACCTCCCTTTTTGTATATCTATTAGTGGAGATATTCCCATACAAAGGCCTCTTTGTTACATAGAACCCGAATCCAAGAAGAGTGCAGCTCAAAGTGTACAATTGCTACCCACAATTGTAGTCCAAGAACTTCAATAGTGAATACCATAGGGTGAATGATTCCTTCATAGGGTATATCATTAGACTCCTTGGAGGAGATTTTGAGAAAAGAGTCTTGCACAATGCTTGGATGTTCATTAAGAGGTTCAGGTTCTTATTCATCTAGTTCCTAAAATTCACATATATTAGAACAAAGGGTTTCTCTGAAATACCTGACAAGCTGCCCCAATACCCTAACAACTAGATGATTATATTGGAGGTCTCTTGACAATTGCAAAATTCTCACACTCTATTGAGTGATAAACAACGGGAAAGTATCTCGTATCCTCTCAATTTCGGGCACAAAATGTATGTTGTTGCCACCACCTAAGGTGTAGAATATTTCAAGAAAGAGAGTGGAGTACCATTTGGACCTCCATATAGCATGACCAAGAATGGACCCATATGGAAAACTAAGGAAATGTGTTGGAAAATATTATGCTCATCTTCCCCACATAGAAGATATTTGGGCCAATTGAAAAGATGACAAGGAGGTGAGAATAAGGCATTATATGTGGATGATGGCTTAGTTTGTGTGGTCAATCAACTTGTTCCTGGTGCTTAACCAAATTGTGGAGGAGGAGGACACCATCCTTGATGAGAGATTCAATGCCATGGCTAATTTACCACTACCACTAATAGATTGGGATGAAGAAGAGGTTAATGACCTTGACACTATAACAAGGCCCATAAAAAATAGAACAAGGAAATGGGTAAATGCTCAAATTATGCACCTAAAATTGCAAGGAGCCATGTTGACATATGGTGAGCTCCAGGATGAGCTCAAAAGTGATATTGATAGTGGAGAAACTACTACCCCAATAGAAGAAACCCCTAAGTATCTCCCGGAAACAAGATCAAGGAAGAAAAGGGATGTGTCTGAGCATCAGCCCAAACATAAAGTCTATACATGAAAGACCTTAGAGGGAGAATCCTCAAAGAAAATGAAGAAATTAGGAAGATTCAGTGAAATGCCAACTATTGAGGAGGATCCACAACATGAAGGAGAAGAAGAGGCCAAGAAACCATAGTCACCACCTGCTACCTCTGATCCCACCATTACCACTATTGTTGCCACTCCTCCACCTCCTAAATCTCAGAAAGTGCCTGTTTCCTCTCCATCTACTATGGACCTTTTTTTCTACCTTGCTTCATCTTTACAAAGGGCCCCATTTATAGTGTTGGATTCCTCTTCGGCCACAACATCCCCATTGTTGTCTGCCTCACTTCACCCTCCATTGCCTACTCTTTCTACAACAATACCTTTAGTTGCCACAACCACTATGCCTCCCCTCACCTTCCCAGAAGGCTTTGCCAGGTATATGCAAGGGATCCCTGGTGAGCTCTCTAGGGTAATAATGAATCCCACTGTCCAAGCTATGATGCCTAAATTGTTGTTGGTCTACCCATTCCTCCACCACCTACAGAGCCACCAAAAATGGATGCCACTATGTAGATATCAGAAGAAATGGATAAAAACCAAAGGGATATAGCCAAAGGAATAATGGAAGAGCCTAAAAACCCTTTTTAGTATGATTACTTTGAACATCTAGAGGGCTGAGTGGAAATTAGTGTGGATAAGGTGGCAATCAATGAAGAGTGGTCACATTCTTCAGAAGAGGAAACTGGAGCCCTCAATGCCAAGTACATAATAGAAACCTCAGACCAAGAGCTCGAAGAGGAGCTGTCTCAACAACTCAAGGATATAGGAGAAGAGATGGAATCTGAAAGGAAACCTCTGGAAGAAGACATTGTTGTCAACATGGAGATATTTGAAGAGCCTCCACTAGTCAAGCAAGGAAAAAGCTATATTAAAGGAGAGAAAGGAGAAGAGAAGGAAGAAGATGCTCCAAAGAAGAGCCCCAAGTTGTAACACCATGTGGAGTTGGAGTAGGAAGAAAAAAGAGTGCCTCAAACAAAAAGTGTCACTGAGGAGAATGTAGTCATCACTGAGTCAGATAGGGAAAAGACTATACATATTGAGGACTCATATAGTGGGTGGGGGAGAAGGCTCATAGTACCCCAACTATTAATGGATCTATGATCTAGTCCCTTAGCACTCTATTGATTAGGAGAGGGGCCTATCACTCTCCCTTGGCCTCCTCTCCTGTTGGTCGAGGGTAGCTATATATATAGTTGGCCGGTTCCACCCAAGGAAAATAGGTTGGTACCAAGGGTGAATAGGTCAGTCCCAACCCCACCAGGGGGTGGGAGGCCAACCCTATTGCCACCTACCCCTGGGTGAATAATGGAGTTCACCAGGGACCCATACTGAATTAACTAGCCCATCGGTAGGGAGTAGACTAGTTAGCGAGCCAGTTAACTCCCTGGAGTTCTCTCTTTCTCTATGGGTTGGGGCTAATGCGGGGGCAACCTGCTGATCTACATTCCCTCCCACCCAGTCTAGCAACTTCCTATATCCTCCCACTTGAACATCCCTTGGGCATGTTACTACCTATATCCTCCTGGGTGAACCCCACCTCGTAGGGATGCTTTCTTGATTCTCTACGTAACATGTCCCACCCTACTATTCCACCATTTTGAACTCTATACAAAGGGTTTTTCCATACCAGCTTCTTCTACCTATACTGTGGTTGAAGCCCCTAAAGGAGAATTTGGTGTGTTTCCAGTTAGTAAAGGGAGTAATCATCCCTATCATCATAGAATAAGAGCACCTGGCTTTTCCGATTCACAAGGACATGATTCTATGTCCACACATCACATGCTACCAGATGTGGTCACCATCATCGGTACTCAAGATATTGTGTTTGGAGAGGTAGATAGATAGGTAAAGGATAGTTGGTTGCTCACCCTAGCTTCATTGCAAGCTAGAAAGAACTGACTGATCCCCAAGCACTAGTGGGTCGAGGTCATGCACTTGTGATTACACCACCATCATGCACCATGTGAAGTATATAATATGGTATGGCATCTCCATCACTGTAGCATCACCAATATGGTATAGTAGATGTCAGGGCCCCTATCCACCTATTTTCTCTCCCAAGACCCCACCACCTAGGGCCCCAACCCCATCGACCTGCCCTTCTTTCTCTGGGAACGACCTATTCACCTCAGGTTGGTCCCAAAGTAGGGCGGGTGGGAGGCTATAGAGTTGGGTAGACCCCACCGTTGGCTCCCAACCCCACCACCCATGCTCTCCAACCCCACCAGAGCTTCACTCACCTAAGGCCTGCCTTTCATTGGTAGTCGACCATATTGGCCAACTCTATAGCCTCCCACCCACCCCCTGCCGAAGGCAAGCCTTACGCACTGACCATACTCACCCAACTAACTATAATCTACCTCCCTGCAGGGGGAGCTTCCCACCCTCTCACCCCTCCCATGCCCCTACTATTCTATGGTCCCTTAGAATAGTAAAGATTACTTGGCCTATCCAATACCCCCCCGAACCTAACCCCACATAAGGCCTGCCTTCGGTAGCTGACCATATTGGCCTTAGGTGCCGAAGGCACGCCTTGGGTGGGGGGCAATAAGTTTGGGACCTCCCACCCACCCACCTCAACCTGCCCTTCTGGACCAACCTATTCTCCTTAAGGGGGCCCCTACCCAACCCCACCAACCCCCCCACCCCCCCATTATATTTTCTTGCCTTCGGTAGCTAACCATATTGGCCTTAGGTCCTGAAGGGCGGGTGGGAGGAAATAATTTTAGGGCCCCCACCCACCCTACCCAACCCCACCGACCCACCCCTACTTTGGGATTGACTCACCACCCCACCCACCCTCTATAGTTGTTTCCTACCTTTGGTAGCCAACCATATTGGCCAACAGCTACCGAAGGTAGGATTTACCCACCGACCATGCCCTTCGGGTTCATCTGGTTCATCGGGTGGGAAATAGAATCTACCAACTACTAGCCACCCTACTATTCTAAGGGGAGGGGCCCGACCAACCCTTCGGTGAAGACCTCTCTATTCCCCAAACTCTTTTTTGTATGATTACTTTGAACATCTAGAGGGCTGAGTGGATATTAGTGTGGATAAGGTGGCGAACAATGAAGAGTGGTCACATTCTTCAGAAGAGGAAATTAGAGCCCTCATTTACAAGTACATAATAGAAACCCCAGACCAAGAGCTCAAAGAGGAGCTATCTCAACAACTCAAGGATATAGGAGAAGAGATGGAATTTGAAAGGAAACCTCCGGAAGAAGACATTGTTGTCAACATGGAGATATTTAAGAGCCTCCACTAGTCAAGCAAGGAAAAGGTTGTATTCAAGAAGGAGAGAAAGGAGAAGAGAAGGAAGAAGATGCTCCAAAGAAGAGCCCCAAGTTGTAACACCATGTGGAGTTGGAGTAGGAAGCAGAAAGAGTGCCTCAAATAAAAAGTGTCACTAAGGAGAACGTAGTCATCACTGAGTCAGATAGGGAAAAGACTATACATATTGAGGACTCATATGAGGAAGAAGAAAGAACTGAATGAGAATCCCTAAGTCATGAAGAGAAACAACCCCAAAATGAGCAGAGAGAAGAAGGTGATCATGAATCACCAAGAGGGGAAAATTAGATGCCTAATTGGCTAGGGAGGCAGTTGCAAAAGAAATCCCTAGCTCTCACTGATCCAAAGGCCTAACTCGAGGCTATACTAGCAAGAGCACAAATAAAGGTGAGAAAAGAAAAGAAGCCAAGAGTCCATTCCCACATCATAGTTGATGTACCTGGGTCAAGGACGGTGCAGATAGCCACCCCAATAATAGAAAAAGGAGAAGGGGTTAGCTACAACATTTCCTTCATCAACATGGGCCCTACAATAAGAGAGTAGAAAATTGATGAATTCTAGGGTTCTATGGCTACAATTATGGAAAAAATGAATAAGGATCGGTCCTCTAAGGAGGAACTAAATGCATGAGTGATGGATCTCACCACCTATATTCAATAGTGGACTTCCTTGGAGGAAGAGGCTCCAACTACATCTTGCATGTCCCCATTTCTCTCCCAAGAACTCACCAAAATGGAGAAAATGAAGAATTGGACCAAGGCTACAAAAGATTGGTTTTGACAAGTGCTTTATAACGATGACATGGGCATAGGCTACGATGTCCAAATTTCCAACAAATTTTGAGATGTACAAAAGTAGATAGAGGGAATAGAAAAGATATGTCATTGATTCACTAAGCTATATAGGATTACCTATCCTAAGCTTGAGGCCATTCTCAAAATACCCAAGAATACATCATAGAAAGAACTAGCACTCATCAAGGCTGATCACTAGCTGGTAGAGACATGGAAAATAGGCTTGCATCATAGGAGGAATTTCTTGGAGAAAGTGTTGCATGAAGTTAATCTTGACCTCGAATGGGTCAAAGATCATAGGATAGACAGTGAGGATTACCTGAAGCTAATGATGGACTATGATATGCCTGTTGTGGAGCTGGATCTAGAGAAGATTAAGCCATACTTCCATAAGAAGATGGAGCAAGGGGAAAAAATATTCTAACATCATATTTCATGGAATTTTCTACAAGGGCATTCATCCAATTCGAACAAGTAATCAAGGCCACACCAATGTGCACAAAGAACTAGGAGAAAATTACTGGAAGATCAAAGAAGCTAACCTTCAAAGTTCTTTAGTCTAATATCATGGAGTGGGAAAATATTCATGCACTAATTGGGAAGTTTTAGGAGTATGCCACTCTTCAAAAAAATGAAGGAAAACCTATGATAGATGATGAGTTACTGATAGTATAAATTGAGAAAAGAAGGCAGTCACTAGAAGACAAAACTACTACAATGTCAAGGCCACTACAAGAAAAATAGGGATGAGACAAAAATTTATTTTATATAAATATATTTTGGTGGTAAGTGAAACTCTAATGTAAAATTAGTCTTGTCCACACAATGAAAGTAAATCCTGGCCATTCATTTCACTTTTGGAAAACTATAAATAGGGGTCTCCTCTCATTTTCAAAGAGAGAGTTGAGTTGTTGTAAATACATGTTGTACAAATTTCAATAGAACTTCATTGCTTTTGGTGGATTCTTGTATTTCTCACATATTGCATGATTCATCTTCTTAAAGCTGATAGATTTAGATAGATTTAGTTTGTTGTTCTAAATACTTTAAGTTGCTTTTATTAGTTTAGTTCATGTTGTCCATTGATATTCAAGAATGCTACCGTGTTGATGCTTTCCATGTTCATGCCTTTTGTTGTTTGTTGATGATGAATAGTAGTGTAAAGCTAGTATGAACATTAATCCATCATTGTACTTAAAATTAATCTTTTATTCATGCTTTATGGTGAATGAAAAACTAAAAATTTGTAGAACCTAGAAGATAGCACTAGTTTCATGAGGCTGTATGCTTTTGGTTAAGTGGAACTCAGTTTTAGGAAGGATTTCCACTGTAGCATCCTTCATTGTCATTTTTCATCAGTAGTTGTAGGTCTAGGAATTCTTACCTCCCTTTTCCCTTTAGACTATTTGTTTGAACTTGCAGCAATTACACATCACTTTCAAAATCTCATAAAATCTATTTGAAGATCCAATCTCCTTCCAGCTTAGAAATTGTCCATGCCCCTTGTGATTAGTAACAAATCACATCAATCCACTAAGTTTCTTTTGCAAATCATGACCTAACACTCAAGAGACCTTGGGGTGATTGTCTAAAACTCAGTTGTAGATTTTCACCTTTCAAGAGAGGCATTGCACTTGTGCATTGTCTATGTTGAGAAGTGCAAAAAAGCCCATCAACACTAAGCACTTTCAAGCATCCATTGGAGCATCTTCTTGCATATCTTCATATTTATACATCAAGTTTTTGGTGAGTTGTAGCATTGCATGTTTTTCATCCATAATTCTCTCTTTATTTCATTTCATTTTCAAGGTTTTGATTACCAAATTGGGATTTGACCAAGGAAAACCCCTATTCTCTAACCCTTAACCCTTTTTTTACTCTTTGTATGTGTTTTTTGCATGTCTTTTATGTATATTTTTCAAAGAGAAAAGTGTTAAAAGGTGTTGTCAACTCATCAAATTCATTTAAGTCAACAAAGCCCTAATTGAAGCTTGGAGACCTCTTTCAACCTGTTTTCTGCAATTTCTGAACTAGACACCTATCAAGAAAAGGATTGTAGACTGATAGCTACAGATTCATTCCTTGAATTTTCTAAGATTCCTAGGTGGACTAAGTCTCCATCTATGGTGAATTAGTCCCACCACTAGGCTTGAAAAGTGATTTCTACATTTTTGGATACCCATTTGACAGAAACCCATTTTGTTAGAATCTCCTTGAAACAAGACTAAGTTGCCTAGCTTGGTGTAAGTTTCCTAGTTGGCCTTAACAAAAAAATTTGTAGGATTCTAGAGGCTTTCTAAATCACATTCTAGTTTGTAGGTCCACCTCTCTAGTCTTGTTCATTTATGTTATTGCTTGCTTGCATTCTTAGGTCATTTTGCATATCACAATGTGTTTTCAAACACCTTGCATTTCTTAGGTTTTTCATTAATAATTCATTTCCTTTTTCAGTTTATCACATTTATATGATTTTATTTAGACACATCTCATCTATCTTTGCACTAGTTTTTAGTGGGCACATTACACATTTTGGGTTCATTTCTCTCCTTTAGGTGAAAAACCCTAGAAGTGCAAGAAAGCATTAGGGAGCCAAAATCTTTGTCCACCTTTTTGGTGAACCCAAATTTAGCACATTTTACTTCTAATTTCAAGTGCATTTACATCCTAGGCATAACTTGAATCAAAATTTCATTAAGTTTTGCATTGTTTAATTTGCATCCTAGGGTTTTAAAAATTGCATTAGTGAAAAACTCATATAGATTACAATTTTGCATTGCATTTCAATAAAAATTATAAAAATTCTACATTTTCACACTGTCTTTGCATCTGGAAACCCAAAAATCATAAAATTATATTTAAAAATTATGAAAAATCTCAAAAAAATCACTACTGGGACTAATTCACCACACTAGGTGACTTAGTCCTCATGCACATTTTGCACTTTAATTTCTATCATTTTCTCAGCATTTTTTGCACTTCTATTTTTTGTTAGTGCATCTCTATTACAGTTTCTAGAATTTCAATTATTATCATTTTATTTCTCTTAGTTTATATTGCATTTACATTCACCCACATTTCAAAACCTTTGCATGAGTGTTTGGTGTCCTATTGCAAATACCTTAGTGAGAAGACGTTCAAGACTCATGTTATCCCATGTTAATACACTTGTTGTGGATCTTGGGTTATCTAAAGCTTTCACTCCTAGTAATTACAGCTAGTACACTAGGCATGGATTATACCTTTAATGACTCTTTTCCTTCCAATAACATGCAAGTTGAGACACAAAATGATCACATTCCACAAGAAAAAAATCATTAACATTCATGAGGACTTAACACATCTCCAACATTAAGTGTGTCTTGAATCCATTTCAACCACTATGATTCCTACTGTAGAGAACATCCATCACATGCTTGAATGTGATGAAGGCCTAGATGTTATGAAACAAATCATTGAGATATACCACAAACATATTCCTTCCACCTCTAGTACATCTCAACTAGCAAACACTGTGGTTAGTCAAGGAGGACCTCACACTCCTCCTTCAACAGTAGCATCCATACCTACCTATACCACTCGTCAAGTCGCAAAAACATTGCAACATGTTAGTAATGTGATTCATTCCTTGACTACTACTAACATTCCTAATTCCTATGTGGCATCGCATGTTCTATCCTCTTTAACCATACCATCTATAAGCATTCCATTCACTTTCGCTACCACTACATACACTCCATCACCACTTTCCCTTCCACCTCCTATCACTTACACTAAACCTCTCATCAGACAACTTATCCAAACCATCTCCTCCATGTGAAACCAAATATCCACCATAAACCAAAACTAGAATAAACCACCCACTTATTATGTCTCAAGCAGCCCATTGTCTTTGGAAATATTGTGGAACTATATGCCACAAGGAATAGAGATGCCTATATTTGAGAAATATTGAGGGAAGGGAGATCCTTCTAACCATGTTAATTCTTACATAAACTTATGTAGTGACTTTTTTCTTTATGATAAATTGTTAGCAAAACTATTTCTGAGGACTTTAAAAGACACTGCCTTAGAATGGTTTTCATCATTACTGAACAATTTAATTCATTCATTCAATGAACTAGATGATGCATTTATAAATCATTTCCAAGTGCAGATGACTCCAAAGAAGACATTGGCCAATTTTATGAGATGCAAACAAAATGAAGAAGAAAACATAGTTGATTTTATCTCACAATACTAGTCACTTCATTCTCAAATTAATGTCAAGATTCTTGATCCACATCTTCAAAATATGGTTATAGACAATTTACAAACAAAACTTCAAGAAAAAATCACCATGATTAAATTTCCATCCTCTATGAACTTATGTACCATCCTTTGTGATTATCACAATTCAGTTAGTAGTTCTGATACAAAGTCCACTTCTAGCCGAACTAAGTAATCTAAACATGCCAATCCTAAAAGTTCACAACCATTTAGAAAGAAAAACAAAGGGTTCTTATAGTTTAATCCCTCTCAATAGAAAACTCGACCCATCAATAATCAAGTAGCAACTATTAAAGCCTCGATACCTTATAGTTATGGAGATCCAAAATGACAGTTCACAGGTCTTTACCAAACACCCTTCATAACACAATGCCCCAACTTTTACAACAACAAATGATTACCTTACCTACCATTAAACCACTTGATCCCACTAATCCTTTACCTCCAATCATTAAATCTAATGCTTACTGCCATTATCATAGACAAAATGGACATGGCATGGAAAATTGTGAGCATCTTAAACACCTTGTGCAAGAGCTCATTGATTTTGGTTGTCTATCCATTTCAGGTGTTAATGATCAAGGTAATAATCCAGTTGCCCCTCCCAATCAACATTTTCAAATTTTCACTTATCCCATGCCTAAAAATAATGTTCCATTTGTCAAAGCTAGTGAAACTCCACAAAATAATGTGTTGAATGTTCATATAGATGTTGAACATCCTAATCCCATTCCACATACTAATACTATTAATCTTATGGATGAAATGGTAGGTGCGATAGATGTTATCACTCATAAGGGCCAACCTAAGAAATAGCTTGATATTACTTTCTCCTCTAAGTACATATTGCAAAATCTCCCCAATGGTCCTCTTTACATAGTTGTTTATATTTATGATAATCCCACTAATGGGATACTCATAGATCCCACTTGTGGAGAGAATGTGATCACTAAGGAATTTTTGGTATTACATGATCTTTATCAAGATGATTATGATAAACTAAGAGCATGGCTCACAACACATAATGGTTTTGCTTTCCCTACAATAGGATTGATCGTACTTCCATTATAGATAGGACCAAAAATAGTGGATGTTACATTCTCCATCATCCAGTAGTCAGACTAGTTTCGTTTGTGGCTAGGCCATCCATGGCTTCGCTCAATGAAAGTTGTCCCTTTGATCATGTACACAAATGTTTAAAGTTTCCTCTTGACACTGAAATATTCACTATTCACCATAGCGGCTTTAATCCTTTGTCCTCTAAGGGAAAATTTTCCTTAGAATCCTTTTGGCTCGAGCCCATGGAACATATAACACCTCACAAAGACTTCTTTTCATTACTTACCAAAAGTTTAAAGCAAAGAGAATTGCAGAATTGTCTCTCTGCAACATGTCCTAGTCCACTTTCAAAACTCCTATCCTAGATTAAACAACGCTTTAACCTAAACACAAAGCAACCCATCAAACTCAATCAATACCTGAAAGTTCCCCCACATCATCCAAACAACCATGAGATAATGATAACAATAACATCTTGCCTCCTTGTATAAAAAAAAATTATAAAGCAAAGGAGAAAGTTGATGAACAACCTTCCATGTTTTCTTCCTTTCCTCCCCTTAGGGAAGAAGAGAAACCTATGGTTGATCAACCCACTCTTTCATAAACAAAACTTGACAATAAAACCAAATGAAATAGAGGAGCTCAGGAGTATATGCATAGACATTATGCCCTTTCTCACAAGTTACAAGATGAAGAAAATAAAGAAAATTCAAATCCACACTTGACAAAAATAATGCATGATGACCCTCCTCCCTAATCATATCAAAACAATCCAATACAACAACCACAACCCATGGTACACTCTTCATTGGACATTATCATCCATCTTCCTATTGTGATTAATCTGGATGACGACGATGAGATCACTAAAATAGAAAAAGAGGTGCATAATGATCTAAATACATTATTTTCGTCTTCCATGAGCTTAAATGACAAATATCCTACAAAGAGTGTACAACCTGGTGCCTTCCCTAGTTTGGAACTTTCACTTGTCCCTTTGGCTAGCTACCCACCCTCAACATATCATGAACATGATTGGGAGACAGATGACTTTCTCGATGATTGACTTGCATTTCCCTTACTAGTCTTTTGTATTTTATTTTTCTTTTGTGTGTCTACATGTGTGTATCATGTTCCCTTGTGATGTGATGTTTTATTTTCTCTCTTTGTGGCATTCTTCTATTTGTACCTTCATTCTTATATATGTCATACATTGCTTTCACCTATGCTTTTTTGACTTTTCCTTCCTTTTGGGGATGACACAAAGCATTGAGACCAAAATGTCTCTTTCATATTGACACAAAGGGCCACCTTTCTTCTTTTTCTTTTCCTTTTGTATTTTTCTTGTGTTTTCCTTTTGGGGATGGCGCAAGGCATTGAAACCACAATGTCTCTTTCATGTTGACCTAAAAGGCACCTTTTTATTTTTCTTTTCCTTTGTCTTTTCCCTGTGTTTTCCTTTTGGGGATGACACAAGGCATTGAGATTTCAATGTCTCTTTCATGTTGATGCAAAAGGCCCTAATGGAGATCAGGATTGCACCCTCAAACAAGTTGGGATTTTTTATCCTATCTTAACATGGAAACCCTGTAGACTTGTGGATAAGTTTGTGCAATAGAGCGAATCTCCAGATTAGGGTTGGTTCCCTTTAGATGATCACCTAAACTATAAATTTTCTATGGAAAGGGGAGAGAGGAAAATGAAATTGAAAACTATGGCTAATGATGATAAACTATATGTTTAGTGATTTTGAAAAAAACTTAACTCACAACAATCTCTTTTAAACAATAGTTCTCACAATTCAATTTGGGACAATTAGTTCAAAATAATTTTGCATAGAGGTTTGAAGACAATTGAACACAAGAGGCAACATAAACTAATCTACCCTCCTTATCCACCACTTACAACAATAAGATAAAAGGACTCACAACTTTGACTCACAACAATCATCAAATTATCACTGCAAATGTATGACAAGGAAAGAGAAAGGATAACTTTACTACTTGGATTGAAATTGAAGGAGCAAGATGTCAAACTCCGATTCAAAATTTTACAAAACTCTCTCTAAAATGCATAGGAGAGTAAGAAACTAAAAATTTGAACCCTGATAAAATCAAGTTTTCTCCAATATATAGCCAAAAGTGACCATCAAGTGCAAAAATAGAAAAATCTAGCTCACTGCTTCTCCAAAAAGCAAGCTAATCCGCATTTTTGAGCTCAAGAAAAAGCTTGGAAAATTGTGCTAGAAATATACTCCAAACTAGCCCACAAATATGGAAAGTTTCCATTTCTACAGTGTCCATTCAAAAAGCCTCTCTGAAATAGGTGCAAATAGCTAGAAATTGAAAATAGAAAGTTTATTTTGTCACCTTCTCTCTCAATCCCCCGAAGAACTCAAAATGGAAAGTTTTGGTGTTAATTTAAGTGCATCTTAACTTCATTTTAAAATAACAACTAACTTAAGAAATTTATAGAAACATTTCTTAGCTAGTGTTTTACAACTTGCAATTTTCAACATTACAAAATAGAAGGCTTGGTTGCTACATCAGAATTTTCTAATTTTTCCTCCAAATTTCTTGATTCACCTCTTTTGATCTTCAGTAATATTGATTTTTTCATCCAATTTCTCAAAAAATCAACATACTACATAAAATTCTCTTTACATGGTTTATTTTAAAAAAATAAAATCATAAAATATATATATCATTCTTCACTTAAGTGAAAAAAAAAATGACCTAAGGTCATCACCTAGCTCCAAAGTAGCTTGGAATGAAATTTTTAAGGTAAGAAAGAGGGCTACCCTAGAAGGTACCATCAACATGTTATGTGTTTTATTTTCTACAAAAATCAGAGAAAATTTTTATAAGCCATAGGCTTATGTCGGCCTAGGCACATGAGATATCAACAAGGTAAGGCATTGAAAAATAAAATTAATTTGATAAAAATCACATAGGTAGATTTTATGGGGAAAACCCTAATACACAAAAAGGGGTTTGAAATGCTCATTCCAAGTATCATTTGCATCATGGCCTTTTGGAGAAGAGAAAACCCTTCTTGTACATTAGCATGGAAAAATTAGGGTTTCATCTTTTGGAGCCACATTAAGCTTTTTGCCTTTGATTTTCTGATACATTTGGTCTCCATCATCAATTGTAAGCTTTTGATTCTACTTCTTGTGCTTTCATTGGATCATTTGATGAAAAAAATATGGCCTTTTGGGTACGGCTTGATTGTGGTTTTTGATGCATTTTCACTTTCTATTGTGTCTCTTCGTGTTGACCCACTTTTCCATTCTTATGGCCATCTATGGTGACATTGTTTGGAGCATTTCTTGAAGCATTTCCCATGGCTTTGTTGTGTTTCTCCTCCTCAATGAAGAAGGTAAGCTTCACTATTTTGAGCATTTTCCTCTTAAATAAAGCTTTTCTAAGCTTTGTCTTGCAAAAATATGAACATTGTGAAGAAAATGTTGAAGACCATTATATAGGCTATGAGGTTCACTATATGTTTTCCTCCTTTTTTGCAAGAAAATATGAGGGTTCATCCCTATCATGTGTAAATGAAAAAATTTATTATTTTTTGCAAACACATTTTGAGATGAATGTCTTTTCCGTACCCAAGGGTTTTATTACCTTCATGGCCATGAGCCTGTAGCTTGGTCTCATTGTTTTGAAGATGTTTTTGTGTTGCAAAAGGCTCAAACCCTTGTTGTTCCTCCTTATATCTAAGTTTGTATTCAAAAACCCTAAGTGGGTTTTGACGTTCATGAAGAAACCTTGTTCTCTGTTTTTCATTTCTCTTGTACATTATTTCAATACAAAGCTTTAACAAGCTTTCCTCTATAGAAAATGTGCATTTTTATGTGAGTTTTTTGCTTGGCTATTTGTATTTGGCACGACTATTGTATGCTTCTTCCTTTGTAAAAGATTGATTTTTAAACCCTAGATGGGTACCATGTATTTTCCAAAGACAATACATTTGGCCTCTTCATGTATCTTTTGATTGCATTGTGTACATACCACTATCATGCTATTTGTTTTTACTTGATTGCACTCACTAGAAACTTCATAATTTATTTCAGTTTTACATTTCAAAATGGAACAACACTTGACATCAATGAAATACTCTCTGTAATGAATTTGTTTCACTTCAAAGATTCTTCTCAACATTTCATTTGTATATTTTAACCATGGATACAAGGCATTCTCATGTTTCAAAACATACACATTTCACTTCTCTTTCACATTCCTATGCTTCATTTTAAATTCCATGTAACACTAAATTATGCAATCAAACTTTTTCCTTTCATAGGGATGATTCCAAAATACAGAAATAGTTTCAAAATTTGAAAATTACCTCCATATATGTTGCTATTCCACATTTCATTTGGCCTTACAATAATTGATGTCTTGCACTTTGGTTTAGCATGCCCTCTCACCTACAACCACTTGTGACTTGGTCACTGATGGATATAGCCTCTCCTCTATGTACTCTTCATGCATTTTTATCTCTTGAACAACAACATGATGATATGCACTTATCATTGCATGGAATTTTTTTTCAATATGGAGCACTCTATTATGATGTTTTGGGGCTTTTGATTTGCCTCAGCTATAATTGATTATTCATAAACAAGGCATAATGTATTCTCGTTCACTATCAAATTATGAGGTTATGCACTTGAACAGTTGGTCTCTCATGATTTTCAATTCATTGCACCTTGAGAGTTGACTATCCTGAATGGTCAACTGTTTGAGTCCTCTTGGCACTTTATGATGCACTTCATCTAATGGATGTCTTTTCTTGAAAATTTTGGATCTATTTCTTTATTATCCTCTCTTTGACTTCTTGAGGGATACCATGTTGGGCCTCAACCCTTGTGGGAGCTCATTTTACACCACATGTTTTATGATGTTCAATCTAGATCAGCAGCATGATTTGTCCTATACCTACACATGGAAACAAACAATGTTAGATAAAAACAATATGATATCATGATGTTCCCTCTTAGGCTTCTATCACATTTCTTGTTCTTGCATCTTTAGTTGTTTCAATGTATCATTGGTTGCATTATACATTATTGTTGATGATTCATAAAGGAATGCTCATGGTCAAAGCTCTAACAACTTTTACAACTCTTGCAGGTTCATCAGGAGCTTGAAGGCAAAGGATGGTGCACTATTTGAGAATCAGTTGAAGACTCATAGGTAATGATGATCCTGTTCTTTCTTATCTTTTTTCTCTTTCTCCATCTTCAGTAGTGTAGAATTTTTCTTTTGATACACTATCACAACTATTTCCCATGGCTTGTGTGGGAACCTGATTCTCCTTTCTTCTCCTTTGAATACAATTACAGTATTTGTATAGTACTTGTTTCAATTTTGTATTTATTTTTTACAAACAATGAATGAGATAGTGTGAATGAATCAAGTACCTTTTACATTCCATTCAACACTATATGTTGCAATTGATATATGGCAACTTGAAAAGACATTACATTTCTTTAAAAGACTGAATATTTCAAATGTTGCAATGGTTAAAACCAGTAGAAGTAAAACTGAAATCCACCACCATATAGAATGAACATTTAAGTAAC
>VDFB02281492.1:801194452-801608368 GCA_007258455.2 Sequoia sempervirens | reverse complement strand
CCATGACTTGTGTAAGATCCATCAAAGTACAATTTCCATGTTGGTGTTTCTATGAAAAGAATTGATTCATCTAGAAAGTCAGATATTAAAGGATTTTTTTCCTTTACTAGTGCATCTATGAGTTGATCAGCCATCAATTGTCCTTTTATTACTATTTGATCAATGTACTCAATTTC
This sequence comes from Sequoia sempervirens, assembly GCA_007258455.2. Lineage (NCBI taxonomy): Eukaryota > Viridiplantae > Streptophyta > Pinopsida > Cupressales > Cupressaceae > Sequoia > Sequoia sempervirens. The sequence goes on along the minus strand of VDFB02281492.1, from coordinate 801,608,192 downwards.
ATACTCACTTAGGATAATAGCCCACTTAGCCAATCTTCCTATCAAAGCTTCTTTGTTGAGAAGGTATTTTAGAAGATCAATCTTGGATATCAAGTTTGTCTTATGATTCAACATGTAATGTCTCAATTTATGTGCTGAAAATAGAACTACTAGGAATGATCACTCAATAGAACTATAGTTTAACTCATATCCGATCAAAGTGCAACTGATGTAGTAAATTGCTCTTTTTTTACCATCATTATCATTTTATGCCAACAATTCCCCTAGTGTTAATGTAGTTGTTGTCACATATAATATTAAATGTATTCCATCAATAGAAGGCATAAGAATTGGTGGAGTTAATGAATAATTCTTGATTTAATTGAATGCTTCTTGAAATTTTTCTGTCCAATTCAAGGGAATTCCTTTTCATAACAGATGCTGAAATAGATGGATCTTATCTACCAGTTGAGCAATGAACCTATAGATTGATTGTAGTCTTGCTTGTAAATTCCTTAATGGACTGAAGTTGGTTGGTGGTGGTATTTCCAAGATAGGTTTTAATTTTGTAGGATCAACCTCCATTCCTCTATGGGAGACAATGTATCCTAAATTTTTTCCTAATTGGACCTCGTAAATAAACTTCTTTGGATTTAACCTGAGTTTATACTTTTCAAGTCGAGTAAAAATACTATCCAAGTCTACTAGGTGACCACTTCATTCTAGAGATTTTGAGAGAAGGTCATCAACATAGTCTTCCATAAGTACATGCATGTAATCATGAAAAATGGTAGTCATGGCTCTTTGATATGTAGCTCTAGCATTTTTAAGTCCAAATGGCATAACATTCCAATAGAAAGTTCCCCAACTGTACATAAAGGTTGTCTTTGGTTGATGTTTAGGAGCAATTCTTATCTGATTGTAGCCTAAGAATCCGTCCATAAGTGATAGCATTTCATATCCAACAGTGAGGTCAACTATGATGTCAATATTTGGTAAGGGGAAATCATCTTTAGGACAAAACTTGTTAAGATATTCAAAATCCATGCATACTTTGATTTCCCCATTTGGTTTTGTGATAGGAACAATATTTTATATCCAATCTACATAATCAATAAAGCATAACATCCAATATTTTCTTTATTTCTACCTTGACCAAGAGTACAATCTATAGGTGTACTTTTCTTAGCTTTCATTTATATGGTTTGGAATTTGGTAATAGTGGTAGTGTTGAACATATGGAATACTAAGAGGGGGGGTGAATCAATATTCCACAAAGTGATAATAAAATCCACTTAATCATTATTACAATTTTGACTAAATCAGCAAAGGAGAACATAGAATTAAGTCAACGCAATCACACACATGAACACCAATATTTTTACTTGCAAAACCAAAAATGGGAAAAACCACGGTGAGTATTAACTCACAATATATTATATCTAGATACAAAATATTACAAGGCTCACTACCAAGACTCATTGTCCTTAAAAGGCTCATAGCCTGCGTACCAAAGATAGGTCACTGCCAAGATATAATGATTGTGGCTCACTGCCAATAGAATGAACTAATGGAATGAACCTTCAATGTGTGGGGTTCAGTCCCACTAAAGCTCAAAATAAAATATTTACTACTGATAAAGCATTTAGGCCTTGATCTTCTCCTTTGTTTACTTGCTTGCACACACACACACACACTTTTTCCTTCTCACTCTCTTATTTGGTCATCTCTCTTCTATCTTTCATCTTATATATATACAAGCATATCTTATTCATCAATTAGGTCATCCTAATTGGATGAACTCAAAATAATCAAAACATTTCTTTGTTGGCACCATATAAGATTTGAAGATTTTATCCATGTAGTGAATTATGCCAAGTCAGCTGTTAGTCTTCATAATATATTGCATTTGTTGAGTTAACCAAGACTAAAACACAATTATCCAAACCAAAAAATAATCCTCAAACCAAACACCTTCTAGATCTAAGAACACATTAATTTCCCATCATACTACCAGTAAAGAGACTATCAACAAAACTACAATATAAGAATGTTCACGTTAGTAAAATGTGGAGTCTGCCACACAGTATACCTCACAAAGAATAATAGTAGGATACAAAGTTAAACTTTGTTAGAGATAACTTTTTGTTCATAGCAAAAGACGTCTCAAGGGTATGTGCAGGATCATGATGGGCCAAAAAGTGGTGATATGATGGGTATGTGTAGGGTATTTGGCTCAGGAATTTTTTTATACCAAAAATTGATGAAACAAAAAGGGTTTTTAAAGGATATTCTTAGCTTTCCATCAATATAAATTATGCTTTACTTTGAATTTATTAAATAATTATTATTCATTTTCTATTTGAATTATGACTAAAGTCCTAATTAATAGGTTGATTGAAAAACATCTATACCTTTCAAATGGTATCACATTTTTTGAATCCAAAACATGTGTCACATTCTATGCTTTTTATACTATAAGATTAAAAGAAAATTGAATTTCATGAAGTATTGGCCAAGTTAAGGTGATCAGACATATGAGTTTTTATATTTTTTAAAAGTTGTAAAAAAAAATCATAATTAATTATTTACTTGGAAAAAAATTACAAAAAAATATGCATCACATCCAAACATGAGACCTCTACTTATATCTAAAATATTATAAAAAAAATGTTATCATTTTATTGTGGTTAGGGTGGTCAGACAAACACCTACTTCTTATTTTTTTCCTGAAATTTAAGTACTACTACAATGAAATTTCAAATTTTTACCAAATAGATTTTTTTTTTTTTAAATAAACCTAGTAGTTTTATAAACTACATTCAATTTGCTACAAATTTTATTCTTACATATTTTTGAAATAATATAGATAACTTATTCAAATTTTTACGTCATGTTGCCTAACTCTGATTTTTTTGAATTTTTTCATCACTTAAGGGCCTATTTTTCCATGATGATCTTGCACATACCCTCAAGATCTAGGAGATAGTAGTCTGAATGAGTCAATAAAACATGGTTAAGAGATTAGAGTCATATCAGATCTTGTAGTGAGTTCTAGACTCAAATACTAACACATTGATCGATCACAAAGGAGTATTACTATTAGAGAACAACTTTTGATAAATCAAGAAAACTTCCCATATAGTTATCATCATGTAGTTATTACCATGTTGAAATCAATGAAAACATAGGAACAACTAGCACAACCATCTATACTTCATGCTCATGTTGCAAAGCTTCCAACAATCTCCCCCTTTGGCATTGATGGCAACATGCATGAAAAAAAAAATCTAGTATACTGCAACTAAATGTTCTAACTACTCCCCATATCAAAATTGTTCTTCATAAAAAGTTTTTCTTCTGACTCGTTATCTCTCCATCTCTTTATCTCTCCCCCTTTGACATCAATGACAAAGGAAGTGGTCTAGTATAAATGTATATATCAAAAATGTAGACAAAAAGATATGAACACAAAATTAACATGAAGAACCTTTGAGACTCTCCAAGATAGCCTTCCATGATGCTTTACCTTCTTCCCATGAACCTTTTGCACTAACGAGAGTATTTTAAAATAACTCAAGTTTAGTTGGAGAATCTATACTATCTGTTAAAGTATTGGGACTAAGATTGATCTTTGACAATTTACCAATACAACCAAGAGCACTAGAAACAAAAGTATGTCTAAGTTTAATCATGCCTCTGAGTGCCGCCAAATTATTGATAACATTCATTTTTTGGTCCTATAAAGAGAAAAATTTGTCCTAAAGCTACACATTAGGACCACCTCTGATTATCTTTATCTTCTGCTAACCTGTATGTAGCTTCTTGAGTGCTCAATCTAGACTCACTCATCCTTATCTCATTTCTCATATCCAATGTATTTCCAGACCAATCTAGACAAAAGGAAAGTAGTTCTTGTGCCTCTTTTTCACAATCAATTCCTTCATTACTTGATCATGTGAATTCATACATTTTCCTTTGATATCATTCAAATCTTCTTCATCATACCTAATTCAAATAGACATTTCAAGTCTAGAGATGTAGACTCTTAAAGAATTAATCATGCCACAAAGATTCTCCACAACATAAATAGATGAATCAAAATTGGCATCGAGAATAACCTTCTGGAAATCTTCCAAAGCTCTCTGAATGTTTATTATTTCATGTTCATGTTCAAGCTCACTTCCTTCCACAACTTCTAGCTTCACTACACTCTTCCTTTTCTTCCCTATTCCGGTCACACTACTAGAGGTACTTTCTTCATCGAGATGCTTTGGTATTTCCACGAGAATTTTAGCATATTTATGAATTTCATCCTCTGACACTTCATAATCTAATTCATATATCCAAACTAACCTTAAATCAACTATTTCCATGTGACAAAAATATGTAGACCCAAGAAAATTTATGCTTTTGGAGTATCTTTCTACAACACTTACTAGATTCCTAGACCTTTTGCTCATCTTCATTTGAAATGTTCCAAAGAATGCAAAAAAGGTAGATTCTTGCACATCCAAATTACCAAGATTTGTCATGAAGTTCTTGATTTGATAGGAAATAGGCTCTGAATTCGGCCATTCTAACCTTCCTATTACTGGAAACTCTTTCAAAAAGTAAAATAGTAGACAAATAACCAAATTGTCATACCGAAAAGTATTCTTTCTAGTCTTCTTGATCTCCTTTAAATTATTCAAGAGATGTATGAAAAGTAGTTCACACAAGTCATATTCCATACCTCTTAATACCATATCAACAAGAATATTCACTACACCAGTAGAAACTATAGAGTCATTATTAGGGAAACAAACTCTATGACTAATGACCATAGCAGCATACCATATTACTGGATCAACAATCGATCTCAAACCAATTTATTTTCATTTAGAACTCACACCTATAACCTCAATTATTTATTTATCATACATGGTCTTCAGTTTAGGTACTGGTCTGGAGGAACATAGACCAGTTACATCTTCGATTGCCTCTCTAGTAACTAGATGTGCCTCATCAATCCACAAAGATTCATCATGAATTTTTCTCAATACCATTCAAATATACTTCTCCTCAAATTCAAACGAAGGAACTTTCCTCCAAAAATCTAATTTTTTCTCAAATAATACTCTATATGTATCATGATTCTCTTTCAATTCATTTTTCCAAAGCACATTCAACTGAATTGATGGCATTTCTTCAATCTTACTATAAAAAAATACATAGATATATTTTGTAGGAAACACTCTTAGAGGGATGCAAGAGAATGCACCAACAGATTCTTTTTACATATTCCTCATATATCTCTTCAACCTAGCTTTATATGCATAATTCACAATCTTTGAATTATCCATCAATAAAAGTGAAAGATTGTGCAAATAGAAATACCTATAAAAATGTCGATCAAGAAATGTATAGATGTCTTGTTTCTGGAAATCACTTTGAATTCATCTAATATTTTCTTCAAATTCTGAAACTTTGAATTCCTTTCTAAACTTCCTTTGCATGCCTCTATGAAAAATACATAGGCCTTTAATTTTATTTGAACTTATTCCTTTCGTTTTGAATGATTTTTCAATAAATGTTTCAACTTGTAGGTAGATTGCCTCAAAAATTGTGTATTCCTCCATTATTTCAATTTATATAGACCTCACTCTTCACACATGCAACTAATAAGATACCTTAATCTTGTTACCACATTAAATATACTTCTTTCATGAGATGACACAAGTACCAGTGATGGGATTTATTAGATTTTTTGATAATTGCTCCCCCTTAGCCACTACTTTCATTTAGAAATTGATAGGAGGATATGTACTAAAGGTTGGCACAAATAAGACCGATGATTCCTTTCTCCAAATACTTTCCATTTCTTTTCTTGATTCTTCTGGATCAAAGGTTTGATCATTCTTCTTTGTTAGATAGATGTTCTTTCTTCTACTGTTAGTACCAGGATCTTCCAGTTTTTTGTGCTTATAGGAAGTAACATTCTTCTTTCCATTTTCCCTTTTATTCAACAAACTATCTTTATATGCATTATTCTTTCCCTTAGAATCATTCTCATTATTTTTGCAGTCCTTTTCCTTATGACCAAATTTCTTTCAAGAATGAAAAACATCATTGAAGTATAAATACCTTTTTGCATCATGTCACTTTACAGGGATTTTTTCATAATTTCTTCTTCACTCCTTGAATTTTCTATCTTTGTACCACATCTTCTTACTAGTGAATTTCTTTACTTTAGAACTATGTCCTTTTCAAATCCTAAACCACTCTTAGCCATTTACAGTCTTTGAGAGGTAATCAATTCATGAAGCATCATCAAGATTCCTCAAGTTGTTGGACTTATTTTGAGGAACCAAGCTTTGATACCAACTGTTGAACATCCAAAATACTAAGAGGTGGGTGAATCAATATTTCACAAAATGATAATAAAATCTACTTAATCATTATTAAAATTTTGACTGAATTAGTAAGAGAGAACATAAAAATAAGTCAATGCAATCATACACATGAACACAAGGATTTTTACATGGAAAATACAAAATGGGAAAAACCACAGTGAGGGTTAACTCACAAATATTATATATGGATACAAAATATTATGGGGCTCACTACCAAGACTCACTATCTTTAAAAGGCTCACAACCTAAGTACAAAATATGGCTTACTTCCAAAAAAATGAACTGATGGAATACACCTTCAATGTGCATGGTTCAATTCCACTAAAGCTAAAAATCAAATCTATACTATTGATAAAGCATTTAGGCCCTGATCTTCTGCTCTATTCACTTGCTTGCACACACACATAAAATTTCTCCTTCTTTCTCTCTTGTTCATTCATCTCTCTTCTATCTTTCATCTTATATATACAAGCATATCTTATTCATCAATTAGGTCAGCCTAATTGTATGAACAAAAAATAATCAAAACCTTTCTTCACTACCACCATATAAGATTTGAACATTTTATCCATGTAGTGCATTATTCCAAGTCAGCTATTAGTCTTCATAATATATTGCATTCACTAAGTCAGCCAAGACTAAAACACAATTCTCCAAACCAACAAATAATCCTCAAAGAAAACACCTTCTAGATATGAGAACACATTAATTTCCCATCATACTACCAGTAAAGAGACAATCAACAAAATCGCAGTATAAGAATGCTCACCTTAGCAGAATGCAGAGTTTCCCACATAGTATACCTCACATAGAATAATAGTAGGATATAGAGTTAAACTCTGTCAAATATAACTTTCTATTCATAGCAAAAGATGTCTCAAGATCCAAGAAATTTTAGTTTAAATGAGTCAATAAAACATGGTTAAGAGATTAGAGTCACATCAAATATTGTGGTGACTTCCAGACTCAAATACCAACACACTGATCCATCACAAAGGAGTATTACCAATAGAGAACAACTTCTAATAAACCAAGAAAACTTCCCATATAGTTATCTCCATTTAGTTATTACAATGTTGACATCAATGAAAACATAGGAACAACTAGCACAACAATCCATACTTCATGCTCATGTTGCAAAGCTTTCAACAAGTAGGTGATATAAAAAAATCTTGGGATCCAATCTAGGCATATGAACATAAGACCATGCAAAATTAACTTGTCTTTCTGAAAAGAATGTTGTAAACTTAGGCTCTTCCTTGATGGTCAAATATGCTACTAGATATATGACTATAGATTTGTCTTGTGTCCCAATGTTCACTTCTTATGTTTCTTCTATAAGCAATGGAGATCTATCTCAATCTATATGGAGATTTTCCAATCCTCCATCCTCAGGCATCTTAGAGAGGTTTCCACTATTGGATATGTCCTTTATTTTTACTTTTTCATAATTAGCAGACACCTTTCAGTTTTCACTTGAAGACCTATTATTTTTATTTTTATTTTTTTAATTTTCACTTTTGTGACTAGAGGAAAGGACAACCTCACCAAAATATGTTGCACTATTGATTTCTATGAAAATCCAACCTTATTATCTCCACTCGATATTCCTTCACGAAGTCCCATGAACTCAGTAATTGCTTTGTTGTTCTTGAATGTATCTAAACTTAGTGGTTCTTGTTGACCCTAATCTATGAGTTGGGTATAGATGAGGGGTAAGCCATCATTGGTATTATCGAGGGTCATGGTTTTGGTAGATAAGGTAAAGACAGAAGTAGAGTCATTGAGTTCCTAGAAGGTTTCAATCCAAGCTTCCATTTGCAAGGAGATATTTTGGTGGAGATTCGACGAGTTTGGTGCTATGTTCTTTAAACATTTCATCAAGTTCAAGGTCAGTAGTCGAGGATAAAGAATTCCATTCATACTCATTGGAATTTGCGTCAAATTTATAATATTCCTTAGATGTCTTAATCTCATCTAAAGCGTCAACGACCTCAATCAAGGTCAACTTAGACTTGGAGGACTTGGTTATGATGGAGCATACCCTAACACAACATATTTTTGTAATTTAGGAGGTAGTAGATGTTCTAATATCCATTTTTGTGTAGACCAAGGCTGATGTGTGCATCATATCCTTGTTGCTTTATTAAAATGAAACCTTTTGTATTTTTTTTAATTGGTAGTTGTGTAGGTTTTGTCTCCTCCTCTTCTTCATACATTCATGTGTAAATTTTGCCCTCTAAAGATTCTTTATCTAATTCCCCCCATTTAGTGAAAATAGTCAGAGGATTGTGGATGATAACCTTAGGATGCATAAGATGATGTTTTTCATAAGACTTTGGTGATTTGGGTAACTTTCCAATGTAGAATAAGCCCTTCATATTGTTCTCTCCCCTTCCTTTATATTGAATCTAGATTTTTGGCGTGGATGGTGGGGTGAATGTAGTGGATAATTTTACGAGGATAGATGGATCAATGTAGTGTGATGAACTGGAAGATGAGGCCTCTCAATTTGTGGGAACTTGATTCTCAATGGTTCCTTTTAGGTTTATACAATACCGAAAGGGATCAAGGTTGCTAGGAATAGCAATTTTAGTGCCATTACGTGGGAGCTTTAGGCATTGGTGGTAAGTGGATGGGATAGCCTTCACATCATGAATCCATGGGCAACCAAGGAGAAGGTTGTAGTGTAAATCTAGATCCACAACATGAAACATTGTATTTTGTATTGTTGGACCAACTCTTATTGGAAGAAAAATTACCCCTTTAGATAAGAACTCAACATCATCATAATATTTGATAACAATTTTCTTTTTTTGGTCTATGCAATTCTTAGAGTATCCCAATGCTTTCACCAATTTTAGTGAGAAAAAGTTTAGACCTTCTCGACAATGTACTAGGACTCATCTAATCTTATGTTTATTAACGCAGACTTATAGGTGTAGGGCATTGTTATTATTGGATTTTGTATGGAAAGGCCTTGTTCAAAGAAGGTGACATGATGCTGCATAGCTAGGTATCCAACCATGGCCTAAAATTCATTGACATCTAGATTAGCAAGTATAGATTCTTCTTACAAGGTTTTATCAAGGATAGCTCTGTGTTTTGGTGATATGCAAAGGAGTTCCATGATGGAAATCTATGTGGGAGTCTTCGCTAGCTAGTCTAGGAGATTGTACTAACTTTTTGTCTATGGATTGGAAGGAGGTCCTAGAAAGTTATCTTGGTTAGATGAGTGGTGACAACACACTTTGAACTTAGCTTGTTTATGGTAATGGTGGAAATGTGATCATCAAAGTGTCTTATGTTATGGATAATAGTGTTATAATCATGTTTGATAGTAACATAATTGGCATTATTGTTATTCCTTGATTTGGAGGCTTTTCCTTTGTCATGGTCTTACAAGGGAGTTTTAAATATGGTATGATCAAAGTTCGTCTTACCTTATGAGTTTTCAACTAAAATGATTCCCTATTCAATGAGTTCTTGGATGAAATTTTTGAGTGTCCAACATCTAGATGTCTTATGTCCTTTTTCATGATGATATTCACAATACTCATCTTTTTTCCACAAGTTGGGTTTGATCAATGAAGGGTCATAGTTTTTGATGTCTGGTAGTTGGATGACATTAGATTGCAAGAGTATTTTTAAGACTGATTCAATGGGTTCACCCAATTGGGTATATGTTCTTTTGGCATGGGGAGGACCTTTGTATTGTTAATTTTTTTGGACTACATTCAATGTTTGACATTGACCTTATGTTTGGGAATTTGATGTGGTTGGCAAGGAATACCCTTTAAGGTGAGTGGTAGGACCTTTTCTTTATGAATTTAGCATTGACAACTCCATCATTATTGACATTCTTGTTTTGGGACCAATATTTTCTTGTCATTATTGGGCTTTGGATTCTCTTTGTGTACTTTGGCTAGTCCTTTTGTGATAAGACCTTTTTCAATAAGGACACATTTCTCAAGGATTTCATCAAAAGTTGTGAAACATTGGATTTGAAGACCACTCATTATTTATCCCTTAATGTTTTCCACAAAGATAGTAACTAGTTGTTTCTTAGGAATGTGACAAGGGAACTTTCTAGCTAGACTTCATCATCTTTGGTAAAATGAGGTAAGTGACTCCCCTTCCTCTTGTTTGGTTGTGCATAATGTTGCAAGTGTGACATCACTTTCAATGTTAAAGGAAAAGTGATTAATAAATTTATTAGCCAGCTCACCCCATGTTCTAATCCTTGAAGGAAGGTGTGAAAACCAATCTAGGACTGGCCTCATGAGACTTTATAGGAATAGTCTCATCAAGTAGGTGAGATCATATGTGACTTCCATAGATGATGTATTAAATTCTCATATGTGTTCCACTCGATCTCCTTTCCCTTTGTACTTTGGTAGAGTTAGTGTCATGAAGTGAGGGGGAAAGGGTGGCATGTATAGATTTCTATCAAATGGATGGGGGCACAATTCCTCCATGGAATAGATTCTTGTTGGTTCCCAATTGCATGTATTCCATTGTTGTTGGATGGTTTGTATTTGTTACATCAAGGTATCGACAAGAGGTGGTGTTGTGTTTGTTGGATTTGGTGTAATGACATTAGTGTTGAGGTCATATATCAGATTTGGATTTGGATTGACATTTTGTGGTGTGGGACCTTGGTTACCATTTTGATGTGTGTTGTTTTGGTTTGCAGTGAAATTGGCATTTAGATTTGTCACAAAATTTATGTTTTTGTTTGGTATAGTGTTTTGAAATTGTGGTGTAGGCTCTTGAATTTTTCCTTGGTTTTGAAATGTTCATCCTTGAAATGATGGGGTAGGTCCTTTATTATCATTTTGGAATGTTTGGGTAGTTCCTTGATTAATGTTTTGGTTTGGAACCCTTCATGGGACAATGTGAATTCTCCTAGATTTGTTTGGTTGATTTTGATTTTATGAGGGTGTACTTTGAATTTGGAATGAGGAACCTTGGTTAATGTTTTGAAGTGTAGGCGTGGGACCTTGATTTGTATTTTGAAGTAAAGGTGTGGTACCTTATGATATATAACCTTGATTTGTGTTTTGGAAAAGATGATTTGTGAAGGTCTTACCCATGGAATTTGATGAGCTTTCAAATGTGAAATTTTGTCCTTGTGTTGTTACATGGTTCACCTTGTTTCCAAGTGTGGAGATACTAGGGATATATGTGGTAGTGGTTTCCATGTGGCGTTGTTGTCCCAAGTGTTATAGTTCAGATTTTTTGTGAATATGGAATCCCTAATGCAAATGGGTTTTGAGTATCTCCTTCTACAATGGTTGAGACATAAAATCCTTGAGGGAGTTTTGCACCCTTTTTGGCTAGTGCATAGAAGAATCTATTAGGATCAGCACTAATGAGTTCATCAACCATGTGCAAAATTCTAGGATATTGGTAATCTCTTTCAATCTCTTCGGGAGTCATTTTATTTTTGAATTTGTCTACACTTAGATTGTCCAATGTGTTGGTTGGGTCTCTTTGTGGTGTTTCTCTTTATGGAGTAGATTGATTTAAGTTTGATCCAATGTTGGTGTAATGACGTGGACTAGAAAAGGGGTTATTTAAGGAATCCATTTCCTTTCTTTTAGTTCATGACCTTGTTTCAACCATTTAATACTTGCAAGTTGGAAGATAATGCAAGGTGATAATGAAGCTAAACTATGATTTTGGGTTTTTTTTTTTTTTTAATATAAGGATGCAAGGTCATCATGCAAGGAAAATGATGACCAAGGGATGAAGCTAAATGAAACTAATGGATGCAAAGGATTCCAAAGGTTTACTAATTTATGATCTAGTAAAATGATATGGAGAGTAAATGATGCCAAGTTTATGATCATAGGTAGTGGTGCAACTAAGGCTAAGATAGAATTAAGCTATTATTTTGTATTTTTGGGATATAAGGATGCAAAATGAAAGTGAAATTTAGGTCCAAGACAATTAAGGATGGATAGGATGATAATGAAGCTATGGTCAAAGGGGATGATATGAATTTGAATGACAGTAGAAAGATAACACTAAGGATATGAACCCAAAATTTAAGACAAAGGATGATAACCAAGCTAATGTAGGTCCAAGATAACAAAACCAAATGTCATTTAAGAGTTGGGTTTTTCGGCGTAAGGTCTCAGCGAGTGACCTTCGGTCTCGCCGACATTACACATGGACTTTCACAGGCAGCTTTCGGTAGGACTTCTCTTTTTTTTCGGCAACAATGAGTGATCTCTTTTAGCAAGAGTAATACCATCGGTATGTGGTCATAGCGAAATTGGTATGTCACACCGATCAAAGATTAAATGGAAACACATCAGCATGAGTTTAAGGCTTCAGTGAAGGGTCACAACGAACTTACTTTGTCTCACCGACTGAAGGAAAAGGAACATATTGGCAGGAGTGTTGTATTCGGTATGTGGTCTCACCAAAGACATATTGTCTCACCGACCATGCACAAAAAGGTCTTATCAAAAAAGGTTTTTCTTCGGTATTATGTCATAGCGAACCCTGTGGGTCTCACTGATGGAATACATATAGAACTTGTTGGCATAAGCATTGAGTTGTCTCGGCGAATAGGAATGATCATGTGGGATTTCGGTAAGACTCATGAGTTTTGATGTAGAGTCTCAGTGAACCCATCAACTCTTGGCAACAAAGTCAAATGAATGGCTTTTAGTGAGAGGTTGATAATGTCTCGGTGATCTAAGGTGTGTTCAGGTTGTTTCGGTATGACACAATATAATCTACGAGAGGTCTCCCCGATGTCGATATGTTATAGCAACCCACTTGGGGCAGATGGTCTCATTAGCAAGAAAAACCTTATGTCAGAGTGACACACAAGATGGTGGTTGACTTTCGGTATAGTGAAGTTTATCTATATGAGGTCTCCCCCAGAGCGAGATGTTATGGCAACAAGTTTGTTCACGGGGGCTCTCAGAAAAACAATGACTTGTCTACAAGATGTCTCTCTGATATCAAAAAGCTATAGTGATAGTGAATGAAACTAAAGGTGATCTCGGTGAGAGACTTGCTGATGTCTCAACGAATGGTTAACGAAGTCTCAAACTCTGTGGCTATCATGGAAATTTCAAAATATAGTTGTAGGACAACATCATGGATTGGCATTGAATCTCAGAACCGTTACATGGCAGAATATTCATTGAGTTTCCTTTTTTGTCCAGTTGTGTTTTTGAAATAATGGATGATTTGCAGCTCTCTAGATAAGCGTTACTCATGATTTTTACCATCATCTACAATTTGTCATTATTTAGCTTTATTTCAAAAATTAGCAAGAGAATTTCAGAATCTTGTGAAAAATGCTTTTTGAAGATTTATCATAATAGACATACTTGAAATGTGTATAAATACTAGTGTAGAAAATAGTATAGGTTCTCTGGTTGTAACTCTGGAATATTGTTCCTTGGCTATAACAAACAAAGAGTTATGAGCTTAACTGAAAATAGAGAGATCCTCTAAGACATGATTATTGTTCAGAAATATAATTTGAGGGGTTGGTGCTCCTTGAGTGGGTGCTCAAAATCATCCTATAAGGCATTGTGAATAGTTTATTAAAAGGGATTAAGCCTGTAAGGCATTTTAGAAGTGGTTTTTATACCCCAAGAGGGTTTTCCACTCAGAAAAATCTTGTGTCTCTTTGTTCTTCTGAGTTCTCACTGCTTTACTGTTTTGTTGTTGTTTCAGTTCACTGTTGGGTTTTTACTTTTCTCATTTCTGTTTATGAATGATTACATTCAACTCATGAATGTATTAATCAGAGTAATATTGAGATCAAATCTGAGCTATGTTTTGAATTTTTTTTAAAATTGGTCAAATCTATTAAGTCACTAATTCACCCCCCCCTCTCAATGTCATTTTAACTCCAACAATTGGTATTAGAGCATAGGGTCCTCCGATAGGTTTTAATCACCTTGGATTGATCTTAGTCTTGGAGTTTGTTTTAATGGAACATTCTCAAGATGGTCCCTCTATCACAAGAGCTTCGTTATTTGATGGAATAGATTATGTGTTCTAGGAAATCAGAATGGAAGCTTTTCTTATTTCTTTTGATGTTGATGTTTGGAGCATTGTTACAAATGCTTATAATGTACCAGCCTCTATTCCCACTGATCCTGCTGAAAAAAGAGGTATGAAACAAATTCTAGAACTAAACATGCCATCTTGTGTGGGTTAACTAAAGATGTGTTCATTAAAGTCATGCATTGCAAATCTGCTCATGATATCTAGGAAAAACTTGAAACTATATATCAAGGGAATGAGAAAGTCAAACTATCAAAAATCATTACACTCAAACATCAGTTTGAGGAGTTGAAAATGAAGGATGATGAAACAGTGGCTGAATATTTCCTAAGAGTTGATGAAGTTGCCAATGCAATGAAAGGTCTAGGTCAATAGGTTAATTAATTTGATGTGGTCACAAAGGTTGTTAGAACCTTACCATCCAAATTTGAATCTAAGGTTTCAGCCCTAGAAGAAAAGAAAAACTTTGATCAGCCTACCTTAGACAACCTGCAAGGAATACTTACTACCTATGAAATGAGAACTAGCAAAAACAATTCAATAGGAAAAGAAACTGCCTTTAACACTAAAAAGAAAGAAAAAGTCAAAGTCAATGAATCAGATTTTTTTGATTCTAATGAATCCCATTTTGTTAGAAGATTTAAAAAGGGAACAGGAAAATATAAGGGAAAACTTCCCTTTAAATGTTTTAACTATGGAAAAATAGGTCACTTTGCTGCAAAGTGTCCCTATGATGATCAAATTAGTGACAATGTGAAATCTAGAAAACAACCCAAGAAGAAGGCCTTTAAACCTAAATGAAATTTCAACTTCATGAAGAAGAAGAGTCTATTTAGTAAAGATGAAACTGATTTTGAGTCTAAAGATTCATCAGTAGAAGAAGATGAAACTTTGTTCATGGTTGAGATTACTTAGCAAGAAGATTCAAACACCATTGACATTGAAGAAGGTGAGGTAGATCTTGAAAGTGAGCTGAAATGTGCTTTAAAAGAGGTTAGAAAACTCAAAAAACAAGTTCTTGCTCAAGAACATAAACTAGATCAAGAAATGGTCTCTCTGAAAACTCATCTTGAAGAAGCTAAAAGAGTTGAAGACTGTCTTCGAGAGACTATAAGCTACAAAGATCAAGAAATTCAAAAACTGGAACAAGAAGTAGTCTGTCTTAGGAAGGAAATTGAAAAATATGAAAGCACTCTAAAACTGAATGAGATGCTCAGCAAGCAGAAGATGTACAAAGATAAAACTGGTGTTGGTTTTGAAAAGGGTGAATACTCAATTGACCATGCAAAACAAAACCCCTCTTATGAAGTCAAAGGTTCAGGTTCAAATCACTCATAATTTGATAAGGATCATGTTCAGTCTTTAAGAGGTAATAGATCTTCATACAGAGTCAATCCTTTCTTCTATGGTTATTGTTTTTCCTACAACAAATTTGGCCATAAGGTGAGTATTTGTAGGTTTATGAATCCTAGAATACCCAGGTTTGGTCTTAGGCAACACTATGGTTTTGTTAGACAGATCAGATGTTTTAAATGCAATGCTTTGGGACATTCTATCAAATAGTGCAGAATTGATCTGCAATCTAAACAGCAGAAAATTAAAAAGGTTTGGAAACCTAAGACTGTTAACAACATTGAGCAAACTATGTTGGTTCAAACTCTTTTTCATTCCAAGAAAAATGTCTTATGGGTCCTAGACAGTGGATGTTCTAACCATATGACTGGCGACAAGGATAAGTTTATAAATCTTGAAGATTATGTAGGTGGTTATGTTAAGTTTGGTGATAACTCTGGTATTCAAATTAAAGGTAGAGGTTCACTTCTTCTAAATGAAGACACTCCTATCTATAATGTGTACTATGTGGAAGGTCTCAAGAACAATCTTCTAAGTGTTAGTCAAATCTATGATAGTGGTTATCATGTTCTTTTCACTTCGCAGGGATGCGAGATAAAGAACAAGCTTGGAAAGGCTATTGCAGTTGGAAGAAGGACAAAAGGAAATGTGTACAATCTTCTCGACACATCAAGCAATGACAATAATCAAGCTATGTGTTTAATGGGCCAAATTGAAGAGAGCTGGTTATGGCATAAAAGATTAGGACACATAAACTTTGAAAATTTGGTTAGAATCAGTAAGAATTGGAATGTTAGAGGTTTACTAGTTCTTAACAAGCCAGAAAATTCTATGTGCAAAGAATGTCTAAGTGGTAAACAAACAAAAGTCAGTTTCAAAACAAAAGAACATTCTTCTTCAAAACCTTTACAGCTTCTGCATACTGATTTATGTGGACCAATCAGAACAAGGTCTATTAATGGTGAAAAGTACTTTATGTTGTTTGTGGATGATTATACTATAATGGTTTGGGTCACATTTCTTAAGCACAAATCAGAAGCATTTGAAAGGTTTAAAATCTTTCATAAATTGGTTGAGAAGGAATCTGATTTGAAACTTAAATGTCTGTGATCTGACAAAGGAGGTGAGTTCACTTCTCAAGAGTTTATTGGTTACTGTGAACAGCATGGCATTAAAAGACAGTATGCTGCAAAAAAACACCTCGACAAAATAGGGTAGTTGAACGTAAGAATAGAACTATAAAAGAAATGGCTAGAACCATGCTATATGAAGCTAAGTTGTCTGATATGTATTGGAAAGAAGTTGTTCATACAGCTGTATACATTTTAAATAGAGTGTAGCTTAGGGTGAAATCTAAACACACTCCTTATGAACTTTGGTATGGAAAAACTGCTTCTGTCAAACACTTTAAAATTTTTGGAAGTAAGTGTTTTATCAAGAAAGATGATGATAACCTTGGGAGCTTTCAATCAAAGAGTAATGAGGGTATCTTTTTGGCATACTCAACTCACAACAAAGCTTATAAATTCCTTAACAAAATGCTTAATAAGATTGTGAAAGTTGTTAATGTAAAATTTGATAAAAGACCACATTTGTATGCTGAATCTTTGTAGGATAATGAGGAAGAACTTGAACTAGAAATAATTTCAGAAGGAGCTGAAATAGAAAAGTCTCATACTGATTCAGCAAACCCTAATAATGAAACAACAAGTCCTGAAAATATTGCATCAAAAGCTCTAGCTAAATATCATCCTAAAGATCAGATTATTAGGGATAAAAATGCAGGAGTTCAAACCAGAAGAAAGGCTACAGAATCTGATGAAAAGGTGCAAATTGCTTTTTGTTTAGTTACTCAATTTGAGCTTAAAAATTTTAATGAAGCTCTCACAGATTAATGTTGGGTTAATTCTATGCAAGAAGAAATAGATTAGATTGATAAAAATCAAACTTGGGAGTTAGTCCCAAGACCAGATGACAAGAATGTCATTGGAGGCAAATGGATATACAGAAACAAGCTTGATGAAAATGGCAATGTTGTTTGCAACAAAGCAAGATTTGTCTACAAAGGCTATGCTCAACAAGAAGGTATTGATTTTGGTGAAACCTTTGCACCTGTTGCTAGATTAGAATCTATCAGAATATTCTTAGCTTATTTTGTTTATAAAGACTTTATTGTTTATCAAATGGATGTCAAAACTACCTTTTTAAATGGTTACTTAGATGAAGAGGTCTATGTTGAACAGCCTGAAGGATTTATTTGCAAAGATAAGCCTAACCATGTCTAAAGGTTTAAAAAGGCTCTTTATGGCTTAAAAAAAGCACCTAGAGCTTGGTACTCTAGGCTGGACAGTCATTTTCTTTCAAATGGTTTTGTTAGAGGAGGTGTAGACAACAATCTTTATGTTAAAACTGAAGGTTCTGATATTCTGGTTGTTGAAATTTATGTTGATGACACTATCTTTGGCTACAACAATGTTACTTTGAGTAAAAAATTATCTTAGCTAATGGAATCTAAATTTGAAATGTCATTATTAGGAGAATTAAATTTCTTCTTGGGTCTTCAAATCTCTCATCACAAAAATGGAATATTTCTTTCTCAAACCAAGTATGCTAGACATATGCTTAAGAAATTTCAGATGGATGAATGCCATCCAGTTAGCACTCCAATGGTTACTAGATGCAAACTTACTAGGGTTGATGATTCTCCTGATACAAATCAAACTGAATATAGATCAATGATTGGTATTCTGTTATATTTAACTGCTTCTAGACCTGACATCATGCATGCAATTTGCACTGTTGCATGGTTTTAGGCATCACCTAAAGAATCCCATGTCACTGCTGTTAAAAGGATTTTTAAATATATTCAGGGCACTCTTGATTATGGTCTTTGGTATCCTAGAAGCAATGATTTCTCTTTACTTTCTTATACTGATGCTGACTGGGCTAGTTGTTTGGATGATAGGAAAAGGACCAGTGGTGTTGCATTCTTTCTTGGTGATCGTTTAGTGGCATGGCACAACAAGAAACAAGAATATGTTTCTCTTTCTACTGCTGAAGCAAAATACATTTTTGCCACTTCATGTTGTACTCAAGTTCTTTGGATGAGTCAAACTCTATCTGATATGGGTATTGAAGTTCCTAAACCTGTTTCAATTCTCTGTGATAACACAAGTGCGATAAATATCTCAAAAATTCCTATTATGCACTCTCTCACTAAACATATTGCTATCAAGTTTCATTTTCTTCATGAAAAGGTTTTGGCTAATGAAGTCTGCTTACAGTTTGTTGGCTCACAAGAGTAGGTGGCTGATATTTTTACTAATCCCTTAGCTAAAGAATTATTTGAAAGGTTGAGACTTCGATTGGGAGTTATCTCTCAATCTTTACTTCTCTGATTTTACATGCATTGGCTTAGGGGGAGCATGTTATATATTTTGATTCACTTACAGCTCTCCTACAATCTTGGTTGTTGCACTGTTACTTTTTTTTGTAGATATTTCTCATGGTTGGCTTCTCAATTGTGATTCATGGCAATGCACATTCTTCCCTTCTATCTCTATCATTGAGGAAAAAAGGGGGAGAGTCATTTGTGTTTTTCCATCAAGGACAAAGGGGGAGTTTGTTGGTTCTTAGTTGTGTTCTGGTTGGTTTGTCCTTGATGACAAAATTCACCTTTGGGTATCATATCGGCATGACACTCAAGTGGTCTTAGCGATAGAAGAAAGGTCTATCGTCATGTCATTCACGTGGTCTTGGCAAGAATGGAAAGGTCTATCGACATGAGTTTTGTTCACCGTTGAGAGGTCTTATCGAATGAGTCGGGTCTCACCAACTAATTCATGAGGTGGTTCATCGGCGTAAGAAATCTTCATCGGCATTGTGTCTTGGTGAATTTGACTTGTTACATTGACCGAATGGCACATTAAAGATTCACTTCTGCCAGACATATTGCTTTCGGTGTGAAGTCATAGTGATTGTACATTGTCACACTGATCGGTGGCAGGAAGATACATCAGTAAGAGTTAGGTTTTTCGGCGTAAGGTCTTAGCGAGTGACCTTCAGTCTTGCCGAAATTACACATGGACTTTCACAAGAAGCTTTTAGCAGGACTTCTCTTTTGTTTCGGTGATAGTGAGTGATCTCTTTTGACAGGAGTAATACCATCGGTATGTGGTCACAACAAAATTGGTATGTCACACCAATCAGAGATTAAATGGAAACACATCAGCATGAGTTTAAGGCTTTGGTGAAGGGTCACAATGAACTTACTTTGTCTCACCAATCAAAGGAAAAAGAACATATCAGCAGGAGTGTTGTATTTGGTATGTGGTCTCACTGAAGACACATTGTCTCACCGACCATGCACAAAAAGGTCTTATCGGCAAAGGTTTTCTTCAGTATTATGTCATAGCGAACCCTGTGGGTCTCACCGATGGAATACATATGGACCTTGTTGGCATAAGCATTGAGTTGTCTCGGCGAACAGGAATGATCGCGTGGGATTTTGGTAAGACTCATGAGTTTTGATGTAGAGTCTCAACGAACCCGTCAAGTTTTGGCAACAAAGTCAAATGAATGGCTTTCAGTGAGAGGTTGATAATGTCTCGGTGATCTAAGATGTGTTTAGGTTGTTTTGGTATGACACAATATAATCTACGGGAGGTCTCCTCGATGTCAATATGTTATAGCGACCCGCTTGGGATAGATGGTCTCATCGGCAAGAAAAACCTTATGTCACAGTGACACACAAGATGGTGGGTGACTTTTAGTATAACAAAGTTTATCTATATGAGGTCTCCTCGAGAGTGATATTTTACTATGACAAGTTTGTTCACGAAGGCTCTCGGCAAAACAATGACTTGTCTACAAGATGTCTTATTGATATCAAAAAACTATAGCGATAATGAATGAAACTAAAGGTGATCTCATTGAGAGACTTGTTGATGTCTCAGCGAATGTTTAACAAAGTCTCAAACTCTGTGGTTGTCATGGAAATTTCAAAATACAATTGTAGGCCGACATCATGGATTGGCATTGAATCTCAGAACCGTTACATGGAAGAATATTCATTGAGTTTCCTTTTTTGTGTAGTTGTGTTTTTGAAATAATGGATGATTTGTAGCTCTCTAGATAAGCGTTACTCTTGATTTTTACCATTATCTATAGTCTGTCATTATTTAGCTTTATTTCAAAAATCAGCAATAGAATTTTAGAATCTTGTGAAAAACGCTTTTTGAAGATTTCTTCATAACAAACATACTTGAAATGTATATAAATACCAGTGTAGAAAATAGTATAGGTTCCCTAGTTGTAACTCTGCAATATTGTTCCTTGGCTGTAACAAATAGAGAGTTATGAGCTTAACTGAAAACAGAGAGATCCTCTGAGACATGATTATTGTTTAAAAATATAATTTTAGGGGTTGGTGCTCCTTGAGATAGATATCTCTAAACTAGGGGTTGGTGCTCCTTGAGTGGGTGCTCAAAATCAGCCTATAAGGCATTGTGAATAGTTGATTAAAAGGGATTAAGCCTGTAAGGCATTTTGGGAGTGGTTTTTATACCACAGGAGGGTTTTCCACTCTGCAAAATCTTGTGTCTCTTTGTTCTTCTGAGTTCTCACTGCTTTACTGTGTTGTTTCAGTTCACTGTTGGGTTTTTACTTTTCTCAATCCTGTTTATGAATGATTACATTCAACTCATGAATGCATTAATCAGAGTAATATTGAGATCAAATCTGAGCTATGTTTTGAATTTTTTTAAAAATTGGTCAAATCTATTAAGTCACTAATTCACCCCCCCCCCTCTCAGTGTCATTTTAACTCCAACAATTGTAGTTATTAGGAAATTGTGTCACTATTTTTTTCAGATGTGTTATTAGCAATTGTAGGTTTCTAATGAGTAGTTGTAGTTTAGTTTATCAGTTGTGGCTCTATTTATATAGATGTGGTTAAAGATATTAGTTGTGGTTTTCTAGCAGGGAGTTGCAACCTAGAGTAACAGTTGCAGGCTTGTTTCAAGAAGTTGTGGTCACAAAATGTTGGTTTTACAATGTTGATGGTTTAACCTAGTTTTCAAGTGGTTTTTTGACTGATCTTGATGAAATTTTATGATATGAAGTTTGGAAAACATAGAATACAGTCACTCACAAACACTTATTTTGATATGATTTTGAGTGTGAAAAAGTTTGATTTCAAGATAAAACCACTCATAGACAACATGCACAACCTAGTCTTCTCAAAATATACCACTCGCTAGATCCCCACTTGGATTTCTCCAGCCAAACAAACAAGGTAGATAACTAGAGACTTGGTGGCATTGGCTCCCCCTTACACATCATACACTTCTCAGGCACACCAAGTCTCATTCACAAACTAGGAATTTCTACCTCTATGGATGAATGGTGAAAACATGGGGTGGCTTTAAAACAACCATTCCTTAAATAGCAAGTGAAAGGGATTTTGGTCACTAAAACAATTGGTTCTTAGTAAGGGCTTTCATTCAAGGTGGCCATACATGGGGCAAGATTGGCTCAAGATTATTTCAATCAAGAGGCCTCCTAGTCCCTTCCTAAGAAAGGATTTTGTCATGTCACATAGAAACTAGGGGTGGCACTTGTTGGTATGACATATTAACACTTGTTCCTTATGACTTTCGTCACAAACACTTTTTTTATATAGTAGTTTGAAAGAGCTTGGCTTTAGCTTGTTACTTCTTGGGTCATTCCCATCTTTTGAAGTAGGATGGAAGGCCCTCTAAAGGTATACAAAATCAAGGAAGTACATTGTTTTTGATCTCCTAGATGGCACAAAGGACAAGCAGAGAGAATACACAATGCCTTTGACTCAAACTCACATGTGGTTTATTTTAATTCCAAATCCAAATATGTGCATGGTTGTACAAGTGCCAAAGGAATAATTTTGATCCTCAAGATCACCAAGTGGCTTGAGAGGAGAGCATATGCATCAAATGTTGAATTGTAAACCACAAAACATAGAAAACACTCATTAATTTTAGCCCTTGCTTATGATTTAAAAACACTTGTGTACTTTTTAATCTAATTACATGTGATGCATGTTCATTTTAAAACTCATGAGTGTGATATGAATTTTTTTGTACATTATAAACCCTTATGAATGAGAGATGCATGTTCATTTTATCATTATGATTTTGTTGCAAGTTGTAGTTGTTGTAAGAAAACAAAGTAAAATTGATTTATACCTAAAGTAGGTAATGAAAAGGATTGATTTTTTTGTTGTTTCTAAATAAACAATTTTAAAACTCCTTAGATCCAAAGCCACACACTGAAAAGAGATGATTAGCACACCAAAAACCCTATTCTAAGGAAAATCCAAAAGGAAAATGTATTTCATCATTCTTCTATAGTTGCATCATTATGCATATCAATTGTGTCATTCCATACGAAAACTTGAAAAAACAAAAGAATACGAAACCTGTAAAAACTTGTCCTTCATGTCAAGTTCACCAAGGTAAGATGGGAAATCTCTACTAGCCTAGATTCTAGTGACAACCACAACACTATCCAAGATAGAAATCCAATCTAAACAAGAGAAAACAAACAAGATGAGGAATAAAATGAAAACATTCAAAAAAGAGCACTCCCCAATTGAAGTTGAATAAATTCTCTTGTCTCTCCTCAAGATGATTTTGCAAATATTCCCTCAAACCATCGTAGACATGTGCAAATACCCACAAATAATAAGCATGAAAGTTAGAGATAAGTGGTTGTTAAATTGAAAAGGGAGGATGAATGCTTCTTTTATAGATATCCATTCAAAATCGATGGTCAAGATCAATCTTCTAGAAAGATTACATGATTGATAGATGAGAAGACATGCAACACAGAAGAGTGGAGGTTACAAAAGGAAGGGTCAAGATTAAAAAGAGCCTAGAGATGATCGGAGAATGAGATTTGAAAATGAGATAGTGGAGGAAGAAAATGGAGAAATAAATAACAAAATTATTTATTTCATGAGAAATGAATCTTTGGACAAGTGGAGCATAAATAAATTTTAAATTATTTATTTGGAAGAGGAACAAAAATGAGCATTCAATTAAAATGATTTATTAAATCAATTTAATTAAATGGGGTAATATAGGAGTGAGACATTAAATAATTAATTTTAGTTAATTATTTAATGGGAGAGAGGGATGGCATTAGATAACTAAATAATTTTGACAATTATTTAATTGTAGAAGAAAGGAAAAGGTCAATAAATAGACAAATAATTATTATTATCATTTGACTATGGGAAAATAATAAAATGCAAATAATTAAATAAATAATGATTTATTTAATTATTGAAGAAAGGGAGTGTTAGCGACACAATTAATTTTATTTAATTGATTAAGGTAGAATAAAGGTCAAGAGATTAATTAATTAAATAATTAAAATTATTTAATTATATAGAGACAAAGACCAAGAAAATTGATGCTTGCAGACCAAGACATTTTTTATTGTCTACAAAAGGTATTTTCATATAGATATTCAACGTTCTTTTGAACATAGAAAATCTAGATTCTCCAAATGTATTTTGACTTCCTTTTTGAAAATACTCATCATTTTCTCTTCAAACTGGTACATGAATTTTCTTACAAGTTCATTTCATGAGTTTATGTAATGCATAGTTAGGCTGTAAAACCAAACTTCAACATCTTTTTCCAATGTTCTCACAAAAATTTTCATGATAACATCCACTTCACCTATTTGACAATTCACTACTAAATTAATGAACTATTGTAAGTGTATACCTATTGATTCTAATTTACATCAATTAAATTTTGGCAAATAATTTTAAACATTCAAAGGGTAAAAATGTGGGTAACCCTAAAAAAAATTTAAGTCAAGTGGTTTGTACAATTCAAGATCCAATATCCTCTTCTAAAAATATAATTGTTGTTGTTGTAATTCTTCCATGGCATCATAATTTTCATTGGGAAAATAAGAATTACAATACATACCTCAACAAGAGATTTCTAGTAGCCTTGAAAGTTTATTTTGACTGGAAATAATGTCGTTCCAAGATTTATATGCATTCTTCATCTAGTTCTTAACAGAGTCATCACCTTCTTTAAAAATGAATGATTTTTGTTTTCTAGTTTTGTTCTTCCAATGGATTCACTTATACCTTTTGATTCTAAAGTTTCCCCAATGATTTTTACTTATTTTTCTCAGCAGGTTTCTAAATTTTTTGGTGTAGACTTGGATGGGGAGTCCAAATTATGAATCAAACTTCAATTACTCTTAAGGATGATCTTCAACTGTATATAACTATGTTAATCCCTAGTAGAGTCACCTATCTGTTGGTTGTGTGACTTTGATGGGGAGCTACAAATTACACAATTATAAATCTATGGTTGAAGATTAGCCTCAAAACTTCATTGACTCTTTAACTAGATAATCTAGAACAATATTTCATTCTATGTTTGTCCCCAATAGATGAACCAATCTATTGGTTCAAAAAATTGCATAATGCAAACCCTAAGAGTATGCCAAGTTCTATGATTAGGTTTAGCAATGTTTTGGCCAATGAATGGAATTAGCAAATATGGTTAGACTTCCTTGCCCTTCAAGATTTTCTATGCCTCGGCAGGTTTACCTTGATCACCAATGAATAAAAACTTTCCAAAAAATTGTGATGATTGAGCAGATAAAATTGTGTGATCAATTTTTCAATTAAATCATCCTCAATTCCTTTAATTAGATTATCCTCATGTGATCACAATTTCTTAAATTAAATGATTTATTATTAGTCTATTTCAATATGGCATTGGAGTCTTGAAATAAATGATTTAAAAGTGAAACTAACATCTACTCCTACTCCTACTGTAGAAAACTTAAAATGTATGAATATGGTTTTATGAGATTTTATATTTTGAAATAAGTATGATTAGTTCCTTTTATCTATTAGGAAATGGTGTCAAGATATGAGCGATATGTGTCCTCCTTTTGGATAAAAATTTGAATTTTTTGGCACTTTTATGTTTATTCCTTACATAAATGTGAAAGGTTGCAATTACTAGGCTCTTCTTATTGATCCCAATGATTCTCCCAAAGTTACTATGATTTAGTCAAAATAATTTAATCCTTCCTTGAAGAAACCTATTACATGAATCACACATGAACAACAAATGATTTTTGATATATTAGATACAACCTTGATATACCGATTTAAACAAGGAAAGATTAAACTAGAGACAACAAGATAACATTCATCAATTAACTTCAACAAACAATTGAAAACCAAAATGTCTGGCCACCAAATTATAACTTCTTCTCCAGTAATTTTCTTCAAAAAAAAGTTTTACAATATATACCAAAAGTCTTCTTGTATTTCAAAATGATATTCTATTCTTTATGCCCGTATCTATCTATCTAAGTATCTATATTTTTTCTCCGGTCTTGGTTTCCTTCTTATACAAAATGAAGGAAGCAAACAAGCTACAAATCATTACAAAAAGATGAAATTGGTCATTAATGTTATATTACTCTTAAAACATAATTAATAGTTTAGTAAGAATAAAAATTTTGATGTCTCCATCTTCATGGACAAACACTCTCAGATTGATGATGTTTTATATTTCTATACCGCTTGTGAAATGAATAGGTTGATGTAGGAAATATGGTCAACATATCAATGATAGTAATCAAATCCTTCATGGTGAAATCCAAAGAAAACATCCAATCAAGTTGCGAGTGTGTGTTGTCCACCACCATCGATTTATCATTTACTAAGTTGAGGGCTTGTGGTAGTAACTAAGCTAGTTCATCTTTACATACACTTTGTTCCTAAAGATCACCTCCATCATTAAACAATTTAGGAAAAGGCATTTACAATGGTTGATCAAAGTCAGTAAGTTCTTCCATAAGCACAACATGAAATTGATTGTGCATGTTAACCAGTTTGTCCCATGTCTTTAGTGATTGACCATTGATATTTCCTTTATTCATCAACTCTTCAATTTTCTCTATCAGGTATGTGTAGGATCATGATGGGCCAAAAAGTGGCAATATTATGGGTATTTGTAGGGTATGTGGCTTATGACTTTTTTTACCCAAAATTGATGAAACGAAAAGGGTTTTTAGAGGATATTCTCAGCTTTCCACCAATATAAATTATGCTTTAATTTGAATTTAATAAATAATTATTATTCATTTTCTATTAGAATTATGACTAAAGTCCTGATTGATAGGTTGATTGAAAAACATCTATAACTTTCAAATGGTATCACATGTTTTGAATCTGAAACATGCATGATATTCTATGCTTCACATACTATAGGATTAAAAAAATAAAAATTAAACTTCATGAATTTTTGACCACGTTAAGGTGGTCAGACATACGAGTTTTTTATATTTTTTAAAAGTTGTAATAAAAAATTCATAATTAATTATTTACTTCGAAAAAAATTACAAAAAAATATGCATCACATCTGGACATGAGTCCTCTACTTATATATAAAATATTATAAAAAAATATTATCATTTTATTATTAGGGTGGTCAGACAGACATCTACTTATTTTTTCCCTGAAATTTAAGTACTACTGCATTGAAATTTCAAATTTTCACCAAATAGATTTTATCTATTTTTAAATAAGCCTAGTAGTTTAGAAACTACATTCAATTTTCTACAGATTCTATTCTTACATATTTTTGAAATAATATAGATAACTTATTCAAATTTTTACGCCAAGTTTCCTAACACTGAATTTTCTAAAAATTTTACCACTTAAGGGCCTATTTTTTCCATGATGATCTTGCACATACCCTATCATTTTGTGTTGTAATCTATTATGTTCCTAAAGAGCAGTGTAAGTTTTCATGTAGACTATCCAAAACCTGTCAACCTTTTCAAGCACCTTTTCAAATCTTCTTCGACTCTGAAACGATCTTAAATTTAACAAATTTCATCTCCTCTTCCAACTTGGCATATTTATTTTGAGTCTTTTCGAATTTATGCTTCCAATATTCATTTTTAGTTATTGCTTCCAATAGCCTAGCATCATGATCTAGCTCCTTTTAGTAAGATCTTGAGGAATATGTTAAGTTGTCCTTGTACCTAGCTATTTCTTGCCTAAAAATTTCATTTTCAAAAACATAATTATTATTATCTCTCATGAACTTCTCAATTTGAGCTTTAGTAAACTTGACAACATTAATATTCAAGTATGTAGTCTGAATTGGATCAGTATCTCCCACTCTTTACACAAGAAGATGACCAAATACCTTGTCTGGGTCATCAATAATTGTTGGTATCTTATCTAGTGGATACAAGGCCAAAATTTGAATATTTGTATTATTAGGATTGTATCATGATCATGTGTATATCATGACCACTCTTTAGGTGCTTGATTTCAAAATTTTATTTTGACTTCTCCTAAAGCTATCAAAAACAATTGCAGAGATTATATCCCACCCTAAAAGGAGAATAACACTAGCTTCTTCTAGAAATTCTCACCCCCTTTTTGGATGATGTAAGAGCATTTGGGTGCATGAACAATCCTGCACATAAAAAAATATATTAATTTTAATTTTTGAGTTTTGTCTTGGTTTTTCTTGTAGGCACAATTTAATTAAATCTTCAACTCCTCTAGCATAGTAAGTTTTGATGTTGGGATTGTAAAATAAAATCAATTTATTAATTGATTTAGTTATTATTGGATTTAAAAATGTTTGAAATTTATAATTTTCCAAAAAGACAAAATCCCACACCCAGCCTATGAGTGGGCATTTGTCATAAATTCTAACTCTATTAAGAAAACTAAATTTGCATTTGTGTTATAAAAAAGTGGGGTTGAAAGGCATGGAGGAAGTGGAGAGAGTGGGTTGAGAGGTGGGAAGACAATTTTTGAATGTCTATTGAATGCATATTCCAAGAAGATAAAAACTCATGCCAAGAAAGGAGTCATGGGGATTGAGAAGGTTTGACTAGGAGAGATAGATTACTAGAGCCATACCTAAGAGGACTAGTTTAAGTAAAAATGGCATAACTTTGTTGAAAAGGTGCAAGATAACTGAGAGGGGGCATGAATTAGTTGTCACAAAAGACAAATTCAAATCTCAACCACTTCTCAATTTCTTATCCACTTAATTTTGTTATTAAGTATGAACATAAAATGCAAATAACAAAAAGCAATATTAACACAAGAAACACCAGATTTACATGGAAAAACCAATGAGGGAAAAACCACGGTGAGGATTAACTCACAATATAAAGTAATATCAAAACCGAATATATAAGATCACTACCAAATGGCTCGCTGCCTAGAATAGGACCCACTAAAGCTCATTGCTTACACAAAGATGCTCATTGCCTACAAAAGGATTATAGAAAAAAATGGCTTTATAGCCAGAATGAACTAGTAAGAGTGTGCCTAACAAGTGTTGATTCAGTTTCGGTGATACTCAGTAAACTAAATTGACACACTTCATCATTTTCACACTTCTCCACTTTCACGTCTTTGCAATTCATCTCATACCACAATCTTCAAAACTATCTGACATATATATCTGACCCATTCAAAGGCATCAATTAGATTGTCTTAATTAGATGCAACCAAAAATATTGACTGTTGGCTTCAAGAATTTACAATATCTTGCCAAATAATAAATCAAAACGTGTAGCATAGCACATCATGTTGGCATAGACCTAAGATAGGTCACACATACATTTGCGTAACAAAATTAATTCACCATAACACTAATTATCCATGAGATCTGCTAGAGATAGGCTTAATAGCAAAATGCAACCAATAGAATAATGTCAATACACCATATGAGCACCTGTGCATGAGAGATTCTGAACATACATGCTTCCAACATCCACAAACCATTTCCCAAAACCGCAAGTAGCAACAATCAACTATGGAGGATTGTGAACCAAAATACCAAAGGATGTAAACTGTATACTGGCTTAGATACCTGTCCAAAATACCAGATCAAGCAATGAATTAGTCTTGCAATTGCAACTCATACAAAATGGTGACATCAATGACAACACAAAAACTGCATAGATAGCCATTCTTCTTCATTCTTCCAACAATCTCCTCCTTTGTCATTGATGGAAACATGTGCCACAATATTCTCTCCCCCTATCACTAGTATTCTTTCACCCTTTACTGATCTTCACATAACTCTCTCCCCTTTGAATTCAATGACAAAGAGCATCCCAAAAAGAGATACGATGTAAAAATATGTATATGGTAACATTATATATACAAAGGAATTCCAACTCCCTAAAACATTCAAGTGAAAATGACACTTTTACATGAAAAAATTTCTTGCACCTTTCTCTTATGGTTGGAAGAATCCTCTTCCAAGCAAGCACAACCAAATTCATCCTTGTACTCATACCATCCAATAAAGACAATTGTGTAAATGAGGATGTCTGGTCTAAAGATAGAAATTTTTGTTCACAATCTTTTGCATTAGAGAGTATTCTACAGAGATGATCCAACCAGACCTCAACAATTTCTTTAACCAAATAGAAGGTTTTAACCAATTCTTCTCTTTGTCTTTGAGCAATCAGAAACTCCACTTGCAAATAACCAACTATTATCCTTTGTTTTCCATTTTTGTCTTTGAAGAAATTGAAACTCTTTCCAATACAATTTATGTCAGATTCAATGGCTTCAATTCTACTTCTAAAATCATCAACAGTTGTAGGCCACCCAAGACAATACCTGTAGATTTCAGATATTTCCTTGATGCATTATTTTGTCTTATTAATGTGTTTATATAACTTTTTTTTGGCTTTGGTGCATCCTCTCTCAATCATAGATTTGAACTTATGATGTTTAGGTCCTTCCAACAATGTTTTTTCTTCAATAACTTCTACTAGATCATCTGGTAATGAGTCAAACACATCTAAAACTGAAATACCCCTTTTGAGCATATAATCAATCAATATATCATCAATCTTAAGTCTCTTGATCAAAGAGGATGCACTCCATATTTCACCAACCTTCTTCATATCACCTTTATCTAGCATTGTTTGAATATCCTCTAGATCAAAGGAGTCAAATTCAAACAAAAACTCTTCTTCATTCTTCTTTTCTTCTAGTTTCTTTTCCATAACCTCTGTCTACTAATTCTCTACAACATATCCTCATGCTAATATTTGAGATGCCATATACTGAGGGAGTTCAAACAATTTTTTTTAATTCTTCCACTAAGACCATGCTAGGTCTAATTCTTCGAGGAATTTTATGCACTAGATGAGGGCATAGACACATCTGTCATCTCTGGTTCTTCTTCTTTCTTGCTCCATATCTTATTCATTTCTTGCTTCACCTCATCTTTGTCAATTTTCTTCACTCACACATTCTTTTCTACCAAAGGATACTACTTTACCTTTTTACTTTTGCAAACTCTTGAGATATGTTTGGGTTTGTTGCAGTTATAGAACACAACATTTTTATGATTTTTCTGACCTCTATTAACCCTTGATCTAAATTGATTTTCTTGTGTCCAAACTTGTTGAATTGAAAGTAGTAGCCATCATAAGATTGATTCAGTTTGCCTTCATTAAAACTATTCATCATCACTTGACTAATCACCCTCACCTAAGATCTGTATTTAGTAGCTTTATGTCCAACTTTCTTGCATGAAAAACATTGTCTAGAGAAGGAACCAAAAAGTTGATTCATTTTACTTTTGCACTCAGTTGCCTTATGACCAAATTTGTTACATGAAAAGAAAACTTCATTGAAAGATGGATACCTTTGTGCATTTGGCTATCTGACAGACAGTCTTCTAGAAAAGTTTCTTGAATTTCTTTTCTACTTCCCTTTGTCTTGAGTCTTTTGATTATCCTATGAGCTTTCACATATTTCATTTTCCAAGCCACTTTTTTCTTTAATTAGTTTATTTCCTACAATCAACTCCTCAAGCTTGTCGAAGCTAGATTTAAAATTGTTTTCATAGAGTTTAGCTTTCTACAGTTCTACTTTCAAGCTCACCAACTCTTGTTCAAGTCTAGTGCCTTCATCAGTCTTGCTTTGCACCACTGTATTAAGAAATTCTTCAATTCTCTTCTTTTCTTCCACTAACACTTTCAATATAATGATCTCTTGTTTTTGCTACTCACTCACTTCTCTATGTCTTTCTTTGAATTTCTTCAATTGCTCTTTCGATTTCTAAACACATTCATTTGTCTTTGTGTGAACCCCAATCCTAACACCTGCAAAACAATAAGAACAAACACATCAGATTAGAGATTGCAAGTAAGAACAAGGATTCCCCATGAAATCCATTCATAAAGCTCAAATTAGGAAAAAAAAACAATGAAGAACACAACAAGAGAACAATAAAATAGATTGAATCCTAATTAAGCTTGCAAACACATGATCCCATGGGGGAATTGGTGTCAATTTGATGTGAAAATTGGCCCTTTCCCAATTCTTATGAAGCAAGCTTGATGTATGTTGATGATAATTGATGAGTGATCCACTTTGTGGATGTTTGATGAGAGCTTCAAGCCAAAAACTTGCATAACCTCGCTAAGAACTCAATGGTGATGGATGAAATTTGATAGATATTTGAGCATGGTAACTTTGCATAATTTGTAAATGATCAAATGAAGGATGAACCTCTTTATTTATAGATGAGATTGAAGGATGAATGTCCAAATTTGAGCAATGTGGGAATAACATTCATCCAATGGCAAAATACCACTTGTCAATCTATGAGTGGATGGAGGATGTGCAAGTTTTGAGGATTGTGCCAATAAATGCCAATTTTGAATTTTGAATTTTGTTGAAATGACATGCAAGAGGGAAGGGAAAATGCATTAAAAGCCACTTGGTTCAAGGCAAAGGACATGTAACGTGAAGTTAATGCCTTGTTGGATGTACATGTCCACTTGGATTTTTTGAATTCAAACTTGGAGAATATTCCAAAAGATGCCTTGTGAGGAAAATAGAGATTTAATAAATGAATTAAATCTATTTTCATGTGCAAGTGGGAAAAGCTAGAGGATGGGACATGATAAGAGACTAAATTAATCAAGGGTTAATTAATTTAATAGGAGATTAGTTGATCTGAATTATTTGACTCAAATTTATGGATTTATTTAAATCAAATAATGAGAAGAATATGATTTATGGATTTATTTAAATCAAATAATGAGAAGAATATGATAAGAGATTAATTAAATAAAGATTTTGATTTATTTAATTAAAAGAGATGACTGGTTAGATTAAATTAAATAAGGTTTTAATTTATTTAATTTAATAGATAGTCTTAAAGAGATTTAATTAAATAAAATTGACTATTTAATTAAATCAGATATTTAGATCAAAAAGGTTAATTTAATTATCGAGAAGAGGTGACTTAATTAAATAATTGGTTTATTTAATTAAGAGATGATTATTGATGAATTTAATCAAATGAGGGGATTTAATTAAATAGTTAGACCAAAGGATGATTAAGGATGAAACGTTGTTAGTAGTCGAGATCAGATACACAATGTTAATCAGTACATTTTATGTGTCTACATTTTTCCCCACTTTGAAGCAATGCACTTGTTGTGTTGGTTCAAAGAATAAATGATCTTGACCAAACCCAAAAATTTTCATTTATTTAAAATCTTGCCCCACTACTGCCCAACGAGAGAAAACATGCCAATATACTGCCCCCTAGAGAGATTGGATGAAAATTTCCAATTTTTGGGTGATCTCACGAAAAAAGAGGACAAGGTGCCCAACAAGTCCAAAAAGGCTCCAGGAGGCCAAAAACGTGTCTAAATGCAATAAAATGATGTAAAACAGGCCTCAACTGGTCAAAAATAGGCTTGAGGTTCTGAAACCCTAGCAAGATAGCCAATTAGGGTGAGAAAAACCCTAATTTTCAAGCTTAAAAGGGGCCCAAGGGGTCACTTTCAAGTCATTTTCACACACAGCCATCTAGCAACCTTGAGATACGAGCTCTAACCTCCTGATGATATGACACAGTGACAGCTCCTGATGCACATTTCCAATTGATTCCAGATGTACCAGTGGCCACCCAACATTGGGGCACTAGTAAGTGATCCTTGACCTTTATTTTTCATTTTTCATGCATATTTAATGCTTTAAAAGTTAGTCCTCCTGCAGCAGCACTATATAGCGCCGCTCAGAACTCAAACTGCGCCACTCAGCGTGATATTGTGCCATAGTGGTGCAGTTTGGAGTTTGAAATAAACTCTAAACTCTGATGTTGAGCTCGTGGCTGGTAGGGGGATTTGAAAAGTGCAACACGGTGGTCCTATATTTCTTCAAAGCATGCCATTGGGGAGGAAAGTGCACCGCAATAGTGCTATTTCGCCATTTTTTTCCCTAGCGTCAGAGTTTAATTAAAAATCAAACTATTATACTTTCATAGATTCTGACACTGGAGTGGTTTCTTGGATGCTCGGCAAAAAAAAATCAAAAATTTTAACATGGTAACCTTCCTTGATGCAAGATGCTGGAAGGGAGCTCTACTCCCAAGAGCACATGTCACAGGATCTATTCGGTTACTTGTAGGACCTGAGCAACAGAGATTAGGACCAACTTCGAGACATGGGGCTGTGGTTTATTGCCTACATAGCGCCCATTCGGACCCACCTTGGGATGCTATCAGTGCTTGCTGAGAGATGGCACAACGAGACATCCTCTTTCCACCTTCCAATTGGTGAGGTCACCGTCACCTTGGAGGACATTTGGCACATCCTACGATTGTCGATTCATGGTCGGTGTGTCATATTTGATATGGATGAGGGGCATAATGCCTCACCACAGAGGATATCATTATTTGTGAGGGGTAGATCGAGGTAGAGCAACACAGGTCTTTGGCACCTCCCTTCTACTTGGTTATTGTGATGATCATCTCGGGTCTCGCTGCCCCAGATCGACGAGGTCGATATTTCAGTCCTAGCTGGGGACTTTACTAGGAGCAGATGGTTCATGATAGACCATCCCATTTTGCTTAGGGGTCTATTCTTCTTGCCTCCTTGTACAAATATTTGGATGAGTATGTCTACATGGATGGAAAAGTGTTTAGAGTAGGTTTGATGCTCCTCCACGTCTGGGCGTTGGAGCATACAGACACTCTTCGACCACGAGTTGTTCCAGTTTTGATGCTACCAGACAATCCTCTCATGTCGCGTTATAGAGGCAGTGTGTCCTTTACACACACAGGTGAGCATGGGATCCCCTACTAGAGGAGGTTCTTAGATGAGATGTAGGTTTTTACATGGCGCCCGTACCTTGGTTGGGCCAGATGGGTCAGTGATGTAGAGCAGCTATTTTATGCCTGCTAGGACCATTTTATGCAAGGGCGAGAGTACACCATGATCGAGAGATACCTACCCAGGTGCATGAAGCATTAGTTCGGTGAGCCTCAGGATTGGCCAGATGATGATTATGTGGCCATCTTCACCCATACCCTATCACAAGTTTCATGGGGGTGGTATATTCCTACCTCAGAGGCTGTCAATAGTTTCAGACAGTTGGTGGCCTAACTATGGGCTTATGATCAGGGGCCTACAGATCTAGGCACAACACAGGCATATAGGAATTGGTTCCGGCCTCCCCTACGATTGAATATGCTAGGTGCAGTCCCTGATCGACAGAGGGTGAGAGGTAGAGGGGAAGGACGAGGACGGAGGGGGGATGTACGACAGGACCAGCCAGTTGGGCCCCTAGTGTAGCTAGATCAGCCAGTTCAGCTTGACATGCACATGCAAGATCAGAAGTAGGTGCCAGTAGGCCCACCACCATGGGTTAGGGTTGAGGATAGCCTCTGGTACAACCCCCATGAGCATAGCTAGTAGGGAAGCCATTAGGACAAGTGGATCCCCGAGATACATTGATTGCACAACTGCAGGCTCAGGTGCAGACTTTGATAGGGGAGAGAGATCAAGCATAGACTAAGAGGGACCAGGCCAGGGCCAAGAGGGATCAGGCCATCCAATAGAGGTAGGCTGTAGAGTTACAGGTGGCCACAGAGCTAGGCCGAAGATAGTAGTTAGAGAGCATGGTAGCCTCCTCCTCTCAGGGTATAGTGTCGATTCAATCCTATAGGGAGGTTGTCCGAGAGGCTGAGTACTATCAGATGCATTATCACGAGGCCATACCTAGAGCATCACAGGTCCCAAAGTATTCACAATGGACCAGCTTCAGACTAGTAGAGGGTCATGGGGACAGAGGTGAGGGTAGCAGATAGGAGGGTTAGGCCTCCTTTTGATCGAGATGATACATTTTTTGTGCCTTATGGGCTCCTTTTTGATAGCCCGATGGGCCTTTTTGTATTGATTGAGATACATGTGCAATGATCTGATTATTTTGTACTATGACAGTTATATTATTGATAATATATATGAGCCAATGATTCTGATTATGATGTGTATCATTTATTTATGCATGTATGGATGATTCTACTTCTATATGTTGTGCAATGATGTTTTTATGGATGCATTTATTTCTGATGATATATGTATGATTATGACTAATAGATTGATATTATGTCGTTAGCTTATAATTCTACTTCTATATATGAAATGATTATGGATGGATGTATGCTTTGCATGTGATGAATTTTTATATTCCTATTTATGTTTATGATGATGTGGAATGATTTATGCAATGAAATGCAAAATAATTACAATGCTATTTATGAGATGATTAGTGATATAATGCAATGTAAATACAATGGTCGTGGTTTATATGATGTGTATTAATAATGAAAATGAGATGGTTTCTTAAGATGCTTAGAATAACAAATATTATCATAATCATGTTAAATGTATGTAATGTATGTGATGCATTTACTGTGATGTACTATACGCAATGATATGATAATGATATGCAAAGTGGTATGATTAATGTAAAATGAATGCAATATGGGAAATGACCCTATGATGTTATATGTATGCAATGGATTATCTATAATGCTTATGTACCTATTATGTATGATTATGCAATAAGTGGTAAATGCTTATGCTAATGTTTATGCAAATGAATGTTTATGCCATAATTTATGCGATGAATGCAATGTGATGTAAAAAATGAATGCAATGTAATGAGAAAGGGATGTACTAATCTATAACATGTTTATATGATGATAAAAATGCAATACATGTGTTTCCTATATGATATGTTTATGCAATATGCTAATGATTCATGGATGCAGGATGGATGATGATGATGATGGTGATGATGATCAACTGTCATAGTACTTTGTTAGTGTGACAAGCAAGAAGGAATGAAAGAGAAGAAGTCATTTCAACAAGACACAAGATGAAAAAATATGCAAAATGATGATGATTACTTACCGAGGAATTGGGATATTCAAAGGGCCAATTTTCTTATGTTTGATAGAACACGTGGTACGATGCATCGAGGTATAGAAAACCATGATGGTGTTGTACCCAATGTGATGGACTTTGACTTGACAATCAGATAGGAGTATTCTTGTTCACACCTGACATATGGAAACCTTGCTAGGATTCATTTTAGATGTTTCAAACACCTCGAGCCCAAACATAGGAAGGTATAACCTTTCAATGCAATAGTCAACAAGTTGTTCAAAACACCCTCCATACATAACTAGCAAAGCAAGTATTCACCAAGTTATATTACAAGAACATCCAACAAGCACAGTAGATAGAAGATATTGATCATTGCCCCATTCCTATTTCTCTAAATCCTAAGTTTGGATATCATAGAGAAGTCCTTGGAATGAGTGCAATATGATAAGTCAAAAGATAAAGACAAAGTGAACAAACAAGCTAATGTTCTTCAATATCGCTAACCAAAAGGAAATGTGTTTTTTAAGGATAAGGACCGAAACTATTGCCAAAAGATAATGCCCATTGTAGGAAGGATGCATCCTAGGACATGTTAGTGAATGGTGGCATGCCATTTCATTTATCCTAAGTGTTCTTTCAAATGATTGAAATGGGACCAAATGGATGATAGGTTATCGACACCAAGAGTTGACCAATTTGTTTGTGTACTGACTTAGACCTAAGACTTGATGTTTTGAGTTTTATTTTTCACCTGCTAGATTTGTTTCTGATTGTCTTACCAAAGATTGAGGATGACGATTGTTTATTATGAGTGGTGTTATTGCGGGTGCATGTGAGATGAGATGGATGGATTTTTCAAATATTTGGATGTTTTTGATGTTTTTAAGATGTTTTGGGGCTATTTTTGGTGTTTTTTGAAATTTTCAAATGTTTTGATTTTTTTATTTTCCAATGTTTTGGGGTTTTTTGAGATTTTGACCAAGAGACTAACCTAAAGACCTACCCTTAGGGCCTTGG
The DNA here is from genome assembly GCA_007258455.2 of Sequoia sempervirens. Classification (NCBI taxonomy): domain Eukaryota; kingdom Viridiplantae; phylum Streptophyta; class Pinopsida; order Cupressales; family Cupressaceae; genus Sequoia; species Sequoia sempervirens. The sequence goes on along the minus strand of VDFB02281492.1, from coordinate 801,570,108 downwards.
GGTCTCATCAACAGATTAGCCTTGCCTATGTTATACACACAGAGACCATGTAGTTCGACTGATGACTTGACCAATTTATAGCTGAAGATATACATGATGAAATGTCAATTTATTATGATAGAATCATAAAGGGGTATGTGCAGGATCATGATGGGCCAAAAAGTGGCAATATGTAACTGATATGATGGCCCATGTGGCTAATGAATTTTTTTTACCCAAAATTGATGTAATGAAAAGGGTTTTAAAGGAGATTCTCAGCTTTCCACCAATATAAAGTATGCTTTACTTTGAATTTAATAAATAATTATTATTCATATTCTATTTGAATTATGACTAAAGTCCTGATTGATAGGCGGATTGAAAAATTCCTATAGCTTTCAAATGGTATCACATTTTTTGAATCTGAAACATGTGTCACATTCTATGCTTCACATACTATAGGATTACAAAAAAAATTGAATTTTATGAAGTTTTGACCAAGTTAAGGTGGTCAGACATATGAGTTTTTTTATATTTTTAAAGTTTATAATAAAAAAATTCATAATTAATTTACATAGAAAAAAATTACAAAAAATATGCATCACATCGAGACATGAGTCATCTACTTTATATCTAAAATCTTATAAAATAATATTATCATTTTATTGTGTGGTTAGGGTGGTTAGCCAAACACCTACTTATTTTTCCTTGAAATTTAAGTACTACTGCATTGAAATTTCAAATTTTCATGAAATATATTTATTTATTTTTTAAATAAACCTAGCAGTTTAGAAACTACATTCAATTTTCTATAGATTCTATTCTTACATATTTTTGGAATAATATAGGTAACTTATTCAAATTTTTATGTCAAGTTGCCTAATTCTGATTTTTTTGAATTTTTTGCCACTTAAGGGCCTGTTTTTCCATGATGATACTACACATACCCAAAGGACTAACCTAAGTGTCTCGCGGGATGATCAAAGATCAACCTTGCCTATGTTCAAGGCTCAGAGACCCGTAGTTCGACAAGATGACTTGTTTTGACTTTTTGGCTAACTTTTTGACATGTTTTGGGATTTTGATGGTTTTTTGAATGTTTTTGGATTTTCTAATGTTTTGATGTTTTTGGATTTTTTGATATTTTGATGTTTTTGAATTTTTTGATTTTTAGGACTTCAAGAATATACACAAATCTGATACGATGAGAACATGCCCCCAGTGTGATGCAATAGACTACTTCAATAAAGGCAGGACAAACTGACCTTGAGGATGGGCTGAGTAGTACTAGGAGGGATCATGATACGAACACAGGACCAAGCTATGATGTAGATGTGGGTGGATGAGTGATGGATGGAGATATGGAATGCAATGGATGATGGAAACGTTATGGATGGATGACGTAGAACAAGCCATAGAGATCTTGGTGGATGGAACATGCTTATTTACACAAGGGCCTATTTTCCAAGTTTTCACCAAGGTACTTGTCCAAAGTGCCACCGAAGTGGTTTTCACTAGAGGACAATTTTTTTCTCTTTACTATTTTTGATCTTTTTCTTATTTTTTTTGGATTATTTTCTTTTTTGATTTTTTTTTTCTCACCAAGATGCCTGTTTGCTAGGTTTTCACCAAGGTAACCATTTTTTCAAGACATTTTCTGATTTTTTGGATTTTTTGGTTCTATACCTTGAAAGATTTAGGCATAAAACTTTTTGAGATGGGAGCTATTCATAGGCTCCTGCAGAGGTTCCCCTTTGGGTGTTGATAGCTGATATGCCCTTGATTTGTAACTTGTTCTGATGAAGAATGGTCCCAACCAATTGGGTTCAAACTTTCCTTTGCTACTTGGTTTTGGGACATTCTTTTGATTCTCCTTCAATACCATTTCTTCGACTTGGAAAGTCCCGCTTCTGATTTTCTTATTACAGCTTCTTTTGAGTCTATTCTGATAGACTTACAAATGATTCAAACCACTATGCATCACTCATCTAGTAGTTCCAGCTCATTTAGTCTTGATACTCAGTACTCTTCATCCATGATGAGGTTTTGTAGTTATATCCTGAGGGATGTGAGCTCAATCTCAAAGGGGAGTACTATTTTTGATTTGTAGACCAGGGAGAAAGGGGTGGCGTTGGTGGGTGTGCAAATACTAGTTTGAGAAGCCTAGAGGGCAGGATTAAGCTATAGGTGCCAGTCATGACTTGTTTCATTGACTATTTTCTTGAGGATTTTCAAAATGGTCTTGTTTGTACCTTCTGCTTGGCCATTGCCTTTGGGGTAGTATGGGGTGGAGAAGCAATGTTGGATTTTGAATTTTTCGCATAAGTTGCGAACATCATGATTCTTGAATGGTGTCCCATTATCTGGGATAATGGCTTGTGGGATACCGTAACGACAAATAAGATAGTTCAGGATGAATTTTGAAATTTGCTTCCCAATTATGTATGTCATGGATATGGCTTCCACCAACTTAGTAAAGAACTCCATGGTGGTTATGATGAGAATATGCCCATTAGATGAGGTGGGTGTGATTTTCCCAATGAGATCGAGTTCCCATTGCGAACAGGGCCATGGTGTGACGATAGGATGAAGCTCTTGAGTTGGAGCATGGATGAGGTGCCCATGCTGCTAACATTGTAGACACTTTCTGGCATAGTCATGTGCTTCTTTTTCCATAGTGGACCAATAATACCCTGTCCTCAGTAGTTTTTTGGCTATGGTCATTCCACTCGAGCGTGAGCCACAGATACCATTATGTACTTCAGTTAGAGCAGTTAATTCCTCCTCAGTGTTTAAGCAACATAGTAGGGTATCTCCTAGGATGATGAATCTCGATGCCTTTTCCACAAAGGTTCGCTTTTGGTTTGAAGCTAAGTCGGCAGGTATGACTCCTATTTGAAGGTATGTATAAATGTCGTGGTACCAAGGATCACTAGGACCAACGATTTCACACATGAATTCTGATTCTAGTACCTCGAATGCATGCACAAGAAGTTGCTCTATTAGGAATTCATATTTTGGAATGTTGTGGGGGATATCAAGTAAGTACCCAATTGTTGCCATGGCGTCTGCTACTTTGTTGTTGGTTCTAGGAATCTGCTCAAATGTAAATTTGATGAAGGATTCTTTTAGAGTCTCCACCAATTTCCTGTATGGAGTGAGCTTGTTGTCCTTGGTCTGGTATTCATCGTTCACTTGATTTATGATCAATTCAGAGTCCTCGTATACTCTAAGAGCTATAATGTTCCACTGCACTGCTATTCTGAGACCTATGGTTAAGGCCTCGTATTCTACAATGTTATTAGTGCAAGGAAATGCCAGTTTGTAGGACCTTGGTATGCAATTCCCTTGTCGGGTGATAAAGAATATGCCAGCTCCTGATCCATGTTGTGTGTATGAGCCGTCAAAGTATAGTTTCCAGTGGTCAGCTACGTTGAGATTGAAAATAGATTCATCTAGAAACTCTAAAATGAGAAGGTTCTCTGAATAAATTGGTGCTTCTACTAGCTGGTCTATAATGACTTGACCTTTGATTGCCTTCCACTCCACATATTCAATGTCGTATTCTGACAGTATTATCACCCATTTGGCCATTCTTCCTATGAGCATTTCTTTTGATAATAAATATTTGAGGGGGTCAATTTTTGCGATGAGTTTTATTTTGTGTGCCAACATGTAATGTTTGAATTTTTGTGATGCAAACACTACCACTACGCATGCTTTCTCTATGAATGAATAATTTAGCTCATGCCCAACCATTGTTCTGCCGATGTAGTAGATAGCCCTTGTTGTTCCATTTTCATCATGCTGAGCTAGGAGAGCTCCAAGGGCTGTTGTTGTTGTTGACACGTAGAGGATCAATGTTTTTCTTGGGATTGGTGGCATTAGGACTGGCAGTGTCAATAGATATTCTTTGATTTTATTGAATTCCTCTTCACATTTGGTATCCCATTTGTATGTTATTCCCTTGTGGAGTAGGTGAGAGTATGGGTTCTATTTTTCCGCCAACTGTGCTATGAATTTGCGAATGGATTGGAGCCTGCCTTGGAGACCTCTTAATTTTTTTAATGTCTTTGGTGCCTCCATCTCGAGGATTTCTTTTACCTTTGTTGGATCTACCTCGATACCCCTCATTGATACTATATATCCTAGCAGTTTTCTCAATTGTACACCAAAGACACACTTCTTTGGGTTTCATTTGACTTTGTACTCCTCCAACCTGTCAAAAATGGCACTTAGGGTTGCTATGTGATCTTTTCTCTTTCTGGACTTGGCTAGAATATCATCAACATAGTCTTCAACTATCTTATGGATCATAACATGGAATATCAATGTCATGGCCCTTTGGTATGCTACTCCTGCATTTTTTAAGCCGAATGGCATCATGTTCCAATAGTAAGACCCCCATGGACAAGTGAAAGTTGTATTATGTTGGTCCTCCTTAGCTATCATGATCTGATTGTATCCTAAAAATCCATCCATTAGTGACAACATCTCATGTCCAGCTGTCATATCTACGATCATGTCAATGTTTGGAAGTGGGAAGTCATCTTTTGGACATGCCTTATTCAAGTCTCTAAATTCTGTGCAGATTTTGATGCCTCCATCAAGTTTTGAAATAGGTACCAAGTTTGACACCCATTCTGGATAATCTATCGATCAGATGAATCCTGCATCTAGTAGCTTTTTTAGCTCCATTTTAACCAATAAGGTGATCTAGGGGTGCATTTTTTGAAGCTTTTGTTTAACAGGCTTTGCTTCTGGATATACTGCTAAGTAGTGGACCATGATTTTTAGATCAAGTCCTGGTATGTCAACGTAGCTCCATGCTAATTTTATCTATCTTTCTTTTAGGAAGGTTGCTAGGAGTTCTTGTTCCTCTGATAGTAATGACTCCACATAGAATGTGATATGTGGGATTTCCTCTATTCCCAGATTGACCGGATTGCATCTTTCTACCAGGACTACTAATTTTTCTTGATGAATAGCACTAGAGGGAAGATTGAAACCCCCATCCTCGGGTGCCTCAGAGAGGTTTTCACCATTGGATGCATCCTTTCTTTTTACTTTTTTCTGGTTAGAGAGTGCCACAGTGTGGTTTTCACTCAAGGACTTAGATATTATTCTTAATTTTTCATTTTTTGCAACTGAGGGATTCAATCATTTCCCCATAATAGGCATGTGTATCTAGCTCAATTATGAACCCTGCTTGGTGATCCCCACATGTAATGTTATCCCTTAGTCCCATGAATTCTAAGAGTGCCTCATCATTTTTGAATGTATCAAGAATTGGTGGTCCTCGTTGGTCATAGTCGATGAGTTGGGGGTATACTAGGCAGATTTCATGATTTTGGTGATCTGATTCAAAAGATAGGGTGCTAATCATGAATAGAGTGGTGTCCTCAAAAAGCCTTAGTAGATTGGATGTGGGATCCTCGTCATCGCTACTACTACAAACATCAGTTATATCAAATGTATAGTTATCTAAGACACGACCTATGGATACTGGCAATCATAGTTCTGCTGCGGTTGGCTGAGGAGGACTATTAGCTGTTCTAACCGAAGGACTTCAACCATGTATGGTTATACTTGGAGGGGTACATCCAAGGCCAAGATTTTTTATTGTTCGCTTCTCCGAAATGATAGTTGTTATAAGCCCATTTTCATTTCTCCCAAGCCTTTGATTTCTATCATAGCCCATTGCAAGCATCATTTGTAGACCCTTGCTTCTGTCATCCATTGGTAAATCAACTACTACTCTCTCATCTTGATATAGCATATGTGATGGATTTGCCTCAATAACTTCCTAGCCAAGATATCCCCACCTTGTGAAGTTGGGATAGTCTTTAGGAGACATTTGACATGTGGAAGCTTCATTTTCTTGTGGATGTCCCCATGATCTAGGAGATTGTGGTAACTCTTCAATCACAAAAGTGTTGTTAGGGAGCTTGTAGTTTCCACAATCGTTATCTCAGATGATGAGCTTAATGCTAGAAATGGTGGGAATGGTGGGAGTGGTGGATGTCTCTGTCACATAAGTGGATGTGAGAGTGGTGGGATCAATGTATGGTGTAGATGGACCCTCATCATTTTTTAGTACTTGGGAGATTTTATAGTACTTTACTTCAAGGATTTTGCAATAAGAGAATGGTTTGAGATCTCCATGGATGGTGACTTCTTGTCCCTCATCTATGAATTTCACACATTGATGGAAAGTTGACACTACTACCTTCATTGCATGAATCCATGGGCATCTTAGAAGGATGTTATATGGCAATTCAAGGTCCAAGACCTGACAAGTGGTTTCCATAATAGTCGGCCCTACTTGAATAGGGAGTTTGATCATGCCTTGGGACACTCTTTCTTTATCATCATATGCTCTTATTGTGATACCCTTTCCTTTGTTGATAGAATTGTCTGAGATCTTCAATTTTTTGATGAGGTTGAGAGAACATATATTCAAACCCACACCTCCATCCACCAAGACCCTTTTGACTTTTCTCTTATGTACTATGGCTTCTAAGTGAAGTGCATGGTTGTGAGATGGTTGAGCAAGGAAATCCTAGTTGGAGAATGTGAGGAGATTTGGTGTAATGATATTTCTGACCATAGCTTAGAATTGCTCCGCATCAAGGTAGACCTGTGGGGACAGTTGATGAAGCTAATGCTTCCTCAAGGATCTTCCTATGGGTAGATGAGATTTTTAGCAACTCCATGATGGAGATTTGTGTTGGTGTTCTCTTGAGTTGATCTAGGACATTGTAGCCATTAGGGACAAATCTAGATGTCGAGACTCTATTTTGTTCGGATGATCTTGTGATGGTAACTTTTCTGCCTCTTGTGGTGACTCCACAATCAACATGGGTGCCTTTGATGGTGATGATTGTGCATTATTCATCTAGGGAGGCAACGATAGTTTCATAAATATGATTCACATTTGTGTGGGTGCCCTTCCCTTTATCAGTGTTATTATTATTCCCTTTATTTTCATGGTTTGGCATTTGATTCGTGCATATCTTAAGATCTTGGTTTCCTATTGGCTATTCCATGTTTATAATTATTTGATCGATGAGATCTTGAATTATGTTTTTTAATCTGATGCAACTGTTTGTGGTATGGCCTTTGATTTTATGGAATTCACAGAGTTGATTTTGATTATACCGAGGTTTCATGTTCAGTTCTTGGTAATTCTCAAAGGTAGGGGCTTTGATGAGTTTTTCATTTATCAACTTCTTCATTATGACTTCAAGTGGTTCCCCCAAAGCAGTGTATTTTTGTTTGGGATAATTCTTCTTCCATTGAGGTGGTCCCCTTTGATCATTGAGATTATTGATTGTTGGATTGTGTTTTGGTTGTTGTGTTGTCTAATGATTGTTTTGGTGTTGGATTTGGATTTGCGGTGTGGGTGTATTTTGGTGGGGACCACTGATGACAACTTTGGCATTGACGACACCATCATTGGTAAAAATTTTATTCCTTGCCCACCTGTGAGGTTTGTCATTATAATTTTAGGTTGGGCAGTTGTTTTGTTGTTCGGGGTATGAAGTTGATTCTACGGGTTGTGTCATCAGGGCTCATTTGATGCTAAGCACCTTGGAGATCAACTGATCATATGTGGTGATCCCTTGTACCTTGAGATGAAATGCCAAGAGGCTGTCAAGGTTGGATATGATGGTCCAAACTTGTTGTTCCTCAGGCATGGTCCACTTGCTTTGATTGGCCTTGGATCGCCATCATTGTAAGAATGAAGCGAATGATTCATTCTTTCCTTGCTTTAGAGCTGATAGTTCTTCTAGACTAACATCCATTGCAATATTGCATGCATAATTTTTAATGAATGCATCTATAATTTCTTGGAAGTTTCTAATGCCTATTGGTATATGAGAGAGCCATTCCATAGCACGAACAGCCAAACTCCTAGGGAATAGCCACATCAGATAAGTATTGTCGTATGCGACTTCCATGCAATGAACTTGGAATTCCCTAATGTGATCTTTAGGGTTTCCCATCCCTCGATATTTGTCAAACTTGGGGATCTCAAATCCCTTAGGGAATGGTTTCATCACAAGGCTCCTATCAAATGGATAGGGACACAAATTGCTATGTGTTTTTGTGGTTCACCCTGATTGAAGATCAAGCACTTGTTGTGAGAGCAACCTGATTTGTGTTGTTACATCATTTTGTGGATCAAGGGATGGGATGAAGGTGTTTTGGGGTGTTTCGATTGTGGGTTGATTGGTGTGTTATTTGAGGGTATTTTCACATTTTTCCATGCTAGGTATGCTTGCACTTGCTGCTGTATGAACAATGCTTGTTGTTGATCTTGTTGTTGTGCTAGATTTTCTTGTTGTTGTGCTAGATTTTCTTGTTCTTGTGCTAGGATTGCTTGTTGTTGTGCTTGTTGTTGTTCCAACAATGCTTGTTGTTGGCCTACCAATTTTGTTGCTTCTTGTTGTTCTTGATATTGCTTTATTGCTTACTGATATGCTTGCATTTGTGTTGCTTTCTTTTGTGCAAGAAGTTGTGCATATGCTTGTGCTTGTTATGCTTGATATTGGCATTTTCCTGAGCTTGAGCTTGTGCTTGCGCTGCTTGTTGTTGCAATAGAATTTGGGCTTGAGCATCCTTTTGTGCTTGTAATGTGGCTTGGGTTGCTTGAGTAGCTTGTGCAGCTTGAACAACTTGTTGTTGTTATTGTTGCAATAATGCTTGGGCTTGTGCAACTTGTTGTGCCTATAATAGAGCTTGGGCTACTTGGGCAGCTTGCACAACTTGAGCGGCTTGCTGAACATCTAGTTGTGCGACTCTTTGCTTTTGCACTTGTAGGAATCCCCTTTCAAAATTAATTTACTGAACTGTGTGCAATGCTATGTGGGTTTGGCTTGATATGATGGAAGTTGGTGGCAGTGGGGGTGGTGGTGGATTCAGAATGATGTTTGTGGTGGTAGTTAGCGGTGATGTTTTGTTGGTGGTATGAGTGGTAAATGGTGCTGTTGATGTGGTTTGGGTGATAAATGGTGTTTTTGATGTGATAAACGGTGATGTTGATGTGATTTGGGTGACAAATGGTGTTGTTGACGTGATAAATGGTGATGTTGATGTGATTGGCCCTTGAGAGATCATGCTTTGAGATGTTAAGGGGGTGTTTGATGATGCCATGATTACTTGTGTAGTTGTCATATGTTGTTGCGATATCAATGACATGTTTTGCATGATGCTTTGATTGATATTCAAGGTGTTGGTTTGGTTGATATTTGGTAAAGGGGGAAGCCCTAAGCCAAGGAAAGGTGTGGATGATGATGGTAATGGTAGAAGCAGTGGAAATGTAAGGGGTGTGGTGTCAAAAATTCCCCTTGGTATGAACATGTCACCTTCCTCTTGCGAACTTGTGAGGAGAGAATTTCGAGGTGTTGCGTGGAAGAATGATGATGATGGATCATTATGGAAAGTAAGAGGTACATTCTTATGTAATGTATTTTTGGGTATGTTTTGTTCCAAAGTGGTATCTACATCAAAGTATTGATTATTAACAAGGGGGTGTGTTTGAATAGCATTAAGAAATGCATTTCCCTTATTAACATTAGGTTGAGTTGGAGCAAAAGATGTTGTGATTTGCGGAATTTTTTGAGTGATATTTTGGGATAGGGGTGCAGATGAGATGGGAATGTTGGATGAGATTGGGGGAAAAATTGTCTCCACTATGGTACTCACAACAAAATCAAAAGGTAATTTGGCCCATTGTTTTGCTAGTTCAAGCATGTATAGTGAAGGGTTAAGCCTCGTCATGATGTTGATGATCTTATGGTTTTATGGATTTTGGAGCATTTCGGTTATTTCTTCATGTGACATCCCAAAGGTAGGATCTTTTCCTTTAGTTTCCCCTTGTGGGTTTTGTGATGATGAGATAGTCAAAGGATTGCTTGATTCGATGAGATTCATTTCAACATTCGTTTGGCTTATATCACTTGAAGCAGGTGTTTCTTTATCAGCTTCCATGTTCTTCTTGTATTGAGATCTAGTTTGAATCATAAAACAAGGGTCAATTTTCAAGAATATGGGAGATGAATCTTTTAATTCTTTAGATTGATATTTACTTTATGCACAAAAGAGAAAAAATTAGGATATCTTGAGAATCAAAAGGGGTGATATGATGATGAAAGAGATGGATGATGTGGATGTTTTGATCTTTTGATAAATCTTGAGGGGAATGCTAGACTTGTGGGGCTTTTGGATATGTTTTTGGATTTTTATTTTCTTGATTTGATTTGGATTGGGATTTATCCTTGATTTGATTGATTTTGGTTTTCTTTGATAGAACAAAATAGACCCAAAGATGTTTGATGATTATCTAAGGGGTAGATTTTCTCAAAGGATGATAATTTGAATATGTGTAGGGAGAAGGATGCATCTACCCACACCTATTCAAATAAGATGATAATTTAACCATGCATATGGACAATGATGCATCTACATATACCTAGCTAAACAAGATGGCTTGATAACTTTGACTAAGCATATGCAAAAAGATGCATCTACACATACCTAGCCAAAGATGATTTTGATAAAGATTTCAAGGATTTTGTCTCAAGGATTTGATGATTTTGATTTTTGCCAAAAGGTCTAGCATTAAGGATGGTTTCAAGATTTCTCAAAAGGTGATGATGAGATGATTTTTGATTTGATGTTTTGAAGGATGGATGAGAAAGGATTTTGATCCTAAGATGAGCCTAAAAAAGACACTTTGTTTACCTAGACCTAGGTATTGAAGAACATGCAATGCTTCTATAGACCTTTATAACCAAGAAGTGATTTAATTTGAACATACATTTCCGGATTTTGAACAAATGACATTCATTTTGGGATTTGGCTTCTTGAAAATCATGAGGTTTCAACACATGTGAGAGTTCATTTTGCTTAGCTTTGCTTAGTGACTTTATTTTACCAAAAAACACTTCTTTGATTAGGTTTTCCAAACTAGATGTCCAATGTCTCAATTTCTTCAAAACCCCACAAAGTATGTTATGTGGAAATTTGATGAATTCAAGGCAAGGGTTACCTATTGTTTACTTTAGTAGAAAAATTGAGATGTAATCCAATGTGTTTAGAAACCTCTAAGGATAAATCACAAGGGCAAGCAATAACACATGAATTGAGTCAATTGTATTTGTCTCCTAAAGGGTTTGAAATTTTGATGATGATGTTTAAGTGTTTGTTTCCAAGATTTTTTCGAGTAAGCAAAGCATTTTTCACCCAAGAATAAGTATAACCCTATGGATGTGAAAGACAATATTTGTTGGATTCCCACTTGGACAAGTCCAACTACATTTATTTTTAGTGAATGGTTAGATGCTTGACCCCACTGGCTCCCCTCCATGACACTCACTTATATGGGGTAGCCAAGCATCAACACTCATGAAACTCCCATTTCATGCTTTCCATTTCTACTAAAAGACCATAAAAGTTTGGGGTGGCTTAAAAATGACCATTCTTGCACCAACAAATAGATTAAGGATTTTGGAAATTCCAAAACATGGGTTTTAATTAGGACTTTCTATTCATGGAGATTAACCCATACATCGAGAGTCCCCTTTCGGATCCATCTCATCAAAGCCAACCGCGTGATATTGGTGTTTATTCCAATACTGACATTTATATCTCGGTTAGAAATACTCTTGGTTTTAGAGTGTTACTGGTTGAGTTGTTCCCTTGGGTGAGTATTTTTCCCCCAAGGCAGGCCCTCTAAGATAAACAAAAGAGAATAAACTTATTCATAGTTCGATCAACCCTTGTTTAGAAACAAAGGAAGAACACATGCCATAAATTTATCCACACTCGCACAAGATTTTTTTAAATTTTAAACCCAAAACGAAGTGTGGAGGTGAGTGTTTTATCTCAACCTAAAATCATGAAAAAGGCCTTTTGATTCTCAAGATCGCTATAAAGTGCGAGAGAAGCACATACGTCCTTTTCCAATGAAGTTAGTTCAAGTAAGCCCTCAAAAAAAAAAAATAGCACATGTTCATTTTAAAAAGCCACAAAGCAATAATGACTTCTTTTTAAAGCACCAAAGGAAAAATGAGAGTTGTTTTGTTCAATTGTTAACCAATAAACAAACTCTAGTAAGTTGTGTTCCTAATGTTTGTTTTAAGCCTTTGCAAAAAAATTGAAAAGGGTTCTTTTTAAAGCCCAAATGAAATTAGTGTCCTAAGCAAAAAGGAATAACAGTTTCCTAAGAGTGTTGAGCAAACACTAAAGTGTTTAAAAACACTTTGATTTTGTGAATTTCCATCATCATGCTTCTCCTTCTTTCGTTTTCAATTGATCAAACCTACAAGAACAAAAACAAGTCAGATTTTGAAAAACACAAAGGTTAAAAAGTAGAAAACAGAAGATAAATTCATCATTTGACAAAAATCACATGCTAAAATAAAATTTCAACTTTTTACTCCCTGCCAGCGATGCAACCCGTGATTGCATCACAATTTGATTTCCCAACAGTGTTGTACAAAACTGCTTACCAGTCAGCGTTGCTTTGTGTCAGGACCAAAGAGCTCAGTTGTGTCGCTCTTCTTCCTAGCGTTACTGTTTAGAATTTAAATTCAAAAAAATTTAGGTGGGATGGCTAAAGCGTCAGAGTTTGATTTGTTAGTAGTGCTATATGGTGATGCTAGAGAACCAGCAGTGCTGAAACAGCGACGCTAAGCTCCCCACATTGGAATTTTCCTGTGCACAAACAAAAACACGTAATTTTTTTAGAAAAACTTGATTGAAATAAGATTTTTCCCTCCTAGCACCAAATGTGTGAACCCCAATCCTAACACCTACAAAACAATAAGAACAAACACATTAGATTAGAGATTGCAAGTAAGAACAAGGATTCCCCATGAAATCCATTTATAAAGATCAATTATGAAAAAAAGAGGAATGAAGAACACAACAAGAGAACAATAAAATAGATTGAATCCTAATTAAGCTTGCAAACACATGATCCCATGGGGGCATTGGTGCCAATTTGATGTGAAAATTGGCCCTTTCCCAGTTCCTATGATGCAAGATTGATGTATGTTGATGATAATTGATGAGTGATCCACTTTGTGGATGTTTGATGAGAGCTCCAAGCCAAAAACCTGCATAATCTAGCTAAGAACTCAATGGTGATGGATGAAATTTGATAGATATTTTAGCATGGTAACTTTGCATAATTTGTGGATGATCAAATGAAGGATGAACCTCTTTATTTATAGATGAGATTAAAGGATGAATGTCCAAATTCAAGCAATGTGGGACTAACATTCATCCAATGGCAAGATGCCACTTGTCAATCTATGAGTGGATGGAGGATGTGCAAGTTTTGAGGATTGTGCCAATAAATTCCTATTTTTGAATTTTGAATTTCGTTGAAATGACATGGAAGAGGGAAGATAAAATGCATTAAAAGCCACTTGGCTCAAGGAAAAGGACATGTAAGATGAAGTTAATGCCTTGTTGGATGTACATGTCCACTTGGATTTTTTGAATTCAAACTTGTAGAATATTTCAAAAGATGTCTTGTGAGGAAAATAGAGATTTAATAAATGAATTAAATCTATTTTCATGTGTAAGTGGGAAAAGCTAGATGATGGGACATGATAAGAGATTAAATTAATCAAGGGTTAATTAATGGGTATGTGCAGGATCATGATGGGCCAAAAAGTGGCGATATGATGGGTATGTGTAGGGTATGTGGCTAACGAATTTTTTTTACCCAAAATTAATGAAATGAAAAGGGTTTTTAAAGGAGGTTCTCTTTCCACCAATATAAATTATGCTTTACTTTGAATTTAATAAATAATTATTATTCATTTTCTATTTGAATTGACTAAAGTCCGATAGGTTGATTGAAAAAATCTATAGCTTTCAAACGGTATCACATTTTTTGAATCTGAAACATGCGCAACATTCTATGCTTAGCATACTATAGGATTAAAAAAATGAATTTCATGATGTTTTGACCAAGTTAAGGTGGTTAGACATGCTTTTTATATTTTTTAAAAGTTGTAATAAAAATTCATAATTAATTATTTACTTGGAAAAAAATTACTAAAAGATATGCATCACATTGGGACATGAGTCCTCTACTTATATCTAAAATCTTATAAATAAATATTATCATTTCATTGTTGTTAGGGTGGTCGGACAAACACCTACTTATTTTTTCCCCTAAAATTTAAGTACTTGCATTGAAATTTCAAATTTTCACCAAATAGATTTTTTTTCTTTTTAAATAAACCTAGTAGTTTAGAAACTACATTCAATTTTCTACAGATTCTATTTTTACATATTTTTTAAATAATATAGATAACTTATTCAAATTTTTACGTCAAGTTGCCTAACTTTGATTTTTCTGAATTTTTTCCCACTCAAGGGCCTATTTTTTCCATGATGATCCTGCACATACCCTAATTTAATAGGAGATTAGTTGATGTGACTTATTTGACTCAAATTTATGGATTTATTTAAATCAAATAATGAGAAGAATATGATAAGAGATTAATTAAATAAAGATTTTGATTTATTTAATTAAAAGAGATGACTGGTTAGATTAAATTAAATAAGGTTTTAATTTATTTAATTTAATAGATATACTTAAGGAGATTTAATTAAATAAATTGACTATTTAATTAAATCGGATAATTAGATCAAAAAGGTTAACTTAATTATCATGAAGAGGTGACTTAATCAGATAATTGGTTTATTTAATTAAGAGAGAAAATATTGATGAATTTAATCAAATAAGGGGATTTGATTAAATGGTTAGACTAAAGGATGATTCAGGATGAAACATTGTTAGTAGTCGAGATCAGATGCGCAATGTCAATCAGTACATTTTACATGTCTACAATCTCATCAAGATTTTCTTTCAAATCTCTGTTTTCATTTTTAGCCTTATCAAGATCTTCAAGTGCAGCCCAGAGTTCTTCTTTATCATCCATTTGTTCAACCTTCAAGATCTTCCTCAAGCAGTTAATCTTTCAACCAAGGGACCAAATCTTTGATACCAATTGTTGAAAAGGAGCAAGAAAAATTAGAGGAGGCATGAATCAGTTGTCACAAAAAACAAATTCAATTCTCAACCACTTATTAATTTCTTATCCATTTACTTTTGTTATTAAGTATGAACATAAAATGCAGATAACAGAAAGCAATATTAACACAGGAAATACCAAATTTACATGGAAAACCCAATTGGGGAAAAACCACAGTGAGGATTAACTCACAATATAAAGTAATAGCAAAACCAAATATATAAGGCTCACTGCCAAAGGGCTCACTTCCCAGAATAAGACCCACTATTTAGATACAAAAGCCCACTGCCTACAAAAGGATTATACAACCAAAAATGGATTTATAGCCAAAATGAACTAGTAAGAGTGCACCTAACAAGTGTTGATTCAATTTCGGTGATACTTAGTAAACTAACTTGACACACTTCATCATTTTCACACTTCTTCACATTACATCAATGCAATTCATCTGATAGCACAATCTTCAAAACTATCTGACATATATATCTGACCCATTCACAAGCATCAATTAGGTTGTCCTAATTAGATGTAACCAAAAAGACTAATTGTCAGCTTCAAGAATTTACAAAATATTTTCAAATAATAAATCAAAATGTGTATCATAGTACATCATGTTGGAATAGACCTAAGCTAGGTCACACATACATCCACATAACAAAATTAAATCACCATAACACCAATTATCCATGAGGTTAGCTAGAGATAGGCTTAATAGTGAAATGCAACCAACAAAATAATGCCAATACAGCATATGAGCACCTATGCATGAGAGATTATGAACACAAATTCTTCCAACATCCATAAACCATTTCCTAAAACCACATGCAACAAAAATAAATTACAAAGGATTGCAAACCAAAATACTAGATGATGTAAACTGTATACCAGTTTAGATATCGATCTAGAATACTAGATCAATCAATGAATTAGTCTTGTAGTTGCAACTCATACAACATGGTGACATCAATGACAACACAAAAACTATATAGATAGCCATTCTTCTTCATTCTTCCAATAACTTTCTTATACAAAATTGAAATTGATAATTTCAAAACGATCTTGAAAGCTAAGAATGAGGCACACAAAACCCATATTTTTGTTTTAAAATATTAATGATAATTTGGAAGAATTGATGAATAGAAGTGATGTGTTTTCTTATTGCAATGCAAAAAGAGGCTTTTGAATAGAAAAATGCATGCATAGAAGCTATGAAAATGAGCATTGTTCTAGAGAGGAGGGCATTTAATGTCAAAAAAAGTTTGTTGTTGCTGCCTTTTATTGATCATAGGGAGCAATAATCTGATTTTTTTGTTTGTCTATAGGTATTTCTCAGAGAATATGAAGTTTATATATGTTTTCCTATAGGAGAGTGTTGTTGGAATGATATAGTTGGAGAATGTGGAATCTTTTGTAAGAAATTTATTATTGCAAACATTCAAGAATGAATAATATTTCAGATTTCATATTTCTTGTGTTCTCCATTTATGTGTTTTTAAAAATAGAGAAGAGAACTTGCTGCAAAAATTGAGAATCAAATGAATTCTCAATTGTTGTTTTTGACTGCATCAAATGGTATCAGAGCAAGAAGATCAGATGAGATGTGTTGGGAAGTAGTAAGTTATTTTTCTCTTATATGTGTTGAGAGAAAAAATTGAAGGATTGGGGTTTGTTGGAATGTGTGAGTGTGAATTTTATTACAGGTATGAAAGAGGACTTGTGACTTTATCCTCTAGTAGAGGTTAAATTTGGGTAGAAGGTTCATTAGAGAGAAGTGTGTCTTCCAGAAATGATCTGTTGGGTAGAGGATAAGCAAGAGTGAGTATGTTTTAGGGAGGACCTGTGACTGCAGAGAATTGATACCTTAAAGTGAGAGAGATTGTTGCAAGGAGGAATTGAACTATAGAGGGACTTGTGAGTTTCTGAAGATGTCTTTGAAGAATACAACAAGATGATTCATGAGAAGGCCTGTGATAATTTTACCTATGGAAGAGTGGAAAGAAAAGAGGTTTACAAAATGGGTTTTTGAAGAATTAAAGAAAATGGAGGCTAGAGTGGAAGCCTTGGAAAGATATTACTTTCCTCAAAAATTTGTGAATGTAGAAAAGAAGAATAGAATTGCAGTAGTAGAAGTGGCAGAAGATAAGAAAGTTGAAGAGGAATATGTGGGCATAAAGGAGTCCCATTATTTTTCTAACAAGAATGTATTTTTAAATCAATTTGTGTATGTAATTGAAGAGAAGAAAGAGGAAAAACAAATATTTGACAAAGTGGAAAAAAAAAAGGAGAAAGAGAAAATGAAGAGTTGTAATCCTATGATGGAAGTGACATGTAAAGAAGAACATGTCGGATCAGCCTACACAATCGTGGCTAAAGAAAAGAAAGAATAGAAGAGAACCATAAAGAAGGAATGTAGAAAGAAAGAGGAGAACAAGAAAATAGAATATTTGTTTGAAGGAGATGTAACAAAGGAAATGAACGTGGGAAGAGATAAATTCCCTATTTTATGTGCTAACATTGTCTTGGATGCAGGTGTAGAAAGGGATATAGTGTAGTGTCATACGTATGGCACTGAAAAGGAAGGGATCCTCATGCAAGAGGATAATAAAGAAGAGAAGAATAAATTTGTACCTAAGAAAGAGGTATTGTTTAAAGATATTGATGTTGATTTATGTGAAGAAAAGATAAAATAATATGTTTAAGTAAGTGGTTGCGAAGTGGGGGTAGCAATTTATCTTTGGAAAGACATAAATATGTTGAATAAAATGGCACATTTGAGTGCAATGGAGAAGGTAGAAGAAGAGAGTAACAAGATTGTAGCAAATAGTCAAAAAGAAAAAGTTGGGATAGTATTAGAAAAGAAATAAGACACATAGGTAAAAGGTTATTTACGTGATATTTGTGTAAATGAGTTTGATTTTATGTTAGTTTCAAAGGATTTTAATGAAATTGTGGATATCTAAATGAGTGTAAGGGATAGTATTTTCATAAAAAAAGAAGGTGAATTTGTAGAGATAGATAATAGTCAAGTTGCAATGAAGTTTTTTCTTCATGAGGATGTGGAGATGATTTAGAATTTGGGGCGGAAATGTGAAGAAGAATGAATAAAAAGTGTCTAAGTGAAAGAGGTGAAAGAGGAGTAGAAAATAAAGAAGATGAATTATTAATGCAAATTGCAATAGTTGAAAAGGAGTGGCTTGCATTGACAATGGGTGAAGGATAATTTGTGACATTGAAAGAAGTTAAGAATGATAAAGGTAAGTGGGAAGATGAAACTTGGTACAACAAGATGAATTACATGAGAGGAAGAAATAGGGGAAAGATGAAGGAAGAGAAAGACAGGATGTTTCAAAACAAGGAAAAGAAAAATATTCAAGTAGATAAGGAAGAAAGGTGGATGATGAACAAACATAGGATATTCAAATGTTCATGAGTTCTAATTTCATTTACCAGAGTTGTTTGATGTAGGAGCATTTGGGTGCACAAAAAATCTCACACATCAAAAAATATATTAATTTTAATTTTTGAGTTTTCTCTTGTTTTTTCTTGTCAGCACAATAAGGTTTGATGTTTGGATTGTAAAATAAAACAAATTTATTAATTAATTCAATTATTTGTGGATTTATACATGTTTGAAAATTATAATTTTTCAAAAAGAAAAAATCCCACACCCAGCCTGTGAGTGGGCATTTGTTGTAAATTATAACCCTATTAAAAAAAAAATTGAATTTGCATTGGTGGAAAAAAAAAGGGGGGGATGCAAGGCATGGAGGGAGTGGAGAGAGTGGGTTGAGAGGTGGGAAGACAATTTTTGAATGGATATTGAATTCATATTCCAAGAAGAGAAAAACTCATGCCAAGAAAGGATTTGTGGGAATTCAAAAAGTTTGACTGGGAGAGAGATTACCAGAGTCATACCTAAGAGGACCAATTTTAGTAAAAATGGCATAACTTTCTCATACAAAATCAAAATCAAGAATTTCAAAATGATTTAGAAAGATGAGAACAAGGTGCACAAAATCATTTTCTTTGTTTTAAAAGATTCATGATAATCTAGGAGAAGTGATGGACAAAAGTGAGGGGTTTTCTTGTTGCAATACAAAATGAAGCTTTTTAATAGGAAAATGGATGCATAGAATTTGTGAAAATGAGCATTCTTCTGGAGAGGAGAGGATTAGATGTCAAAGAAAGTGTGTTGTTGCTACATTTTTGGCTCATAGAGAGCAATAATATGATTTTTTTTGTTTGCCTATAGGTATTTCTTAGAGAATATGAAGTTTGTATATTTTTTCCTGTAGGTGGGTGTTGTTGGAATGCTATAGTTGGAGAATGTGGAAGATTTTGTAAGAAATTTATTATTGAAAACATTGAAGAATGAATAATATTTCAGATTTCATATTTCTTGTGTTCTCCATATATGTTTTTTTAAAAATAGAGAAGTGAACTTGCTGCAACAATTGGCAATCCAATGGATTCTCAATTGTTGACTGCATTACTAGATTAATATTTTTCATCTCTTTATCTACTTCCTCTTGTAACTCTTTTAATGATTTTGTTTCTTTCTCAGGAGTGATTTATTTGACCTTTTCTCTTATCAAATTTCCTTTATATTCATAAAAAAATGATTTTAACTCAAGAGACTTTACAAAATAATCATCAAAAATAAATTTCTGGCTTGCAAGATGCCTAACATCATCATAAATTTGGTCTGAAGATTCTATCATGAATTCATTTCTTTCTGGTGGGGCTCATAGTTTTCAATAACAAGTTTAATTACCTGTACACATTCAAATTCATCTTTCATCTCTTCTTCTCTTGCCATAAATGTATCAACTGAAGAAACTAACATCCAAGGTGGGATGTGGACAAATTCCTTAGCCTACATTCCTAGTATTAATTTTCCTTAATCATCCAAGCAAGGAAGCTCAGTAAAGGGACTAACATGCTATCTCAATTCCCTTTGGTGAAAGATAATGCAACATGGTGTGTATCCTCCTATGCTCTTGTAACTCTAGTTCACACCACTTCACCAATCATCCATGATATTTTGCATGACCAGTTGAAATGGGGCTTAAAATACACAACCCCACTCTTATTGATGGAATTCTATCCATATGGTTGTATCCTCAAGAAAACTATATCACCTAATTAATAAAATATATCTATTTGGCACTAGACTACCTATGGTTTTTGCTATTTTTAAGAATACTTAAGATTTTCTTTCACAACACTCAATATGTCTTGGCTTTGTACAACCAAATATTGAGCCCTTATTACTCTATTGTCAACAAAAAACAAGTCCATTAAGGAAATGGCAGCATAACCATGCAATTTTATTAAAGGTACCATATTGCTATACATATGATGTGTAGAGTTCTAGCAATTGTATCCCATTTAAATCCACTTAACCCAAGTTGACCACTACCTTGCTATATATTTTCTTTGATATCCTTCAATCCATTTGTTAATGATTTCTATGTGTCCATCTAATTGTAGGTGATAACTAGTATGTGGAATCAATTTGGTACCCATCAATTGAAAAAACTCTTATAAACAATATGGAATCGGTTGTGCCTATCACTCACAATGTTTTTTGGAAAACCATGTAACTTATAAATCTCCCTAAAGAATAAATCAAAAACATGTAGAGCCTTATACTTAGTGGGAATGGTGAAAAAGTGATAATATTTGGTGATTCTATCCATCACAACATATATACAACTCTTACCCTAAACCTTCAAAGTCATATAATGAATCCCATGCTAATACTCTCCCATTTTTTTCTAGGTATGGGAAGGGGATACAATAAGCCTATTAGAAAAATATTCTCTACTTTAGTTTCCTAACATGTAATACACTCCTTTATGTGTTGGGGGACTTCTCCCTTGAGTCCTCTCCAAGAGGAATTTTTCCCTAACCTACTTTTAAGTCTTGTAATACACTTGATGACTAGCCAAGGGTGTACCATGGGCATCCCTAAAGATATTACTCTTAAATATTGATTCAAGAACTAAAAAGATCCTATCCTTGTAGAGGATGAGATCATCCAATAGCTTATACTTGTCATCCTACAATATACCCTCAATGCTCTCATTTATGAATGTATTTTTTGCATACTCAACTATTATCAAAGTTTTCCAATTAGTAGTAATCTCAAATATAAAACATAGCTAAGGCTTCTAGCATAAAGCATTAAGTACGATATTATTAATACTTTTCACATGCTCTATCTTAAAGTTGTAACTTGTTGTTTATGTCCTTCTAGTTGAGAAAAAAACATCGAACTATTATGATTTGTCTTGGAAAAATCTACCAAAAAATAAATACTTTCATAATTTGGGTAATGCATGCATGATATATCCAACATATCTTTTTCATGGATGGAAAACCTATATTTAATAAATTTTAACTTCTAAGTCTCAAAATCATTTGGATTCCCCTTTTGCATTAAATCATACCCTATCTCTTCTCATGATGCATCATACTCTAGAACAAGCGGAATAGAGAAATATGGGATAATGAGTACTAGACATAAAATCATCACTTCCTTGAGTATCTCCAATGTCGTGTGAACTTTTTCAAACCATTTGAATACAAATTTTTTGTTCAAATCTATCAATGGAGTATAAAGTTGTGAAAATTCTTTCATGAACCTCTTGTAATAACTGTGAATTCCTAAGTAAACTCTCAACTATGTAAAAGAGGTAGGTGGAGACTAGCCCCTAATTTCTAGAATCTTCTTAATCCACTTGTACTACCCATGTAATGATAATGTCTCCTAAGTATAAAATTTCCATCATATGAAACTCACACTTGGATTATTTTATAAATAAAATTTATTTCTTAAGGATCCCCAATACTATACCCAAGTGTTGCAGGATCTCTTCCCATGTTTTTATATACAATAGAATGTCATGAAAGAATACAAAAATAACTTCCTCAACTACCCTTTGAATATATGGTTCATATAATATTTGAATTTAGTTGGTGTATTGGTTAACCCAAAAGGAATAACTAAGAATTTAAAGTGTCCAATGTAGCATCTAAAAGCTAACTTGTGAACATGTATCCTCATCACTTAACTTGATTTGGTGATACTTAGACCTCAAATCAATTTCAAAATAATATAGTGCCCCATGTAGTTCATCAATCAACTCATCAATTCTAAGTATTGGGTACATATTATGAATAGTCTTCTTATTTAGCGCACAGTATTCTATACAAATTCTCAAGGTACCATCCTTCTTTTTTACCAATAGTATCAATGAGGAAAAGGGACTTGAACTAGGATGTATGATTTCTATCTCCAATAGCTTATTAATTTATTTCTTAATTTCCTCCTTCAAAGATCTCAGATAATGCTATAGAGTAACCATGAATTGGTTAGAACCTTGCTAAAGTTCTATAATATGCTCTTATCCTCTATCAAGAGGCAATCAATTTTGAGGTAAGTCATTAAACATTGCACCATGCCTATCCAAAATTATCTATATCTTAATTGGATAATATATCTTACCCTTGCATGTGAAATTATCCCTAATATATTCCACCCACTCTACTTCTCTCTTATGGAATGCCCTCTCCATCCTCTTAATTGAAATATCTAGAGGAGTATCATTGGCCATACCATGAAGTACTTGACCTCCTTGCAGTCATGATGGAATTTCAACTCTATGGATTGTAATTTCTTGGATATTATTGCAAGAGAACGAATTCACTATGCATCTAAAAACAAGCTTTTTTCCCCTATACCAATTACATATAAATCATCATACATTTTATATGAACCTTGTATAAAGTATAATCCTCTTGTTCTCTAGGTAACCCCATTCATATAATAAAACTCTTATCAAAACATTTGTGGGTTGTTTCACTATCAATTAGTATCATCATATTTTTTCCCTTCATCACTCCACAAACTCTAAATGGGTGGTATTTTGGTGCATCTAATAGAAGGTAAAGTGCTACCAATAGTCCTCTCCACTTTAGGGACTTCTACCTCTACTTCTTCCTCCTTAGGTTCCCTTTTCTCCTCCATTTCCTCATATATTACATATATGTAATGAGCTTGATATTTTTGGAGATACCTTTGTGTTGGTTATCAATTCTTTGCATGAAAATAAAATCTTCTTCCTTTGGATTTTATTTTAGGATTCTACTTAATTATTTTGGGCAATTCCATATTGTGGTAACTCAACTAGGAAGGTTTCCTTTTCTTCCCAAATATAGAAGTACATTAGTTTCCATAAGGTATTGTTTTTTATTACCCAAGAGGTGTTGATCTTGTCATCTAGGATAAAATTTTCCCATGTTAGTTAATGTTTTGAGATTGAAGACATTTTAAATTGCCTCCTGTAAACATATAAGTTGAAATATCTGAACAAGCATCTAAGAAGTTCAATTAAACCCTCAATAAATAACACTAATAGTCTCTTCTCTAAAACATTTGGTGCCATTATTGATAATCTCTAAAAATCAACCACATAGGAATAAACCATTCATGATTATCTGAGTTGGACTACCTCATAAAAGTGGATCCTTGCATTAATTCGATCAAATCTCTCAATCAATTTTTCATCGATATCTATATCAATTGAATATTATTGTTCTTAAGTGAAATCAACTCATGGTACCACTACTCATGTGTTACACCCTCAAGATGAAGGGTAGTGAATTTGATGGAATCGTTCTTCGTCATGTATCTCAATGATAAAAATATGTCTATTTTTTGAATCCAAGAGTGTATGGTACACTTTTTTGATCCATCAAATGTGAGAAGTGTCAATTTCCCCAACATCAATTTGATATCTCATAGATTTTTTTATTATCTTGTCACGCTCTATGATCACCATTTCTTTAATTCAAGCTCATAAAATTCATGAGTGACATGAACTCCTTAATTTCAACTAGAAAGAGTGTATACTCCTTGAAACTAGCCACTATGCCATAAGTAATGAAAGTCTATATTTTTAGCTCAACAAATACCTCCCCCCTATAGATGAAATCAGGATAGAAAGGCCTTGCAACAAATATTGCAATTATCCTCTAGATGTTTTGTTGAATTTTTACACTATCATGCCCTAAATTTTTCAACCGTAAACGAACACAAGCTCAATTTTTTTTTTAATTTTCTATTCTCACTAAGAAAATTTTAAGTTTTAGATGCTTACTTGCAACTACTGAAATCAATCTTATGATGCCATTGTATCACTTTACTTTCATAGGGAGTACCTAGTTTATATTATTTTCTAAGTAGTTCTAATTGAGACATTCCCAACTTCTTCTAGGAAGCCCAATGTATAGCCAATGAATATATTTTATTAGGTTGACAAGTTTAACGAGTAGCCCAAAAAATATAAACAAATTTATGTATAACCTATATTAGCTTTCTCATTTAACCAAAAAGAAATATTACTAAACAAATATATATTAATTTAAATGAAAACAAGTTTTATACCAAAATAAATAAGTTTACTTAAAATAAATATGCTAGTTGCACTTCTATTGTTATATACCTTTCAAATCTTGAGCACTGAAGTTAATATTCTAAAATACATGAGTTAATGATTTCCTAGTGTGTTATTGATGAATGAGATGTTCAATAATAATGAGTTAATGATTAATTAGTTTCTAGTAGTGGTATTATGTATATCAGATGTATTAAGTTATAAGGGTTGTTTAGATGATTGCTTATATGATGCACATTAATTATTTGTGGATGGTAAATTTGGATTACTTATGGATGATATATTTTATGATTGATCATTCAACTTCACATGATATTCTCTGATGAGATCATTTTTGAATTATGTATTTGTGAAACGATGAATTGTATATGTCATCCTAGGGTTGCTAATTCATTTGTGATAATTGTTATAGTTGATTTAATTTTGATATATATTGTATTAAAACTTCTTTTTGAGTGCATAGGTGGATCATAATGCCAATGGGATCTCCACCCAACTGTAGGGTTGTGACTCACCCCAAAGCTTTGGGGAATATTTATCCACTTGGGTAACTTCTCACACATCAAGAATACACAACGAGATTAAACTTACACACATGATACACACATACACATATTAGCTCACATAGTAAGCAAGTACATCAACTCAAACAGAATCCTAACATAATGGATATCTTATATGGAATCCACTAAGGAGGAGTAGGGGTTCTACCTATTAAGGAGGAATAAATTAATCATAATAAACAAATGTAAATATTCTCATCATGTCTCCATACATCACAATGCACAATAATCACAGCCACATCCACCCCCTTATCCCACCAAAACAAATCAATATATATGGGATACTCATATCCCTAAATAAACAAGGGTACTCATGTACCTTGAAAGAATTCCCCTTAGAGGGATTTATGCATACTCAACCCCTTGCACATGGAGGAAAAAAATCAACCTATTCATAAGAGGAGGTCAACTCCCATATAAAACACATAAAGAAACAACACACAACACAAAATAAAAAAACATATTCACAAAACTCCAACAAAACCCTTAGAACAAGCACATACAACATTTGTGCATATAATCAATACTTGGAAAACACCCTACCTCAAATCATAATAGCCCACTAATTGTAGAATCCTTGAATGAGAATCCTCATAATCCAAGCCTTCACCTTTCTCTCCTCATCTTCCCAACACACTCCACTCACTCTCTCCTCAAGAACAAAAATCAAGACTGAAAAATCATAAGAAGAAAAAATGAACCAGTAACTCCCTTCCACTCCATGAAACAAGAGTTTTAAAGAGAAGTCCAAGAAATAACTTCCAACCACAATCAACTCAACAACCCAACTACACTCTCATTTTCGCCACTTTTGTAAGTGAGGCTTAAGGGAGGGTCTCAACACCTTTTTAAAGATTATAAATGACAAAAATAAGCTTCTAATCTATGTACTTCGACCTAAGAAAATTTTACAAAACATAAAAATACAATCTAGACCTCCTAAACTCACTTATAAATCACCTTAAAGAGTACAAGGTTAAAAATCACACAAGAACATAAATCACATTATCACATAGCACTGAAAATCACTTATTTTTAACATTATGGCTAGTAGACCTCAACACTCCATGCCTAGGTCTAACATCACACCAGAAGACACAAGGTGTCTAAATGACCCCCATAATCCATCGACATTATGATCCACATGTCCACTCACCTAGAATTGTTAGTAAAATATATCTTGATGGAGCTTGTGAAATTCTAAGGAATTTTAGCTCAATTCTCATAACTCTGGTTCATCTATTATAAACCCTTGTCCCCAAGTGAGTAGGATTTTAAATCTCAAAAATGTACCAATGTTATATTTTCACATTGACTAGTTTAGTCGGTCACCGGTCACCTTTTCTTGCCGTGTCAAGGTTTTCCTAAAGTCGGGTTGTGAAAATTTTAAGTCCGGTGACTTAAATATTAAGTCATTTACCTTACAATCATGTCACCATAGGGTGACTTAAGTCTTGTCCATTTAATGCTAAAATTGTGTTTTTTGCAGCTCATAAGATCTGGTGATCAAGAATGAAATTTTAACCATACCCTAATAGCTTCTGGGAGTAAAGTGCATGCTAGATAAAAGCAACGAGGTTAGCAAAAAGCTAACACTTGTCCCAGGTACAATGTGGGACCCACTTCCCACTACTGATCTTGTGCCCCTGGAAACTTCAATGAGTGGTCAAGATCAACTAGGTGAAACAATCATCACCATTCCCCACTAGCTCACTAAATGAAGATAAAAAGAGATTAAACTCAGCGAGATCAATGAGATCTCGACACCTTTCCCTCACTCACTTAGATGGTGGATCCCATAGGTAGTGGCAGTGTCATCCAACAAGGAAGGATGTGATTGTTTGAGAGCACATCAGTGAGGCACCACTGGAATTCAAAGAGGGTCAAATGCGAGCTTGTTATTCAATCATTCATTAGGGTAGAAGATCAAAATATCTCAATCAAAGTGGCAAGTGAAATCCGATGGTTGATTCTACTTTGCACGACAAGCTTGCATTAACGTCTTGCACTCTGTAGAGTGATTGAGTTGATCTCAATGCGTGTCAAGAGGTAAATGTAGACAATCATGAAGAAAAATTAACTAATTTCCATGCAAATAGTAATTAAGCAACACCAGTACATCTTCCAACGAGATTGCTAAATTGCACATGTGTGATAAACAATGCTTCTATGGTTTTCCTTGATAAATATAGCTAAGGTGGTTGTTATTTGCACCATTATCATGAAGTCGTTATACATTCTCTAGTGTGAGAAATTAGCAGCAAAGAAAGATGAGCAATCCAATGAGAAGGTCAATCCGTCTAAATTCACAAAGTTCTAGTCTTGGTGCACATGAAGTTGTTCCCATTATAAAGGTAGCTACTACTTCCAAGACCAAGTTGGCACTAAGAAGATACAGTCACCGACTGCAATTATAAAGTGGTGTTGCTAAGGTAGAGAGTGACAAAGGAAACTAACTAGCCCAGTCCCTAACTAGGTCCAAGTGGAAGGTAAGGTATGGGTGTGGTTCTTATGGGTGCCAAAACTCTCCCATTGACCTTATGAGAACCTCTTCTAGTAGCCATGATTTAGAGGCTGACTCAACCTATGCGTGGTACTTGGACATCCTGAATGAAGGCTTTTCATCAAATGAGGAGGTAGTATTTGTGTTTTCATTGGTCATGAAGACCCCAAGTGGGCATACTGTAAGCATATCTAATGAAGAAAAGGAGTAAGGAGAAGTTGAGGTTTCATTTCTTACCCTTGCAACAAAAAGGAGTGGTCTTGCTTACTGTGGTTGTAACCTAGAATGTGGTGATGTGATGGGAAAATTAATTTTTTGTGTTTGATATCTTTTTTTTTTGTGGTGGCTCTCTGGTTTTCCTTCGTGGAAATTTTTTGATGATTCGACATTGGTTGTGTGCATGCATGTCATTTTGATTACCTAGTTCAAGAAGCTTAGATGGCAACAAGGTTTTGGTGACACTTTGCATTTTCTTCCTCGATGGTAGTTATATTTTAGAATCTTTCTCGTTATATTGGTTTTGGTAGCTTTCAACATGTGGGTTTTGAAATTTAGATCAAATGTAGCTGAAATTTTGATGAAATGATAATTTTACATTGTAACTGCATTCGGGTTCAAGGTATGTTGCTCCCTGTTAGTATAAATGGAATTCAAGACTTGAATGCAGGGTACCATTGAGAGGAAAAAGAAGATAGAAAAGAACAAAAGGACAAATAGTAGAAAATAGAAGGCTAGGTCTAGGCCAGACATAATGTGAATATAGTTGAAAGGAATAGAGAAGCATGCATGTGTTGGGTTATTTTGAATGAATATACACGTATTGTCTTAAATTTTCATATAGACCTGATCAATGAATAAAAATGAAAATTTACCTATGATTCATTTTCTCCCTTATGTGGGTTTTGAGTAAATTTTGGATGAAATTGTCAATAACATTTTCATTCCCCTCTTGAGTTTCAATTCAAATGTATATCTTTGTTTGCACCTTGATTTAAGAAATCAATTAAATGCTTAAATAAGAGGTATGAATTTATAATTATCTTTTTAGGATGTGATAAGAAGTTGTGTATCATAGGTCTTGAGCCTCATGATACAAATTTGTTATGAAGATATTATTTCCATAAGAAATTGAGATCATTTTTATATTACTGATAGTATGCATATGACTCTGTAACCCAATTGCATAAGGTACTGATATGCTTCCTTAATATTTTCCTAATAGGTTAATCAAATTATTCTATGATGGCCAACCTAGATTTAAAATTCAAACTCATTTTAAAATTTCCAAAATCTTTACACAAGTCTTGTATTCATTTGTCAGAAGTGTGTGTATTTACTGAAATGGTAGCAAGTTACTTAGGAACTAGCCAATTCCATAGTATGCTTTGCATATTGACCTTTCAATTGAAATGATCTATGAAAGCGATGTGTTTCACCAAGTGTATTTTAAGTGAACACCAATAGGAACACCCTCCTTGGCTGGATAGAGCCTAAAGTGTAAAAGATCTTAGTCTGTGACTGTATCTTGTCAATTGGCCAGTCATTTTCAAGAGTTTTGAGTATAGGAAATGGTAATTCCTTAGAAGTTCCTTTGAGTGCACTAGAAAAATCACCAATAGAATGGCAACTCCACTGGGGATAATTTGAGAAACCTCTCATTAAAGAATCTAGAAACAAGGTCATAACATTTGCAGTGAGTCATAATATTTTCCATTCATAAATTGGTGGATCTGGACAACTTTTTTCAGATGATTGAAAATCCCTTGGACCAGGAAGAGATCTATTGTAGCAAAGATCAAAGGATATGAGTGTGAATCTAGTGTTGGAAAAGACCCAAAATGAGATCTATTCTTGAAATTCATTCCTTTGTAAAAGAGTTGGTGACTCTATCCAAGGAACCAATTAGATTGTGAAGAAGCTTTCTAAGATTTGCATAAATTGCAGTCAGGAAGAAAGATTAATAGTTGGTACAAAATTCCTAGGGATTTTCATAAATCTAAAGCAAGTGTTTCTATGTTGAGGGTGTAAGAAATTTTCAAGGCCTAGGAGCATAAATGATTCCCTACTAGATGGATTTGCATTAAGACAGGGAATAGTAATAATTCTTTTCATACTTCTTGTCCATAAAAGTTGTGATTATCCATGAAGTATGATATTTTGTTGAGCATTTCCTTTTGAAGAATCTCTCTGTAAGAAATGAGGTAAAGTATGCAGGGTGAAGAAACTATGTCATCCCCTCAAAGGGACTTTTTATTGAAAGGTACATGCCATTGGTTTTCAATGGTATTGAAGGTTTCCCTAACTTAATTCCTAAGGATGTTAGGAAGCATTTTCCCATGTTCACAGGGAAGAGTTCTGAATCAGCCTCTAAGCATCTGCAAATGTTCATAGATGTTATGGGGGATTTTGAGGTGAATTATGAAGTTGTCATAAAACTTTTGGTTCAAAACTTGAAGGATATTGCTAGATATTGCTACTCATATTTGCCAACAAGTTCGTTTACCTCATGGAGTCAATTTGTAACATTTTTTATGCACCAATTTGGTGAGAGGGTAAATCCAAGTGTGGCAAGGAAATCCTTTATGGAGATACATATAAATCAAGGGAAATTGGTCCCTACTTTCAATCTCTAATTTTCAAAGGCAATCATAGAAATACCATAAGACATAAGGCCGAATGATGCAATATGTTTGGTGGTATATTTAGGAGAATTTGATAAGAGGATGAGTTTCTTGTTGAGAGATAAGGAAACCTCAACATTACACTAGGCCTATCACGTTGCCATTGACATTGAGAACAATTTGAGATACTCAATGATGAAAGGATCTATAATTAGTACTAGTAGTAGTTCTATCACTACACCCAATTTTGAGCCAAGTAACTCAGGGTAAAATTATTTGTTATGAAATGGAACTTGTAGATGTTGTATCTACTTTACTCCCAAGAAATGTATAATGCAGAAATACAGAGGCTTCACATCAACCAAAGAGAGGAAAATCTAATATAATCCTCTATATCAAGAAATTGCATGAGATAAGGATATATGCAAATGAATCACCATATGACTTATTTTCAAGATTCTTGGATATACTGATGGAGATTCCTGGAAGTTTTAGACCCAGTGATGAAATGTGCATTAATTTGTTTTGTGAAGCATATATGTCAAGATCTAGTCAATGGGCTGAGGATCTAAAGCCCTATAGCCTAGACCAAGTGGTAGATTGGATCAACATTTTGGAAAGAATAGAGCATAGCCATGTGCCTTCACCTGATACCCAGGAAGGTAATAGTTATCATGTTGCAAATGATCAAGGGGTAAGGTCATCAAACCAAGAAAAAGCATTAGAACTACAACAAGTAGTTGTTGAATGCTGTCATCTAACTAATAATCTAGAAACAGAATTAGTTAGTAACAATAAAGATGAAGGTATAGAATGTGAGAATGAAGAAGTGCTTCCTAATTATCTTCCTTGGGATGTCATGGACTATGATCAAACACAAGAAGTGAACGATGTAATTTCCCAAGTGGATGCAGCTAGCAATCATCAAGCTTCTATTAATTGAGGGGATATACTTGATTCCAATGCCATCATTCACATGAGAGGTCAAACTAATGAAACTGAACTTGAGGAATCTACCATTGAATATGATTCTTCATATGAAGTGGGGATGGAATCCCTTGGTTCTAGTAGAGGATATGTTAATAGCCTCGCAAATGTGAACTTCCTACAAGTTGAGTAGTTCTCATCATGTGAAGAATGTTCTGATTGTGGATCAATTATGGCAAATACACTTGGTGAGTATAATTGTGAAACTACTTTTCTATGTTCTTCAAGTGACTGCACTAATTTTGAGTACACTAGTTCTCTAAATTGTTTGTATCATGATGTTTTAGATGATGAGATACATCCAATTAATGCATGGAAAAATATTTTATTTGATGAATATTTTTGGGATGATGAAATAACAAATGAAAATCCTTATTGGGGTAGGATTAATCCTCTTTTTGTGGATATTACTAACAAAGATCAAGAAAATTTTATGAATGATGATCAAAATAATGCTGGGGTGGGTTGTTTTATTAATAAGGATGCCACTTCTAATTTTCTGAGTACTAAGGGGTATGAGAAGTGTGGAGGCATGGATGCTAATAGGGAGACTCTTGAATATGACTCCAGTTCTATATGTGATAAGGGAACTCATGAAAATTAATATGTCCACATTAATTGCCATGAGGAGAAGAGTTGTATACTTGAAGGAACAGTTGAAAGGTCAGATATTCATGACCTATAGGATGGTTGCAGAGAAATTCTCATAACATTTCCTTTTATTGAGAAGATGGAATTACATTGTGATGTTGTTGAATATGTTGATCTTCTAGTTCCCCCTCATTTGAATGAATGCAAGTCTAGGGGCATTGGTGATAGTGAGAATCATATGGGACATTATGAAGCTACACTAGATTTTTTTACAAATACTCCATATCTGATGGATTTGATTATGGGAATTCTCTCACCTCAGGAGGTTAATAGTTATGGAGGGAAATTTTACAATAGACTTGGTTATGCTTTCTTTCTTGAATGTAGTGAGGAATGGCTTAATTAAAGCTAGAATACCTATGAGGCCTTCAAATTTGATGAAAAAATTCTTGAGGATCATGAACTTGATGGTGAGGTTGAATATGAAAGTTTCACTTTCTTTATTCAGTATGAAGAGCCTTTAATAGAAAGGGAAAAAGGAAAACAAGCTAAAGTTTTTAACAGAGGAAGATTTTTTCATGAAATTTTGGAGCCTGAAGGCTCTACTTTGTAGAACTACTTTCTGTGCATTTTGTAAGTATTGGAAATATGTTGGCTTGGTATGTTTACTTTTTTGTTGGGTCTTCTTTCCTAGTCTAGGTAAGTCCTTTGGTTTTGGGTCCTATGTGTTGGTCTACTTCAATTGAAGATTCTTTTCTTGGCTTACCCACTAGGGGTATGCATCCCCGAGCATGAGCTGCTAATGGAGCTTGTGAAATTTTGAGGAATTTCAGCTCAATTCTCATGAGTCTAGTTCATCTGTTATAAACCCTTGTCCCCAAGTGAGTATGGTTTTAAATTTGAAAGTGCACCAACATTATATTTTTGTGTTGACTAGTTCAGTCAGTCATCGATCACCTTTTCCTGCCATGACAAGGTTTTCCTAAAGTCGAGTTGCTAAAATTTTAAGTCTAGTGACTTCAAGATTAAGTCATTTACCCTATGGTCATGTCACCATTAGGTGACTTAAGTCTTTTCCATTTAATGCTAACACTGTGTATTATGCAGCTCTTAAGATCTGGCGATCAAGGATGAAATCTGAATTGTACTCTGCCAGCTCACGGGAGTAAAGTGCATGCTAGATAAAAGTAGTGAGGTTAGAAAAAATCTAACATGTGTCCCAAGTAAGGTGTGGGACCCACTTCCCACTACTGATCTTGTGCCCTTAGCACCTTCAATGAGTGGTCAAGATCAACCAGGAAGAACAATCTTCACTATTCCCCACTGGCTTGTTGAATGAAGATAAACAGAGATTAAACCCAATGAGATCAGTGAGATCTCGACATTATCCCTCACTCACTTAGATGGTGGAGCTCACAGGCAATCACAGTGTCATCTAACATAGAAGGATGCGATTGGATGATAGCACATCAATTAGGCACCAGTAGAATTCAAAGAGGGTCAAATGTGAGCTAGCCATTCAATCATCCATCAAGGTAGAAGATCGATGAATCTCATTCAAAGTGGTAGGTGACACTCGATGGTTGATTCTACTATGCACGACAAGCTTCCATTAATGGCTTACACTCTGCAAAGTGATCAAGTTGATCTCAACTCGTGTGAAGAGGCAAATGTAGTAAATCGTGAAGAATAATTAATTTATTTCCATGCAAATGGGAATTAAATGACACCAATACATCTACTAATGGGATACTTGAATTACGCATGTGTGATAAACAATGTTGCTATGGCTTTACTCGATAAATAAAAATGAGGTGATTGTTATTTGTACCATTATCATGAAGTAGTTATACATTCTCTGGCATGAGAAATTAGCAGCAAAGAAAGATGAGCAATCCAGTGAGAAGGTAAATCCGTCTAAATTCATAGAGTTCTGGTCCTAGTGCACATGAAGCCATTCCAATTACCAAGGGAGCTACTACTTCCAAGACCAAGCTGGTGCCAAGAAGATGTAGTCTTTGACTATAATTTGAAAGTAGTATTGCTGAGGTAGAGAGAGACAAAGGAAAATTCCCAGTGCAGTCCCTAACTAGGTCCAAGTAGAAGGTAAGGTATAGTCATGGCTCTTACGGGTGCCAGTACTCTCCCATTGACCTTACGAGCACCCCTTCTAGTAGCCATGATTCAAAGGCTGACTTAGCCTATGCATGGTACTTGGACATGTTGAACAAGGGATTTCCCTCAGATGAGGAGGTAGTCTTTGTGTTGTTGTTGGTTGTGAAGACCCCAAGTGGGCATACTATAAGCATAGCTAATGAAGAAAAGGAGGAAGGAGAAGATGAGGTTTCCTCTCTTCCCCTTGCAATGTCAAGGAGTGGTCGGGTTTACAATGGTCATAACCTAGAACGTGGTGATGTGATGGGAAAATGAATTTTTTGTGTTTGATATCTTCTTTTTGTTGTGGTGGCTCTCTGGTTTTCATTCGTGGAAAATTTTTGATGATTCGACATCAGTTGTGTGCCCACGTGGCATTTTGATTACCTAGTTTGAGAAGCTCAGATGGTGACAAGGAAGGTTTTGATGGCACTTTGCATTTTCTTCCTTGATGGTAGTTATATTTCATAATCTTTCTCGTTATATTGGTTTTGACGGTTTTCAGCATGTGGGTTTTGAAATTCAAATCAAGTGTAGCTGAAATTTTGATGAAATGATAATTTTACATTTTAATTGCATTGAGGTAAAAGGCTTGTTGCTCCATATTAGTATCAAGGGAATTCAAGACTCAAATATAGGGTATCATTAAGAGGAAAAAGAAGAGATAAAAGAACAAAAGGACATATAGTAGAAAATATAAGGCTAGGTCTAGGCTAGACATAATGAGAATATAGTTGAAAGGACTAGAGAAGCATGCCTCTATTGGGCTATTTTGAATGAATATACACATATTGTCTTAAATTGTCATACAGAGCTGATCAATGAATACAAATTAAAATTTACCTATGATGCATTTTCTCTCCTTATGTGGTTTTTTAGTAAATTTTGGATGGAATTGTCAATAACATTTTCATTCTCCTTTTGAGTTTCAATTCAAACATATATCTTTGTTTGTGCCTTGATTCAAGTAATCAATTAAATACTTAAATAGCAGGTATGAATTTATAATTATCTATTTAGGATGTGATAAGAAGTTGTGTATCATAGGTCTTGAGCCTCATGATAAAAAGTTATTATGAAGATATTGTTTCCATAAGAATTTGAGATCATTTATGTATTATTGATAGTATGCATATGACTTCGTAACCCAATTGCATAAGGCACTGATATGCTTCCTTAATATTTTCCTAATGGGTTAATCAAATTATTCTATCATGGCCAACCTAGATGTAGAATTCAAACTCATTTTAAAATTTCCAAAATCTTTACACAAGTCTTGTATTCATTTATCATAAGTGTGGGTATTTACTGAAATGGTAGCAAGTTACGCAGGAACTAGCCAATTCCATAGTATGCTTTGCTTATTAACCTTTTAGTTGAAATGATCTATGAAACCGATGTGTTTCACCAAGTGCATTTTAAGTGAACACCAATAGTAACACCCTCCTTGGCCCCATAGAGCCTAAAGTGCAGAAGATCTTAGTCTGTGACTAGATCTTGTTAGTTGGCTAGTCATTTTCAGGAGTTTTGAGTATAGGAAATGAAAATTCCTTAGAAGTTCCTTTGAGTGCACTGGAAAAATAACCAACATATCCAAAATAAATTCATCATAACTATAGTGTAGGAAAATGTATCCCTTTACATTTTAACCTCCCTACAAAAATTGGGCTTCTTTATGGCTTATTTAGTTCTATTTTGCATCCACAAACCTTAGTTAATGCATCTTTCCAAGGATAATCTTGACATATATATCAATTTACCAATAATAAATTAATGATTTTGGATTATATGGCCTTGATTTAGTGATCTAGGACTCATACACCACCTTGGGCATATGGGTCCCAACTAAGTTTCAGGGCCTAGATATGAATTTGGCATAAAACTAAGTTTCAAATTCTTGGTGGGATTTTATTCTCCTTGATGTTATGTCAGCTTCTAGTGTTGTAATTTGGGAAATTTGGCATAAACAAGTATAATTACAAGGTTATTTCAAAAATTTTCTCCTAGTAATTTTCATGAACAAGTGTGATCTAAGCATTCAAACATTCTAGTATTCAAGAGCATTCAAGAGTGATTATTAAGCATTTTGGAGCACTATTCAAGAATCAAGCATTATGTCAAAGTCATCATGCATCATGTTTATTTTTTAGCTAACATTTGTGATGTAAGGTTTTATGATTCAAGCAAGCATTCAAGTCAAGATCTATATCCTACAAGCAAGAGTCAAGCTCTACATTCATGCTAGCAATTACGTACAATATTGAAGCCTTTTGTTCGAGGATTTGGTGAGTTACAACATTGCATAGTTGTTCATTCATCATTCCTTCATTCTATTTCTATTCATTTCAAGGTTTGATTTCCAAAATAGGATTTGACCAAGGAAAACCCCTATCTACTAACAAAACAACATTTTTCCTTCTCTTTGATGTGTGATTTGCAAATCTAGGTGATTTAGGTTGAAGATCCATTGAAGAGGAAGTTTGGAGAAAGTTGTCAAAGTTGTCATCCACATTGCAAGATTATAGAAAGTCACCTACAGGTTTCAATTTAGTGATTTGGACTCAAAAATTTTGTAGGAGAGAAGCTATAGGAAAGAATTTGAGGATACCAGAGTTTCAAATCAACCCTGATCATGGGAATAAATCACCACTTGTGGAATATGTGTTCTAGTATACCTAATTTTAGATATTTATAGCAAATCCTAATTTTCTACTTCCAGATTCTAGCTTTTGTTAGAAACCCTAATTTAGGACTAAATTGTCTAGCCTAGTGTATGATTCCTAATGTTCATTAAAAGTTAGTACTTCTAAGATTTTAGACCCTCATTCAAGTCTCTTTAGTTTCCAAGTGAACCTCTATCCTTTCTTAGTTTATTGTTCTAATTTGAATTCATTTCTAGGTCATTTACTTAAGTTTTTGTTTCAGTTATTACAGTTTTTGTTTCATTCATTTCGTTGTACCTAGCTTTAATTTCATTTGAATCAGAATTAGAGAATAACATTTATCTTGTGTTCATTGCATTTATCTTGCATTCGTTGATTACCCCTTGCATGATCTTTACAACTTGGCATTCTATTGTTAATACTATAGAGAGATAAAATTTGAGACTCATGTCATCCCATGATAACACAATCATCATTGATCTTGGGTTATCTATCTCTTTCACTACTAGTGTTGACACTAGTTCACTAGGTATAGACCATACCCTTAACCAATATTTTCCTTCAAGTAGTGTGACAAGTGTTGAAATAATGGTTGCTAGTATTCTGCAAGAAACATAAATTTCCAAATCCATGAAGACTTAGCAAACCTACAAAATCAACTAAGTACTAAAAATATTTCAACCACTGCTATCCCTACTATAGATAACATGCATCGCATGATTGAAAGCAAAGGAGTTGAACTTGTGCATAACCTAGCTTATATTTTTGAAAAACATCTTACCTCAACCACTAGTTGTGCTCAACCTTTGAACAATGTCCAAATTCAAAGAGGAACCCAAATTCTTCTCACAACCATTACCTCTATTCCTATCTATACCAACCTTCAAGTTACAACAACAATACAACCTACTAGTAATGTCATTCCCACCTTAGGGTTTTCCGCTAGCATTCCTAGTACCTTTGTGGCCTCACACCTCATATATCCTTCCACTTTACCTCCCATAAGCATTCCATTCACTTCCCCCTAAAACACATATACACCTCTTCCATATTCACCTCCATCTAAAATTACAAACAATGATGTCATCCTTAACTGACTTTTTTAAAATGTTTCATCCCTTAAAAAAAAAAATTCCACCATAAATCAAAATCAAAATGGCTAACCTACATACTATCTCAAAATCAATCCTTTATCCTTTGAGATATTGAGAACACAGATACCACAAGGTCTAGATATTCCTACATTTTAGAAATATGGGAGGAAAGGAGATCCTTCTAGCCATTTTTCTACTTATACTACCTTGTGTAGTGATTTTGTCCTTGAGGATAAGCTTTTGGCTAAGCTTTTCCCTAGATCCTTGAAGGATATTTCCTTAGAATGGTTTCACTCATTACCAGAAAACTCAATTCATTCATTCAATGAACTTGTTGAGGCCTTTATTAACAATTTCCAAGTGCACATGACTCCTAAGATGACATTAGCTGATTTGATGAGATGCAAGTAAAAAGATGATGAAAAATTTACTAACTTCATTTCATGCTACCAATCAATTTATTCCCAAATCGACGTAAAGATTCTCTATCCTCGCCTTAAATGGATGTTCATTGAAATTTTTTAAAATAAGACACAAGTTAAGCTTACCATGATGAAGTTTCCTTCCTTTGTACACTTGTGTACTGCCCTTCATGATTATCAAAACTCAGTTAGTAGTTGTGACACAAAACCTACCTCTAGCCAACTTGAAATTCCTGAATCTGCAAACCAAAGCAATTATCAACCTTTTAGTAAATAGAGTAAAGGTTTCCTTCAACTCAATCTGCCTCAACTGACTCAACATGTTGATACCCAAGTGGCTACTATAAAAGAGACAACTTCTTTCACATTTGGTAACCCAGCTAGGAAATTCAATCCCTTACCAAATACCCTCCATAATGCAATGCCACAACTTTCAGAATAGAAAATGATCACCTTACCTCCCATCAAAAAACCCAATCCTAATAAGCCTTTACCTCTAAAATATAGATTGAATTCCTATTTTCCATTATCACCAACAAAATGGACATGGTACAAAACATTGTAAGCATCTTAAACATCTTGTGTATGACCTCAAAGATTTTGGTTGGCTTGACATTGGAGGTGTTAATGATCAAGGAAATAAATTTGTTACCCTACCAACCAAAACTTGCAAATCTTTACCAATGCTATGTCAAATCATAACATTTCATTTTTCAAAGCTAGTGAATCTAAGAAGAATGATGTGATGAATGTTGACACAGATGATGAAAACATGGATACTATTGAACAAGGTCCTATGGACATTATTAAAAAAGGTTTGATTATATTTATTGAAGCTCAACCTTGTAAGGGCTGAACTAAAAAGCCTCTTGACATTGCTTTCTCATCTAAATATATAATTATATATGCACCTGATGGTCCTCTTTACATAGCTGGTCAAATCAATGACAAGACCAGTAATGAGATATTAATTGATCCCATTTATGGAGAGCATGTGATCACTAAGGAATTCTTACTTGTACATGAACTCTATCAAGAAACATATGATAAATTGAAAGCATGGATAAAAATGCATAATTCTTTCACTTTCCCTATGATGGGATTGATCACCCTTCCTTTACAAATAGGACCAAAAAAAATAGATGTTTCATTCTCCATGTATCAATGGATTTATTTTGAGGATTAGAGTGTGAGATAAACTAACAAATAAAGCATGTAATCCAAAGATCCTATCAAGAACAATGAAAGCAAGTACAATTATACCTTTGATTTGTATGAGTTTCCATGATTCACTTTGATAGTACCTTCTTGCTTGTTGGTTGACGTGTTTCCCTCAGATTCATCGTGTGAGCAATCTGCAAATAAATGTCTATGTCCTACACCAAGCTTTGAAGGATTTGCACAAATGCCTAATGCCTATGTCTATGACAAAAATAACTCTAAAATGCCAAATTAATCTAAGTATTAATATGCCAGAATATTGTAATCTATGTGCCTAATCTAAAAATAAGAGCAAAATAGCATTTTATAGAAAATGCCATTTTGAATGGATGGACGAGATTGATTTTTGACAAAGACCTAAAATTAGAGGCCCAGATTTAATCTGACAATCCCTAATCAGGGTTAGGGAAAAATCCTTAAGTGAGCGATTAAGATGTCATCTAAGAGAATCAAATCGGCGGTGGAGAATAAATGAGATAAATTAATTGGAAAAATAAAGATTTTCAAAATTAAGAAGATAAAGATAGCCTGCTTTGTGAGATTCCAAAAATCAAAAAGATAAAAGGTGGACTGAAAAGCAAATTTGATAAAATCAAGAAACTATTTGCTTTATTTGATTTTTGGAAGATTAGTTACTATTTTGAATTAAATTAATTCAAAATAATCATTTTGTGAGACAATAAATAATATTTTTCAGATTATTTACCAAAATGGATTGACAGTTAAGAAAGTGATGACATTTTAAATAATTTCATTTATTTAAAATGAGAGGAATATTAATTTTGACAATTAAATAATTAAAGATAATTATTTAATTTAGCATATAAGATTAATTAATTAAATAAATTAATCAATTCATTTAATTATGACAGTTAGTGACATATTAAATAAATAAATAAAACTTATTTATTTAATAATCAGAAGAAATTATGATAAAGGGTAATTAAATTTAAGAAATTTATTTAATTAAGGGAAGACTTAGACAATTAATGATGTATTTAATAAATAAATAAAATTTATTTATTTAATAATCATGAAGAATTAAAGACACGAATTAATTAAACAATTATAAA
The DNA here is from genome assembly GCA_007258455.2 of Sequoia sempervirens. NCBI lineage: Eukaryota > Viridiplantae > Streptophyta > Pinopsida > Cupressales > Cupressaceae > Sequoia > Sequoia sempervirens. The sequence goes on along the minus strand of VDFB02281492.1, from coordinate 801,529,708 downwards.
ATTATTTAATTAATAGCCTAATGGACTCAAGGACATAATTAAATGTCTTAATTATGCTAGGATGAAAGTGGTAAAATGAAGCTTGTGCCTAGGTCATTTTTATGTGTCTACATTTTGCCCCTCTTTGTCATAATGTCACTTGTCACATTGTGACAAAAAAAAAAAAAGTCAAAAAATACCCCAGTGCAAAATAAGATGAGGAAGAATGACGAGGAGGGTAGCGGTATGCCCCCTCGAGAGGAAAGACAGGTTCCAAGAACATGGGTGTGCTCTCGAAATGGATGAGAAGACAAGAATATGAAGACACAAAGAAATGTTAGTGCAAAAGATATGGATGATGATATGGATGCGGTACCTATATGAGATGAGCGAAAGAAGATGGCAAGACAAAAGGAGATGCATGTTAGTTCTTAGACCAAATCCTTCAAAGTCTGACCATAAGACTTTAATATTTATTGCTCTTAATTATCATTGGGTGGTAAAAATAACACAAATGGACAACAAACACCATGATATGACGTAGACCAAGGTGTGCAAGGTCATCCACTTGAAAAATAGACAGTCACAGACAAGGAATGTCCTAACTCATACTAAGGGCGAAGTTGCCCCAGTCTTTTTGACAAGACAATCCACAGACAGCAGTCAAAGAAAATAAAATAGGGTAGGAGATGTCATCACACCTCTAAATCCTTCATGGGACATCCTCGAGGTAGCTAGTAACATGACCAAAAGGACAAGACAATAAAAATATAAGACAAAATAGCCAAGATAGTCAAAAGATAAGACAAGATAGACCAAAAAGATTAACAACCATTTATTTTGTTTGCCAATGTTTGTTTGCCAAAGATTGATTTCTTGTCGATTTGATAGTTTTGACAGTTTAAGAGTTTTGCCAATTTGACAGTGTTGACAATTTGATGGAGCCTATTGTCAGGAAGGACACATCCTGAAAAAGGCAAAGGACATTTTAACGAGGTCCAACTCCAAGAAGGACACATCTTGAAGAGGACCAAAGAGTGACGGGATTGACATTGTTTTGACTAATATGTTTTGGCAAGTTGACTGATGTTGATTATATGATTGATTGGACCATGTTGTCTAATTTTGACCAATTTTGACATTGATGTTTCAAATGACTTTCTTGTGTCTGAGTTTGACTACGTTTGACTTATTTGACCGATGTGACGATTGTGACAAATGCCATGATTTTATTTGGACCAACCTAAAAGGACTAACTTAATGTCTCAGGGACTCATCGATTGATGGCCTTGCCTATGTAACAAATGCACAGAGACAACGTATTTCGACAATGACATGGACTAACTGACATGACTGACTTTGACTCCATGTGACTGACTTTGACATTGATTTGGATGTTTTTGTGTTTTTCTTCAGGATGTTTTATGATTTTTAGGTCTTTCTTTAGGAATTTATATATTTTTAGGACTTTTTCAGGACTTTTTCAAATTTTTAGGACTTCTTCAGGACTTTTTGATGTTTTTGTCTTTTTTCAGGACTTTTTTGATGTTTTTGTTCTTTTTTTCAGGATATTTTACCATGTTTTTGGTCTTTTTGAATGGTTTAAGGGGATTATGACAAATGCATGTGACTAATTCCTACACATGAGAATCCAAGGACAAACATGATTGTGCCCGTAGTCAAGCCGAATACCAATTGACAGGTGATGACAACGTTGTTTGACGTGGGAAGGACACATCTCGAAACAATGTGAGAACGATGACGATAATGTGACGAAAGTATGGCGGTTTCAACCGGGCCAGGAACACAGTCAAGTAATGTTTTGGATAATGTGCTTGTATGGATTTGAAATGACTTAGTTAGGACTAGATGGGATGATGATTATCCTTAGACAATTTGACAAGGGAAAGCCAAGATAGGTGACATACATGAAAGGATAGGGGGTGGCCTTGGTAAAGGACGAGAGACATGAGACTAAGGGAATTGTCATATGATTTTCAAGGACTATGTCACATAAGAACAATGAGACTATGATGGTCAATGACATGGTATTTTGTGAATCATGTATAACCAAAGGATAGACATGTCAAGAGTTTTCCCAAAGCATGATTTATGTGTGCCATTTTTATGTCAAGATCGAGGTAAGTGGGAAAAATGCATGGAAATGATAGGGCTTAGATAGACACCAATGTCATGAGGAAGGCATGGGAAAATGAGATGACTTGCCACCAAGTGTAAGAGTCCACATAGACGATTTATTTTACACATGATGCCTGTTTGCTAGGTTTTCATCATGGTACTTATCCAGGGCGCCTGTTTCCTAGGTTTTCACCATTGGATGAAATTTTTCCGTTTACTATTTTCTTGACTTTTTTTTATTTTTTTGGTGTCACCAAGACGCTTGTTTGCCAGGTTTTCATCAGGGTGGCAATTTTTTTTTTTTGAATTTTTTTTTTTATATTTCTAATTTTGCAGATAGCATGGATGCTTTAGATGACCACTAACTATTTTGAATCCACTGACAGTGTCAATGTAGAGACTGGTGCCATGATATGCCAATAATGACCTTGTTGAAGGAGTTGTCTTGTTAAGATCATAGCGCTTGTATACAACTGATTGATGTCATTGTGATCCTTTTTGAGACTAGAGTTGGCCTTATCAAAATACGCACATCAAAATAGAGTGCCATGAGAGTCCTTGTGGTAAAGAGTTGCTGCCATGATGTGACAGATTTGTGACGTGGGATTTTTGGACTTTAGGTGAGATGTAGGATTATGACAAATGATGGTAGATGTGGAAAGGTTGTTTGGACGTTTAGATGAATCACCTTTTACTCTCCAAACTTGGTATGGTGGATGATGGATTTTGGAGGGATGGTGTTTGGAACCAACAGTTTTAGATGCCTTGTTTGATGACCATTTTGAAGGAGGTGGACATTTTTTGTATGTGGGAGTCATCTTGTCTTGTGGCTCCACATAGTGATTGACTTTTGTATTTGACTTGGTGTCTTTGTTTGATCCATCTTTCTTTAGGATCCATTTTAATTTCATTTTTCCACTTGTCCTTTTGTTTGATTCAATGGCCTTTGACATTTGATTTTGATCTTTTGACTTATAAGACTTTTTTTTTTGTTGGTTCCAAAGGGAAGGTTTATTTATGATGGAATGATGGTTCATGGTGTGGGTGGATGGGGTGTTGGCAGCAATCTTATGACAAGGATTTCTCCTGGATTATATTTTGACATTTGTATCTGACAAGGTTTCCCCCACTATCGAGGAGGTACCACTGACATCATTTGATTTGTTGTCTGAGGAATAACCAAGACCTTGATGTCTGTAATTTTCCTGAAGTTGTATTGATTCAAGAATGCCTTGCTCGTGTATGCCTAGTCCTTTTCCTTGATATTGCATGCTTTGAAAGATTTTTTTTGTGATGAGGTATTTATTGTTTTGAAAGCAAGATGCTAACCCATCATGATGTCTATGTACACTGTCACTTGTAATATTTTCGTCTGTAAGAAATCCCACTTTGACAAAGATAGATGACCCTAGTTGATAAAGTGTCTTAGCTTCATTGTCATGTTGGACATATTCCTGACTAATATCTTTGGTCTCATCATTTGACAGGTCAAGTTCAAATGATTCTGTTGGTGCTTCCAAGGCAATGTCAAAGCCATCATTATGTTTAGTGTCATAGAGTTCAATGATTTTAGCTATAACTTGATCATATTCAAGCATGTCCCTAGTGGAAGATTCTTGTTCTGGAGGAATATCGTCTATGTGTCCCATGGAGGCAAGTGTCTCATCGTGGGAAGTGTCAATAGTCATGGCCTTTAGAAGGTCAGAAAGTGTTTGATCATGAATGGCGTAAAGGTCAAGGAGTGGATCGTCTTGGATTTCTTGGTCAACAATAGGATCTTGGTCAAAGATGGGGTTGTCGTAGATGATATAATCGGAAATGGAATTTTTGTTAAGGATAGGTGTGTTTTGGATGTCATGATTATTTTGAAGGACATCTTGAATGGACTTTGTGATAGGGTCATGGGATGGAGTACCTTGTTCTTGACATGAGGGTGACATTATAAGGTCATGCTTTGGACTTTCATTTGACATGTATCCTCAAGTTTATTAAATGGGATTTGAATTTGGACTATGATAGAATTTTCATTACTAGATGTGGCTTGTGAGGGGGTGATTTGAAAATGATTAATGAATGATGGACTAGGATAGGACGTGGGAACTTGGACTGGACTAGTATATGAAGGACTAGGATAGGACATGGGGACTTGGACTGGAGTAGCATGTGAGGGACAAGGATAGGACATGGAGTCTTGGACTAGATTAATTATTGAATGACAAGGATATGACATGGATACTTCGACTGGATCGGTATGGTATGATGTGGGGACTTGACATGAGTTGGTAGATGGTTGATAAGGGATGTAGACTTGGACAGGATTAATAGGTGAAGGACTAGGATATGATGTGGAGACATGGAAGGGACTAGCAGATAATTGACTTCCCTTGTCAAAGTTAGGATAAAGTTGATTAATGGATGTTTGTTGTCGACTAATGTCATGGATGGTGTTAAGTGACTTTTGGTAGTGAGGGTAGATGGATGGAGGTGGAAAAGTATTTATGTCAAAGCCTCATGGTAACTTAGCCCCTTGGTCCAAAAGCATGGCTAGATACCTTTGAGGGTCACGTAAGATTGAGTTTTCTACAAAGGAGAATATATCAGGATTTTGAGTTGTAGCTTCTAAGTCTTCTACATATACTCGTACATTCTGGTCTCTTTTTATTAATGGCTCAAAAATGTTTTGTGATGAAGATGGCATGTTCGTGGAAGATTGCATCTTCATATTGTGAAATGGGTCAGAAAAGGTCCAATGTTTATTTGTGTCATAAGTGTTATTGTCAATGTTGGGATTGGAATCTTGTCCAAAGTTTTCCATTTGTCATTGTTGTCTTTGAAGCCTAGTCTCAACCATAAAAAGGGATTGCTCAGATAAGGATGATGAGAATGACAACTAAATGTGAGGATGATGACAACCTATGTTTTTTTGATTTTCAATAAGGATGAAAATGCAAGACTATGTTTCCTAAAATGTTGACTAGGATGACTAGGTGATGATAATGTTTGTCTAAGGAAATGATTGATGTAAGATGACAAGGTGATCAAAGCCAAAATTTTGACTGAGGACTAAGATGATGATGTTTGACTAAGGACTTAATGTTATAAATGCAAGTTCTAGGTTCAAAATGATGACTAAGATGAACAATACAAAGTCTAAGTTCAAAATGAGGAATGAGACTATTTTTTGATGTTTTGTTAAAAATTTTGAGTTGTCTGAGTTTGATTGTTTGTGTCCAAATTTGTGAATGTTGTGTATATTGTTTGAAAATCTAGAAAACACTTGACAAGCATGATGATTTGGTGTAAGCAAGCACACATGAGACAAGTACAATCCTAAAAGGCCAATAGGCCAAGGGTTTGTATATTTGGTATAGCCCACCAATATACCCCAGATTGGTGATAAACACCTTTCCTTCTCGAGAGCGGATAGCTTAGAATTTTGGTGGCATTGGCTCCCCTCCACGACTCATTAATTTCATTCGAGCACACAAAATTCAAATTCTTGGGTAGTGACTTCCCAAGAACTACTATCTCTACTCAAGGGGATCAGTAGTGAGTGTCTTCGGGCATGATACTATACCCTGCATTATACCAAGCAATGGCCAAAGAACGATTGGACACTAAAATAAGGGGTATTTAATTCAAGAATTTCGTTCGTGGGGCATGATCCATGCGGCGAGAGCCCCCTTTCAAATCCATTTTGTCAGAACTACACTCATGATTATTGGGCTCTCCCCAAGAAAGCACTTTTATATATCAGCTGGAAGTCCCTTGGGTTCAGGGTGCTACCAGTCTAAGTCGTCCTGGGGTGAGTACTTTTTCCCACCAGAACAGGCCCAATTTCTAGAGTTAGCAATCGTTTCTCTTACACCCAAGATCGCCCAAGAGCGCAAGGGGAGAGGATACTCCTATATACCAAATCGTGAGGGTATTAAAAAAAAGAAGAATGGGTCTAGTTTTCTGATCACCGAGTTTTCACAAGGTGAGAGCATACTCGCCTACCATTTTGCAAACACAATCATCCAAAGAAGACATTGTTCTTTTTAATTGCACTAAAAGTAAGTGTGTACTAATCTAAGAAAAAAATAAGCACAATATTTTAGTGTTTATTCTTTGACATTCGAACCTACAAGACCACAAGTTAGAAGTTTCAATTTTTTCCTTTGACCCACGAAAATCTCCAATGCCACATGCTGCCAACAAAGATTAGTAATAAAAATAAAAATAAAAAAATAAAATTTAATGACAACAGAAAATTAAAACAGTGATAACTTGCTCAAATCTTAACAAAAATTTAAAGCGTAGATATCTATGAAAAGCTAAATGATAGACCTTCAAAACCCAAAAAACGTTTATCACGATTCTGCACAAAAAAAAGTTATAGACAAAAGGAAAACGTGGGTTTTAAAAGCTATATTGAAAAAACTGTGATCACTACAATGGCCAAAACTTTTTCAAATCTTAACAAAATTTAAAACCATTTGATGTTCTGAAAATTTGAGAGTGAGATCTACAAAACCCAGAAACCATTATAAAATATTTTATTCGCCCATTTTTTTGTGCTCAAAAGAAAGTGACGGGATTTCGTATGACTTCTTAGCTGTAACCTGCAAAACAGTGAAAACAAACAAGAAAACACACAATTTTTTCTGCAAAATGTCCGGTTCACTAAATGTATCAATGGATTTATTTTGAGGATTAGAGTGTGAGATAAACTAACACATAAAGCATGTAATCCAAATATCCTATCAAGAACAATGAAAGCAAGTACAATTATACCTTTGATTCGCATGAGTTTCCATGATTCACCTTGATAGTACCTTCTTGCTTGTTGGTTGACATGTTGCCCTCAGATTCGTCGTGTGAGCAATCTGCAAATAAATGTCTATGTCCTACACCAAGCTTTGAAGGATTTGCACAAATGCCTAATGCCTATGTTTATGACAAAAAATAACTCTAAAATGCCAAATTAATCTAAATATTAATATGCCAGAATATTGTAATCTATGTGCCTGATCTAGAAATGAGAGCAAAATAGCATTTTATAGAAAATGTCATTTTGAATGCACGAACGAGATTGATTTTTGACAAAGACCTAAAATCAGAGGCTCAGATTTAATCTGACAATCCCTAATCAGGGTTAGGGAAAAAACCTTAAGTGAGCAGTCAAGATGTCATCTAAGAGAATCAAATTGGCGGTGGAGAATAAATGAGATAAATTAATTATAAAAATAAAGATTTTCAAAATTAAGAAGATAAAGATAGTCTGCTTTGTGAGATTCTAAAAATCAAAAAGATAAAAGGTGGACTGAAAAGCAAATTTGATAAAATCAAGAAACTGCTTGCTTTATTTGATTTTTGGAAGATTAGTTACTATTTTGAATTAAATTAATTCAAAATAATGATTTTGTGAGACAATAAATAATCTTTTTCAGATTATTTACCAAAATGGACTGACAATTAAGAAAGTGATGATATTTTAAATAATTTCATTTATTTAAAATGAGAGGAATATTAATTTTGACAATTAAATAATTAAAGATAATTATTTAATTTAGTAGATAAGATTAATTAATTAAATAAATTAATCAATTCATTTAATTATGACAATTAGTGACATATTAAATAAATAAATAAACTTATTTATTTATTAATCAAGAAGAAATATATGACAAAGGGTAATTAAATAAATTAAGAAATTTATTTAATTAAGGGAAGATTTAGACAATTAATGGCGTATTTAATAAATAAATAAAATTTATTTATTTAATAATCATGAAGAATACAAAGACATGAATTAATTAAACAATTATAAATTATTTAATTAATAGTCGAATGTGGACCAAGGACATAATTAAACGTCTTAATTATGCTAGGACGAAAGTGGTAAAAATGAAGTTTGTAGGCCTAGGTCATTTTTAGGTGTCTACACTCCATCATCTTGACGTTGGATCAATTATTTGTGGAGATTGGTTATCCATCTACACTCCATGGAAGCTATCATGTTAGTCATGCATAAATGCCTGAAGTTTCCCTTTGATAATGAAATTTTCTCTATACACCATAGTGGTTTTAATCCTTTTTCTTCCCAAGGGAAATTTTCACTATAATTATTTTGGCCTAAGCCTATGGAACCTATTAAACCTTGAGAATGTTTATTTTTCAAATTATATCAAAAGTTCAAAGCAAAATGCATAACAAAAACTATCCATTACAATAATGCCTCAACCTATGGCTGATCCTACTATCCTTGATGAAACTATGATTGAACCTAAAGACATTCCAAATAACCAAGAGCAACCCCAGGTTGATCCTTTGTTTATGTCCTACAAAATACCATGAGATAATGAAAACAATCCTATCACACCTCCTAAGATAATTTTTTTTTTTACAAAGCTAAAGAGAAAGTGGTTGAATAACCTATTGGCATATGGCTTCTAGTGTTAACATTGATGGCAACTAAATTCATCTTCATGGTCCGCAGAAATGTATCTAGTCATACCGGCAAATAAAGTGCTATACTATGTGTTACCGACAAAATATTTGAAGAACAGGGTATCCGATTAGTCAGTCAATCTGTCTACTTCACTGGATCATCTTTTTGTGTTGTGGACCCCTAATATTGCTTCGTGAACATGTATATTATCTTATTACTAAATTTTTTGGTGTTGCATTAATTGCAGTATGAGCATGGAGGTCTGGTAGGATGTTTTATGTCTATTTTTTCATTGTAGCCAAATCAATGAATGTGGCGCATTGTGGATGTGTAAAGTGGAATTATTTTTAAAAATATATTTTCAAATATTTAATTATGGGTCTCAACTACAGTTTAGCTGATGGTGTTAGATCCACATTGAAAATCTAATTGTAATTTTGGGATGACAGTTAATCATATTTCCAAGTTTTATTAAGGCCGACCTATAGCGATGGTATTTCTAGCTGTGGACATATATACAAGATTTGATATATAATTTTGAGAAGAAAGTAGTGTGGTGGTGTGTTGTAATCATCAGGAAGAGAGATTAGGTGACTATGCACAGTCTCACTTGTGCATTAAGTTTTTTGTAGTAAGAGTTGTACAAAATAGAGCAGAATTGTTGAATTAGTCTGAAGGATAGCAGATTGTCATCTGAGCTTAATTAGAATTGTAATCAAGCATTGTGGATTCTATTTCATTAGTTCACTCTTTTGTATTTATTCCAAGTCTTTGTAGGGTAGTGAGCCCATCCTTTTGAGCAATGACCTCTAGGAAGTGAGCTTGAATGCAAGTGCATTCCCATTTTGTACTTCTTATTTTAGGTATACTCATATTATATTGTGGATTGGCCATCCATTGTGGTTTTTCCCCTAACAGGGTTTCCACGTAAAAATTATGGTGTTATGGTGTTCAGATTATTTTCATTCTATCGATGCATGTTTCTTTTATTGAATGGTTAAGTAAATTAAATCATAGAATAATAAAATTGATTTTTTTCTCAACATTGATTCACCCCCCCTCTTAGTGTTGCTTGTTTCCAACAATTGGTATCAGAGATAGTTCCTCGGAAGAAGTCTTACAACTTGGGGAGATCTTGGAAGGTTTTTTTCAATGGATACAAGCAATTTTCAACAACTTATTATGGCCCTAGATGATCTTGACTAGATAAAATCTAAGAACCGAGAACTACAAGAAAATCTTGAGAATGCAAAAAAGTTCATCTAGTCACTAAAAGACAATATCAATGAATCAGGAGAGAAAAGAAAGGAACTATGTGGTTAGCTCAAACAGAATAATAAAGGTATGGAAGATGAACAACTTGGTTTGGCTCTGAAGGAGGAAATAAAAGAATGTGAAAAGTTTTCCAAGGAAAATGTTGCCTTGAAGTGAGAGATGGAATCCATAATGATGAGAATGACCAAGGAGATTGAGGACAGAAAGAAGAATGAAGAAAAGCTTGCACAATCTTTGAAAGAAAAGTCTAAACATTGTAGCCAACTAGACAATGAATTGGAGCAATCCAAGAAAAATGAAGAAATGCTTGAAAAGTAGCTTGATGACCTTAGAGATGAATTTACTACAACAAATGAGTATAAGGAGAAATTCAAAGCAAGCTCGGCCAAACTTGATGAACTGATCAAAGGACAAAGGACTGATGGTGATAGATGAGTTCTTGGATATGAAGAAGGAGAAAGTTCTGGATCTAGACAAAGGAAATATGGGCAAAGGAATTCTGAAAAAAGGAAGATTCAGACAAGGGAGTCACATGAAAGGAACCAGAAGAAATCTATTAAGGCAACCAAATGCTCAAATATTTAATGGCTATTGTTATGTCTACAATAGATTTAGTCATATGGCATCTTAGTGTAGAAGTAGGGTGAACTCAAGTACACCATCATTCTTAGGTCAGTGTTGTTATTGCTATATGTATGGTCATAAGTCAAGTGAATGCAGAATTGTGATGAACAACTTCCATAGAGAAGTCAAATGTTATGCATGCAATAGATTTGGACATATTTCTAATGAATGTAGATAAAGACAGAGTCAGTGGAACAATTGGTCTGGATAGAGAAATGTTGTGTGCTACAACTGCAACAAATTTGGCCACATCGCTATAATCTACTGGAATAGAAGAGGTCCAATAAAATAGAGCATGCAATAGGATGTTAAAGGGAAAGGAAAAGTTACTATTGATGTGATAAAAAAGTAGATGCAGAAGAAATGGGTGAAGAAGAATCCCTCTATAGAAGGAAATGGACCTGCACTAGAAGCAACTTCTGGTAATTCCTCAGAGAATTAATTTTAGGTCTCTAGCATAAGGGGAGCTATGAAAAACTCTCAAACCCCCTCTTGCAAGTGAATTATCTACTCGAATCTAGATATGTCTAGTAGGAGACTTGATACCTTTTAGATATTTTTTGACTAGTTAGGAGCATTGGTGAAGCATATTGGTGATCCACATAAGAGTCATCTATCTTAGTGCCTGAAAGGAAGAAAACTGGATGAGTTAGGGCAAGAGAATTTATTGCAAAATAAAGGAGTTAGGTATGTGGACAATAAAAAGAATGGATTCAACCCTCATTTTTCATATTGTATTTGGAAGAAATGCAGTTTGGAGAAATTTGAAGTGATCATTGTGAATTTGTAGAAAGAATCAAGCATAAAGGAGAATCTGCAATCAAATTTTATTTTCGTCCCCGAAAGGTATTTATTAAAAACCTATAAATTTGTGTGATTGCAATCATGTCTACTCCTCTGGTAATCGAAGTTAAGGATAGGTTGCGTCCAAAGTTCAAATGACATTCATATAAGTCTGTAGATACAAAGCCCTTAGGTGCATTTTCATCGGTGTCATATAGAGTCCTACATATTGAGGATATTAGGGATTATGTGTGTGAAAAAATTAAAGATTTGGGAGCCTCTCACTTGCTGGATTTGTACACTCATCATATAACTCAAGAAGATCTTACTGTGAAACCAGAATTCAAAACCCTAGAAGATAACAAATTTGTGCAATTCACGAAATTCCCCATATTTGAAGAAGATGAATGGGTTTGATATTTGCTGAGACATGTCCATGATGAATTCATGTGGTTGGATATTCCATTCAAAATCACAAAAGAGGCTATATGTGTAGTCACTAGACTAAATTCCATCGGTAAGCTTCCAATTTTGATGTCTGTGAAGAATGATAAGATCTCAAAATGGGATAGAAGGGCAATGTCGATAGACAATATTACCACAATAGATGTAAAATTTGTATCAAATATTATCGACTATAATATTTATCACTCAAGCCAGAAGAATTCAATATCCGACACAGCTATCTATGCAACATATGAAATGGTCAAACAAAATGTAGACTATGACTTATGTGGATTGTTCAGAAGCCAGTTAATGGAGAATTTGGGAAAGCTCAAGAAGGATAAGAAGAACAAATTCAAGTACAGTAACTTGTTGATATGTTTTCTATTCTACTTCTTGGGTGAAGTATCGGGATCTGGTAAAGCTCAATGGCGTAATGATATTCCGGTAGCTACTCAGATATGGTATATGTTATGTGGATTGGGTGATCAACAAACCCACAATACAATCCTGTGGGGATACTTCAAAAGTTTTCAAAATTTAATGCATGCTAGAGAAAGAATTCTTACAATAATTGTGGAGCAATACAAAGACTCTATTTGCTTCATGGTAGACATTAACTAGTGCCATATGGAAGTTGTTGATCCTAGAATAGTTTTGATCATGACTATGGGTTGTGAAGTAGATGAGAACATTCTCAGGATGTATGTAGAAAATTCGGCACTGTATCGAGGTGAAGAAAGGTTCTGTACTTATGCAGAGAAAGGCTTACAAGTTCACTTGGAATTGAAAAATCCCATGATATCTAGAAGGGTAAGAAAAGTGAGGAGACAAAGAGAAGAAGTTGAAGTAGCTAAGGAGAAAGAAAAGGCAGAATCAGCCGGTCTAGGAACATCTCCTACTCATACTAGAAGTTCCTTTGTAGCCAAGTGAAATCAAGTTGAGGTTTCTAGAAAAATAAAAAAAGAATAAAATCACTAGCTCCTACAAAGTTGTATCTATAGATGAAGAGGACGAAACTAATTTAGAAGAAGTAGTATGGGAGTTAAAGGCTACTAGTACTCATTCTATCAAATTAAATAAGAGAAAATATTTTGGAAATAGAGAAGAAGCAAAGAAAAAGTCCAAAGTTGACAAACCCAGTATGTCTATTGAGGAAGTTGAGAATGCAGTAGTGAAAGATGGAAATCTCAAGCCACTTTGTGATTGGTATGAGTCCTTCAATGAATCTAGTAAGAAAATTCTTGAAGCAACAATAAAATATATGATTTTTTTAGTAAAGCTCTTCTTGAAATCATTTTTGGTTTGCGTACAAGTTTGTATAATGCTTTAGAGTCTAGGAGGTCAAGTACCTTATCAGAAGAAGAAAATCTGAGGAAGAGAGTCCTAGCAGATTTGTTCTTGGAGATGACAATTGAAGAAATGGATTTATTCCTTGAAAAGGCCAAAAGGGAATTCTAGAGAAAAACAAGAATAAATAAGCTCATGATTGGTGAAACTGACACTATTGGTAGTGAAACTAAGGAAATTCTAGAAGAAATTTTGTCAAAGGATAAGATTAACATTGAGGAAGTCAATGCTCAAAGAAATAAGTGAATGTGGAGGTAAATGAATTAGGAGAGGAGAATGTGAATGAGGAAAACATGAATGTGTCTGATCCTCAAGAGTTTGAGGATATTCTAACTTTTCCTGATGTGAAAGATAAAGAGGCACCTGTTGTAAGTAAGGTCCTTGTTGAGGTGTTAGCTAAAGAAAAAGAGGTTTATTCTAAAGAAATTGAAATTCCTAAAATCAATCCTAAATTAGAATCCAAGGTTGAAAAGGAAAAAGGTCAAGAAATCATAATAGAGAAAGTTAAGGAATCTTTATTGGAGCAATAGGTAGAGTCAGATCCTAAGTTGGATGAAAGATCAATTAACCTATCTCCTTTATCTCCAATTTAGATGATGAAGGTCGCTAAAATTGCTCAAGCCAAAGCTAGTGAGAGGATACTAAAATCTCACATAGATGACAATGAACTGCTAAAGCTTGCATCTAGAGTCCTACAGAAAATAATTCCTACTTATGTTGTGGACCCATCAAGTTCCTCCTTAGGTGAATTAAAGAAGCTAATAAGTTTTGTATATTCTCATTTTGAATCTTTTGAGAAATCGATGTTGGTTAAAGTGAAAAAAGAGTTCAAGGAGAAGAGAGTTGGTAGCCTAAAAGAATTGATTGCCAAAGACAAATCTCTATTAAGTACTTGCATAAAAAATATTCAAGGTACTATGTCTGAGGGAGGAAAAGTGTACAAATATTGCTTGGTATTGTCAAAATTTACTGAAGAAAATGAAAAGAAAGTGAAAGACATTGAACAACAATTGGTCAATATTTCCAACACTTTTGACTCTTTAGCCAATAGTGTTTGCAATCAAAAAAATCAGGTAATGTCTTTGCTCAACCAAATAAAGAGTCTAAAATTTGAAAATGAAAGGATTATTGACAGAGTATGTGAAATCAAGGGACTAATAAGTCCAAAGATTGAGATGATGGTAAATTCTTTGAAAGAAGCTAAAAATGCTACGACCGCTCCTGATCTAGTAAGTCTCAAAGTAGCAGAAACCTTGTCATATATGCTTTGTGGTCATATAACCATTTTGGAGAGTTTGAGAAGTATTTGGAACTCAAACTTAAGTGGGTTGAAGAATAACTTTGTAGACGTCTTCAAATTTTTGTAAGTCTCAACGGTTTTTTCAATTTTGGATTCCCCAATTTTGTTATTGATGTCAAAGGGGGAGACAGTGTAGTGAAAAATGCTTTGACATTCTTACAGGGAGTAGTATTTTAAATTTTGTTAGTGTACTTATCAGTTTCAAAACTTAGTCATTTTTCTCTAAGTGTTTCCATCAATTCCAAAGGGGGAGATTGTTGCCATATGGCTTCCAGTGTTGTCATTGATGGCAACTGAAGTCATCTTCATGGTTTTAAAATTTGTATCTAGTCATACCAATAGATAAAATGCAATATTGTGTGTTACCGACAGAATATTTGAAGAACAGGGTATCTAGTCAATCAATAAATCTTCCTACTTCACCAAATCATATTTTTGTGTTGTGGACCTCTGAGATTGCTTGGTGAACATGCATATTATCTTATTACTAAATTTTGTGGTGTTGCATTAGTTGCAGTATGAGCTTGGAGGTCTAGTAGGATGTTTTATGTCTATTTGTTTGTTGTAGCCGACTCAGTGAATGTGGCGGATTGTGGATGTGTAAAATGGAATTATTTAAAAAAAAATTATGTTCAAATATTTAATTATGGGTCTCAGCTATAGTCTAGCTGACAGTGTTAGATCCACATTGAAAATCCAATTGTAATTTTGGGCCGACAGTTAATAATATTTCCAAGTTTTATTAAGGCTAACCTATAGTGATGGTATTTCTAGTTGTCGATATATATAAGAGATTTGATATATCATTTTGAGTAGTAAGAAAGTAGTGTGATGGTGTGTTGTGATCACCAGGAAGAGCGATCAAGTGACTATGCACACTCTCACTTGTGCATTAATATTTTTGTAGTAAGAGTTGTGTAAAGCATAGAAGAATTGTTGAATCAATATGAAGGGTAGTTGATTGTCATCCAAGCTTAATCAGAACTATAATCAAGCATTGTAGATGTTATTTCACTAGTTCACTCTTTTGCATTTATTCCAATTCTTTGTAGGGTAGTGAGCCCATCCTTTTGAGTAGTGAGCTCTAGGTAGTGAACCTGAATGCAAGTGCATTCCCATTTTGTACTTCTTATTTTGGGTATACTCATATTATATTATGGATTGGCCATCCACTGTGGTTTTTCCCCTAACAGGGTTTCCATGTAAACATTTTAGTGTTATGGTGTTGATATTATTTTCATTCTATTGATACATGTTTCTTTTATTGAATGGTGAAGTAAATTAAATCACAAAATAATAAAGTTGAATTTTTGCTCAATACTGATTCACCCCCCTCTCAGTGTTACTTTTTTCCAACACAACCTCCCATGGTTCCTTCTATTCCTCCCCCTACAAAAGAAAAGAAACCTTTGGATGATAAACCTAATCCTACACAAACACAACTTGAAATTTGAACTAAAAGAAATAAAAATCCTAGAGAGTGTAGGTGTAGATGTTGTACCTTTTCTTGAAGGTTAGACAAGGAAAACAACAAAAAAAGTCAACATCCAAACTTGATTGAAGTAATACAAGATGAGTCTCCCTCTTTTTCTACAACAAGATCCTATACCACAATAGGAACCAAATCCTTCTTTAGACATTATCCTTCAACCTCTCATTGTGATTAACTTGTATGATGATGATGATATTGCTAAAACTAATGAAGAATTGCATAATGAATTGAAGACATTGTTTTCCTCTTCTATGCTCGTTTAAATGATAATTCTGCTAAGAATAGTGTTGAACTTGGTAGTGACCCTAGTTTAGAACTTGCTATTGTCCCTTTGGCTAGTTGTCCACCTTTTCTATAAGATGAATATGATTAGAATGCAAATGACATATTAATAGGTTGACTTGCATGTGCCTTGCTAGTCTTTTAATTTATTTTCTTTTCATGTTTTGTGTGTGATTGCATGTGCATAATGTGATCCCCTGTGTTGTTCAATTTGATGTGTCCCTCTCTCTTTTTGTGCATTCCTCTATTTGTATCTAAATTCTTCTTTATGCCATAAACATTTTTCTTTGTCTTGAGTTTTCCTTTTGGGGATGATGCAAGGCGTCAAGACATTTAGGTCTCTTCCATGTTGACCCAAAAAGCTTTTTCTTTTTTTCACTCTCTTTGTGTCATTCTTCCTTTTTTGTGAGTATTTGGGGAATGATGATAGTTCCAAACTCTCTAGAAATATTGTAGCAATGACATACTGACCCCGAATCCATAAATCCCTCACATGTTTGGAGTTTTGTTTTGGGGGAAACCCTGTTAAAAGGTGTAGGACAACTAAAACGGGGGGTGAATTAGTTTTCACAAAAATTCAAATTCAAAACTTCAACACTTATTAATTCCACAACCACACTATTTTGTTATTAAGTATGAGCATAAAACACAAATAACAGAAAGTAAAATCAACACAATGAACACCAAATTTTTTACATGGAAAACCAAATGAGTGAAAAACCATGGTGAGGATTAACTTACAATATAAAGTAGTTTCAAACTAAATATATAAGGCTCATTGCTAAGGGCTCACTATCTTGCATAGGACTCACTATCCAAATACAAAAGCTCGCTACCTACAAAAAGATTCACAAATCAAAATTGTGGTTCATAGCCAAAATGAACTAAAAATAGTGCACCTAACAAGTGTTGATTCAGTTCTGATGATGCTTAATAGATTGACTTGACACACTTCATCATTTTCGCTCTTCTTCACTTTCACATTCAATACTACCTCATTGATCACACACTCTATGTACATTCTTTCAAAAACTTGTTTAGCACATATATATATTCAATCTATCTACAAGCATCAATTAGGACTAATTAGATGCATCTCCTTGCTTCCAAAAATACCAACCTCTCGTCTTCAACTATTCACAAAGTCTTCCCAAAAATAAAATCAGACATCCAACACACTTCATTAAGTCAGCATGGGCCTAAGATAGGTTGCACATATATCTGCATAACAAAATCATATTACAACTAATTCAAGAATTCAATCAAGAATAAATGTCATTGCAAAAAAAAATCAAGAAAATAATGCCACTACATTGTACGAGCACTAGAGCACATGAAATTTTGAACATACACGCCTTTATCAACTATAAATAGTTTCCCAAAACCACAAGCAATAATTGTCAACTGCAAAGGAATGCAAACTAGAATACCGGATGGTGGAGTTTGAATACCAATTCAGATACTGGACCAAAATACAAGATTAGGCACTAACTTAGACTTCCAACCACAAAATGGTGACATGAATGACAATAAAAAATTGTAGAGATAATCATTCTTCTTTGTTCTCCAAACAAACCCCCTTCCTTTTCATGACATATCTTTGTTTGGAAACATATAACTTGGCATAGGGCTTTCCAAATAATCTCTATTTCCTCTTTATTGTTAGCATTTATCATTTGCTACTTTAAATTAATTTCTCACATCATGGTGTTTAGCAATTTCTTTAAAGTGGGTGCATACATTTGCATTATTCTTTTTTAATTCATGTTTCATTGTGTAGTCTTCTTACTTCATACAATGTTTCTTTCACTTTGTGGTGACATTGGGTGTGATGTCCTTCAAGAGCGTGATCTCTCTTAGCACATTATATTCCTCTTAGTGGCTTGATGTGACACACTACATCCCTTAAGTTGTGAATTTTCTATTCTTCAATTGGCCCTCACTTGGAGACATTACACATAATGTTTCCTAAGTTAAGACTTTACATCAACTAAGCAAAACTAATTTTAATGTACCTTACACTATTTTGACACCTATTATATGGCCACCTTACATAACACACTTTTCTTGCCTGTGGATTCATCTTGATTGTTCACGAGTTTTAAGCATATGAAGCTTTTCTTGCCTCATGAAACTCAAACTTCATTGTTGTGTGGCAGCTTATCAAAGTTATTAGGAGGTATAGCTTTGGTATGGTTGTACGTATCAGAGAAAAACGTAGGCATGACTTTCCCATAGCCAAGTTTTCTTTTCTGTGTAAGCGCATACTGTTCGCATGCATATGTGTCTCGCAGGGGCTCACCTAGTGGACGGCTTAAGGTTCCACTAGCCCTTGTGAGTGTGTATTTGGTTTTCATAGTGGACATCATGTTCCACTTGTAAACATTCTTGGAAAATACCCTATATTTGATCCACGACATGTAGAACAAATGGTCAAAGCTTGATCCACCCCCCCCTCTTTTTTTCTTTTTCTTTTTGTCTTTCTCAATGTATTCTTGTGCCTTGTTATTTCTCCTTATATCATTTTTTATGTGTGTTATTTTGTGCCTATGTTGGTTTGCCATAGCATCTTGATCTTAGGAGCTTGTGCAACCCTCTTGATCATTGTCATCCTATCTTACTAGCATTGATACACTTGGACCTCTCTTGATGCAATCTTGTCTAGTTTAGTGTGAGTTTGAATCAAGTTCCTCCTCTCAGGGTATGTGCAGGATCATGATGGGTCAAAAAGTGGCAATATGATGGGTATGTGGCTAACAACTATTTTTTTACCCAAAATTGATGAAATGAAAATGGTTTTTAAAGGAGATCCTCAACTTTTCACCGATATAAATTATGCTTTACTTTGAATTTAATAAGTAAATATTATTCATTTTCTATTCAAATTATGACTAAAGTCCTGATTGATAAGCTAATTGAAAAACATCTATAGCTTTCAAATAGTATCACATTTTTTGAATCCAAAACATGCGTCAAATTCTATGCTTTGCATACTATAGGATTAAAAAAATAAAAATTGAATTTCATGAAGTCTTGACCAAGTTAAAGTGGTCAGACATACGAGTTTTTATATTTTTTAAAATGTTGTAATGAAAAAATTATAATTAATTATTTACTTGGAAAAAAATTACAAAATAATATGCATCACATCAGGACATGATTCCTCTACTTATATCTAAAATATTATAAAAAAATATTATCATTTTATTGTGGTTAGGGTGGTCAGACAAACAACTACTTATTTTTTTCCCGAAATTTAAGTACCATTGCATTGAAATTTCAAATTTTCACCAAATAGATTTTTTTTTTAATACAAACCTAGTAGTTTAGAAACTACATTCAATTTGCTACAAATTCTATTCTTACATATTTTTAAGATAATATAGATAACTTATTCAAATTTTTATGTCAAGTTGCCTAACTCTAATTTTTTTGAATTCTTTCCCACTTAAGGGCTTGTTTTTTCATGATGATCTTGTACATACCCCTCACTAAAGTGGGGGCTAAATGTAGTGTAGGAAAATATTATCCCTTTACATTTTCACACTTTTTTGGGCCCTCACTACTAAAATTGGGCTTCTTTATGCCTTATGTGGTCCTATTTTACATCCACAATCCTTAATTAATGCATTTTTATGATGAAAATCTTGACATATATATATATCAATTGAACAATCATAAATTAATGATTTTGGATTGTACGGACCAAATTTAGTGATATGGGACTCATACACCACCTTGGGCATATGGGTCCCACCTAAGTTTCGAGGCTTAGATCTGAATTTGGCATAGAACTAAGCATTTATTGAAAAATGTGTCCCAAGCTTAGCCTAATGGGACTCATACACCCCAACTAGTGTATGAGTCCTACTTAGCTTAGACATAATTTAAATTTAAATTCTTAGTGGGATTTTATTCTCCTAGATTTTATGTCAGCTTGTAGTGTTGTAATTTCAAGAAATTTGGCATAAACAAGCATAATACAAGGTTATTTCACATATTTTCTCCTAGCAATTTTCTTGAACAAGTGTGATCTAAGCATTCAAGTATTGTAGCATTCAAGAGCATTCAAGAGTGATTATCAAGAATTTTGGAGCACTATTCAAGAATCAAGCATCATGTCAAAGTCATCATGCATTATGTTTGTTTTTTAGCTAACATATGTGATGTAGGGTTTTATGATTCAAGCAAGCATTCAAGTCAAGATCCATATCCTACAAGAAAAAGTAAAGATTTACATTAATTCTAGCCATTACATACAATATTGTAGCCTTTTTTTCAAGGGTTTGGTGAATTGCAACATTGCATATTGGTTCATTCATAATTTCTTCATTCTATTTCAATTCATTTCAATGTTTGATTACCAAAATGGGGTTTGACCAAGGAAAATCCCTATCTACTAAAAAAAACATTTTCCCTCTATTTGATGTTTGATTTTTAGATCTAGGTGATTAAGGTTGAAGATCCATTGAAGAACAATTTTGGAAAACGTTGTCAAAGTTGTCATCCACATTGCAAGATCACAAAAAGTCACCTACAAGTTGCAATTCAGTGATTTAGACTTGGAGATTTGGTAGGAGAGAAGCTACAAGAACACAATAGAGGATACCAGAGTTTTAGATCAACCTTGATACTGGGAATAAATCACCACTTGTGGTGTATGAGTCCCAGTATACCTAAGTTCAAATGCCTCCACTAGATCCTGAGTTGCCAGTTCCAAATTCTAGTTTTTGTCATAAATCCTAATCTAGGACTAAATCACCTAGCCTGGTGTATGAGTCCCAAAGTGCATTAAAATTTAGTATTTCTAGGATTTTAGAACCTCATTCAAGCCTCTTTAGTTTTTAGGTGCACCTTTATCTTTTCTTAGTTTATTGTTCTAATTTGAATTCATTTCTAGGTCATTTACTTAAGTTTTTCATATCATTTGCATTTCTTGTCTTTCCAAGCCCTAGCTTGGTGGTGAACCCCCTTTAGTCATTAATCATGCCATAAGACACCTTATTATAGATCTCTTTCCCTGATTCCTTTGATTGAGATCTCTAAGGTTTCCTTGAGTGAAATTTGTAGAAATTTGGTTGTTCTATGTCCTAAAATATATATACATAACTAATCATTTTTGAGGTTTTAATAACAGTTATCACAAATCAATTAGCAACCATAGGATGACATATAGAGTTCATCATTTCACAAATACATAATTCAAAAATGATCTCATCAGAGAATATCATGTGAAACTAGACAATTAATCATAAAATATGTCATCCGTAAGTAAGCTAAATACCATCCATAGTAAATAAATGTACATCATCTAAGCAATCATCCCAACAACCATTATAACTTAATACATCTGATATACATAATACCATGACTAGAAATTAGTTAATCATCAACTCATCATTACTAAACATCTCGTTCAACATATACTTGCATAATAAATTAAAGGAACTCATCTAGTTATCACAAAGAAATCATGATAACCATTAGATAGTATTAAATTCAATTACCATAATAGTCAAACATGTAAACATCATTCATGAATAGGTAAAATCATCACTTAGAAAACCATGTAACCGCAAAAGCATAAAATATTGGATAAGAGACATCAAAGACACATAGACCCAACTGTTGGTGTTTGGAGATTGATCATGTTATACTGTACATCCCGACATGTATCCTTTCTGGGGTCCAAGGCCAAACTAGGCCCTGGGCGGGGATTCAGGGGTGGCAACCCCCGAGAAAAATTTTCCTCCTACTTTTTTGCGTCGTCACCAGAAAAGGAGAAAAAAAAAAAAGGAAAAACTGATTTTGTAGAACCCTAATCTAGAAGCTTCTAAGCTTGTAAAAAGGGGTTTGGTTGGGGGTTACAATATGATGAAAAATGCAATTATTTGCCAGATTGTAATAGGTTTTTGCACTAGATAATAAAATCATTGGACGGCTACAGTTTGGTGGACGTAGCCCAGATTGGGTGAACCACATTAAATTCTTTGTGTTATAATTTATTTTGTGTGTGTTTTAGTTTCTCTATTTATTAATTAAATCTGCATTTAATTGTTAGATATCTACCTTTCTAACCCTAACAAGTGGTATCAGAGCAGGTTGTGTTTCGATTATTGTCTATAGGAAGGTCTCATGGTTGAGTGGAGTAATGGCAGATGAGGGTAAGAAGATTGAGAAGTTTAATGGGCAGAACTATTAGTTATGGAAGATGCAGATGGATGACTACCTCTATCAGAAGGATTTATGGTGGCCATTGGAAGGGAAAGCCAAGAAACCCACAACAATGTCTAATGAGGACCGGGATATTTTGGATAGAAAGGCTCCTGGTAGTATTCGTTTATGCCTGGCACGATTGGTGGTGTTCAATATTACAATAGCAAAGACAACTCAAGAGTTGATGGAAACCCTGGTGAGATTATATGAAAAGCCTTCCGCTTTGAATAAGGTATTTTTGATGAAGTGTTTATTTAATACGAAAATGGTAGAAGGTGGGTCAATTACTAATCATTTAAATGAGTTTAATACAGTCACCAGTCAACTAACTTCTGTAAAAGTAAACTTTGATGAAGAAGTTAGGGCTCTTTTGATTCTATGTTCTTTGCCTGAAAGCTGGAATAGCTTGGTAATGGTTGTTAGAAATTCTATTTTTGGTTTGAATACATTGAAATTTGACGATGTTGTTGGTGTTATTTTGAGTGAGGAAACTCATAGGAAAAGATTAGGTGGAACATCCACATCAGGCAGTGTTATGAATGTAGAAAGCAGGGGCAGAACAAAGGAGAGAGGAAACAATTCTGGAAATCATGGGAAGTCACAAGGAAAATAAAAGGAAAAAACGTCCCAATCTAGAGACAAGAGGGATTGCTGGTATTATGGTAAGCCGGGTCATTTAAAGAAAGATTGTTGGTCTCAAAAAAATAAAGGAGACAAAAAGGAAGGAAGTAAAGAGGAAAATGTGGTAAGTAATAAATTTGATGAGGATGCTTTGATTCTTTCCCTTGATAATGTTGATGATTCTTGGGTTTTAGATTCAGGGGCTTTATTTCATGCTACCCCCCATAGAAGCTATTTTCTTGATTATATCCAAAGGGATTTTGGGCTGGTTTATTTAGGAGATAATGAACCCTATCAGATTGTTGGAAAGGGAAGAATCAAGATTAAGTTGTAGAATGGGAATCATTGGCTACTACATTAGGTAAGGCATGTTCCAAAGTTAAGTAGAAATTTAATTTTAGCAAGACAACTAGATGATGAAGGTTGTGTTGTTACATTTAATGATAAAAATTGGAAGGTCACAAAGGGTGCCTTAGTGGTAGCAAAAGGTGTGAAAGTAGGCACCTTATATCTTTATACAAGTCATATTGCTCCTTCTACTTTAATTGTTATGGAAAAAGGTCTATGTTTAGAAACAATTGTTGCTGTTCACCAGTTAGAAGATCATACAGTTGTTGTGGACTCTAAATCAGCACTATGGCATAATAGACTTGGGCATATGAGTGCAAAAGGTATGAAAGTACTTCATTCAAATAATGTTTTACTAGGTCTAAAATGTGTTAATAAGGATTTTTGTGAAAGTTGTGTGTATGGAAAATAAAAGAGAGTAAATTTTCTCAAGGATGGGAAGCAAAAGAAAGATGAAAAATTGGAGCTTGTGCATATGGATGTATGGGGACTAGCTTAGGTATCTTCTCTTGGTGGCTCTCTATATTATGTTGCATTCATTGATGATGAAACTAGGAAGGTATGGATTTATTTCCTTAGGTAGAAATCTGATGTATTTGAAACCTTTAAAAAATGGAGAAGCTTGGTTGAGAATGAGATGGGTAAAAAGCTAAAATGTCTCAGATTTGATAATGGTGGTGAGTATTGCAACAAAGAGTTTGAATATTATTGTTCCTCTAATGGTATTTGTAGGCAAAAAATGGTTCAAAGGACTCCCCAAGAAAATGGAGTGGTTGAGCACATGAAGAGAACAATAATGGAACATGCACGGACTATGAGATTGCATGTTGGGCTGCCTTTAAAAATGTGGGTAGAGACTGTAAACACTGTTGTTTATTTAATTCATAGAGGTTCCTATAATCCTTTGGGTTGTGGTATTCTAGAGGAAGCATGGAAAGGTAAGAAGGTGAGTTATTATTTTATCAAAACCTTTGGTTGTGAAGCATTTGCACATGTAGATTATGAAAATAGAACCAATTTTGATGCAAAATCAAAGAAATATATATTTGTTGGATATGGCATTGATGAATTTGGTTATAGGCTTTGAGATTTTGAAAATAAAAAAATTGTGAGAAGTAGGGATGTCATATTCAAAGAGAAAGTTGTGTACAAAGATCTGGTGCTGCAGCATGAGAAAACCGAAAATGATTATGTAGTGTTGGATGATATTCCAAACAATGATGTTTTAGTGGTTCCTCACATTGGGCAACAATAGCAACAACAAATACCACAAACTCCTGTGAATGTTAAATGATCTTCAAGGATAAGTAGACCTCCAAAAAGATTCTCTCCCTCTTTATATACTATTTTGTTAACTAATGTTGGTGAACCAAAATATTATGATGAAGCTATCCAAGTGGATACCAAGGTTCAGTGGGAGCATGGAATGGAAGAAGAAATGGACTCCTTGCTAAAAAATCAGACTTGGGAGTTATACAAGTTGCCTGTAGGTAAAAAGGATTTACCAAACAAATGGGTTTATAGGCTGAAAGAGGAGGATGGAGGTAAGAAGGTATTTAAAGCTAGATTAGTTGTAAAGGGATTTGAATAGAAAAAGGGTATTGATTTTGATGAGATTTTTTCTCCAGTTGTTAAAATGACTTCTATTCGTATTGTTTTAAGTATTGTGGCTCCTGAAGATTTGCATTTAGAATAGCTTGATGTTAAAAAAACCTTTCTCCATGGTGGTTTGGAAGAGGAAATATATATGGAACAACCACATGGATTTGAGGTCAAAGGTAAGGAGAAACTAGTGTGCAGATTGAAGAAAAGTTTATATGGCTCTAAGCAAGCACCTCGGAAATGGTACTTGAAATTTGATAGTTTTATGGCTAAGCAAGGCTACAAAAGGTGTAATTTTTACCATTGTGTTTATTTTAAGATGTTGGATAATGACAACTACATTATTTTATGTTTATATGTTGATGACATACTTGTAGCTGGGTCTAACATGGATCACATAAGTGAGCTAAAACAACAGTTAGCAAAATCTTTTTCTATGAAGGATTTGGGGGTAGCAAAACAAATCCTTGGTATGAAAATTTGTAGAGATAGGAAAAATAAAAAATTATTTTTATCTCAGGCTAATTACGTTGAAAATGTGTTGTGGAGATTTCATATGGAGTTCATGGAAAATCTATTAGCACACCTTTGCCTAGTCATGTTAAATTGACTAAGGATATGTGTCCAAAGACACAAGAGGAGGAAGAAAAAATTTCCAAGGTACCATATGGTTCAGCTGTAGGCAGTTTAAATTATGCCATGGTATGCATGAGACCAGATATTGCACATGTTGTAGGAGTTGTTAGCAGGTATTTGAGTCATCCCAGAGTTGAGCATTGGAATATGGTATAATGAATTCTCAGATACCGAGAGGAGTACCACAAGTTATGTATTTACAATTGGTGGGATACCAGTGAGTTGGATTTATTGATTGCAAAAGGTGGTTGCTTTATCCACCACAGAGGTAGAGCATGTTGATGCAACAGAGGCAGCAAAGGAGATGATATGGCTGCAACTTTTCATGGACAAGTTGGTCAAACAACAAGCTAGAAATTAATTGTTTACATAAAACCAGAGTGCTATACATTTTGCAAAGAATTCTAAATTGTATTCTAAAACAAAACACATACAATTAAGATATCAATTCATTCAGACAGTGTTAGAGGATGGATAGGTCAAGCTAGACAAGATACACATAGATGTCAATCTAGCGGATATGTTTATGAAGATGGTGACAAGGGAGAAGTTGAGCTCCTCTTCAACTTCGGTTGGCCTTCAAGGTTGAATTCAACTATAATAGAGCAGTAGGGTCCAAGGTACTTATTTCCAGTGGGAGCTGTAAGTGCAGCAGTGTCGTCTAGGATCAATCTCCAAGTGGGAGATTATGTTGGTGTGGAGCTTGATTAGTCTCCAAGTGGGAGATTGTTGGTGTGTGGCGACTAATCATGCTATACTGTACATCCCAATATGTATCATTTATGGGGTCTAGGGTTTGGCCAGGCCCTAGGTGGGGGTTCGAGGGCGACAGTCCCCGAGAAAAATTTTCCTCCTACTTTTTTGCGTTGTCACCGAAAAAGGAAAAATCAACGTAAAAAGGAAAAATTGATTTTGTAGAACTCTAATCTAGAAGCTTCTAAGCTTGTTAAAAAGAGGTTCAGATGGGGGTTACAGTATGAGCAAAAATGCAATTATTTGCAATATTTTAATAGGTTTTTGCATTGGATAATAAAATCATTGGATGGTTGCAGTTTGGTGGATGTAGCCTGGATTGGGTGAACCACGTTAAATTCTCTTTGTTATAATTTATTCTGTGTGTGTTTTAGTTTCTCTATTTATTAATTAAATCTACATTTAATTATTAGATATCTGCCTTTCTAACCCTAACACCAACAATAACATAGAAAGATGAGGTCTCACATACTCTTGATGAGATAACATTACTATTTTGTGGCCTCATTATGTTTCTATTTTGCATAGTTGTAACCAATTGTGCCATCTATAGACAAGTAAAATTGACCTAACACCTATCACATACTGAAAAATGACATTTTCGCATCATCGACTTCATTATCATCAAATATCACTACATTTCACATCAAAAGAATTGAAAACCATAATTTCTGCTATTAATTGAATAATACAACATTATTTAATTAATTCACTTTTTCAACAAATTTTGAACAATTAAATAAATTTAATTTATTTAATAAAGTCCTAATCTAACTTTATTCCTCCTGATTAATTAAATAATGCCAATTATTTGATTATATCACTAATTCACCTTATTCCCCTAAGTCGATTAAATTATTAAATCATAATAATTTAATTAACTCACTTTCCCTCCAAATTTGAATAATTTGAATAAACTATTTAAAACATCATCAAAAATCAAATCAACCTAATGCAACTTTGTTTGAAAATTCAAACTTGATTTGCACATTCAACTTCAAAAAGAATTAATTAATTAAATAAGTTAATTAATCATTTTCAACCACTTTCTTGATTGAGAAAATTATGAATCATTGATTGCTCAATCTATTTCCTGACTAATTGATCTATTTCTTAACTAGATTAGTCTATTTCCTGACTAATCAATCTATGTTCATGACTGATCAATCTATTCCTCAATCACACTAATCATGCAATCAATTTTCATAGATTTTTCCCATCTAAACTATCTGAACATCTTTCGACCATCGATCAAGATATTCTACTATGAAATCCTAGTTGTCTATTTCAAATCATAGTTTCTATATAACAAATCTCTTTCCTAAATAAAAGGATCAGAGAATCAACACATTTTACAAAACAAACTAACACCAAATTGACATTGATAAAGCTTCAACCAACATCTTTGATCAAATGCATGCACACTCTTCAAAGCTCTCACATGCAAAAATGGAGGCTTCACATTGATACAAGCAACCATATCTTTCTAAACACACTCCGACATGGGATGGTTAATGATTTAGTTTAGTGAATTCATTTGTTATTTCTTTATTTCATTTACATCTCTTGAATTCAGTGTTCTTATCATTCATTTCGTGAGTGAAGGAATGAATCTTGATCATTATTTTGGATTAGATTAACTTTTATTCATTGTTTTGATCTTGTTTACATTCGTAGATTTCCCCCTCACACATTCTAGCACACCCCATGGAACCTTGGTCCTTAACATTAACAATTTTTTGAGCTACATTTGAAGTTACAGACCCCATAAATGCTCTGCGAAATCCTTCATGCATAGTTTCCAAAAAAAAATTGCATTTTCTTTCATGGTTTTGGCACCTTTGAATTTGATTCTAGCACTTTTGACCTGGTTTTTGGCACTTTTGACATTTTTTGGCACCTTTACTCTCTGATAGAGGGTACTTTTGACATTTTATGGTGCCCTTTCTCTCTGATAAAGGGCGATTTTGACATTTTATGGCTCCTTTTCTCTCTGACAAAGGGTGCTATTGTTGGTTTCTCCTACGCTTTTTCCTTATTAATTTTTGTCCAAGATCTGTAGGCTAAAATTTGATTTGTAATGCTAACAGGTGCTTGATTTGAATGTGTGACAAGTACTAATGTCATTTATGTAGGATTTTCAGAAGTATAATTGATGGTTATCCCAAACATAACTAACACATTTGTTACACGGAAGATGAATAGTCAAATAATTCTATGTTTTCCAAGCTTTTTAAGTAAGAAAATGATTTCATTTGGTGCATAAAAACAACCCCACAAACACCACATTTTGATTTAAGTGCTCTAAAATGAATTGCTTCCAAGCTTTCTAAGTTAGAGAATTTTCATTTGGTGCTTAAAGAGAACCCCTCAAACAACACATTTCAATTTAAGTGCTCTAAAATGAACCTTTTCCAAGCTTTCATAGTTAGATAATGTTTTCATTCGGTGCAATGGAAAGAATCCTACAAAAAAACAATTTCAATTTAGTTCTCTAAAAAGGATGTTTTATTTTGTTGAACAAATGATTTCCCTTTGTTGAAAAATACTCGATTTCATTTTCTTGACCATTAAGACAAGGTTTAGAATGAACACTTAGTTTTGAGCTTAAAAATGAACAAATCAATTTTTGTCTTGCACCTTTGCTATCTCATTGATTGATATCTAGAACACTTCTATTGGATGCCTTAAAAATAGCTACTATCTTGTACACACCTATATGTCACTTTTTTTTGGATAGCGTTGCTTGAGGGGCTTAAAAAGAACAATTGCAATGAAGTGTACTATGTGCATTCCATGTTTGGAAAAATAGGTGAGTATCCTCTCCCCTCATGCCTTTCATTGATCTTGGGTGTTGAAAATCATCTTGAGTTTCACATTTTTTACTTCAAAGCATACCTTTTTAGAGGGCATGCCTTTTGAGACACATCCCACATTGGAGAAGTCAAAGGAAACCCAAATGGTACTCTATTTTGGTCTACTATATAAATTATATAGTGGGCATGAGAAAAGTTCTCACCCACTAGGTGTTGTTTTTCTATACCGATGAATGTCTCCTCCAGTATTCGTGTGATGTGTTAAAACCCACATGGGATGGGATGCCTCTTAATTGAGTGAATTGCTGCATGTATAAACATCCAAAAATAATAATCCCAAAAAATGACTAAGAACCAAATGTTTGTAGAAGCTACCCTTTTATCCAAATCATACTTTGAAGTGGTGCATCGGAATTTACTTCTGAGAAGTTACTTACCAAGTTTGACTTATGGTTGAGTGTAAAAATACTCTCCATTCATCACATGTAAAATTATCCCTTCAGGGCATGAGGTAAGCCCACCTAGGAAGAAGCATCTATCCCTAGAGTGCAGTTTGTCTTCATGAAAAATTTTCAAATATTTTCAACATCAAAATTTTTGCTTGAATTTAAAATGAAGATATCAAAACAAACACTAAACATGATCGTTGAATCACAAACCCTTCGACTTAGTGTATGATTTTAAGAGAAGACCTATATTTACAATCCTTAATGGATCTCCTCAAAGGTTTCTAAATATTTAGGCTTTCATTTCAAGCTACATTGGCTCAAAGTAAATGTTGCAAACTATGGCTTGGGTATTGTGATTTCACAACTTAAATCCATAGACATGCAGGTCACACAAGTATATGTTTTTTGAGTCAATGAAATATTGTTGTATCACTTTCCAAATCTCATCAAATGAACCAAAAAAAATCATCCAAAAACTATAAGAAAACATCAAAATACTAAAGCTAGAAAATAAAATTGTACAGAGGCCACACTTGCTACTGATTTTTCCGCACTTGACCAAAATTTGGCCACTTTTACTCTCTGTCCCATAACAACCATTGATGATTTTTTTTTGCATTTGATAAAGCCAGTGCACTTGCTACAAAACCAACTGCACTTACAAAAACTAGGTGCACTTGCTTCTCAAAATCGAGTGCACTTGACAAAATTCAGGACGCAGCTGATCAAACTATTTGCTCACAATTTGTCACTTCTACTAAAATATTATTATTTTCTTTCTATTTTGTTGAAAGTAAAAAAAATGAACTGAATCTAATTGCAAGATTCTTATTAGAATGAAACAATTGGAAACCCAAATACGTCATATAGTCCATCCATTCTCAAACATTCCATCCTACTTTTTGGAAATCAAAATTAAAACAAACAAACCTGGATTATTCCCTCACCCACACTTCTAAGATATTAATAGTTGCTTGAACCTCAAGTCTAGTTCAAGTAAGCTTTTTAGCAAAATATCCTCTAGAAGAAGTCAGATATCAATCCAAGTCTTTCAACATTTTGAGTTCCAAGAATAGTGTCACCCCAAAACAACACTCAAGCCTTAGGGTTGTGAGATTCATTTAACAACAATATCAAAACACCATTTCACCTTATGACCATTTGGCATCCACTTGATCTAGTCCAACAACTGAATCTTATAGAAAAAATCCTACAACCAAGTGTCACACACATTGAAGGTGAACAAACTGATATCATTAGCAATTTAAGGACCTTCATATTTGAGAAGAATGAAACACCAAACTAGTGGAGAAGTGGAACAAAAATTATAGATAAAGAAGAGGAGAAAGTAGAAATTGCAGGGCCAGGAGACCCGTATTACCACCTCCCACATAGAAATAGGTGTCCATACTTCATAATCTCCAGCAAGAGAAAAATCCTCAAGCTGAAATCCATATTCTAACTTTCAAAAAAAATCCTAGTCTAAAGTTTTCCAAAGGTCACATCTTGAGAACTTACCGCAACCATGACAATCGACTAAGATATTTCTATTTACACTTCTCAATGGGAAAACTATAATTGAATACCCAATAGAAAATCCAAAAAATAAAAGCATTCTTTGTCCATAGGAGTTGTAAAATGTTCAAAAAAGCTTGGAAATTTTTTATAACAGCTATGAGATCACAACATAGAAAGAAAATGGAAGAAAACAAAAGAAACACTATCGTACCACCAACAAACACCACAAATGGCAGAAGTAACCCATGGGGATATAAACCAAGTGACTTTACAACATCTTAAGCATCATAACATCCCCAACAACATGTTAACATCAATCTATTACCCAAATCACTCTTATCAAGGGTCACAACATCAAGTAGGTCAACAACATCAAGCATTTAAAAATCACCATCAAGGAATAAGTCTAGAACAAAAAATTTCCCTAAATGAACTTAAGAAAAAGGTTGGGGTACTTGAACAAAATCAAAATATGATGTATTTACAATAACATGTTCAATGTCTAAACATTGCATATCCACAACAAACAAACATCATTTCACAAACACCTCAATATCTACATCAATGCCACTTCCAATATCATCAAAGCATTGATTCATATCAACAACAAAATCATCAACCACAACATCAAGTGAATCGAGAACAACAATGGTCACAAAATAAAAATCAAGTCCATCAACAATATCAACCTTCAAATTAGGAAATTCCATCTCCAAATCCATCTCCACCACAAGCAACCTTACAATCAAACCATACTACTAAACATGATTACACTCCTTTAGGGGATCCAATTAAGGGTGTGTTGAACCAACTAGTCAATGCCAAACTTATCACACTTCCAAAACCGCCATGAAATGGTGAACCTAGCATCAAATTCCCATGGTAGAATGAAAATATTTATTGTAAATACCATGGATTAAAAGGTTATGTTGCATCAAAATTTGTTACACTCAAAAGTCTCATCCAAGACCTTATTGATCAAGGAGAGATAGCTATTGAATATGACATTCAAGGTCCATCTACCAATGACAACATTGATAGTCTCTCAAACTCAAATGTTGAAAACAATGATCAAGATCTATCTATCACTGATCACATTGAAAATGTCTCTACATCATCTAGTGAGCAAAAGGACATATATCAAGAATTTAATCCCAAGCATGATCAAACTCAATCACCCAAGACTATCAATGATCTAGTCCAAGATATATTGACATCATCCAATCTCATGGCAGCACATATTGATAATCAAGAGACTCTTAATCCTACACTTATACACAATGCATAAAATAGCCAAGAGTTATTACCCATATGCCCACATTTTGAGAAAATCCAAGGATCCTTTACAAGCAATCCTTTCTTTAAAATTGATCCATGTCAAGAGCATGGACCAAAGCATATCAAAAATAATACCACACAAAGTCAAGATCAAGAATCCTTATCATCAAAATACTATAATGACTTGGCAAATATCTTTCAAGACATCCAAGGTTTTCCGAAAGAAGAACAAATCCATATACCAAGCATGCATACATCTACTCATGAGATTCTTATCCCTAATGGACATGTAGATGATCTTCATCCAAGATAAGAGTCTCATACTCTTGATGAAATTACCAAGGAACAAGAGTCACCTACTCTTAACATCTTTACACATGATCAAAGTATAGCAGAATCTATAGATATATCAAAAAATGGTCAAAAAGAAGCATTAAAATTAGAAGCATCCTCTAGGAAGATTGAAAAAATTGAGTATGAAAATATTAAGCACAATATCTTAAAATCAACAAAGATAACAGACAATCCTGAGTAGCAGAGCATTGGGTATACAACGGTCAAAGACACACCAATATATTTTGAAGGGCCATCAAAATATGAAGTTTCATTAAATCAAGCCAAAGATAGAAATCAAGAAGATATCCCAGATATGGAGGATTCTACTAGTGAAGAAGCTATCACCCTTGAAGATCCACAATAAAGAAAAGAAGGATTAGCACCTTGTTTCCAAGGTAAACCATATATTATTGCAAATAAAAAAATTCAATAGATACATTGTAGACACCTAAAAATGACCTAGGCCTACAAGCTTCATTTTTTACCACGTTCGTCCTAGCATAATTATGACATTTAATTATGTCCTTAGTCCACATTCGACTATTGATTAAATAATTCATAATTATTTAATTAATTCATGTCATTTATTCTTCATGATTATTAAATAAATATATTTTATTTATTTATTAAATACGTCATTAATTGTCTAAGTCTTCCCTTAATTAAATAAATTTCTAAATTTATTTAATTCCCCTTTGACATATAATTCTTCCTGATTATTAAATAAATGAATTACATTTATTTATTTAATATGTCACTAATCCTCTTAATTAAATAAATGGATTAATTTATTTAATTAATTAGTCTTATCTCTTAAATTAAATAATTAAATTTAATTATTTAATTGCCAATTAATATTCTTCTCATTTTATATAAATTAAATTATTTAAAATGTCATGTCAATCTTAACTGTAAGTCCTTTTTGATAAATAATCTGAAAAAGATTATTTATTATCTCAAAATCCATAATTTGAATTATTTTAATTCAAATTAGTAATTAATCTTGTAAAAATCAAGCAATCGGGCAGATTCTTGATTTTCCAAATCTATCTTCAGTCCACATCTTATCTCTTTGATTTTTCGAATCTTGCAAATTAGACAATCTTATCTTATTGATTTTTCGAAAATCTTCATTTTCTAATTAATTTGTCTCATTTATTTTCCACAATCGATCCGATTTTATTCTGACCGTTCGATTAAGGATTTTTCCCTAACCCTAATTAGGGATTCTTAGGTTTAATCTGGATCGTTTATTTCATCAATTTATCTCATTCGTCCATTCGAAATGACTTTTTCTATAAAATGTCATATTCTTCTCATTTTTAGATAGACACACACATGCTGACATTTGGCGTAATTATTATAGGCATTTACTTAGTTTCACATTTATTGTCATAGGCAATTGTAGTATTTCAATATTGGCATTTGTTTTAAGCATAGGCATAGACATTGGCTTTTAGACATAGGCATTTAGATTTTGAGTAAATCCTTCAAAACTTGCTTTAGTCTTGTTATTTGTCATAGTTGCTCATACAAATCTGAGGGCATCTTCATTTACTGCAAGCTAGGAGGTGTAACGAAGGTGAATCATGGAAGATGGAGATTCTTGGTAATATCATTCCTTTTGTTTTCATCATTTTCCTTTGTACTTCGTTATTTCAATGGATTTTAGTGTTATTTAATCTAACCATCTAACAATCTAATTTTTCCCTTGATTACATTGGTGAACCCGACATTTTGTAGAGAAATTTGTGTGTATTCTTGTTTGCTTTCACTGTTTTGTAGGTTACAGCCAAAACGTCATACGAAATCCCGTCACCTTCATTAGAGCACAGAAAAATGGGCGAATAAAATATTTTCAAACGGTTTTTGGGTTTTGTAGATCTCACTCTCAGCTTTCCAGAACAACAAATGGTTTTAAATTTAGTTGAGATTTGAGAAAGTTATGGGCATTTTAGTGATTGCAGTTTTTTCCAATTTAATTTTTAAATCCACGTTTTTCTTTTGTCTAACATTCTTTTCGTGCAGAATCATGAAAAAGGTTTTCTAAGTTTTGAAGGTCTATCATTTATCTTTCCATGGATATCTACCACTTAAAATTTTATTAAGTTTTGAGCAAGTTATCGCTGTTTTAATTTGTTGCTATCATTAATGTTTTTTTTTTTTTTGTGTGTTACTAATCTTCTCTTGTAGCGTGTGGCGATCCCCATTCGTGTGTCAAAGACCATTGATTAAAGAGATTACTAATTCATTGTTTTCATATTTGAATGTCGAAGACAAGATAAACAAACATTGTGCTTGTTTTTCTTTCATAGATTAGCAAACATTTGATTTTGGTGCATATAAAAAGAACACATGTCTTCTTTGATTGATTGCACTTGCAAGATGGTAGGTGAGTATGCTCTCACTTGGTGAAAACCTCGTGATCAGAAAATCAGACCCATCTTTATTTGTTAATTACCCTTCACGATTCGGTATATCGAAGTATCCTCTCCCCTTGCACATTCGTGTGATCCTAGGTGTAAGAGAAATGGTTACTGACTCTAGAACTTGGGCCTGTTCTGGTGGAAAAAAGTACTCACCCCAGGATGACTTAGACCAATAGCACCCTAACATCGAGGGACTTCCAGCTGGTATATAAAAGTGGGTTCTTGGGGAAAGCCCAAGAATCACGAGCATGGTTCTGACGAGATGGATCTGAAAGGGGACTCTCGCCACATGGATCACGCCCCACGAACGAAATGCCCGAATTAAAAATCTCTTGTCTTAGTGTCCAATCGTTCTATTGGCGGTTGCTTAGTATAGTGCAGGGTATAGTATTATGCTCGAAGACACTCACTACTGATCCCCTTGAGTAGAGATAACAGTTCTTGGGAAGTCACTACCCAAGAATTCAAATTTGGTGTGCTCGAATAACTTTAATGAGCCGTGGAGGGGAGCCAATGCCACCAAAATTCTAAGCTATCCACTCTCGAGAAGGAAAGGTGTTTATCACCAATCTGGGGTATATCGGTGGGCTATACCAAGTATACAAACCCTTGGCCTATTGGCCTTTTAGGATTGTACTTGTCTTATGTGTGTTTGTTTACACCCAAAACATTGTGCTTGTCAAGTGCTTGTTGGATTTTTTTAAAAACATTATACAAAATATTCACAAATCTGGACACAAACAATCGACCTTGGACAACTCAGACTTTTCAACAAGACATCAAAACACAATCTCAGTCTTTATTTTGAATTTAGACTTGGTATTGTCCATCATAGTCCTCATTTGGTATCTAGACTTGGCATTGGTCATTTTCCTTAGTCAACATCTTCATTGTCACCTTAGCATTTGGCATCATTTCTTGACCAATTTTATCACCTTGCATTAGTCATTTCCCTTAGAAAAACATCATTATCACTTTGCATTTAACAACATCATGACATCCACCACCTTTTCTTCCCTTCGCCAAGATATGGATAGGCTTGCTAGTAAAATTGAATACGAATTACTCTATAGAGGTCAATACCAAGAAGCCTCAGACTTTAGGAGACAATTTATCCAAGCCGAAAATCAAGGTCCTTCATACCAACAACCTATCAGTCCTAGTCCTCTGTCCATCTACCCTCACTACCAAAATTCACTCGACATAAATCCTACCATTAATTCACAACAAACATCCACTTATCACCCTTATCCTAACCTTGACAAGGGAAGCCAACTGTCCAATAGTCCATTCCAAACCTCCATGCCATATTTTGACTCTTCACCTATTAATCCCATCCAAGTCTGCATCCCTTATCAATCATCTACCAACTCATGTCAAGTCCCCACATCATACCATACTGATCTGGTCCAAGTCTCTATGTCCTCTTTCAATCAACCTTACACCAATCCAGTCGAAGTCTCCATGTCATATCCTTATCCTTCAATAGTTAATCCAGTCCAAGACTCCATGTCCTATCTTTGTCCCTCACATACTAGTCCAATGCAAATACCCATGTCATATCCTAGTCCTTCATATACTAGTCCAGTCCAAGTTCCCATGTCCTATCCTAGTCCTTTGGTCATTAATCCTTTTCAAGTCACCTCCTCACAAGCCACGCCTAGTCATGAAAATTTTGTCATTGCTCAAAGTCAAATCCCATCGTCTACACTTGAGGATACATGTCAAAATGAAAGCCCAAAGCATAACCTTATAATGTCACCCTCAGGTCAAGAACAAGGTAGTCCATCCCATGACCCTATCTTAAACTCCATTTAGGGAGTCCTTCAAGACAATCATGACATCCAAAACACACTTATCCATGACAACCCCATCTTTGAACAAGACCCTACGATTAACCAAGAAGTCCAAATCCATGACCTCATTTTTTACCAAGACCCTATTGTTGACCAAGAAGTCCAAAATGATCCACTCTTTGACCTTTACGCCATTTATGATCAAATACTTTTCAATCCTATACAGGCCTCGACTATTGACAGTTTCCAAAATGAGACACTTGCCTCCATTACACACATAGACGATATTCCTCAAGCACAAGAGTATTCCAATATGAAAATATTTGAAAATGATCAAGCTATAGCTAAATTTACTGGAATCTATAACACTGACCATCAAGATGGTTTTGACATTGAATTGGACGCACCAATAGAATCATCTAAACCTGACATGTCACAAGATTAGACCATAGATATCAGTCAGGAATATGTCCAACAAGACAATGAAGCTAATACACTTTATCACTTAGGGTCATCTATCTTTGTCAGAGCAGGCTTTCTTGCAGATGAAAATATTACAAGTGACAGTATCCATATACCTAATAATGGGTTAGCATCTTGCTTTCAAAACAATAAATACCCCATCACAAACAGAATTTGTCAGAGCATGCATTATCAAGGCAAAGGACTAGGCATACATGAGCAAGGCATTCTAGAACCAATATAGCTTCAGGTAAATTACAGACATCAAGGTCTTGGTTATTCCTCAGACAACAAATCAAACGATGTCAATGGTACCTCCTCGATACTGGGGGCAACTTTGTCAGATATAAACGTCAAAATGGAGTCCATGAGAAATCCTTGTCATACGATTACTGCCAACACCCCCTCCACCCACACTATGAACCGTCATTCCATCATAAATAAACCTTCCCTTTCGAACCAACACAAACAAAACTCTTACAAGTTAAAAGATCAAATTCAAATGTCAAAGTCCATTGAATCAAACAAAAGGAAAAGTGGACAAATGAAATTAAAATGGATCCCAAAGAAAGATGGATCAAACAAAGACACCAAGTCAAGTACAAAATTCAATCATAATGTGGAGCCACAATACAAGAGGACTCCACATATAACACATGTCCACCTCCTTCAAAATGGTCATCAATCAAGGCATATAAAAGTGTTGGTTCCAAACACCATCCCTCCAAAATCTGTCATCCACCATCCAAAGTTTGGAAAATAAAAAGTCATTCATCCAAATGTCCAAACAACCTTTCCACATCTACCATCATCTGTCATAATCCTACATCTTGCCTAAAGTCCAAAAATCTTACGTCACAAATCCGTCACATCTTGGCAGCAACTCTTTACCTCAAGGACTCTCATGGCACTCTATTGCGATGTGCGTATTTTGAGAAGGCCAACTCTAGTATCAGAAAGGATCACAATGACATCGATCAGTTGTATACAAGTGCTACGATCCTGACAAGACAACTCCTTTAGCAAGGTCATTATTGGCATATCATGGCACCAGTCTCTACATCGGCACCGTCAATGGATTCATAACAGTAAGTGGTCATCTAAAGCATCCAGGCTATCCACAAAATTATAAATACAAAAAAAATTAAAAAAATTAAAAAATCGTCAACCTGATGAAAACCTGGCAAACAGGCGTCTTGGTGACACCAAAAAAATCAAAAGGTCAAGAAAATAGTAAAGAGAAAAATTTCATCCAATGGTGAAAACCTAGCAAACAGGCGCCCTGGATAAGTACCATGATGAAAACCTGGCAAACAGGCATCATGTGTAAAATAAATCGTCTATGTGGACTCTTACACTTGGGGGCAAGTCGTCTCATCTCCTAGGCCTTCCACTTGGCATTGGATTCCGACCATTTAATCCATATCATTCCCACCTATCTTGGTCTTGACATAAAACTAACACACATAAATCATGCTTTGGGAAAACTCTTGACATGTCTATCCTTTAGTCATACACGATTCATGAAACATCATGTCATTGATGACATAAACCTTATTGTCCTTATACGACATAGTCCTTGAAAACCATATGGCATCCCCTTAGTCTCATGTCCCCCATCTTTTACCAAGGTCACCCCCTATCCTTTCATGCCTGTCACCTATCTTGGCTTTCCCTTGTCAAACGGTCTAAGGATAATCATCATCCCATCTAGTCATAACCAAGTCATTCCAAATGCAATGAGTCTTATCCATACAAGCACATTATCCAAAACATTACTTGACTTCATTCCTGGCCTGGCTATAGACCTCGATACTTTCATTACATTATCGTCATCGTCCTCATGTTGTTTTGGGATGCGTCCTTCCCATGTCAAACAACGTTGTCATCACTTGTCAATTGGTATTCAGCTTGACTAGGGGCACAATCATGTTTGTCCTTGGATTCTCATGTGTAGGCATCGGTCATTTGCATTTGTCACGATTCTCTTAAACATCAAAATCCAAAAAAAATCATAAAACAACAAAAACACCAAAAACACCATAAAATGTCCTGAAGAAAGACAAAAACATCATAAAATGTCCTGAAAAAAGACAAAAACATCATAAAATGTCCTAAAAAAGACCTAAAAATCTTAAAACATCTTGAAGAAAAACACAAAAACATCCAAATCAATGTCAAAATCCTAAAAATGGAGTCAAAGTCATTCATGTCAGTTAGTCCATGTCAGTGTCGAACTACGTTGTCTCTGCGCATTTGCTACGTAGGAAAGACCATCAGTTGATGAGTCCCCGAGACATTAGGTCAGTCCTTTTAGGTTGGTCCAAATAAAATCATGGCATTTGTCACAATCGTCACATCAGTCAAATAAGTTAAACATAGTCCAAATCAGACACAAGACAGTCATTTGAAATGTCAATGTCAAAATTGGTCAAAATTAGACAACACAGTCCAATCAATCATACAGTCAACATTCGTCAACTTGCCAAAACATATTACTCAAAACAATGTCAGTCTCGTCACTCTTTGGTTCTCTTCAAGATGTGTCCTTCTTGGAGTTAGACCTCATCAAAATATCCTTTTCCTTTTTAGGATGTGTCCTTCCTGACAATAGGCCCCGTCAAACTGTCAACACCATCAAATTGGCAAATCTCTTAAATTGTCAAAACTGTCAAACCGACAAGAATTCAATCTTTGGCAAACAAACATTGGCAAACAAAATAAAATGGCTGTTAATCTTTCTAGTCTATCTTGTCTTATATTTTGACTATTTTGTCTATTTTGTCTTATATTTTTACTGTCTTGTCTTTTTGGTCACGTTACTAGCTACCTCGAGGATGTCCCATGAAGGATTTAGAGGTGCGATGATGTCTCTTGGCCTATTTTATTTTCTTTGACTGATGTCTATGGATTGTCTTGACAAAAAGACTAGGGCAACTTCGCCCTTAGTATGAGTTAGGACATTCCTTGTCTGTGACTGTCTGTTTTTCAAGTGGATGACCTTGCACACCTTGGTCTACGTCATATCATGGTGTTTGTTGTCCATTTGTGTCATTTTTACCACCCAATGATGATTAAGAGTAATAAATATTAAAGTCCTATGGCAATGTTTTGAAGGATTTGGTCTACGAACTAACATGCATCTTTTTTAGTCTTGTCATTTTCTCTCACTCATCTCATATAGGCATTGCATCCATATCATCATCCATATCTTTTGCATTAACATTCCTTTGTCTCTTCATATTCTAGTCTTCTTGTCCATTTTGAGAGCACACCCATGTTCTTGGAACCCATCTTTCCTCTCGAGGGGCATACCATAACCCTCCTTGTTTTTCTTCCTCATCTTATTTTGCACTGGGGCATATTTCTTACTTGTTTTCTTTGTCACAATGCGACAAGCGACATTATGACAAAGAGGGGCAAAATGTAGACACCTAAAAATGACCTAGGCCTGCAAGCTTCATTTTTTACCACATTCATCCTAGCATAATTATGACATTTAATTATGTCATTGGTCCACATTCGACTATTGATTAAATAATTCATAATTATTTAATTAATTCATGTCATTTATTCTTCATGATTATTAAATAAATAAATTTTATTTATTTATTAAATATGTCATTAATTGTCTAAGTCTTCCCTTAATTAAATAAATTTCTAAATTTATTTAATTCCCCTTTGACATATAATTCTTCCTGATTATTAAATAAATGAATTACTTTTATTTATTTAATATGTCACTAATCCTCTTAATTAAATAAATGGATTAATTTATTTAATTAATTAGTCTTATCTCTTAAATTAAATAATTAAATTTAATTATTTAATTGCCAATTAATATTCTTCTCATTTTAAATAAATTAAATTATTTAAAATGTCATGTCAATCTTAACTGTCAGTCCTTTTTAATAAATAATCTGAAAAAGATTATTTGTTATCTCTCAAAATCCATAATTTGAATTATTTTAATTCAAATTAGTAATTAATTTTCTAAAAATCAAGCAATCGGGCAGATTCTTGATTTTCCAAATCTTATCTTCAGTCCACATCTTATCTCTTTTATTTTTCGAATCTTGCAAATCAGACAATCTTATCTTATTGATTTTTTGAAAATCTTCATTTTCTAATTAATTTGTCTCATTTATTTTCCACCGTCAACCCGATTTTATTCTGACCGTTCGATTAAGGATTTTTCCCTAACCCTAATTAGGGATTCTTAGATTTAATCTGGATCGTTCATTTCATCAATTTATCTTGTTCGTCCATTTGAAATGGCCTCTTCTATAAAATGCCATCTTCTTCTCATTTTTAGATAGACACACACATGCTGACATTTGGCGTAATTATTATAGGCATTTACTTAGTTTCACATTTATTGTCATAGGCAATTGTAGTATTTCAATATTGGCATTTGTTTTAAGCATAGGCATAGACATTGGCTTTTAGACATAGGCATTTATATTTTGAGTAAATCCTTCAAAACTTGCTTTAGTCTTGTCATTTGTCATAGTTGCTCATACAAATCTGAGGGCATCTTCATTTACTTCAAGCTAGGAGGTGTAACGAAGGTGAATCATGGAAGATGGAGATTCTTGGTAATATCATTCCTTTTGTTTTCATCATTTTCCTTTGTACTTCGTTATTTCAATGGATTTTAGTGTTATTTGATCTAACCATCTAACAATCTGATTTTTCCCTTGATTACATACATTATAAAGATAGAGGATTAGGCCTACATGAATAGGGTATCCTGGACCCAAAGTTGATTATTGGCAATCCTAAGCATCAAGGTCTAGGTTATTCAACAATTAAGGTATCTAAACATATTAGTGATACCTCTAAAATAATGGGGGCAACTTTATCTAATGCAAACATCAACTTAGAGAGCAAGAAGATTCCTTATGATGACACTACTACCGATGCTACAACTAGCCATATCATAAATCATCATCCACACATATTTCAACTCTATGATTGGGCCCAACAATAAGAGAAAATCTATACCCAAGAATGAACCAAGTCATTAAAGAAAAAGAATCAACAAAATAAAATAAATAAGAAAGTTTCAAATGGATACAAAATAAAAGGATAGAAAATCATCCCTATCAAATTCCATTAGTCAAAGAAACTATGGGGTAAAATAAAAAAGGGAAGTTCATCCATCAAAAATGTCCAACAAAGAAAAATAAAGCTTCAAGAGCTACCTACAAGGTATATCAAGATGTTGGTCCCAATCGAATGTCCATATCCACCCATCATTGCTCATTATCCCAAGTTTATAAAATAAAAGGTTCCAAACTGTCGACCAATCCATCTAAATATCATATCCCTCAACACATTTTTCCATACAAGATATCCAAATATCACATTAACCATGTGTTGACAACAACTCTTTATCATAAGGATTCTAAGGGAACTCTATCACGATGTGTGCATCAAGGTAAGGTTAACTTCAGTATCAAAAAGAAAAAATTAGCAAGGGCTGCATTCAAGCACTCATATCCTAGCAAAACAACTCCTCCAAGCAAGATATTGTTGGCACACCATGATAGAAACAACCACCATATCAGCACTAGTAGCATCTACATCAACACCACTAGGTGGTTCAATAGAAGAAAACAATTGTCACCATAATGAAAACCTAGTAAACATGCATCTTGTGTGACATCAAAAATCAAATAAAAATTAAAAAATAGGAAAATACCCAAGAAAAAAATCGTCCTCCAATAAACACCACTATAGTGGCACTTTGGACAAGTACCGTGATGAAAACCTATAAAATAGGTGTCATGTGTAAGAATGAAGCATCTACATGCACCATTTCAAGTGGAAGCATCTCATCCTATCCACAATAAATCCAATCCATTTTTATCCAAATCCAACTCATCTTGATTTTGAAAAATGTTTGGTATACACTTTACACTTGCTTATGGGAAAAATCTTGACATGGGTCACTATAATTGATCCTATCCTACCCAACATTATTTAAGCCATAAGGCATTGTCCAAAAGGGAAAAATTCTATCCAAACATGTTATCCTATCTGTAGTCAGAGAAATACCACTCGCCACCTTTGAGGCATAAACACAAGGATAGGGTTCCTATTTCACACTTACTGCACTCAAGGACACCTTAGAGATCTCAATCTAATAAAGAATGGAGGGAGAGATATAACAATAAGGTATCCTAGGATATGATTTTATATTGCAAGAGGTGTTCACCACCAAGTAAGAACTTGGAAATACTAATGCAATGTAAGATGCAACACTAAACCCTAGTTTGATGTAATGACCTACAAAATGACCTAGAAAAGTGTGTAAAACAAAATAGAAAGTTGAAGAACAGAATGCGTGCACATGGAAACTTGTAGAGACTTGAATGGAGATTGGAAATTCTACAAATCCTGAAGTTTTAGCCTACTAGGACTCATTCGCTATTTTTGGTGAATCAGCCCTAGTTCTGGATTTTTGCATAGGAGCATGTTTCAGGCAAAAGGGTATATGAATCTGCAAAGATATCTAAAAAAAACCTATAGTGGGACTCATTTGCCACTTGTGGAAAATGAGTCCAGTTTGAATTTTTTGGAACTTCAAGTTTGAATATGTTTTTTGTTCCTCCAGGTTTCCAGATCTGAAACTCTAATTTTGGGGCTATAGATGACCTTTTAGTGAAGATTATGACCTTGCAAAAGGGGAGACAACTCCAACAATCTTGTAACCTAATCTTCAATGATCTTCAAGTCTTCAAAATACCTAGATCTGCAATCACACAAAGAGAGAGAGAGAGAGAGAGAGAGAGAGAGAGAGAGAGAGAGAGAGA
The DNA here is from genome assembly GCA_007258455.2 of Sequoia sempervirens. Lineage (NCBI taxonomy): Eukaryota > Viridiplantae > Streptophyta > Pinopsida > Cupressales > Cupressaceae > Sequoia > Sequoia sempervirens. Next base: position 801,485,526 of record VDFB02281492.1, on the reverse strand, counting down.
GAGAAAGTGTTGATTGTTAGGGAATAGGGGTTTACCTTGGTCAAACCCCTTGTAGGTAATTAAACCAAATGACGAGACAATAAAATGAAGGAATGAAACATGAAATAAAGAACATGAATCATGGAAAATAATACTTTGGATGATGTCTTGTAAATCTACAACTCAACATGAAATGGACATCAAGGATGTAGATCTTGATCTTGACAATAGGACTAGAACAGTGCTTGATCTTGGATCTTTAATGTGACATCACAACACTAGCTCAATAATATGCTTGATGGTTGATATGCTTAACATGATGATGGATCTTGAATTTCCACAACAATTGATGAAGAAATATTCCCTTGAATTCCTTACAAATGGTCTTGAATGTTATCTTGATGATCTTTTAAAGTCTTGGAATGCTTAACTCTTGCTTGCTTGGCTTGATAACATGTAGGCTTATGTTAAATAGTGATTTGAAAGCTTCTTTAAATAGGAAATGCAATCAAATGACTGTTAATTTGATCCCCAATGCTGACATAGAAGAAATTTAAACTTAAAACCCAAATTTCTAGCACAAAATATTAAAATATAGGTGAAATGAGACTTATTTTCCAAGCTAAGTGAATGAGTCCCACCTAGATGGGCTTCATTCGCCCAAACTGGTACATGGGTTCCACAGAGGCTATTTTGCTTGCAAAGTATCGAGGAATGTGCAAATTATGTTTATATGTTGATATTGTTAGGTTTTTTATTGAAATATGCCTTGGGATGCACAATATAGGGGCCTATTAGTGATGATATTAAGGTCATAGATACAAGAGGGCCCAAAATCCAATGTGAAAGTGTAAATAAATACAATTTATAACATTTAATTAATGAAAAATTAGGTATATTTAGCTTAGAAGGGCCCTAAATCCAATGTGAATATGTAGAACACATTACAACACTATATTAGGTCCACTTTAGTTTACAAGCATCCTAAATTTAATGTCAAGGTGTAAATAAATACATTTTAAAACATTAAATTAGGGAAAAATTAAGTTGAGTTAGCTTAAAAGGGGCCCAAGACCTAATGTGGATGTGTAAAACACCTTAGAACACTAGATCAAGGTGAAATTAAGTCCAATTTATCATTAATTATTCCCAAATCAAGCAAGGAAAAGGCATACTTTTTATGTGACTACATTTAGCCCCCACTCTAGTGAGAGGATGAACTTGCTTCAAACTCACACTAAAGTAGACATTCAAGAGGGGTCCAAGTGTACCAATGTAGATGCTCTAGGATAGCAAAGATCAAGGAGGTAACTGATCCCCCAGGATCCATGATCCTAAGTCAGACCAACATAAGCACAAAAGGACATGCACAAGATGTATAATATGCAACATCAAGATACACAAACATGCAATGCCAAAGACATACAGAAGAAATAAAAGAATAATATGGGTGGATCTAGTTTTGACAAAAATATGCTCACTCTGGGGCCATGAAACTTTAGGCCATCCACGGGGTGAGTATCCACCATATCCTCACTCTAGGTCTTCCATGGGGTGAGTATCTGAAGAGGGTGAGACACATGAATGGTATGTGCCCACATACGCAAGTGTTAAGGGAAGTCATGCCTTCATTCAGCTTCCATAAAAACATACCAAAGTTATACCTCTTGATAACTTTAATAAGGTGCCTTGCAATAATGATATTTGAGCTTCATGAGGCAAGCAAAATTGTGTATGCTTGGAGCTTATGAACAAATAAGATGGCTCTACAAGCATGCAAGATGTGTTATGCAAGGTGGCCATATAATAGTTGTTGTAAATGCAAAATAGTGTAAGGTATGTTCAAAGGGATTTTTCTTGATTTTTTCAAGGTCTTTTCTTAGGGAACATTGTACCTAGTGTCTCCTAGAGAGGAAAAGTCAAAGAAATGTCACACTCTTGGAGGAAATCAAGCCCAATGACACAACTGAGAAAAGAATACATCATAGGAAAAATCATGGAGTAAAACATGAGTGTCAAGGTATGCCCCCACTTTAAAGTGGTTGCTAACACCATTAATTGCTTTAAAGTAGAAGAAGACATGAGAGCCTATTCAGAAAGCCCTATGCCAAGTCATATGTTTCCAATTCAAACTACATCATGAATAAGTGTGTCATATGTGAGTCAACTTAAGGCATGTCATCCACTTTCCAAGCTTGCTCTTATATATACATGAAAGGTGATCAACTAGCCAAAAGAGACAATGAAAAGTGACATAGGAGTAGAAGGCCACTTAACTCCTTTCCCCCACATAGTGTAGGACAAGGATGAGCCAAAATGATTGACGAGAAACATGCTAGTGTAAAAATCAGTATCAATTAGAGGAATTAGGTGCTTCAACACAAGGAAGGGCACCACACTCCTTAAGATGTTGAATTTTATCACTTAAAGGCTTACATTTGTTAGTAGAATGACCATGAACTCTATGGTATGCACAAAATGAATGTTTGTAGTAAAATTTATTTCATGTTCTTGGAGGAGTCTCAACAAGATATCCTCTTGATCAAAAGTAGAAAATGTTCCTTTATTTTGCAACAAAGATATATCTTGCTTAGTACAAGATGTCATACTTACACAAGAACTCTTTAGATTGTGATATTTTTTTCTCTCCTTTATTGGAGGGTTTAAAATCTATTGAATTCAAATCATTAGGGTTTTGTGTGATAAAATTAATCTTAAGCGAGGATTTTTTTGTTTGTTTTGTTTCCTAAAAAGGATAACAATGAAGACCACTAGCGTCTATCAATTCAAGATGCAATATGTTAAATTTGGCTTATAGGGATCTTTTGTGATAGTTTTGATATTAAGTGAAGGTTTTCTTGTGTCTTTCAAGGGGAAATAATAAAGACCACTAGTATTTTCTTGTGTGTGAGGCTCTATATGGACACAGATACCTTGTTCTCTAGTACCACATCCTTTTCCACTATAACCTAGTTGTTTCATTATTTCATAACCTTTTCCATAAAGAGTTTTCATCTCTTTTGGATTTGATGGTTGGTCATGATTAAGTTCATCAAAGTTTGTTGTGTAATTTTCTTCTTTTTCTAAAGAGGATGAGGTGGATGCTTTTGAAGGGTCTTTCAAATTTTGTGTTGGCATTACTCCTTCCTTTTTCCCCTTTTCAGAGTCTTTGTATGATCTTGTATTATCCCATGAATGTTGGTTTAAATTCTAAGGAACCCCAATCATCTTATAATAGCTTCATGGTTTTCTTAGTATTTTTTTGTTTGTCTTTATGTTGCATGTGTTCGACTTGTGTGGTTGGTGTCAATTTTTTTAAAGGATTTTCTTTTTTTTTCTCAATTTTCAAACAACTATTTTGTTTGGGATAAGCTTCAAGTATGTACACTCTGTTGCTATAGATTTATTTCATTTTTTGATGAAGAGTAGAAGGCACCCCATTATTGCATGAATGCATGGCCTGCCTAAAAGAACATTATATGAAAGATCATGAGGCATAACATGGATCAGTGTTTCTAATGTGGCATTTCCAGCAGTAATAGGTAAAGTGATCATGCCAAGTAGTTGTTTTCCAACATTGTCAAATCCCTTAATAGATAAAGAGTTAGGTTCAATTTTTGACTTATCCACACCAAGCCTATCCAAAAGGGTCACACTACACACATTAAGGGTTGAACCATTGTCAACAAGAGTTTTCTTTATCTCTTTCCTTTTATATCAAGATATTATTATGAAGGCTTCATTTCTTTTGCAATTCCAAAGGAGGGAGATCACTTTGGTGGAAAGAAATGTCAGCATTTATTCCTTGAATTATGGATGCTATGTCATTTGGTTGCACATTAGAAGGGATAAGAACTTGTTGTAAGACACTTTGAATATGTTATGGTAATTAGGGGATGCGTGAATAAGGTCCCACAATGATATCTTAGTAGGGGTATTCTTTAGTTGTTCAACAAGATTGTACTCCTTTTCGCTTTGTTAAGGAAAATGAGGACCTTGAAAGATAGGTTGAGTTAATGGGAGAGTTATTGTTTAATATTTTTTATAGTGTTATATGTGTGAGCGACAATATTAGAACTCAGCTGCTACAACACATTATTCTTAGGTTAGTAGAGAATAAGTTTAGGTTTATTTTGATTTTATAAGTTTATGTGATGGTGGGTAAAGAATTAGAGGATTCTTAGGATGTCTCATAGGGTATCTATGATCCGGTGGACATTTTTCAATGAAAATTGAAGTGTCTCATTTTTCTCCAAAATCTGCACCATCAGAAAGAGCTCGGTGTCCTGGTTCCAACGCAACTCAAACGGAGCTAAAAGGAGTCCGTTTGCACGAGTTATAGCCAGTCAAACCTTTGGTCAAACTGGGATCAGGGGCATCCAGGAAGTGAAAAAATGATGTCATCAAAAGTTTTCAAAGTTAGCGTCATCGCGAAGAGCTCGTCGAGATGATTCCAACGGTGTTCGTTTCATCGAAATCCGACATCGTATGCTCAACTTATCAGCGGTCAAAGTTTGCAGTTGACTTTTTGACTTTGACCGTACAGATGCTGACGTCAGCATTCCGTACTGTACGGACCATGAAGTGACCGAACCAAAATCTGGCACGTGGCATCCCTATTGGCACTGTACAGAACCAGTTATATTCAGACATGTGGTATCCGTACGCCACGTCATCGGCACAGTCAACATGTGAGTCAGCAGTCCAGTCAGCATGTTCACGAATCGGGCTTGGACGCGTGGCAAGCGAGTTGGCAGTTGAAATGTGATTCATCTGACATGTCATCATCTGAGTCAGCTTCCACGTCATGAGCATAGTCATCAGACACGTAGGCATCTGCATCAGCTACACGTCTTCATGATCGGCCAATGAGAGCTGGCCACGTGGCACCCTCCTGGTGCAACACGTGGCCCTGTCGTCTCTTTTCTTCATCGGCGAGTTGGTTAGTTGTTTGCCAAAAGGTTTGGTCGGTGGATTCGAAATCCTGACCTCCCACATGCTAAATTTCTGCTTAGCCGTTCAGCCAAACCATGGACGCTCAACAAAATATGGATACGGGTCAGTTTTGTTATAAAACAGGCACGATTTTTGGGATTAAGAAATGGCCGCGGGGGTTTGAACCCGCACCGGCCGGGTCCGAAAACGGCTTCACACCAACGGGCCACGGAACAGTCATTAGATATTATAGGCCTCGGTTGTTTTTATTAAGTTGTTCAAAACCGATTGCCTTTAAATTTAAACAAAAATCCCTCCAAATTTTAAACAAACTCCTAAATTTGAAATTTAAACAAACAACAATCTCCCAAATTTGTAAAGCCCGAGTCAAGAATATAAGGGCTAAAATATTATTAAAAATTATATGGGAGATTAGGTTGTTTTTAGGGTATTTTTAATGATTTTTATGTAAATAAGGGAAGATATGAAGATATTATGGAGAGATAAGGGAGATTATTAAAATTTAAATGTTAAATTGGGAGATTTGGAAAATATTTTGTAAATCAATTGGTTAAAGGCCAATTTGAGTTAATTTTTTGTATAAAAAGGGGTGTGAGGTGAGAGTGAAGGGGCATTAAGTTTTTTTTCAGGTGTTGAAGTCTTGATGCTGAGGTGACAAAAGAGAGGTCTTGTGGAGATTCTTTAAGTCATTCTTGCACGTCAGAGCGCTGTTATGCTGCCGAAGTGCTTGGAGAATGATTGTGGTGCTTTGTAATTTATTTTTGGAGTTAATCGGATCGGTCTCTCTATTGGAGTGGACCCGGAGACGTAGTCCTTAGGGACGAACTCCGTTATCAACTGTTTGCACTTCTCTTCTTCTCTCTCTTTCTTTCTCTCCTTTCCTTCCTTTCTGTTATAATCACCTTGTTATTACTTTCATTTTGTTATTTCCATAAGTTAATTTTGATTTAATTAACTTGGAATAATCATTGTAAAAGCATTGTAAAAGTTAAGCATTTGATTTCTGCAATCTAGTCTAGATCCTACACAGATCAAGTTGGTATCAGAGCTCTTGGTGACTATTATTGCAGTTATTATTTTTTTGAATGCTAACGAGATCCGAGTTGAAGGGTGAAGGCAAGCTCGAAGACTTTGATCACGAGATCGGGAGCGTAGAACATTTAAGAAGATGTCGGTTTCTGGAATGGGGTTCTGAAGAAATCAGTGAGTAGGAATTTCGAAGAGCATTCCTTGAGATGAAGGCAAGGTGGACATTCTTTTCAGGAGAGACAAGAACGGAAGGAACGTGAAGAAGGTTCGTCAAGCAAGAAGATAGAAAGACAAGAAAGAGAAGCAACATGGAGATGGTGGCAAGCAACCAAATCACCCCTCTTCTTCTTCTCCTCCCTCTTCTCCTTCTCCTTCTTCTCCATCTTCTCCTCATTCTATTTCTTCTAATCCTTTCAAGAGTGGGTATAAGCCTAAAATCAAACTGGATGCAAAATTTGATTTACCAAAGTATTGTGGTGAACTTAATGCTGAAAAATTGGATGATTGGATTCAACAAGTTGAAGTCTACTATAGAGTCCAGAACCTATTAGATGATGTTGATAGGATCCAATTAGCTACTCTTCGTTTAGGAGGTACAGCCTTAACCTGGTGGGAGAGTAAGTCTAAGGCAGAAGTTTCACAACATGGTAGAGTCAACTTAACTTGGGAAGAATTTATTAATGCTCTTAAAAAGCAATTTTATCCCCTAGGACATATGCAACAGTTAATGATGGACTGGCAAATGTTTAGGCAAGGGAAAGGTCAAACTATCCAAGAGTACACCCATGAATTCAGGAAAAGGGCTATTGCTTTGAATGTTCCTTTGTATACCCAAGACACTTTGTTGAAGTACATAGGAGGTTTGCATTCCTATCTTAGGCATTCCATTTTGGTTTTGAACCCTTGTAATTTGGATGAAGTGTCTGTTCAAGCTACACACTTAGAGTCAAGGGGTAAAGGATCTTTCATTGACAAGTTTGATAATGATGTAAAGAAATCTTCTAAGAATGCAGAGACAGGGAAAGGAAAGAAGGCAGCTACAGTTAAGAAGGATGAGAAACTTTCTTGTTCTCATTGTGACAAGAATGGTCATGATGACGAACATTGTTGGAAGTTGCATCCAAAATTGAAGCCTAAGTGGGCTCAAAGATGGAATCAGAAACAGAAGGGTAAGGAAAAATCCACAAATGTTGTTATGGATCTTGGTTCAGATTCAGATGATGAGACTAAGATAACAGTGATGGGTCTAAAAGGTAAAGCTTCTATTTCTGGTGTTTCTATTGCTAGTTGTGCTTCTTCTTCTACAGTAAATGATTTCTCTGAAGATGCAAAAAGGAATGAGATTTTTCATTTAAGGGTTGTTGCTAAGAACAGTAAAATTGATGCACTCATAGATAGTGGTTCTCAAGTGAATTTAATTTCAGAAAGTGTTGTAAAGAACTTGGGATTAAAAACTACAGAACATAAGAAACCTTATCCACTAGGTTGGATTTGTGAAAATGATAAGTTGCAAGTAACAAAAGAATGCACCTTAAGGTTCACAATTACTAGTAAATTTGTGGATGAAGTACAGTTTGATTTAGTTCCATTGGATATCTGTGGGATAGTGCTTGGTAGCCCTTATCTTTATGACATAAAAGCTATTTTCTACAAGGAAAAGAATGATTATCACTTGTTTAAAGATGGCATTCAGTATATTGTACATTCTCACAGGATTAAGACTGATCGTTCTTTTGCAAACATAGGGCAGTTAAAGAGGGTAATTAATGCAAGTAAAGAGTTAACTCTTATGTCTGTCAGTACAGGTGGTTCTACACTTGAACTTGCAGTAGCTAACCAGGGTCAGATGTTGCAGGATGCACTTGCAGTACAGCATGAGAAAATGATTATTGAAAGCATTGATGGATCCTTGGGTAATAATGTTCCTGTTGTAAAGGATTGAATTGTTGTTGACTTATTCTCTTTCATTTCTGCATTGTTGTTCAGCTTGATGCTACTCAATTTTTGTTGGTTAGTGGCTACAACATTTGATGTAGAAGCTTATGGAAGTGATAGAATAATGTTTATGTTCAACAATATTGTTGAATTCTTCATTGTGCTTGTGAGTCAGGTTTTCAGATGTACAGAGGATACAGGACAAGTGGGGAGGCCAAGTCCTCACTTATTGTCAAAGTAAATGCCACTTTGGAGGTCCAAAAGGTCTTCAGTGGGGAGGCATGATCCGGTGGACATTTTTTAGTGAAAATTGAAGTGTCTCATTTTTCTCCAAAATTTGCACCATCAGAAATAGCTCGGTGTCCTGGTTCCAACGCAACTTGAACAGAGCGAAAAGGAGTCCGTTTGCACAAGTTATAGCCAGTCAAACCTTTGGTCAAACTGGGATCAGGGGCATCTAGGAAGTGAAAAAATGATGTCATCAAAAGTTTTCGAAGTCAGTGTCATCACGAAGAGATCATCGAGATGATTCCGATGGTGTTCGTTTCATCAAAATCCGACATCGTATGCTCAACTTATCAGTGGTCAAAGTTTGTAGTTGACTTTTTGACTTTGACCGTACGGATGCTGATGTCAGCATTCCGTACTGTACGGACCATGAAGTGACCGAACCAGAATCTGGCACGTGGCATCCCTATTGGCACTGTACGGAACTAGTTATATTCAGACATGTGGTATCCGTACGCCACGTCATTGGCACAGTCAACATGTGAGTCAGCAGTCCAGTCAGCATGTTCGTGAATCGGGCTTGGATGCATGGCAGGCGAGTTGGCAGTTGAAATGTGAGTCATCTGACACGTCATTGTCTAAGTCAGATTCCACATCTTGAGCACAGTCATGAGACACGTAGGCATCTGCGTCAGCTACACGTCTTCATGATCGGCCAATGAGAGCTGGCCACGTGGCAACCTCCTAGTGCAACACGTGGCCCTATCGTCTCTTTTCTTCGTCGGCGAGTTGGTTAGTTGTTTGCCAAAAGGTTTGGTCGGTGGATTCGAAATCCTGACCTCCCACATGCTAAATTTCCGCTTAGCCGTTCAGCCAAACCACGGACGCTCAACGAAATATGGATACGGGTCAGTTTTGTTATAAAACGGGCGCAATTTTTGAGATTGAGAAATGGCCGCGGGGGTTTGAACCCGCACCGGCCGGGTCCCAAAACGGCTTCACACCAACAGGCCATGGAACAGTCATTAGATATTATAGGCCTCAATTGTTTTTATTAAGTTGTTCAAAACCGATTGCCTTTAAATTTAAACAAAAATCCCTCCAAATTTTAAACAAACTCCTAAATTTGAAATTTAAACAAACAACAATCTCCCAAATTTGTAAAGCCCGAGTCAAGAATATAAGGGCTAAAATATTATTAAAAATTATATGGGAGATTAGGTTGTTTTTTAGGGTATTTTTAATGATTTTTATGTAAATAAGGGAAGATATGAAGATATTATGGAGAGATAAGGGAGATTATTAAAATCTAAATGTTAAATTGGGAGATTTGGAAAATATTTTGTAAATCAATTGGTTAAAGGCCAATTTGAGTTAATTTTTTGTATAAAATGGGGTGTGAGGTGAGAGTGAAGGGGCATTAAGTTTTTTTTTCAGGTGTTGAAGTCTTGATGCTGAGGTGACGAAAGAGAGGTCTTGTGGAGATTCTTTGAGTCATTCTTGCACGTCAGAGCGCTGTTATGCTGCCGAAGTGCTTGGAGAATGATTGTGGTGCTTTGTAATTGATTTTTGGAGTTAATCAGATCAGTCTCTCTATTGGAGTGGACCCGGAGATGTAGTCCTTAGGGACGAACTCCGTTATCAACTGTTTGCACTTCTCTTCTTCTCTCTCTTTCTTTCTCTACTTTCCTTCCTTTCTATTATAATCACCTTGTTATTACATTCATTTTGTTATTTCCATAAGTTAATTTTGATTTAATTAACTTGGAATAATCATTGTAAAAGCATTGTAAAAGTTAAGCATTTCATTTCTGCAATCTAGTCTAGATCCTACACAGATCAATGTAGGAGGTCCAATAGTTAAGGGAGATCTAATGCACACTTGTGCATTCATAGCCTCAACGGTATTTTTTTTATGTATCTCCAATAAAGGGCAATCTAGTATCATGTTTTCACCATCATATAAGGAAGGAAAAATATTGTCATTTTATTCCACCATGTTATTATCCCTAGGAGGAGAGTTTTTAAGAGAACTACTAACTAAATGTTATTGACATTCAAGGATTGATTCTCCAAAAATGACATCATTGCAAGTGGGTGATCCCACAATACTGGTGTACGCACCTAAATTTGGACACTTACATTTGTCCAAATTTATCCTTTTTTGTCTAAATATCCTCTTGCTTGCATTAATTAAGTAATATTTCTATTATTTGATTAATATCCTTAAATTCCTCTAAATCCTTAAGGTATTTAGTTAATAATTAAATACCTTACCCTTTGTTCCCCTTTTCCTCAAAAGAATTAAATAAATAATAAATTTATTTAATTCCTCATATGTCACATCCTCCATCACTTTTTCTTAATCATAATCCACCTCCTAATCCCATCATTAGGGATGTGTACATGTCTAATCCATGAATAGGATGTGTCACATCCTCCAACTTTTGCAAGTTGGATCCTAACCTTCATTAGCCACTAATTTCCTTCTAATCATTGATTAGTTAGTCCAAGTAGCATCTTGGTCAACTCTCTCATCTTCCAAAGAATATTAAATTCATTTTATTATCCCCATGTCCTTCCAAATGGAATTTTAAATTCCATTTTATCCCTCCAAGACTCTCTTCTTCCCCATGTGATCATTGAAATGTCACATCAGTCACATGTCACAGGTACTTACCTTTTTAAACACCTTGTCTTATCCACAAGGTACTTCTCAACTTCCTTTTTGGGAACCTTGTCTTATCCTTAAGATATCCCCAATCATGTGAATTTAAAATTCACTTTCATTCTTCCAAAGCTCTCCTCATCCCCATGTGGATCATTGAGAGGTCACATCAATCACATCCCAAGGTACTTGCAAGTAATCCTTTTCCACATCACATGTCCTCTTGACATCTCATATTCCACATGGAAAAATGTGAGGGCTTGTGTGTTCTCAACTCACTATAGCCCTCCATCTTGGCCATGTTGGCTCAATCTTGACCTTTCAAATCACTAGAGGCCTTTCCCCTAAAATAGAGGATTTTTTGATTCATTCTATCATTATGCATTAGCACATTCAAGGCTTCACCAACTAACAACATTCAAGCAACTTCATCTCTCAAGCACTCAACTCTTGCATCCACCATCATTGCACCTTCAAGCTCTCTTCGTATCCATTGCACTCATCTACTCAGATACCCACATCCATCATTTGAATCCCCATTGAATCTACATCATTTTGCATATCTTTTTAGAAATCTTTCCATCAATGAGCATACATTATCAACAATCCAAGGGATAGCCAAAGATCAACTCAACACAAGCTAAAAATATGCTTTATTTTATCTTTATTTTCTTTGAGTTAACCTAGCCCTATCTTGAGGTGTTAAGTGTTGTTTGTTGTCTTTTTCATTTTTTTTGCATCATTTAGATAGGCTAACAACTCTTTTTTACATTTTTGGCATGCTCGATGGGACCCACAAATGGGTCCCTTGCTTTCATGTTTTTTGTTGTTTCACATTTTGTAGGTTCAGGTTGCAAAGAGGTGACTCTGCCCAAGACAAGGGCAACCCTGCCCACAATTGGGAAAAAATGATCTACAGAGGAGTGAACCTACCCCAAATTGGGTGAACCTTCCCTCAACATGGGTGATTTTTCCTTGTAGAATTGCCCATCTATGCATCTAACAGTTTTTTCCTTTAGTTTGCTAGATGGGAAAACCTACCCCATAGAGGGGTGAACCTTCCCTATAGAGGGGTGTACCTACCCCATAGAGGGGTAAACCTACCCTATAGAGGGGTGAACCTACCCTAGACAGGGGAAAACCTATATAAAAAAAGTTGTATATAAGGTGAAATAGTGCTTCAAACTTCATTTCTAGCTTCCATTTTACATCATTTTTAGGTACTAACCCCCTAACATCATCGGTTGCTAAGTTTTTTCATGTTTTCCATAACATTTTTGCAACTTGTCTCATGCTTTTCGAAGAACAAAGATCAAAATACTAACACTTTTCTTGCAGAATGATCATTTTGGCATTATTAGTGTGCTTTGTTTATCATTTTCGTTTGCTAATTTAGGCACATAAATCTAATTAGGTGGGGATTCAACTTATTGATTGTTGTGTTTGCAAGTTCTTTATGTCACCCAAGGGGAACTATCTCATTCACGCTTTTCCCTTACACTTCGTGTGAGCCTAGGGAGTAGCTGAGAATGGTTAGTGTTCTCTTCTTAGCGAGACCTACTTGGGGATTTCATCACTCTAAGGGACGATCCCAACCACGTGTACTGACGGGGTATACAAAAGGGGAAGAGTGAAAGTTGTACCTCAATCTAGTCATGTCATGTCTAGTAGAGCATCGAAGCTAGGGTGATACCTAGATAGACATGAAGAGTTGGTCCAAGCCTTCAGTATCTCGCTAGGGTTCCCGAATCACACTTATGAAAGGCTAGTGTTGAAGATTTGTGCCTCATGTACCGAGTGTATATTGAGGACTCCCTAGGTTCATTGTTTAGCCTAGTTAGAGGATTGTGCTGGCCATACCCTTCATACTAATCTTAGGATCATGTTGCTTGAACTATCTTTTTTGTGTTAAACTAGTACATATTTATTTAGTCAAGTCAACCTTTGCCTATTGCTTATTGTTTGTAGTGTTTTTGGTCCTTTGCCATAGTCATTTTCACCCAAGTCAAGTTTATTGTCTATTGACAGGGGTGACCTTTCTCTTAATAGGGTTGAACCTACCCTTAATAGGAGGGAACTTGCCCTCTATCTCAATCATTTCCTAGCCTGTTTTTGTCAAAATCACCCATCTTTCTCTAAATAGTAAAACTTTCCCTAGAGAAGGGAAAACCTACCCTAGAGATGGGAAAACCTGCCCTTAACAGGGGTGAACCTACCTTGAATAGGGGTGACCTTTCCCTTTGTAAGTCAAACAACCATCAAAATAACCAGTTTCCTAGGTTGGGTGAACCTGCCCTATACTTGGGAAAATTTTCCCTTAACTTGCATGAACCTAGCCTTACTTGGGTGAACCTACCCCCCAAACAATCATTTCCACCTTTCGTTCAATCATTCTAAGCACCTATTTTCCTATTTCAAACACTCGTTTCCTCATTCTGAGCATCCATCTCCTCGTTTTGAGCACCCATATCCTCATTATAAACATCCATTCACTATTCTAGTCATTTTTCTCATCGATCTAAGCATCCATCTCCTTGTTCTGAGCACCCATTTACCCATTTTGAGCATCTATTTCCCACCTATCTTTCAATGAATAGGTGACCTTAACCTAAACTTGTGCTAACCTAACCTTAAGTTGGGAGAACCTACCCCAACTTGGGTGAACCTTCCCTCTAAACAAACATTTTCACTTGTCGTTCAATCATTCCAAGCACCTGTTTGCCTGTTTTAAGCACCTGTTTCCTCATTATAAACATCCATCTCCTCATTTTGAGCATCCATTCATCCATTTTGTTCATTCATTCCCTTGTTCTGAGCATCCACTCCCTACTCCAACCATCCATCCCCTTGATTTGAGCATTCATCCCCTCGTTCTGAGCATCCATTTGCCTGTTTCGAGCATCTGTCTCCTCATTCTAAGCATCTGTTTGACCATTCCGAGCACCAATCTCCTCGTTATGAGCATTCTTCTCTTCATTATGAGAATTTTTCTCATTTAGAACTTCCATTTTCTTGTTTCAATAGACTGTTCATCTATTGTGATAGTCCATTTCACCCCTTTTCTAGTTTAGGCATGGCCAAAAGTTAACTTGGGCAACCTTGACCTTGACTTAGGTGAACTTGACCTCCAATAGGAAAAATTGACCTCCAATAGGTGAACTTGACCTTGACTTAGGCAAACCTTCCCTTCAAAGGGTGAACTTGAAATTCAATGGGTGAACCTGACCTCCAATAGGTGAACTTGACCTTGACTTAGGCAAACTTACCTTTCAAAGGGTGAACTTGACCTCCAATAGGTGAACCTGACCCTCAATGGGTGAACCTAGAATTCAATGGGTGAATTTGACCTTCAATGGGTGAACTTGACCTTAAATGAGTGAACCTGACCTTCAATAGGCAAACCTGACCAGTACATAGACAAACTTGACCTTCCTCCAGTCATTTTGCATGCTCTGTTCACCCATAGTCTACATTTCAATTCATCAAAACATTTTGAAATTCATCATTTCATTGACCAAATGACATAGGGGTTTCTTATAATATCATTATATTCCATATCCATCATCAAATCATCCATCCCAATCACCTAGACTTCATTTCAGGGATTTTGATTTTGATGTAGAAACTTTCGAAGGCCATAAATTTTGACTCGAGTCTTCATTTCGGTTATAATTTTATGGGTGGTTGCATTATGAGGTGGCATGTGGATTCCCAATAGACCCTCAATTGGTTGGCCCCCATTTTGGCACATTTTTGGGGCTTCAAACTTTCATCTTGACCCTCAAAATCACAATTTAGTGTTTTTTTTAGTTTTTGAAAAATTGTTTTCTTTAATAACTCGGAATGCATGTCTTAGATCTAGGATGTTATTTTAAAATTCATCCTACCTTAGTTTTAGGAAGTTTTTGGGAAAAAATTGGTCTCTCAAAGATACACATGTGAAGTTACCTAAAATGGAAAAAATTGACATTTTTTTAAAACTACCAAATCTGGAAAAAATTTGATTGTCAATGCCTTACGTCATATAGTTAAACCCCTAAAATTAGTTTAAAATAAATCTCATCAAATCCTCTATTCATCCTAATTTGAGCTTCAATCCAATCCTAATTTGTGCTTTAATCCAATCCTAATCTGAGCTTAACCTAGATCACAATTTGAGATTTAGTCCATTACCATCCAAGATCTCTTGATATCGAAACAAATCTTAGGATCCATTCATCCATCTTCCAATCAATTCTATTTATCCTTTCATCACCTTTTCTTTCCTTCTAATCATTCATTCACATCTTTTCAATCCCTATCCATCTAATCTAACACCATGAATCCTTATCCTTCACCAATGGAACCAATAATAGTAGTCAAGGGGAATCCTAATTATGTTAATGATGATAATGAGAGTCTTATTGATCAAGAGGTATATTACATAGATCATCTTGATTATATCATTTCTAGTAAGATTTCTCCAACCACTTTCAAAAATATAATTACCCCTCTGAACTATCCTGTTATGACTTCATTTGTGCCTAATAATGATCCTTATGCTACCTCTGAAAAAGGATATCCATTATCTTTCCCATCTACATATTCATCATATCCTTCATCTACATCTTTCTCTTATCCAAGAACCACATTGTATTATCCCAATCTACCGTCTTAATCTTCTCATCCTAGCCTACCATCCCAAACTCCTATTACAATCCCCCATCCATATCCCCATATCCTAATCCTCCTTACTTGTCTGCCTATCCTAATCCTATAGTCACACCTTATTATCCTAATCCAACATCCACATATCCTCTATCCATGTCCTCCTATCTTAATCCACCATCGTAATATTCTCATCCTAATTTTCTACCCCAATACCTTTACTACAATCCACCACCCACATCCTCTTGTCCTAATACATGACCCATGTCCTCTTGTCCTAATCCATCGTCCATATCCTCCAATATTCATTCACCATACCAATATCCCTACCTTAACCCTTCATCTAATCTTAATCACCCCTCTAATCCTAATCCTCCATGTACTTCTAGTCCTCAATCTAGTCCCATTCCTCAACCTAATCCTAGTCTGCCAATCCATAATCCTAATCCACCACCAATCCCTAGTCCTTTATCCACTCCTACCACCCCAACTAAGCCTATAGTATGCACAATTCTCACTCCAGAAGTTCTCCAAGGACTTATGAAAAATAATACATCCCCAACTCCACCTTCTAAAGTTGTGGAACCATGCCATCCCAATACATCATCCATGGTCACTAGTGATGAGACCCTTCTCCATCCCACACCTATCATTGTTGTTGCCACCCCTAGCGCCACCCAAACTGTTGAAACCATCCAATCCACTTAGTCCATTGAACCCCCATCTCCTATGCCGAGAGCCATCATACCCATCAAACATAACCAAATCCAATCCCTTCCTTCTACTCCTAGATCCACCCAATCCATTGAAGATACCCAAATACAATCCACTTCTCCCACTCCTAATATCACCCATATCCATTCACATGATGAATCCCTCACCCTTCCATCTCCCCCACTTGAGGAGTCCCTCCAACACTCCATCATCATGCAACCCACAAAAGATGAGTCATTCCAAGAGCTTGATCAAAAGCATACCAACATATACCCTCCTCCTGATCCAAATTCTACCATCCCATCTAGTCCATCTCAAGATCACAATCCCCCATAAATTTAATCCTATGATCTCCTTGTCACTCAAGATCCAATTGCTCCATAACATGAGCCCTTATCACCTGCTGACACAAATCTAGATCTTATCATATCACCTAGTCCCTCTCCTAATCCCTTACCACTCACTCTTCTCGATCAAGATGCTTCTATCCCATCATATCCATCTCATGATCCTCCATCATTGCCTAAACTTACTATCCCCTCACCGCTTTTATATCCCCTTGGTACTCTCACATTCTTCCATGGAGGTCTCCTTGCAGAAGGAAAACAAAGTATATATACCACCCATCATCCTCCGCCTAATAATGGACTCACATCATTCTTTCAGAATAACACAAATAATATCATGGATCGAATGGTCAAGAACATGAACTATCAAGGAAAAGGTCTACGACTTCATGAGAAAGGTATTTTAGATCCCATCAAAGTCAAAGAACACTCCTATACATGAGGTCTCAGATGTACTACTCACGAATCACAATCCAAAATTTTTGGTACAACCTCTATCCATCCTCGATGAGCCTCTTCCACAAGAATAAGAGATTTCCCCCATCACTCCACCAAATCATTTGCCGCTATCCCCCCTCCATCGTATCACCTCAAAACAACCATCCATATTCCCCCTTCATCTTCCAAATCCATTTTCGGTTCTTATGTCCCTCCATCCAAAATCCCCTATCCTTCATCTACTCCATCTATTTTGGGTCTTTATGCCCTTCCATCTACCGTCACACATCGCCCACATACTAAGTCCATTTTGGGTCCTTATAACCCACACTTACCTCCTCTATCCCACCCTATTCATCCTTTCATCCACCAATCACCTATCCATGTCAACCATCATAAACATCCCACTCTCATGTTCCCTAATAAGGATCAACAAAGGCACATCCCTAAACATCCTCCATCCACATATCATCCTGAAAATCCAACCTCCATCACTCCACATCATCCATCTGCTTGCACCCATCCCATTGCTATTAAAACCACTATGGATGTCAAAGTAAAAATATGAAAATCTAAACATCCACATGAATCTAAAGCTCCCCATGTCCCCTCTAAAAGACATGGTGACAAAACGAAAAATACAATACAAAATCACATCCAAAATCCAAATCAAATCCCTAGGCCGCAAAGGCCCACCAAAGCAAAGATCAAAACCATGTTGGTCCCAAAGAAAAAATATGCAATGCCTTCAAATGAAATCTATAACAAAATCCAAACTTGCTAATCCAAAATCTAATCATACACACCCTCCATCTCCTAAATCTATTTCGGGTCCTTATGTCCCAAAATTCACTACCCCAACTCCTCCATTATCCCCATATACTCCATCCACTAATCCTCCTATCCTTTCACATCCACCACCATATGTGCCAATGTTGGTCCTGAACACATTACCCCATCACACACCTACCCTATCATTCCATCCACACACCTTCCAACATCCCATCCATTATCCCACATATCTCCTACATCAAATCCCTTTAATCCATTCTCTTGCATAATCGGTTTGTCCTAATAATGTTGTACCAACATCCAACAGTCATTTCTCATGTGAGCTCTCATTGCTGCATTTGGAGTTTGATGCTTGATTCCATCCATATCCTTATCACATACCTTGTAAATCCACTTATCCACATCCCTATCTTTATCCATCTCCAATCCAAAAGAAAAAAAAGTCAGAAAAGTAAAAAAATCCAAAAAATTTAGAAAAGTCAAAAAATTCAAAAAAGTCAAAAAGTCAAATAAGTAAAAAAAAAATATAAAAAAATTAAAAAAAACAAAGAAAAAAAAGTAAAGATAAATAATTCATCCAATGGTGAAAACTTTGAAAATAGACACCTTGTATAAGTACCATGATGAAAACCTAGAAAATAGGTGTCATGTGTAAATCCCCCATCTAGTTACTTTCACACTTGGGGGAAACTTCATCCCCTTTATTTGTTTTCTCCATCCCACCCATCTTCCACATCCCACCATCATATCCCATTTATCTATAGCCTCACCATCCTCCTTGTGATCTTGAAACAAACAAGGGTACCTATCAATGCATGGTTTGGCCACCTCTTGGTACAAATTCCCTTCATCCATACACTATCCTAATCCTTATCCATATCCATCTACCTTTTTTGTCCACCTATCATGCTACCACTAGTCACCCTTCTTTATCCTAACATCCTACCTTCATCCATCGAATTCCTTTAGCCACCCATCCTATCCTCCTCCAATTATCTCCTTTATCTTCCCATCCACTCATCTTTTGTCCATCCTACCTTATCACACATGGCATATCTAGAGTGGGGGCATATATCTTCCTTTGTGGCATAAGTCCTTGCAGACATCATTCATCCATCATCTCATCCCTTCCATCTCTCCATCCTTATCTTCCTATCCATCCATCATAGTGTCTCTTCCATCTTCCCTCCTTATCTCCTTACCCATCCAAAAATGATTTTCATCTCCCCATCCTTATCTTCCTATCCATCTAAACAATCCTTTCCATATCCCCATCCTTATCCCTCTTTGCAATCATCATCACAATCACTTCCATCTTCCTATCCATTCTTCCATCATATCCATTCATCCATGAGGGAAATCCCCTTTATCTCCCCATCCTTATCTTCCCATCCAAACAATCCCTTCCTTCCATCTCCCCATCCTTATCTTCCTATCCATCCTCACAATCCTTTCAATCTCCCCACCCTTATCTTCCTATCCATCATAGCATCTCTTTCATCTCCCCATCATTATCTTCCTATCCATCCAAACAATATCTTCCATCTCCCCCATCCTTATCATCCTATCCCTTCATCTTTATCCTCATCCCATCTCATAATCCCTTGTCACTGGTATCTAGCTATAGGCTTCCCTCCATGCAACCCAATTCCATCTATCTCATCATCATCACTCCCACTTCTTTCACACATATTTCCATCTCCTATCACTTTTCATTACTCATCTTTCCATCATGTCGTCATCCCAATTCATCTTTTGCTAATTTGGATAACTATCCCATCCCTGAGCTTTGTGTAATCACCATCATTCTATCTTATCCAATAGGTCTATCTAGTCTCATTGTATTGGTTCCATCCTTTTATCCACTTATCTTGGTCATCTCATCATCCCTTATCCATCTTTTGTCTTTGGTCTTTTGTCGAACTATGTTTCCCTTGTACTTTGACATAGGCAAGGTCGATCATTTGATCTTCCCTCAGGGCTTCTATCCATCCGGTCTTTGTCCTCCATCATTTCCATCATCCTCTTTCTACTTTTATCCATGGTCATTTATCAAACTACGAGGGCTCTGTGCTTTCATGTATGCAAGGCTAATATTTGATTAGACCCTAAGCCCCTAGGTATTTAGGGTGTGTCAGTCTTGTGTCATGTCATCAATCTATGCCCTTATCTAGCCAGTTCTTCATAAATGAGATCCACTAGTATTGTCAGATCTAATCGGTTTTGAATATCCTGTGTCATATTGATCTTTTAGTTTAGTATCCATCATTGGTCTCAATAGGATGCATCCTTCCTAATAGACCTCATCAATCCCATCCATCCCCTTGATACTATGAAAAAGGTGTTTCAAATTTCTTGTGATCTTTTGGTGCTTTTGGCTGGTGTTTATCATTTGAGCTCCCTATCATCACTTGTCATGGTCACCATGATCCATCATATCATGGTGTTCTTTGATAGGTAAACATAGGGGTATATCATGATCTTTTGTTTGTTTTTGTCTTCCTGGTTGTCCCTTATTATACCCACCAAGATCCCTGAGGTCTTGTGTTACAATGGGGCATCCTTTTGTGCTTGTGGTTATTCCAATGCCTTCCCCGACCAAGGCCTTCATGACTTTGGGGTGTTGGAATAGCTTTCTTGTTTGTTGTGTTTGTTTTATGCATTAGACACTGATCCACCTTGGTTTCACATACCTTGGCACCTAGTGTCTTATGCTATAGCAAAAATTAGTGCTCCAAAAATGGAAAATCACATTAGGATTACATTTCATGATCGATTCCATTGCATTTCATGATCTTTTCCTCCATCATTTTCATTCTTTTCATCCATCTCACCTCTCCATCCAATCCTTGTCCACTCAATCTAGCACAAATCATCTAATCACATCCTTGGTCTTGTTCCCAACCTTGCTACAAGCCTTGATCCCATCATCATCATCATCATCATCCTCACCATATTTGGGATGTATCCTTCCCTGTCCTTTCATGTTGTTTTGGGATGTATCCTTCCTTCATCAACAACACTTTCCTCATCTTTGGGATGTATCCTTCCTTATCCTTTTGTGTTGTTTTGGGATGTATCCTTCCCTCATCAACAACACTCTCATCATCACTTTCATCATCATCATCGAGATGTATCCTTCCCTATCTTTTTGTGTTGTCTTGGGATATATCATTTCCTCATCGATAAAAATCCATCCATCATCAACCCATTTTTTCTTGTAGCTTGACTGGGGAAACATCACATTTGTCCTTGAATCCATTTGTGCTTTATTTTATCTCTTCATCTTATGTCATCCTCTCTTATCCATCACTTTTCATCATATACCCCTTTCATCGTCTCATCCATTTCGAGAGCACACCCATGTTATCTTGAACCCGCATGTCCTCTCAAGGGGGCATCCTCAATCCCTCATCTTCATATTCACTCCCATTATCTTTCTTCCTAGTCACTTCTTTGATGACTGGGGCATCTTTCCCAATCTAATCATCTTCTTCTAGGTTCTATGTTTTAATATTCTTTGAAATGATGCTACTTTATATCACCATCTCAAAGAGGGGAAAAATGTAGGCATCTAAATTTGGACACTTAAATTTGTCTAAATTTATCCCTTTTCATCTAAATATCCTTTTATTTGCATTAATTAAGTAATATTGATATTATTTGATTAATATCCTTAAATTCATCGAAATCCCTAAGGTATTTAGTTAATAATTAAATGCATTACCCTTTGTTCTTCTTTTCCTCAAAATAATGAAATAAATAATACATTTAATTAATTCCTCACATGTCACATCCTCCATCACTTTTTTTTAATCATAATCCACCTCCTAATTGCATCATTAGGGATGTGCACATGTCTAATCCATGATTAGGTTGTGTCACATCCTCTAACTTTTTAAAGTTGTCTCCTAACCTTCATTGGCCACTAACTGCCTTCTAATCATTGATCAGTTACTCCAATCAACATCTTGGTCAACTCTCTCATCTCCCAAGGACTATTAAATTTCTTTTTTATTATCCCCATGTCCTTCCAAATGAAAATTTAAATTCCATTTTATCCATCCAAGACTCTCTTCTTCTGCATGCGATCATTGAGATGTCACATTAGTCACATGGGATAGGTACTTAACTTTTTAAGCACCTTGTCTTATCCACATCGTACTTCTCAGCTTCCTTTTTGGGAACCTTGTCTTATCCTTAAGATATCCCCAATAATGTGAATCATTGAGAGGTCACATCAGTCACATCCCAAGGTACTTGCAAGTACCTCCACAACATATGTCCTTTTCCACATCACATGTCCTCTTTACACCTCATCTTCCACATGGCAAGATGTGAGGGCTTGTGAGTTCTCAACTCACCATAGCCCTCCATCTTGGCCATGTTGGCTCAATCTTGATAGTTCAAATCACTAGAGGCCTTTCCCATAAAATAGAGGATTTTTGGATTCATTCTCTCATTATGCATTATCACATTCAAGCCTTCACCAACTAAAAACATTCAAGAAACTTCATCTCTCAAGCACTTAACTTTTGCATCCACCATTATTGCATCTTCAAGCTCTCTTTGCATCCATTGCATTCATCTACTCAAATACCCACATCCATCATTTAAATCCTCATTGAATCTACATCGTTTTGTATATATTTTTAGCACTCTTTCTATCAAGGAGCATATATTTTCAACAATCCAAGGGCCAACCAAAGATCAACTCAACACAAGGTAAAAATTAATTTCTTTTATCTTTATTTTGTTTGAGTTAACGTAGCCCTATCTTGAGGTGTTAAGTGTTGTTTTTGTCTTTTGCATTTTTTTCTACATCATTTAGATAGGCTAACAACTCTAAGTTATCACAACTAGTGTACAATTTTTTTGCCAAACTATACATTGAATTGGTTTTTTCTAGCTAAATCTTCACTTTTGGTCACCTATAGTGGCTAAACTGTGAGGAATTTGAAAATGATGCAAACTAGTGATTCATGGAATTCTTTTTGTAGATTCTAAATATATTTGTTTCAATTGTTTTGGAATCAGATTGCACTTCTTTTTCCATCTCCTTCGAAAACTATTTTTTTTAGTAAACACCATTTTTAAGGAGTGACGCCCATCGTATAACACATGACTATTTTTCATGAAGGATTAAATTATGATTTTTTCAAATTTAGATTTGTAACTATGATATCTAGTGCTTCCAATTGGTTTCATAGTGTTTTATTGAATATTTTTTCCTTAATCAAGTTTCAAAGTCAAACCAATTACAATTCAGACATAGGCGGACCGTATAACACATTTTTTTTTGTATGAATCAAAATTCAATTTCTTTTTGTTGGATCAAGGACTTCAATATCTGGTGCACTCATATTTTTCATATTTTTTTTTTATAATCTTCTATTTTTGCACATGTGTAGAACAAAGAACTTGATTTTCGGTGAAAAACCTACATTCACAAGAAATAAAAAATAAATATAATAATTAAATGAAATTTATTTAACATTCTACTTTTTGGGAAGCTGAAAATAAGGATTACATACTTACCAATAATAAATTTAAAATGAATTCATTTGATCCCCCAAAAGGTAAATCAAAAGTGGTTTTTTATTAGCATTTTGATAGGTGTAAAGGAAATTCCATTATAGGTATGGTTTAAAACTAGTAGGGTTCTATCCAAGGGGGTTTGATCTAAGGTAGTTTGATCAAACTCTCTTCAATTGGAATGCTTTAAATGGAACTTTTTAAGGCTTCAATCATTATATTTTCTAAAAATATGTGATTTTAGCAAAATCAGAATCTCCTAGAAATTGTAAACCAGCTTTGTGGGATCACCCAAGTAGGGGGATGATCAATGATGTTGTTTCCTTGTTCAATAACATTTTCCCTAGGGGAAGAGGGGAAATTAGGACTCTCATGACTTTCATCAATCAAAGTATCTTCTTCATAACTAGGAGAGATACTAAGAGAAGAACAAATGTGATGATCATTTATGATTTCATTCCTTTGTTCCCAAATGTCTTCCAAAATAGGATAGGTAGGGGAATGATCATAGAGAGGGTTGTTATAGACCTTAAAAATTTGATCATTCAACACGAACATATCCTCCTCACATTCAATTTCATCCTCTAAAAAAATATCACAAGAGGGGAAAGTGTTAAGAGCTTAATGTAGAGTACTTGAAGTTTCAATGGTCTATTGTTGTGTTATGTTATCATCATGATTACCTATGGTATTTTCTTCTTTTTCATCAATGTCTTGCCTAATAAAAGAGGTAGAAGGAGATAAACAACTAGGATTTTAAAAAATCTCATTGATTGGTTCTTCTAATACCAAAATACCTTCTTCACCAATAGGATAGATATTAGGAGAAGAACAAATATGATCATTAGGAATGTCTAAGGTTATATTCTCTTTCACTAAAACAATCTCATAGGGAGGGGATAAGAACTTTTCTTAACATGCCTAGAAAGGTAAGGTACTAAAATTGTTTGAAAAAAAATGAAAATCACTTCTAACCATCTTGTGCAATGCTTTAAGAATGTAAATAATGCATATCCAAAGATGAAAGTACTTTTATCCAATGTATGCAAAATTTAGGAATGCAAAAAGTATATATCCAAAAATGAAAAGCACTTTTATAAAACTTATGCAAAGTTTTATGAATGTAAACATTGTATATGAAAAAGTGAAAAGTAATTTTATCCATATTATGAAAAGTTTCATAAATGTGAGCATTTTCAAATCCGATGATGCTTGTAATTGAAATGATTTAAAAAATGAGTACCCTAAATTGAGGTTTTTGAAATAGATGCATAAAAAAAATGTTCCTAAAACTTTCTATACTTAATAGTATACATTACCAAGATGCTTAATAAGCATAGAAATGAGGTTTTTAATGCTAATAAAGGAAGTTTATAATCTGGACTAGAATAGATTCTCCCAAGGTGGCGAATGAGTCCCAGTAAGAATTTTTTCAAAAAAAAAAAAGTTTTTTTAAGTGATACCTATGCTTTCTAGTTTATATGATATGTAACCTAAATTTAAATGTAGTTTTTAGATTTTTTTCAATGATTTGAGATGTAAAAATGAAAACTATATGAACTTTCACTAATGCAAAAATTTGAAACCCTAGAATGCTAATTAACTAATGCAAACCCTAATGCAAAGCCAATGCAAGTTATATATAGGATGATGATGGAATCCAAATAAAAAAAGAAGGTATTCTAAATGCAAGTTCACCAAAATTTAGTCAAATAAATATTACTCCCCACCTTTGAGGTATAAACACAAGAATAGGGTTCCTATTTCACACTTACTACACCCGAGGGCACCTTAGCTTGATCTCATTGCAATAAAGAATGGAGGGAGAGATCTGGAAATAAGGTATCCTAGGATATGATTTCAAATTGCAAGAGGAGTTCACCACCAAGTAAGAACTTGAAAAGAATAATTCAATGTAATATTCAGCACTAAACCCTAGTTTGACGCAATGACCTACAAAATGACCTAGAAAAGTGTGTATTTAAAACAAAATAGAGTGTTGAAAAATAGAATGTGTGCACCTAGAAACTTGTAGATATTTTAATGGAGACTAGAAATTCTGAAAATCTTGAAATTTAGGCCTATTGGAACTCATTCACCATTTTGGGTGAATTGGTCCTAGTTCTAGATTCCTACACAAGAGCAGCTTCTAGGAAAAAGGGTATACAAATCTACAAAGATCTCTAAAAAAAACCTATATTGGGACTGATTTTCCACTTGTGGTGAATGATTGTAGTTTGGATTTTCTAGAACTTCAAGGTTTCAATTTTCTCTTCTAAGTATTCTCTTTCTGTTCCTCCAAGTTTCTAGATCTGAAACACTGATTTTGGGGTTGTAGATGACGTTTTAGCAAAGATTATGACCTTAAAAATGGGGAGACAACTCCAAGAAGCTTGTGACCTAATCTTCAATGATCTTCAAGTCATCAAAGCACCTAGATCTGCAATCACACAAAGAGAGTAAGATTAGCAAAAAAATTGATTGTTAGGGAATAGGGGTTTGCCTTGGTCAAACCCCTTGTAGGTAATTAAACCAAATGATGAGATAATAAAATGAAGGAATGAAACATGAAATAAAAAACATGAATCATGGACAATAATACCTTGGATGATGTCTTGTAAATCTACAACTCAACATGAAATGGCCATGAAGGATGTAGATCTTAATCTTGACAATAGGAGTAGAATAATGCTTGATCTTCGATCTTCAATGCTAAATCACAACACTAGCTTAATAATATGCTTGATGCTTGATATGCTTAACATGATGATGGATCTTGAATTGCTACAACATTAATGAAGAAATCTACCCTTGAATTCCTTAGAAATGATCTTGAATGCTTTCATGAAGATCTTGTAAAGTCTTGGAATACTTAACTCTTGCTTGCTTGGATTGATAACATGTAGTATTATGTTAAATAGTGATTTGAAAGATTTTTTACATAGGAAATGCACTCAAATGATCGTTAATTTGACCCCCAAGGCCGACATAGAAGAAATTTGAACTTAAAACCCAAATTTCCTACTCAAAACCTTAAAAATAGGTCAAATGGGACTCATTTTCTAAGCTAGATGAATGATTCCCACCTGGATGGGACTCATTCATCCAAAGTGGCGAATGGGTCCCATAAGGGCTATTTTTCTTACCAAAGTGTTGGGAATGTGTAAATTAAGTTTATATGTTGATATTTTCGTGCTTTTGATTGAAATATGTCTTGGTATGCATAATATAGGGTCATAGGGTCCTATTAATGATGATATTAAGGTCATAGATGCAATGGGGACCAAAATTCAATGTGAAAGTGTAAATAAATATTCTTCACAACATTAAATTAAGGAAAAATTGGGTCTATTTACTCAAAAGGGTCTTAAACACAATGTGAATGTGTAGAACACATTACAACACTAGATTAGGTCCATTTTAGTTTACAAGCCTCCTAAATTTAATGTGAATGTGTAAATAAATACATTTTACAACTTTAAATTAGGGAAAGGTTCAGTTAATTTAGCTTTAAAAGGTCCCAAGACCTAATGTGGATGTGAAAAACACCTCACAACACTATAGCAAGGAAAAATTAAGTCCAATTTATCATTAATTATTCTAAAATCAAGTGAGGAAAAGGCATACTTTTTTTGTGACTACACTATCACAAGATAACCCATTACCTACATTGCTAGCCATTGGGGGACTATTACTTACATCTTGCTTCAAAAAAAATCTTGATCTATGTCTTCTAGCTCATGTTGTGATCTAGGAATTATCCCAACAATAAGGTGTATGACCAACGCACTATCATGGTAACCTTTGAAATAGTTCATCCCAATAACAAGGTATAGCACTAACACACTATTAGAGTAACCTTTGAAATAGTTAATCCCAACAACAAGGTATACCATCAACACACTACTAGGGTAACCTTCAAAATAGTTCATCCCAACAACAAGGTGTACCACAAATGCACTACCAAGGTAACCTTCAAAAATACCAACAACATGGATTATTCCTTCACACAAAATTCTAAGATATCAACATTTGCTTGAACCTCACAGCTAGTTCAAGTAAATTTCCCACAACATATTCTCTAGAAAAAGAAGTGAAATATCAATCCAAGTTTTTAATATCTTACACCCTAGGAAAAAGGGTAAAAAATCCAAAGATAAAAGATAAAAAAATACAAAAAACAAGAAAAATAGTAAAGAGAAATAAAATTTTCCTTGAGTGAAAACCACTTTGTGGTGCTCTTAGAAAAGGTACTATAGTGAAAACTTGGAAAATAGATGCTATGTTTGAATAAGACTCACATCATTATCTATCGATACTGGGTATGTGTAGGATCATGATGGGAAAAAAAGTGGCAATATGATGGGTATGTGGTTGATGATTTTTTTTTACCCACAATTAATGAAATGAAAAGGGTTTTAAAGGAGATTCTCAGTTTTCCAATATAAATTATACTTTTACTTTGAATTTAATAAGTAATTATTATTCATTTTCTATTCAAATTATGACTAAAGTCCTAATTGATAGGTTGATTGAAAAACATATATAGCTTTCAAACGGTATCACATTTTTTGAATCCAAAACATGCATCACATTCTATGCTTCGCATACTATAGGATTAAAAAATAAAATTGAATTTCATAAAGTCTTGACCGAGTTAAGGTGGTCAGACATATCAGTCCTCTACTTATATATAAAATCTTATAAAAAATTATGCATCACATTGGGACATGAGTCCTCTACTTATATATAAAATCTTATAAAAAAATATTATCATTTTATTGTGGTTAGGGTGGTCAGACAGACACTTACTTCTTATTTTTCCCCTAAAATTAAAGTACTACTGCATTGAAATTTCAAATTTTCACCAAATAAATTTTTTTCTTTAAATAAACCTAGTAGTTTAGAAACTACATTCAATTTCCTACATATTTTATTCTTACTTAGTTTTGAAATATTATAGATAACTTATTCAAATTTTTATGTCAAATTGCCTAAATCTATTTATTTTGAACTTTTTTCCACTTAAGGGCCTATTTTTTCCATGATGATCCTACACATACCCTACTATCCAAAGCATTCACCCATTCATCTCATAATAAAGCATGTATCCAACCATGGCTTGTTATTGATTTAGGAATGTAGTCTTTTCTACAACTAGGGGAAACTTATCGAAGCTGGTCGTGGATTAGATCATTGACCATCCAATCATGGTCAAAATTATTGAAAATCAAAAAATAATAGAAAACAACAAAATAAAAAAGATCTAGAAAAAACTAAAATAAAAAATATCTAGAAAACAACAAAATAAAAAACATCTAGAAAACAATCAAAGTCAAAAATAATAACTTTGGATTGTTCCTTCACTCAAAATTCTAAGATATCAACATTTTCTTGAACCTCATGGCTAGTTCAAGTAGATTTCTTGCAACATATCCTCTAGAAATAGAGGTGGAATATCAATCCAAGTTATCAATGTTGTTTAAATCCCAAAAAAAAAATTATTCTTTTAGTCAAAATTGGTCGAACTATATGGTCTCTGTGTGCACAATGTAGGAAAGGATTATCTATGATCATCCTTTGATGCCTTAGGTTCTATTCCATTTAGGTTTCTATCATGCTTTATTTCAATTTAGTCAAAAAAACATAATATCCAAAAACATTCACAAACCATAAAATCCAAAAACATTCAAAAATTGGAAAAGACCAAAAACATGTTCACAACTAACCAAGTGAACTATGACCCTCTGCATGTACAACATAGGCAAGGCTTATCTTTGATGAGCTCCTGAGGCCCTAGGTTAGTCCCCTAAAAAATAACAAAAATAAGATCATAAAACTCAAAAAATCAAAAGATCTTAACCTCGTCATCACAATCCACAATAAACTTTTCACCCATAACAAACAAATCATCACACTCACTCTTTTGAAAAAATAAACAAACAAATAAAACATCAAAATCTAGAACCTTCAAACAAACAATCACAAATATTTTATTGCAAAACAAATAAAAATAAGGCCAAAGTATTAAGTACCTATCTTTTGGCAATCCACCAACAACATCCTAAGATATGTCTTAACGGAATCATTCCTATGATAGACATGATCAACAATGGATAATAATCTAAAACCTCAAAATAGATATGGAAAGTGATACTACAACTTTTTTTTAATCTTTTGTCTTATTTTTTATGATATATGAGTATGTGTAGGATCATCATGGAAAAAACATGCCCTTAAGTGGCGAAAAATTCAGAAAAATATAAGTTAGGCAACTTGACATAAAAAATTTGAATAATTTATCTATATTATTTAAAAAATATTTAAGAATAGAATCTACAGAAAATTGAATGTAGTTTTTAAACTGCTAGGTTTATTTTAAAAAAATCTATTTGGTGAAAATTTGAAATTTCAATGCAGCGGTACTTAAATTTCAGGGAAAAAATAAGTAGGTGTTTGTCTGACTGCCCTAACCACAATAAAATGATAATATTTTTTTATAATATTTTAGATATAAGTAGAGGAATCATGTCCCAATTTGATGCATATTCTTTTGTAATTTTTTTCCAAGTAAATAATTAATTATGAATTTTTTATTAAAAAATTTTAAAATATAAAAAATCATATGTCGGACCACCTTAACTTGGTCAAAACTTCATGAAATTATTATTTTTTAATCATATAGTATGTGAAGCATGTTTTAGATTAAAAAAATGTGATATTGTTTGAAAGCGATAGATGTTTTTCAATCAGCCTATTAATCAGGACTTTAGTCATAATTCAAATAGAAAATGAATAATAATTATTTATTAAATTCAAAGTAAAGCATAATTTATATTGGTGGAAATTTGTGAATCTCCTTTAAAAACCCTTTTCATTTCATAAATTTTGGGTAAAAAAAAGTCATTAGCCACATACCCTACACATACCCATCACATCGCCACTTTTTGGCCCATCATGATCCTACACATACCCTTATTTTATTGAATCATTCTTAGGATCTCTTAAGGATGTCCATAAGGATTTATATAAGAACGAGAGAAACTTTGTTTCATTTTGGTTTGTTGTTTGTAAAATATTTTGTGATACTACCATGGAAAATACTTGCTTTATTTAGTGTATGGAAGTTGTTTTATGATAATTCATATAGTAGTTGCATGTTAGGTATTTCATACCTCTTTGTGTAAATGGTCCAAAAAATTTTGACACAACCCAACCATATACATTAAACAAAGTTTTTATATGTCTGGTATAAGCAAGAATATTCTTTGTATGTCGAGTCAAATTCCATCCAATGGATACAACATCACCTTGGCCATTAATACCCTGACGCATCTTATATGTTTGCTACATCAAATGAGATTGTTCAAAATTTGAAGCCTCCAAGCAAAGAGAAAGAAACTCATCAATAACTAACAATATAAAATTTATATCCATCATCAAATATTTCTTCTAACATCCATCCTGCATCATAATATCATTAGTAACATATCCATCCTACATCCATAGTGTCATCAAATACATATCATGATGATAATAAAGCAATGAAAACATCATGTGTCATGTATAGTCAGCATACATCCATCATATATCAGCATCAAAATAAAACTTTGTATCAAACAACATATGATCCATCCATCCATGTCATATGCATCCATCAGAAAAGTGAAAAAACATGTATAAGCATATATCATGCATCATCATCCATAAATCATCACATAAACACATAATGAAGCCAAATCGGAGAAGGTATATCTCATATATATCATAATAAAAAAAGGAGAGTTTCATAGTACATCATCATCATAGAAACAAGTGTGATAGGATAATACAAAAATATACATATATTTGAGGCCTCGACTAGGGCTGATGAATATATATATATGTAGTGTAGAAAATTGTACACTCTTGAAAGTGATGTAATTTCACACTTAATTTGGACCTATTTTGGAATCCTTGCATTAAGTTACACCCTTTAAAATAATCATTAATAGGCTGCTAAGACCCATTAATTCAGATCTCAAGGCTTATTTCAACTAAAAACATGAAAAAATAATCTAAAACATCAAAAAATTTGAAAGCCCTGTTGGCAAGAGACATTTCAAATATTTTCAAGTGTTGTCATTCATGGAAACCCTAGTTAGTAATTGGATCCACATGTCATCATTCACTCCTACCAGTAGAAAAATTGACGACAGTTGGGAAGAACAAAGCATCCAATAGTTTTGTGATCATCGATTCACATGTAGACTTGCAGTTATTATTTTATGTTATGGATCTAATGGAAGGTTTATTAATGTATTTCTAGTGTTATCTAGGAATCCTAGTGCTTCATACCAAGTCATATGTAAGTTTGGTGATCTGGTTGATATCTTTCTATTCATCAGTGTCTTGTGGCTAACTCAGTTGATATATCATGTTGCAAATATTTGAGGAATGTTTATTTGAATATTTTAGTGTTTGATCTTTTTTTTTTGGGTCCAAGATAAGTTGTGGATGACCATTGTGGATGTGTATTAAATATTATTTATGATCTAAGTTGGTAGTTGTGAATATTTCTAAGTTTTATTGAATCCAACTTGTTGCAACTAAATTATTTGTTGTAGATATATACAAGTAATCAGTTACATCACTTTGTTGTGTAAGGAATGTGTGTCGATATGTGTTGTGATCATCAGAAGATCGATTGAGCGATTATGCATAGTTTCACTTGTTCATTAAAGATTTTGTAGTACGAGTTTGTGTAGAGTAGAGAAAAAGTGTAGAATCAGTCAAAAGGATAGAAGATCAACTACTAACCTTAACCAGAACTGTAATCAAGCATTTGTAGATGCTATTCTATTAGTTCATTTTCTTGGATTTAATCCAAAAATTTGTATGACAATGAGCCTTTCTATTTTGAGCAGTGAACTCTAGGCAGTGTGCCTGAACACAAGTGCATTCCCATTTTGTAATCTTTATTTTCGGTATACTCAAATTATATTGTGGATTGGCCATCCACCATGGTTTTTCCCCTAACAAGGTTTCCACATAAAATCCTAGTGTTATGGTGTTGTGATTGTTTTCTTTCTGTTCATGCATAAATATTTTGTTGAATGCTTAAGTGAGTCAAATATCAGAATAATAAATTTAAGTTTTGCACAACAATGATTCACCCTCCCTCTTAGTGTTGCTTGTTTCTAACAAATGGTATCAAAGCTAGTTCCTTGAAAGAAGTATAATAGCTTGGGGAGATCTTGGAAGGTCTTTTTCAATGGATACAAGTAGTCTTCAATAACAACTTATGGTGGCCCTGGATGATCTTGACCAGTCAAAGTCTAAGAATTGGGAATTGCAAGAAAATCTTGAGAGTGTAGAGAAATTCATTAATTAATTGAAAGATAAAATCAATGAATCAAGGGAGAAAATAAAGGAATTGTGTGATTAGCTTAAGCAAAAGAATAGAATCATGGAAGATGAACAATTTAGTGATGCCTTAAAGGAGAAAATAGAATAATGTGAAAAATTTTCCAGAGAAAATGTTGTTCTAAAGAATGAGATGGAATATATCATGATGAAAATGACCAAGGAGATTGAAGATAGAGAGAAGAATGAAGAGAAGCTTGCACAATCCTTGAAAGAAAAATCTTATCAATGCAGTCGATTGGACAATGAATTGGAACAATCTAAAAACAATGAGGAAGTGCTTGTAAAACATCTTGATGATCTTAGAAGTGAGCATACTATTGTAAATGAGCACAAGGAGAAATTAAAAGTAAGATCGGCCAAACTTGATGAACTCATTAAAGGACGGAGGACTGATGGTGATAGGAAGGTCTTGGATATGAAGAAGGAGAAAGTTTCAGATCTGGACAAAAGAAATCCAAACAAGGGAGATTCAGGAAAGGAAATCAGATGAATGGAGCTAGAAGGAATCCAGTAAGACAACCAAATGCTCAAAGATTCAATGGCTACTATTTTTCTTGCAACAAATTTGGTCATATGGCTTCTCAGTGTAGGAGGAAGATGAACACAAGTGGACCATCATTTTCAGGTCAATGCTTTAATTGCTATAAGTATGGACATAATTCAAGTGAATGCAGAGTTGTGATGAATAACTTTCATAGAGATGTCAGATGTTATGCATGTAATAGATTTGGAAATATTTATAACCAATGCAGATCAAGACAAAATTAGTGGAACAATCAGCCTGGATAGAGAAGTGTTATGTGTTACAACTACAACAAATTTGGCCACACTACTAGATTTTATTGGAATAGAAGAGGTCTGATAAAATAAAACATGCAATAGGATGTTAAGGGAAAGGTAAAGTCACTACTAATGTGATTTGAAGGAAAATGAGGAAGAAATGGGTGAAGAAGAATCCCTCTGTTGAAGTAAATACTCCAGCACTAGAATCTACCTTTGTTAATCCATTCGGGAATTAGTTTTAGGCCTGTGGCCTAGGGGGAGTTGTTAGGAAAATATTTTAACCCCCTACTGGGAACTGATACTGGAATGTGGAAAAGTCTATTAAGTGGATTGATTCTTTTCATATGTTGTTCAACCATGTGGAGGCAGCATTGTAAAGTTTTGAAAATCTGGAGAGGAATCATCTATCTCAATACATAGAAACAAGGTAACCAGATGAATTAGGGTAAAAGAAGTTATTGTAACAAAAGGGTTAGGTGTGTGAATGATAAAAGATCATTTTTATCCTTCATTTTTCACTTTGCATTTTGGAGGAAAGTAGTTTGGAGAGTCCTGGAGTGAACTTTGTTGAATTGTGGAGAGATTCAAGCAAGAAGAAGGTTTTGTGATCAAACTTTGATCTAATGGAAAGATATTTATCGAAAAGCCTATGAATTTGTGAATTTACAATCATGTCCACTCCTCTGGTGGTTGAAGTCAAGGATAGACCCCATCCAAAGTTCAAATGGAATCCTTATAAGTCTGCTGAGACCAAGTCACTAGGTGCATTTTCATTTGTACCATACAAAGTATTACACACTAGAGATATTAGGGCTTACATGCACACCAATATTGAAGAGTTAGGAAGCTCTCAAATGATGAATTTGTATTCCCATGATATAACTAGAGAGGATTTTACTATAAATCCAAAATTCAAAGCCCTAGTCAAGAAGAAGTTAACATAGTTTGTAAAATTTCCCATATTTGAGGAAAATGAATGGGTATGATATATTATGTCATGTTCATGTCGAGTTCATGTGGTTGAATGTGCCTATTAAGATTACAAAAGAGGTTATAAGTGCGGTCATGGTTCTGAATTCCACCAGTAGACTTCTAGTTTTTAAATCCTTGAAGAATGAGAAGGTTACTGATGCAACAAGTGCACAATGGGATAGGAGGGAAATGAAGAAGATATTGTTGAAGTGGATGTAAAATTTGCATCAATGGTCATTGGATACAAGATCTACAACTCTAGCTGAGATAATTCAGTATCTGGTATGACCATCTATGCATCTTATCAGATGGTAAAATAGAATGTAGATTATTATTTGTGTGAGTTGCTCAGAAGTCAGTTAATGGAGAATCTAGGGAAGATCAAGAAGGACAAGAAGAACACTTTTAAATATGGTAATATGATATTATTATTTTTCTTCTATTTCATGGATGAGGTTTCAGGTGTTGGAAAAGTTCATTGGAAAAATAATCAGCCTATAGTTGTGCAAATAAGAGATATGTTGTTTGGAAATGGTGATCGTCAAACCAGGAATACTACCCTCTGGGGATATTTCAAAAGTTTTCAGAATATGATGCATGCTTGAGAAATAATTCCTACTTCAATTGTGGAAAAATACAAAGACACAATTTTTTTCATGGTAGAAATTGATCAATGCAATATGGAAGTTGTTGATCCCAAAACAATATGGATAATTCCCATGGGATGTGAAGTAGAGGAGAATATCTTGAAGATGTATGTAGAACACTTGTTGAGCATGCCTTTGGATCTAACAAAAGAAAGGTTTGTAATCTATGTTGAAAAGAGCATGCAAGTTCATAATCAGTTACAGAAGCCTAAGATAGTCAGAAGAGTAAGGAAAGAAGTAGAATTCTTTGCAGAAAGCATGGGCTTACCTATAGAAGCTTTGAGAGAAGCATGAAGGAAGAGAGATGAGGCTAAAGCAACAAAAGAGTTAGCAAAAACTGAATCTACTAGTCTAGGAGCATCTTCTGCCCACACTAAATCTACTAAGAGATCTGCATCCTTGTCCACTCCTATAGCCAAGCCAACTCAAGACAAGGCTTTTGATAAAAGGAAGAAGAATAAAAGCACAAGAATATATGAATTCATTTTAGAATATAAGGAGAGTGAATCAAAGTTGTGAAAGAAATGAAGGCTACCAGAACTCAGGCTGTAAAGATATCTAAGAGAAAATCTTTTGGTAAAGAAGAAGAGGCTAAGAAGAAAAAAAAGTTGTCAAACCTAGTATTTCATTTGAGGAAGTTGAGAATGCTATTGTCAAAGATGGAAATCTCAAGCCCCTCTAAGAATGTTTTGGAATTGAGAAGATTAAGTGCCAGGATAGAAGAAGAGAATTTAAGAAAGAGAACGGACTTATGTCTGGAAATGTCAATTGAGGAGATGAATTCACTCTTGGAAAATGCCAAGAAGGAGTTGAAAATAAAAACAAGGGTGAATAAACTAATGAACAGTGAAACTGATGTTGTTGTTAATGAAATAAAAAAAATTCTGGAAGCATTTATGTCGAAGAATAAGATAGATGTTGAAGAAGTGAATACTGAAAATGTTCTAGAAAATGAGGAAGTGAATGTAGATGCTGAGGATTTTCATATTCCTCCTAATATGGAAAATACATAAATACCTATGGAGACTGAAGTTTCTAAGTTGGTATTAGCTAAGGAGAAGGAGATGCAAAATGAAAAAAATGAAGTGCCTAAAGGAAATATGAAAATAGTCTCTGAAGAACCCAAGGTTGAAGAAGAAAAGGTTCAAGTCAAGGAAATTAGAGTGGAGACAAGAGACACTACCGAGGCAGTGAAGAAATCTCTGATGGAAGAACAAGAATAATTTGATCTTGAATTGGCTGAAGGCTCAATCAATCTATCCACTTTATCCCCAATTCAAATGATGAAGGTTGTATCAATTGCACAAGCTTAGGCCAGTGAGATGATTATGGAGTCTCACATAGAGGATAGTGAATTATTAAGTCTTGCATTTGTAGTTCTACATAAATCAATTCCTACATATGTCAAGGATCCGTCTGGTTCCTCTTCCGGTGAGCTAAAGAAACTCATAAATTATACAAGTACTCACTTTGAATGTTTTGAAAAATTAGCCATGATTAAAGTGCAGATGGATTTTAAGGAAAAGAGACTTGGTGGATTGAAAGAACTGATTGCAAAAGATAAAACTCTATTAGCCACTTGTATGAGAAATATTCAAGATGCTCTATCTGAAGGTGGAAAAGTGTATAAGTCATGTTTAGTTTTATCCAAATTCATTGAATCCAATGAGAAGAAGGTGAAGGATATTGAAAAACTATTGGCCACTATTTTTGATGCTTTTGATCCATTAGTTGGTAATGTTGGTGAGCAAGAAGGTTAGGTAATATCTCTATTTGAAAAAATAAGGAGCTTGAAGAATGAAAATGAAAGGATTGTAGGAAGAGCATGTGAACTTAGAGGACTAATTGATCCAAAGGTTGAAATAATGGAAAATGCATTAAAAGAGGCCAAAAATGCTATGATAGCTCATGACCCAATAAATCTTGAAACTGAAGAAACTCTGTCTTATTTACTTTATGGTTACATAACAATTTTGGAGAGTCTCAAAAAGGTTTGGGACACATATTTAAGTGTGTTGAGGAATGATTTTGCAGATGTCTTCAAATTTGTGTAAGTCATAGGTTATGCTTGTATAGTTTTGAATTTTTTTCTTTTGGATTCCCCAAATTTTTCCATTGATGTCAAAGGGGGAGAGTTGTACAGTGAAAAATATGTATTCATCTTAGGGGAAGTTGCATTTATGTGCTGAGGTTGAAGTTTATTTTTGGAGTCTTGAAGTAGCAATGTAGTTCCTAGTGGTACTAATCCAACACTTAGTCATTTTTAACTAAGTGTTTCCATCAATGCCAAAGGGGGAGATTGTTGGAAAGAGACACTGGAAATATTTTCAAGTGTTTTCATTGATGGAAACCCTAGTTAGTAATTAGATCCGCATGTCATCATTCACTCCTACAGGTAGAAAGATTGAGGATAGTCAGGAAGAATAGACCATCTGACAGTTTTGTGATCATCGATTCACACGAAAACTTTTAGTTATTATTTTATGTTATGGATCTCTTGTAAGGTTTATTAATGTATTTCTTGTGTTATCCAGAAATATCACTGCCTCATATCAAGTCATATGTAAGTTTGGTGATCTAGTTGATATCTTTTTGTTCATCAATGTCTTGTGGCTAGCTTAGTTGATATATCGTGTTGTAGATATTCGAAGAATCTTTATTCAAATATTTAAGTGTTTGATAATTTTGTTTTGGGTCCAAGATAAGTTGTGGATGACCATTGTCGATGTGCATTAAATATTATTTATGATCTAACCTGAAAGTTGTGAATATTTCTAAGTTTTATTGAAGCTAACTTCTTGTGATTAAATCCTTTGTTGCATATATATATAATTGATTAGTTACATCACTTTGGTGTGTAAGGAAGGTGTGTCGATATGTGTTACAATGCTTAGAATAGTGATTGAGAAATTATGCATAGTTTCACTTGTGCATTAAATATTTTGTAGTGCAAGTTTGTGCAAAGCATAGTAGAAGTGCAGAATCAGTCAGAAGTATAGAAGATCGACTACTAAGCTTAACTAGAACTGTAATCAAGCATTTGTAGATGCTATTCTCTTAGTTAATTCTCTTGGATTTAATCCAAACCTTTTTAAGGCAGTGAACCTTTTTATTTTGAGTAGTGAGCTCTAAGAAATGTGCCTAAATGCAAGTGCATTCCCATTTTGTAATCTTTCTTTTGGGTATACTTAGATTATATTGTGGATTGGCCATCCATTGTGGTTTTTCCCCCTAATAGAGTTTCCACATAAAAATCCTAGTGTTATAGTTTTGTGATTGTTTTCTTTTTGTTCATGCATAAATCTTTTGTTGAATGCTTAAGTGAGTTAAAGATCAAAATAATAAATTTAATTTTTGCACAACATTTATTCACCCCCCCTCTCAGTATTGCTTGTTTCCAACAAACCCACCCCAAAAATCTAGGGTGGGACTTATTCACCACCTTGGGAGAATGTTTCCCCCTAAGTGGGACCCTTTCACCACCTTGGGCAAATGAGTCCCCCAAGGTGGGTGAATGAATCCCATATGGCGCTTTCTTAAGGTTTGAGCAAGAAAAACACATTTTTAATTCAAATTTTTGGTTGTTATCGGCCTTTGAGATATGAATAATGGTAAATTAGGTGTTAATTTCTATATAAACAAGTTTTTAAGTCATTTTTATCATATAAGAAAGAATTTTCAAGAGCAATTTCAATATCCAAGCATTCAAAGTATTCAAGCATTCATTCACAAGAGCATTCAAGTTCCTAAAGCAAGCAAAGTTTAAGTCTTGAAGCAGCATTAAAGTGTTTTTGTAGGTCTCCAATCTCATTTTCATTCAAGATCTAGTATTGTCAAGGGTTGATCATGGTTGCATATGGTGAATCATGATGGATTCTAAGTTGGGGAGATGCAACTAGCCATCAAACCAAGCCTAACAACTTATTTCCTAAGTGATTCCATCCTCCATTAGCACTCTACATTCAACCTAAGGAAGTTACAATCATTATTGAGGCTCATTTGGGTGATTAGAGATCTCTCAAAGTGAGTCATCCATTGTCATATTCCATTCATGCATCTCATTCTTACATATTAGAATAGGGTTGCATTATATTTCATATTTCCTAGTCTTAGACACACTTAAGGCT
The DNA here is from genome assembly GCA_007258455.2 of Sequoia sempervirens. NCBI lineage: Eukaryota > Viridiplantae > Streptophyta > Pinopsida > Cupressales > Cupressaceae > Sequoia > Sequoia sempervirens. Next base: position 801,446,321 of record VDFB02281492.1, on the reverse strand, counting down.
AGGGTTTAAGTTTACATTTGCATTCAAGTTTCATTATTTTCATCAAGGTTTAATTACCAAACTAGGGGTTTAACCAAGGAAATCCCCCCATAAGAAAATCAAGTTTATATTATGTTTTGCAAGTCTTTTCACAAATTTGGATCTGAAAATATATTTGGGATAAAAGAGCAAGTGTTAAAGTGCAAGTCTAAATTTTGAACTCCTGAAAAAGTGGAATGGGATTGATTCACCATAAGTGGTGAATGAGTCCCACAATAGGTGATCTTTTAGGATTTTTGCAATGTCAGATACCCTTTTTGCAAAAAAGTTGTTCCTATGTAGAAACCTAGGTCTAGGAATGTTTCACCTAGATTAGTGAATGACTCCTAGTAGGTCAAAAGAATAGAATTTTCAACATTTCCCAATTCACCGAAGTCTGGTTCAGATTCCCAGGTGCACACAATTCATCTTACAATTTGCTATTCTATTTTATTTGCATTTATAGGTCATCTAGTTAGAGTTTACATTGAATTAAGGTTAAGCATTTCCTCTTGCATTTCATTTGTCTTTTCAAGTCTTAACTTTGGGTGAACCTTTCATTAGTTTGCATTCAACCCCTAGGAAACCCTATTGCAAGATCTATTTCTCCTTTGCATTGAGATCTCTAGGGTTTGCTCTTGAATGAAAAAGAGTGAAGATTTTCACTCTAGGTCCTAAACCCTAGAAAATCATACAATTTTCCACCTTTCATTTTGGTAAACCTACATTTAGAACATCTTAATTCTAATTTGGATTGCATTATCATCCTAGAAATTACTTGCATTAACATTGCATTAGGGTTTCCAAATTTGCATTAGTGAAAGTTTATATAGCTTGCATTTTTGCATCTCATTTCATTGAAATCCATACAAAATCTACGTTTGCACTTAGGATTTAGACCATACAACATAAAAAAGCATAAAAATCAATTGAAAATCTTGAATTTTTTTGAAAAATATCCCCATTGGGACTCATTTGCCACCTTGGGTGAATCAATCCCAGTGCAGATTTTGCATTATATTTTCCAAAATTTAAAACCTTTTTTTTAGGCTTATGTTTGTTGTTAAAATCTTTTTGTTTTAGTTTGTATAGCTTCTATTACATTCAAATCATTCAAATTAGCATTGTTTGCATTCATTGCATTTATGGATAAAATTAGCTTCTTGCACTTTTCAATTTCAGCATTAGTTCATAATTCAATTAGATTAGAAGTACATTTGGCATTCATTAGAAAAAAAAAAACAAAAAAACACCCATAAACTTAATAGCCACATAGAGAAAGTATAGTTATTTGACTATGTCAAATCTCTTTTTCCAAGTTAACCTAACCCTCAAACCTTTTAGTAGTGATTACTTTGACATGTTATATGAAGCCCTTGAGGAATTCATCTCACAAGGTTCATCCACTAAGGCTTGTCATGATAAACTAAACCAAGAGAAGTTAACATGATCAACCTCAACTTATTCTTTACCCACCTTCACACAAACCTCAACTTAACAAAAAGTTTGAATTTACTCTTTACCCTCCTAAGAACAATGTTTTGTAGCAACCAAATAATAATATCATTGCTCATACATACAAAACTCGAAACAATCCACAACTAAAACAACCAACTTTGACAACCTTACCTTTGCCTAATCCCATTTTTCCTAGTGCTCCTCATTTAACTTCGCATAGTGGGAAGGAGTATCATCTTGTTGAACAACTTGAAAATAATCCTACAAAGATATCCCTATGGGACCTAATTTAGAATTCACCTAATTATCACACCATGCTTCAAACATCTTTACAACAAGTAGTGGTTCCCCCCGGTACAAATGTAAACAATGTGGCAACTCTAATACAAGGAATGAATATAGTTAATGTAGACATTACCTTCCATCAGCATAAGTTGTATCCTTTGGAGTTGAGAAAGAAAAATGATTCCTTCATGATAATATCAATTTACAATAGATTATGAATAAAGAGAATTATTTTAATTATGGCTCCACTCTTAATGTGCGTAGTATCACACTTTTGGATAAACTTGGTGTGGATAAGTCAAAAATTCAAGTTGGTTCCTTGTCAATTCATGGATTTGATAACATAGGAAAACAACCATTGGATTTGATTACTTTACCTATTTGAAAGGTGGAAAATTGTAGGCTTTCTTCTAGGGTTTAGGACCTAGAATGACAATCTTCACTAACTTTCACTCAAGAACAAACCCTTGAGATCTCAATGCAAAGGAGAAAGAGATCTTGCAAGAGGGTTGTTCTAGGGGATAAATATAAGCTATTGAGGGGTTAACCACCAAGTTTAGAATTGAAAAATAAAATGAAATGCAAAACCCTAATATGATGCAAACTTGATTTAAATGACCTAGAAATGAAAATAAAATAAAACAAAAAGCTGCAAGATGAAATGTGTGCTCTTGAAAATCTAGAGATGACTAGGAGTCCTAAAATGTTGGAAATTTTAAATTTTAGACCTAGTGGGACTCATTCACCATTTTGGGTGAATTATTCATAGTTCTATATTTTCTCACAAGACCAAGTTTCACGCAAAAGGGTATCTGAATATACAAATATCTCTATCAAACACCTATAGAGGAACTCATTCACCACTTGTGGTGAATCAATCCCATTCTACTTTTTTGGAAATTAAAAGTTTGAATCTGCTCTTCTCTATCTACTCTATCCTTCTTAATTGATTTCTGGACCTAAAACCCTTATTTGAAACTTGTAGGTGATCTACAAGTATCTCCAATGCTTGATGACAACTTTGATAACATTGATCCCTTTGCCAATTTTTCTCCAATATTGCTCCTTAGAAATCCTCCAACCTAGACCTATAATTCACACACAAAGGAGAGGGAAAAAAGTTGGGGGGTTAGTAGAAAGGGGTTTTCCTTGGTCAAACCCCATTTTGGAAATCAATCCTTGAAATGAAATCAAATAAGAATGGAGAATGATGAATGAACAAATGACAATGTTGCAACTCACCAAACCTTTGTCATAAAGTGCTGAAAATATGCTTGAGATGGTTGTAATGGATGCAGATCTTGACTCTTGCTTGGATCATGTTGATCTTGAGTGAAATGATAGCTTGAATCATGAAACATTAGATCACAATTGTTAGCACTATAAAAAACATGATGCATGAATACTTTGACATGATGCTTGATGCTTGAATGCTGCTCTAAAATGATAGATAATCATCTCTTGAAGACTCTTGAATGCTCTTATAAACACATGAATGCTCTTGTCAACTCCAATTTTCTATTAAAAATTCTCTCACAAAATTACTATGTTAAAATGAGTGAAAGAACCTTGTATTTATAGTTAATTATGCAAGAATTCCCAAAGTTACAACACTACAAGCCAACATCAAATCTAGGAGGATAAAATCCAACAAAAATTTTGAGTTAAATTTAATTTTGAGCTAAATAGGACTCATTCGCCCAAGGTGGAAAATGAGTCCCATTAGGCATAATGTATGGGACCAAAATTCAAAAGTGCTTAGAAAGGTGTGAAATCAGGTTTGGAATACAAAAATCTAGGTGGGACTCATTCACCCAAGGTGGTGACTGAGTCCCAGATCACTAAATCTAGGCCACACAAGCCAAAAACACCTAATTTATGATTGGGTGATGATTAATGTCATGATTATCCTCAAAATTATGCATTAATTAAGGCTTTTGGATGCAATTTAAGGCCAATTAAAGCATAATAAAGCCCAATTACTAAATAAAATCCTTAGAGAATTGTGAAAGTTTGTTATAAAATTTTACAAACTAGGCACAAAAAATATATTTTATTTAGTTTACAAGGGCCCAAGACCTAGTGTCAATGTGTCAAACACCAGGGAAAACTTTAAGAAACCCACCCCTCGGTGAAGGTGTAAAATCCTAGTGAATCTTGTATACTTCCTGATAAAAATATTAATTCTAGTGGTAAATTTCTTCATTTTTCATGAAAAAAATAATGTCCATTGGTGAATCTTTTCTAATCACTAGAAGTCCATGGAAAATCCTAGCAAAATGCAATTTTTTTAAAACCACTAAAATTTTTCCATTGATGATTAAAATCAATTTTCAAACCAATAAAATATTTCGATTAGAAAATTAAACTTTTTTTGAAACCAAAAATAATAATTTTGTTGGTAATTAAAAAAAAATCAAACTAAAAAGTAAAATTCATTGTCAAATTAAACCTATTTTCAAATGATTAAGAAAAAAACATTCACAAATTAAACATAATATCAAACTGATAAAAAAAATGCAATGGCAAAGTGTCAGTGCAAATCAATATAACCACAACCATTTGATGAATTGTTGATGGACGGTTGTAGTTGCATTTTGGAAGTAAATCTCTAAAGCAGTAGACTTGTGAATTGAAAACTCTAGAATAACACAAAAACTGATAGTTTTTTTTTTGGTTGGTAATAGGATTTTGTATTGCATGAAAATAAAGATTACATCATTTTCCTTATTGTTTTCATCAACCATCCAAAAATCACCTATAGCTATAATATTTTTTTTCAAAAAAGCATCTTAACATGCTTCATAACAGATAAAGTAACCCTACCCAACTAAAACTAGTTCCAAAACTATCTATATCTACCTTACATATTTCAAAAAGATTTTCAATCATTCTCTTACCCTTCCTAGTACCTACTATTCACACTATACAACCGTAATAGAGCTCAACCCCCAACAAGCCAAAAAATTTAGTACTATTCTTGCATTAATTCTACAAAAACCATACAAAAGCTACAAATTCAACTAGTGCTACCCATTTCATAACCAAATTCTTGCTTTGTCTTTCATCTTCCACTTCCTTGCATTCTATCCTTTTGCTTTCATAAACTTTTCCTTAGCTTTTTCCTGTGCTTCCATGCGCTCTGCCTCCACTTTTTCCTATGCTACAATTGCTTCCACCTTCATTAGCTCTATAAAGAGCTTTAATTCTTGCTAGCCTAACCTTGTTTCTTCCCTATATCAATTTTTATTCTCATCCTCTAGTCAACACATGAAAGGGATGCATCCTTCTACCCCTTCTAGTTCCATATTTTCAAAGCCTTCCCAGATGTACAAACCTTCACCTGGAACTGCCCATTCAAGTATTGATTCTAATCCTTCCAAGAAATCTCTATGCACAATCATCTCCATCACTTCTCTTAATGTTCTTGTTGATTCCCCCAAGTCCAAACCCCATGCTATAATCAAGGAGTATGCATACATGTTAGTCTTGTATCTATGCCTCAAATTTCCAAAGGATTTCCCCAAAATCATTCGTACACTTTCTACCAACCTCCCATTAGTGAATAAAAACATCATCATTAATCTTTGGTCAGAAGCTTCACCATAAAGTAGGTTTAATTGCCTCCTCGAACGCAAAGTGAAGTTGGCCTCCATTTGAAAACTGTTGCAGCTACACTTCCACCATCACCAATCTTTCAGACTTTCTATGTGCCTTCTTCTTCATGCCAAACTCTATTTATTAACTCCAATAATCGACGACCAAGAGGTAATAATTTTACAAGCTTCACACGTACCAATCTTAATTACCCATTGATCCTCTAGTCATGTCCACTTACTCCAATCTACCTGCAATATTCACTTCATAAATGCACCATCCTTGCCCCCTTTCCTATCTTAATTCACCAAAGTTGAGGTTTTGGTGCTTTTCCTAACCTTAGTTGCAAGTCTTTCTTGGTCATCTTTGTAGTCAATGGGTCGGAGGTTTCAAAAACTTTGAAACTTCAGACTTTCATTATAAGGCTCCAAGCTTCAGTGACCACGTGACATTATGAACCATGACCGTTTGATGGGTTTTTGATGGATGGTTGTAGATGCATTCCAGAAGTATATCTCTCAAGCACTAGATTTTTGAATTCAAACCTTTGAAATTACACTAGAACCATTAGATGCAGACATGTGGAGAGATCAAGGCTCATCATCATGGTAATGAACCCGATGGGTTGGATTTTGGTGATGAGTGATAGAAGAATTTAAGTGGCAGAAATATGCATGTGCATATAGTTCTTTTTAAAAAAGGGACTTCCTAGGAAGAACATAGGACCAAGGCTTAAAAAATTAAGAATGTTTTACAAAAAGGATGTAAAGGAAAAACAATATAACCACGACCATTCAATGAATTTTTTATGGACAGTTGTAGTTGTATTTTGGAAGTAAATCTCTAAAACAGAAGACTTGTGAATTGAAACCTCTAGAATAACACTAGAACCATTAGATGCAGACACATGGAGAGATCAAGGCTCATTTCTCTCTTTTCAATGCCTTGATGTATTACATTTCATTTAATTGAAATTCTCAATCTTTTGAACATCTAAAGTGATTGATTGGATATCTCATAGCTTCAATGAAACAAGATTTGTAATGATTTCATATCATTTGAGTGGCACTAGTAGTGGTGACTAGAGTCTAGCAATTTTGATAGATTGTCAAATTGAGGTACAGTTTGCATGTAGCCAAATGTCAATAAAATTAAACATTTTAACTGTACATGTAAGGCTTAAGATACACAAATCAACTAAGTAGGTTTTTTTCTTTGTATGAATTAGGTTGGTAGCAACATTGGTGGCCCATAAATAGGCTTAGTGATAGTGGATAGTATCATAAGGGTTTTCATTTTTTTGGGTTAGTAAGGATTCAGGGAGAAGATGTGGTATTATTGGGGATACTCTAAATTCTCCTACCTCCAATTATACAGTTGCAGAGTAAAAGACCAATTTCCTTCAAGTTCAGAATGGGTGGAATTGGAAAGAAGTTGATTTGGTTTACCTGACTTCTCAGACAGGTTTTGAACTAGGATGAGGAACTCTAATGGACATAAGTGTTATCCTGATGCATGGACGTTGCAAGTAGAAGATGGGAGCAATTTTACTACCCCTCATCTTCTGCATGAATCTGGTTCTCAAAGGGGATAAGCACATTTTGTATCTTCACAGCTCCCATTTCCCCAACATGGTTGGCCAAGCGAGTTCCTTGCATTTATTTTTAGTGCCACGTTTGTACTACATTCTCACTAGCAGAAGCTTTGGAAATTTGGAATCATGCATTTATTTTTAGTGTCACATTTGTATTACGCTGTCACTGGCAGAACCTTTAAAATTGGAATCAATTTTTAATCCATTGTTATGAACAATGGCTTGGAATAAATTGTGTCTATGTAAAGTGACTTATGTTATTTACACAAAACAGGAGCTTGCCAACTCTACAACTACTCATCTTTAAAAAGATATGTAATAATCTGACATTGTAATTTAGTTGTAATAAAATAAATAGTTGTTTTGTGTTAATCTTTATTATAAATTTATAGTAAAGAGTTATTTTTTGAGTTTAGTGTCTATGAATCTATTCAAATCAGTATTTTTTTCCTTTAAGAAATTAAGTATTATCTATTTATGAAATAATTGCATACATATTTAAAAGTAAAACATAAAGCAATACAAATGAAAAAAGAAAGTTGTCATCAAATTGACAAAAAAACATTATAAACACTAAAATTTGTCGATTGTCACTCTTGTTAGGGTTTACTGAAATGTTATTGATTTCTAATTTTTTCATTGACCTTCTCCCATGGTTCTCCATATCATTATTCATTTTATTAAGTCCTTTGCAATGTTAAGTTACTATCCCCTTGGCCTTGATGTCAATCCTAGCGCATTAAAGTTTAAAACAACTTTAAAACACATGTTAATTATTTATATAATAATTCATAAATCACTCAACCGTTCGATGAAAATTTGATGTATGGTTGTAGTTGCATACCAAAATGAAATGCACAGAGTTCTAGTCTTGTGAACTTAAACCTCTGGAATTACCCTTTAACCATTAGATTTACAATGACCAATGGTTTAGAATTTTCTACCAATACATGACTAAATGGCTAGTGAAACAAGATTTGTAATTATTTCATATCATTTGAGTGGCACTGACGATTTTGACAATTGACAGTTTGTCATCTTGAGATACTTTTTGCATGTAGTGAGGCTGTCAAAGTCTACACATCAATCAAATTAAACATTTAAATAAATGTAAGGCTTAAGTTACATGAATTGATTAAAATTTAAGTTGGTTTTTTGCTTTGCATGAATCACGATTGTGAATCACGATTATACCTAACCTCACATGTGACTTGTGTGAGGTGTACACATGGACTAGGTTGGTAGTGGCACTATTGGCGACAATGTTGGCCCATAAATAAGGATAGTGAGCACAACTAAAAATTGAAATCATTCATTGAAGGCTAAAGGCTTTACTATTGAGTACAATGTTTGAATTGTCATAAGGGTTTTCATTTTGTAGGGTTAATAAGGATTCAGGAAGAAAATGATGTGGCATTATTGGGGATACTCTAAATTCTCCTACCTACAATTAAGCAGTTATAGAGCAAAAGACCAATTTCCTTCAAGTTCAGAATGGGTGGAATTGGAAAGAAGTTGATTTGGTTCACCTAGCTTCTCAAACAAGTTTTGAGCTAGGATGGGGAGCTCTGATGGAGATAAGTGCTCTCCAAGTGCATGGAAGCTACAAGCAGAAGATGGGAGCAGTTTTACAACCCCTCATCTTCTGCATGACTCTGATTTTCAAAGGGGAGAAGTACATTTTGTATCTTCACAGCTCTCATTTCCCCTATTTGATTGGCCCACCTCTCCCCATGCACTTATTTTTAGACACCATGGCTGATCCTGGAAGTCCCATGCATTTATTTTTAGAGTGCATGGTTGACCTAACAAGTCCTATTTATTTTCAGACACACATGTATTACATTTACATTTTTGCCAGCGGTCCCACAGAAGCTTGGCACTTGCGCTTACATTTGTATTTGTACTATGTAATAATGTGACATTGTAATTCTATTGTAATAAAATAAATGGTTGTGCTATTAATGTGACATTGTAATTCCTTTTCTTAAGTCCTCTGCAACATTAAGTGTTACTATGCTATTAATGGTTGTGCTATTAATGAGACATTGTAATTCATTTTATAAAGGCCTTGATGTTAATCTGAGCGCATTAATGGTTAAAAAAGATTTAAAACACATGTTTCTTTTTTATATCATAAACTACTCAACCATTTGATGAGCATCTGATGCATGGTTGTAGTTTCATTCCAAAATGAAATGCATAAAGTGCTAGGGTTGTGAACTTAAACCTCCAGAATCACCCTATAACCATTAGATTTACAAAGATCAATGGTTTAGAATTTGTTTTCAATGAAAGACTAAATGGATTTTTTTAATTTTTAATTTTGTCAGTGACAACCATGTACTTATTGTGTAGTATGTAGTCTAGAAGCAATATGTAGATGTTTCGGTTTCATTCACTTTAATGTTTGAAAAAAAAAGCACTTTCAGTTTATACTTCTAAGTGATTTTATTTTTAAGTGAGAGGATTAGCACATGGGGAGATTTTAGTATTCAGTTTGCACATTGCAGTGCACCACCCTATTCTGGGTTCTTCAGTTCCATTTTCAACAAATCCATTCCAATAACCTAGTTTCCACAACTGTCAGCATTAATTTTTTCAAGAATCAAAATCCAGGTAAGTGAAAGAATTCTTGTGGCTACATTTCATCATTTGATGTTTCTTAAAATATTATTTTGTCAAACTCTGAAGTTTAGGTTTAGGGTTAAGAGACTTAAAAATTAAGAAAAATTAAGGAGGATTAATAGGGAATTCATAGTTTCACATTGTATAAGCATGTCTACCTACAGCACCACTAAAGCAATGTCGGATAAAAAAAGTACATTATACAAAATTTTTTTAAAACCCCAGGTTTCACTAATGAATACCATGATATTTACGATCCTGAAACCTATGGTAGGTGTACCTCTGAACTTAGATATTCATCTGAGAATAAGGCCTCAAAGAAAATGCAAGCTAATAGTATCAGTGCATTGTGGGTAACTAGATTAGGGCACATGATGTTATATGAGGTTTTCCCTTGCCCAAAATTTATCATGGTTTGTGCCCACAATTATGATGATAACAAAAGATAAATTGTTAATAATGATAGAAAATAAGAATTGTTATCCATTAATACAAAAAAACTTGGAAAAGTGTTGGGGTTTACAACTGAAGAATTTGGAAATGTCCACATTGACCTAGAAAAGCTTGCTAGTGATTATGAAGCAGCGGATGAAATGGAGAAAAAATATTTCATAAATAGAATAGTTCATCATAGAAACAAATTGAAAGGTGATCATAAGCCTCCTTATGATTTTGATATTTTTATACCATGAGTTCAGGATACTATTTCCATGCTAGCATTTTTTCTCAGACTAGATAGCAATTTGGAAGTGGGTGTATGCCTCTTGAAATGGTGTATAATATCAATTATGGTGTTCCACATGTCAAACATAATTTTATTGAGCACATTGTAGAATCCATAGATAAACAATTTTTAATGATTAAAGGAGGTTCCACCAAGACATTTAGGCTCACAACCTACTTGTGCTATCTTTTTTTATTCAAATTCAAAGGAATGTTTTAGAAAAACAAGCTTCATATTTAGCCCTATAGTAATAGTAATCATGAGAAAAAGAAAATGGCTCTAGTCTATGAATGGACTACTATTATAAGGTTGCATGATTCTCAAAGGAACTACACTCATTTTGTAGACTAATTTTTGGCTCCACTGCATCAAGCAATTATAAATACTCCAATGCCTAGATTTCCTATGTTATGTAGAAACTGCATTAACATGGGAAAATAAATACAATTGGTTGATTGGTACTTAATGGAATAATATATTGTGCTAAGATTTTATGGATTGGGAGTACAACCATACAAACTTCCAATACATGTGACAAAAAGGGTTTTTGCTTTGGAATATGTAAGGCAGATGTAGAGTACTAATGAACTACACTTTACTAGTTAGGGTAAGAAGACCTTATTTCCTTCATTACCTTTTTCATGTGGAGGGATCACATTTAAGAGAAAATAATTTAGTGTGTCACATGATCTTTTGATTTTTGATTTATTTTGATACTATCTGTCACTAGCAATACAATCCATGTGACACCATTAAATCAATGATTGTGCTCAATAAGAATGTTGCAAGTAGAATTTAACATCAAAGTAAACCCTTGCTTGAAAACTTGAGAAACAAGGATTCTTGGGATGAGGTAAAAATTGCAATGAAGAAAATTGTTGTTGAGAATGGTATTTCTTTTGAGTGCAATTGTTAGTGAAAATTATGGTATTGCATTGAAAGACAACCAGGAGGTACAACAATTTTTATAAAAATATTACTAAACCATCTATTAGAGTATAAATGCCAATTTCTCTAGAGAAGGAAGTTACAAAAAAAAATTGATCATGATAAAAAGTTATTTCCTTTTGGTCTATGAGGAAGGAGCTAGGTGATCCAAGATCTCTTGCAGAGTATGGAGATAACGAAGAAGATAGTGAGTTTAGCAAATTGCAGAATATAGAGCATCCAAATGAACAAGAAGATAAAGAAAGTGATCATGAATTTAATGATGATAGGGAGGAAGAAACATATGTCAATTTCAAACTTGGGTTAAGTGAGGCCACAAAAGAATCATACACTACTGGAGCAGCCATAGCTAAAAAAATGGGTTATGAAGGTGGTCCTTTGGGATCCCAAAGACAAGGCCCTTGGATGGTAACAGATGTAGAGCATAGAAAACAATTGATAAATCCGGCCTTGGGCTTGGAGGCAAAAAAGTAGACCTAGTGCATACAAGTCAATTTGTTAGAGCTTTAAATCCTCTTCCTCAATCTCATGGTTAGACACAATTACAACTAGGACATGCCCATGGTGGAGAGCTTTGTGCAACTAGAACTACCTCTGGTGGCGATGGTATGGGTAGTAGTACTAGTAGTGGTCAACATGTGCTAAAAAATTAAATTACATAGAAGAGGACAACAATACAAGATACCACAAAAACACCCAGTGATCAAGGCATATAGAAGAGGCAAAGGATTTTGATAGGTCCAAGTCACACTACCAATGGATCCACCACAAAGGAGTTATTTCCAGGAACCACCCACTACTAGTTAGTCTAGATGTGATATCATTAGCAACTGAAAGTACTCTTATTCCTTTTCCATTCAAGCATTCCATTGTTCCTGCGTCCCTAGGTTTTTATTACATTGAAGAGTTTAAAAATAAATTAGACATGAATAAAAAAGAAAAGAAGCAAATGATGGAGAGTGCATCTTTTGTAACTTCAAATCTTGCAACAACCATGGTATTACCCACATTTGACACAAATAAAGAAATCATGGAGTAACCATTTCTTGTTCCCACAGTTCAAAACAAACTAGCAAATCAGATGGCTCAATCTGAATTCTAGGTGAATAAGATTCAATTGGTTTTTTCTAGACTTAGAAATACTAACAAAATTAATGTATCAAAGAAGAACAATGAATTGGTGTACACATCATTGCTAAAGCAATATAGAGAGAAAAAAAGGTTGCAGGTTTAAAATGAAAAGTTATAGGAAGAGCTAGAAAATGAGAAAGCACAAAGGAAAGCAACAGATAACAAGAGAAAAGAATTAGAAAAAAGAATAAAAAAATCTACCTCTGCATCAACAAGCAAAGAGGATAAGTAGAATGAGACTACAGTGAATGAACTAAAGCAAAGGCTAGATGAGAGCAGCAATAAATATGATGAGGAAAAATCCTCTTCATAAAAACTAAGACTAAGCATTGCAAATGGAAATGCATAATGGGAACAAAAATTGGAGGAGAGAAAAAGAAATGAAAGATTGGAGGCAAAGCTAATGGGAGCAAAAAATGAAATTGAGTCTTTTCAAAATAAGTTATCTACATTTTGTAGAGAGACAATGAGCCATATGAAACAAAATATCTGGGATGAAATAATGTAGAGGATTGATCATTTGTGTGACATGTTTCAATTGATTGATGCTATCAAATAACATCATAAGAAGCTCAACAAATATTTAGTGGACAAGAAAAATGTGGTGGAATTAGAGAAATTTGTAGATGAAATTCAACAAATAGTCTAAAAAGCAAGTGACAATATTTTGAAATCAAAAGGGACTACTAATCAGCTTGCTACATCATTGACATTGTCATCTATCATTAAAAAGTGTTTGAGAATTTGGGAAACTAAGGAATATTTGCATTTGGTTGTATAAAAGATGAAGATGATGGATGAAAAGGTAAGGAACTTCATAGAGCTTGGTTTGCTAGAGGCTTTTGTCACAAATGAGTGATTCATTGGAAAGAATGACTTCAAAAAGAAGATAGAGGATGTAATGAAGATTGATTTGGGCCAATTTCCTCATAACCCAGATGTGGTGAACTACTTGGATATCATCAAACCATTGCTAACCTTCAATGCAAATTTGACTGAAAAATCCAAGACAGGTTCCAATTTGAATCATGAATTGATAACAAAAATTCAAGTCAAACAACATCAGTTAGAACAAATGACAATTCCACCACCTAAATAGTGGAAGTTGCTAGAAAAGGTGTTGCAGTGATTTGATTCTTGATTTTTGACAATATGATTTTCCAAGTTCCAACTTAGCTTTGTGCAATGTTGTCTTTGTTCCAACTCAAACTTTTGTACAATGTGTTGATGTTAAATTATCTATATTATTTGTTTTATCATTTGAAGAAAAATTTTGGTAGTGGTTTCAACTACTAGAGACACTTTAAATGATTGTTGATGTTCATTGTTGTTTATGCTACTAATACTATTGTTGATATGTTATTAAGCATTGAGTTGAGTGATTAATCATTGAGTACATGTTCAATTTTTATTTTTAACACAATTAAAATATGGACTATAAGGTGATTTTAATTCCATGCATCCACAATTTTAATAAAATTGCATTACAATTCACACATCAATACTCAATCTCCATGACTACTTATCAGATCCATTAAACATTTATATGAATTCATGCTTTAATCAAGGTACTTTATCTAGTTCATTAAACTAGAGCCAAAATTAAAATGTACATCAATGCATAATGAAAAATAAGATTAATGAAAGATCATTGATCATATTTCATTAATAATTCATGTAAAATGTTACAATTGGTTGTTGGAGAGACGATGGACTCAAAATAAGGGATCAAAGCAAGCTTGGCCACTAGTGCTCCAATTTATAACCATGTCACGAAGTTCTAAATTTTCATAACTACCTGATTCCCTGACTTGGTTCACTTTGTTGAGTAACTTAAGTTCATGCATACATAACCTTTGAGTTACAGTGTGTGGATTTAGTCAGTAGGTCGGAGGTTTCGAAAACATTAAAACTTTAGACTTTGGTTCTAAGGTTCCAAGTTCTAGTGACCTCATGAAATTATGGACTTATCTTTCCTTTTAAAGGAGTCATCATCTGACATCTCATTGAATGCTATGTATGGACTAAACTTGAGTTTCCTTTTCAGGAATTTCCAAAAGCATGCAAGTTTAAAGGCTATCTTTCCGAGGAATGAAATTGAATGTCGCATTTAAAGCAAGTCCTATAAAAAATAATGGCATAAGTGGGTGCCAAAGTTTTACACTCAGATCTTTTAAGTTAGAAGAATTTTGGGTGCACTTGGAGAGGGATGAAAAGTTTGAGTTGGATATAAAAATATTAGAAAGTGGGCTAGCTCGTGCTGGAGGGTTTCCAAAAGCTCTGTTGAATGTGGAGCTGATAAATGCATGTGCGAGAAGGTACATTCTGCAGACACGAGAAATTAAAGTCGCAGATGGGACTGTAATTGTAGAAATTTCTCCTAAAGCTATTTCCTGTGCGCTGGGGATTCTAGAAAGGGAACATGTAGAAGACATGTCTATCGCAGTGGTAGGTGAATTTTTCAAAGTGAATAAAGACTGGTGTAAGAACTCCATGGCCAAAACCTAGTTGAAGTCTGAAAAGAAAGGTAAGTCGCAATTGTCGAGTAAACTCAAAAGAGTTCATTTTAAGGAAAAAATTGTAGATGCTATTGCTTTATTCCACCATTTTGTTGGGAATGCAAAAGTTGAGTTATTTGAGGATTGGATGTGCCAATTTATCTTGATAGTCTATGATGAGAACATTTTCATTGACTGGACTGAAGTTATTTGCTTCCATTTGAATGAGAAATTAATTAATTTTCATAAGACTGCTACTTTTTTTATGTATTATTTCTTGACGTACATTGTACGTAGTCAAAGGTCCTTTTGGCTTGGATTGGAGCTACAAGGAACCCCAACTTCTAATATGCCTATGTATAAATTCTTTCCTCAGTTCACTAAACAATTTGGAATGCGTGATTTTGTCGTGTTAATGATGCATTTTTAATGGAGGTCATGAGGAAGCTAGATGAAAATCTAGAAATGTTCCTTTCCCCTGAATTGATTTCTCTTGTATCAAAATTTGGGAGTTTTTATATCCAATTTGATAAGTTTTCCTATCTAAGAATAGGGGGTTTTCAGAAATCCCCATTTAAATTACCTCGGTATCCTAAAGATTTACTAATATTTCTAGAAGTTTCTCGACAAATAGCCATGGTTAATATTAAGTATACGAACATGGAGAAATGAGGGTATGTATTCCCATTGGAGACCCCTTATTTTATGTGAAAAACAAACCAAATGGCCAAGGGAGCTGAAGGAATTATCAAGGAATATAACCTCCAAAATCTATCTATGAGAGCTAATTTTGACAGTAAGGGTTTTCTGAAGTAGAATCTCTATGGAGGGAGCTTATATCGGCATCACTCATCTATCGAAGATTTTTGGGAAAATTGTGTTGATGAGAACGAAGTTTTGAGAAGAGATTATATGAGGCTACTACTAAAACAGATATAGGATTTCAGTTTTTCATTTCACATTCTTGAAAATGTAGCTGAGGATTCAACAATCTTAGATCTTGCATATGAAAAATTTCCTGATAAATTCTACCCTAGGGTTGATTGGATCCAAAGTGAAATTTAATATATGAGGGTGCATGCTGCCCCAATGCTTAAAAGAACCCAAGACTGATTGGATGGGAAATGGCAGCAAGTTGCTAGTCCTATTTAAGATCCTAAGTCATCACAGAAGAATGAATAGGGGTCTATGCAAGCATCTAGTGCAAGTGTATCATCAAGGAAACCCTGTGTTAGGTCCTCTAGTGCTAATTCTCAATCAGGAGGTGATGGTGATAGGCTAGAAGAAATAGTCAAGTTGAAGAGCATCTCTGAACAAGATAGTGTGCTTTCTCCTACCCCTAAGAAGAAGAGAAATCAAGAAAAACTTGTGGCTGTAGATTTTGAAGCTATCTTTCAACTGATCACTAAAGATAATATCTTTCCTCATCTATCTGAATTTCCCTCTTCTCTAGCTAATAATCCACCTTTCACTCCTAGTGCTCCTAAAGAAACTATTAGTGGAAATGAAGATTCTAGTCTAGTAGTAGCCTCACTAGGATGACTGAAAAAAGTAGTGGAGAAGAAGAGAAAGCATATTCCTACAATGACAGTTGGAGTGGATATAGTCACAAAGTTACTTCAAAGCTCTTCAAAACTTAAGAAATCTAGGATGATGTCAAGGATGGTGAATGATGCTACTTCTAGAAATCAAATGTTAGAAATTGCTGACCCTGTGAAGGATTTAAATGAAGATAAAATAATGGAGGTAGACTACAAAGTCACACATGTTGATATGGGGCCTCCAACATTGGAAGGTGATGTGTACAATGCCAATTATTTAGTCAATACCTTGATTAAAAGAGTGAAAGAACAAAGGAAAGAAAATATAAAACTACAATCTCAAGTCCTCGCATTGAGTAACTTTATTTCTTCCATAGCCACTCCTCCTGTATCTAATGAAGCCTCAAGTTCTCAGCTAGAGGGCATTGATGTGCTCACCATAGATCAAATTAAAAAGAATTTGAGCTATTCTAGAGCTGCTTGTGAGGGGATCGATAAAATATCTCAAGAGGCTATCTTCTTTCTAAATATATTTGTGCTCTTTTACACTTGAGTTGTTAACAAGAGGAAGGAGTTAGTAAAAAAACTTCAACAGGTCAAAAAAGATCAAACTAGTCTTGATGTGCTCTCTCAGGAAATGAAAGAATTGAACTCTATGGATCCAAAGATATTAATTGGTGAGAAAATTGTGAATAATCCTAAGGAGGTAGACCCTTCCTGGTTTGATTCATTGGAAGGGAAATTGAATACGTATGATAATCTGGTGAAGGAAATTAATTACACACTTGATCAATATGTTGGTGGAAATTAAAGAAGATTGTAAGATTCTAGGAGTGGAAATTGCTAATGAGTTTGATGAAAGGATTCTAGATATAAGAGAGATCTCTCTAAAGTTTAGAGAGATATTCAATAAATAAATAGTTGATCCTACTATAGTGACTTGGGAGTCCTCAAAACTCAGTGGAATGCAGATCCACCTGAAGACATATAAATCTAGAGAAGAGAAAAGATCTTAGATGTTGGTTGAGTTTGAAAATACTTTGGGTAAATGGAGAACTAGGTTACAAATTACTACAACGCTAGGGAGCAAGGATATTATTGCAATTGTCACCAAGTACCAGGAATATAGGAAAAGAGTAAAGGAATAGGAGGTGTTACTGAAGAAGGAGGCATAAATAATTGAAAGTGAAGGATTCAGTGTTGGGAGTGGAAATAATGTATATTTTTTAGTTTTTATGTTATTCTCTTTAATTTGGCTCTCTTGATACTTCGAAGACTTTTTATTTTAATTTCTAAAATGGTTGTCTTCAAGAAACTGTTATCAAGACAAAAAAACTCTACTATTTTATTGCTTTTTTGTTATTTCAATATATAAAGACAATGGTGAGATTCATGCATGCATAATCTTTGATTTATGGTGTGTACTGTGTGGATTTATTGTGCTTTTGCTGAGTAGTTTTCTAGTGGATTGTCTATTATTCAGAATGATAGGTTTTTGGTTAGTTTCATTGTTGTGGAATGTTTATTTGTGAATTTATATTTTATGGTGATGGATGCATAAGGATTTCTCAATACAATTTAGGTGATTTGGTAGTTTAAGCTTTCATTGTTTAAGTTGTGTGGATGTCGTTATAAGTTATTTATGTTGAACTGTTAGCTTCTATTAGCTTACAACTTATAAGTGGGTATGTGCAGGATCATGATGGGCCAAAAAGTGGTAATATGATGGGTATGTGGCTGACGACTTTTTTTTACCCAAAATTGATAAAACAAAAAAGGTTTTTAAAGGAGATTCTCAGCTTTCCACCAATATAAATTATTCTTTACTTTGAATTTAATAAGTAATTATTATTCATTTTCTATTCAAATTATGACTAAATTCCTTATTGATAGACTAATTGAAAAACATCTATAGCTTTCAAATGGTATCAATTTTTTTGAATCCAAAACATGTATGACATTCTATGCTTTGCATACTATTGGATTAAAAAAAATAAAATTGAATTTCATGAAGTTTTGACCAAGTTAAGGTGGTCAAACATACAAGTTTTTTATATTTTTTAAAAGTTGTAATAAAAAATTCATAATTAATTATTTACTAGGAAAAAAATTACAACAAAATATGCATAACATCGAGATATGAGTCCTCTACTTATATCTAAAATATTATAAAAAAATATTATCATTTTATTGTGGTTAAGGTGGTCAGAAAGACACCTACTTCTTATTTTTTCCCTAAAATTTAAGTACTACTGCATAGTAATTTCAAATTTTCACCAAATAGATTTTTTTTCTAAACAAACCTAGTAGTTTAGAAACTACATTCAATTTTCTAAAAATTATATTGTTACATATTTTTGAAATAATATAGATAACTTATTCAAATTTTTATGTCAAGTTGCCTAACTCTGATTTTTCTAAATTTTTTGCCACTTAGGGGCCTTTTTTTTCCATGATGATCCTACACATACCCAAGTTATGGATGTTGAACTATTAGCTTTTGTTCAAGGAATAGATTAATAATATTCCTTTTAGTTATTTATCAAAGATTGTGTGAATGGCAACGCAATAGGAATTCATAAGTTGTGTGATAAGTGTTGTTCTTTAAAAATGATGTAGAATCACATATCAAATTCAATACCATGGAATACAATATAAAATATAAAATATCACAATTTCATATAATACAATATAAAATATCATCAACTAGAGTTTGGAATATGATTCATGAAGTGCAATGATTCACAATTTCATTGAATACAATATAAAATATCATTAACTATAGTATGGAACAATGGAAACTGATCCATGAAGTGCAATATAAATAACTTAAGCTACTAATTATCTTCCATTTCCTAAATAGAGTCAGGGTCCTCAAACTAGTGTTCATCATCAGATAAAGTAAAAGAGTCATCTTGAAATTTATTCCAAGTCTTCTCTTCATTTTCTTTGGCCTATGTCTCAAATTCAACATTCATTGTGTGATTTGTGTCAATTTCATCTGTCCTAGTCGCATTGCCACTACCACTACCATTGCCACCAATACCAACGTTTGGAATTGGAGTGTTGCACAACCCAGTCCTTCTTCTTTCACATGTGGACCTCCAAATTGTGAGTGCCCTTTCATAAGGAAAATTAAAGACATTATACGCTGTTCCTTTCAACCTCAAGCAATTTTCCAAATTCTTGTCTAGTTTGTTTCTTAACTTTGATTTCAAAAACCATAATGTACTGAAAACTCTCTCATCCTCCACCAACCCCAATATCTTTTTTTGACATAAATCAACAAGTTTGAAATATTTTGATATCAAACCACGCAATATTTCACTCTAATGTAAGTTTTTCCAAACCTTTTTTATTGATCTTGGTTCAAAGACCTTCTCCTTTCCCATGGATTTATACACAATACCCATGGATTCAAGTATTTCATGTCAAGGGAATCTTTCATGCATCTTTGAGGAAAGATATTTTGCAATTTCCTTCAAATTATCACCAACAAATTTAACAATGCCTTTAAAATCTTCCTCCTTAACAGCCACTTCTCTGCTAGAGCACTTGGTTGTCGTACAATGGTACATTGGTATATCATATCCATATACATAGATACATAAGTTCTTGCTTTCATTAAATTGTAAATAATTATCAGGATTATTCAAATCAGTAATTTTCTTCCACATGAAATAATTTGAACCATCTTGTGTTAGATCTAGATATAGATGATCGAGGGCCAAGCATCTATGTTTACGTATATTGGCATATTCATTAATATACATAGTTCTTAGGATTTCTTCACAAGATTTTTCATCTCATCCAACATGGGGAGAAGACTAGCTAAAGTCAAGAGTGTCTCTATATCACTTAACCTATGTAAGAGGTTAGGAGCTTTGTCTACTGTGCTACGATGCTTGTACATCACTCCAATCAAGGATTGATATTCTAAAAGAAATCATTGCACTAGTCCATGCAGAGAGATCCATCTGACATCAACATCCTTGAGAAGCTTGTTTCCTGGTGTTATTCCCTTAGCAAAATTTTGAAATTTTGTGAAACATTTGGGACTTCAGTAGAAGTATGCATGGATCTCGCGAACTAGATTTTCAAATTTTGATACTTTAGGAAACTTTCTTACAATTTTGAATGCTAAATTCATTTTGTGGGCCATACAATGAATTCCAACCATGTATGGTGCACAATTATTTTGTAACTTTGTGTAAAAATTGGTCCTTTGATCTTGTATCACTGCAACTCCATTAGCTCCTACACACACCAACTTTTTGGCAATTGTCAACTCATCCATAACTGCAATTTCATTCAAATATTTCTTGACTAGTTCAAATATATTTTGTGATGTTGAAATTTCCTTCATTTCATGAACATAGAGAAGATGAGCTTGGTGAACATGTCATTCTATAGTATACAAATGCATACAGACCCAAGAAGTATTGTCTACCGTAGTAACTTCATCTAAAGATAATGCAATGAAATTTGAATCTTTTACTTTCTCCTTTAAATCTTCCTTTTCAACTACAGCAAGATAGTTTTCCCATTCCCATCCAGCATTTACTGACCAATGTGACAAGGGATAGTGAGGAACATTCGAAAAAGATAATAAACCAGAATATTCTGGGTAGTCTATCATAGGATGCCCTCTAGACAAAATATAAAAAATAACACTCATCTAAATAGTTTTTGACGTATTTTCTACTTCCATTGCTTTTCCAAATTGAGCCTGAGTGTAGCTTTATATGCAACAATGTTTGGCATTATTTTTTCATGCTCTTCATAATCAGCAACATACCTAACTGATTGTTCCTTTCTGTCTATGATTTGTTTTTCATAAACTTTACTGATATGCTTTTCTATAGTGTCGATCTTTAGCTGCAATGTCTTGGCTCTTCCACATTTCCAACTACAAATCATACATTTGGCCAATGTTTCCTTTTCAATATCATTTTTATTGTCAATCCCCACTGGTACCATGAATGGGTACTTTGACAACCAACCAAGTTGAAAATTCCTTGTGATTTCCCACTCGTGCCCCATTTTTTCTTTTCTTCTTTTCTTGCTACCAACATCATCATCCTCATCCAAGTCAATTATCTCATTTTGGCTAACCGGGCCCAAGGTATCCCTTGGAACATATTTTGCAGTATTTCCATCTTGATTTGATACATTTTGATTTAAATCAATGACAATCTCAACTTGACCTTCTAGTGGTAGTGAGGTATTGTGAATGATACCAATATTTTATGGAAAAGTTGATGATGTAGCTCCATATTGACCTAATAGATTAGAAGCTTTGGAAATTCCAAAGTAAGACTATATGGTACATCTAAGTTTTTGGAATTTTGATGGCCTCCAAGTCTCTTCACCACCCTAAGGAGTGGCAAGAGTCTCTTCACCACCTTGAAGAGCCTGAGGAGTGATAGGAGTCTCTTCACCACCCTGAGAAGCAACAAGAGTCTCTTCACCACCCAAAGGAGCCTAAGGAGCTAAAGGAGTCCTTTCACTACCCTAAGGAGTAATAGAAGCCTTACCACCTTGAGGAGCAGCAAGAGTCTGAGGATCGGTAGGAGCCTTACCACCCTAAGGAGTGGTAGGAGTCTCTTCACCACCCTGAGGAGAGGTAGGAGCCTTACCCTTGTTGCTCAATTCACTCGACATATTGATCTCCCACTTCAAATAAAAATTGGAAAAAAATGTCTTCTTGCTTAAGGATAGAGAATATAGATCTCATTCCCTACTCAATATTATCTTTAAGACTGAAGTAAGAATGGAAAAGAGATAAAGAAAACTTATTATTATAACACTATGAAGAAATGATCACTCACCTTTAAGTATATGGTTTTCGGCTTTTGCTAACTTTTGAATCGAGAAATAGAACCTCAAAACTGAAAAAAATATGTAAGAATAAATTACACTTTCAATTGCATTTATATCAATCCATATTTGGAAAATTTCGCAAGATTTTTAAATGGTATATTAAAAAATTGGTGAATCTTCTGTGCTTATACAACGATTCATTGTAATTTTCAAGGCAAAATGTGTCCTCAAATGTAACTATTTTTTAATGTTATTGGAAAAATAGGTCCTCATAAGCAACTATTTATAAATTTTAATTGACGAAATGGGTGTTACAAGCAACTTTTCTAAATTTTAATTGGCGAAATGGGTCTTGATACAATGTCATTTTAATAGTATTGGTAAATATGTAGGTGTTTTATTACATGCTTCCGAGATTCTAGAAAAAAATATTAGTCAGTCCATTTGAAACATATAGTTTGTTATGGCTAATTTATTTCTTAAATATGCCTCATAAAAAAAAAATTGGAAAATGGACATGCATTGGACCGATAGTTCATAAAATCTGAGCGATTTGGACACTTTGTTGGGTGCGTGAAATTTTCCAATTTTGACTTGGCCGATTCCTAGAATTTTCCAATTGGCGAAGATTTTCCACTAAATTTTTCCCTAGTCAAACACCTTACAACACTAAATCAAGGAAATTTTTAATCTTAATTTAGCAATGAGATAAACCAATGTGAAAATATCACCGACGCCATTTAGTCCCCACTTTAGTTAGAGGATGAACTTGCTTCAAACTCACACTAAAGTAGACATTCAAGAGGTTTCCAAGTGTACCAATGTGGATGGAAAAGGATGAAAAGGATCAAAGGAGGTGGCCAAGCCCCCAGAATCTGAGATCCTTCATCAAACCAACATTGTCACAAAAGGACACACACAAGGTATATGATTTGCAACAAAACAAGATACACCAACATGCAACTCCAAAGACATAAAGAAGAAAGAAAAGAATAAGATGGGTGGATCAAAATTCAAGAAAAATGTGCTCACTCTAGCGCCATGAAACTTTAGGTCATCCACAAGGTGAGTATCCACAATATGCTCACTCTAGGGACACAGAACTTTAGGTCATCTCTAGGGTGAGTAATCTAAAGGGGTGAGACACATGACCGATATGTGCCAACATACACGAGTATTAAAGGAATTCATGCCTTTGTTTATCTCCCATACAACCAAACCAAAGCTATATCTCCTGACAACTTTGATAAGGCACCACACAATAATGATCTTTGAGCT
This sequence comes from Sequoia sempervirens, assembly GCA_007258455.2. NCBI lineage: Eukaryota > Viridiplantae > Streptophyta > Pinopsida > Cupressales > Cupressaceae > Sequoia > Sequoia sempervirens. Next base: position 801,422,798 of record VDFB02281492.1, on the reverse strand, counting down.
TCATGAGACAAGTGAAACTTCGTATGCTTGGAGCTCATGAACAAATAATGAACTTCAAGCTTCATGAGGCAATAAAAACTTCATATGCTTGGAACTCATGAACAAATAATATGGATCCATAGGCAAGAAAAGTGTGTTATGCAATATGGCCATATAACCAATGTTGTAAATGCAAAATAGTGTAAGGAATATTCAAAGGGATTTTTCTTAGTTCATGCAAGGTCTCTTCTTAGGGAACATTGTGCTTAATGTCCCCAAGAGAGGACAAGCCAAAGAGACATCATGCTCTCTAAGGAAATCAAACTCAATGATACCACCAAGGAAAGGATGCATTGCAAGAAGAAATAAAATCACACAATGAAACACAAGTGTCGATGTATGCCCTCGCTTTAAAGTGATTGCTAACAACATTGTTGTGAGCAATTGCTTTAAAGTAAAAGGAGACATGAGATCTTACTTGGAAATCCCTATGCCAAGTCATATGTTTCCAATAAGCTATGGCATGAATAAGTATGTCACGTATGAGTCAACTTAAGGCATGTTATCCACATCCCAATCTTGCTCTTATATATACATGAAAGGTGGTCAAGTGGCCAAAAGAGAGAATGCCAAGTGACATACAAGGACACGGCTACCTAACCCATTGCCCCCACTTAGTGTAGGACAAAGATGAGCTAGATAGGATGAAAATAAGTATCAATTAAAGGAATTAGGTGCTTCAACACAAGGAAGAGCACCATACTCCTTAAGATGTTGGATTTTACTACTCAAAGCCTTGCATTCATTAGTAGAATGACCATGAACTCTATGGTATGCACAAAATGAACTCTTGTAGTAAAATTTATTTTTTGTTTTTGGAAGAATGGATATCAAACAATCTTGGAGGAGTCTAGACAAGATACTTTCTTGATCAATAGTAGAAGATGTTTCATTATTTTGTGACAAATATATTACTCGCTTAGTACAAGGTATCATCCCTACACAAGACTCTTTAGATTTTGTTCTCTCCATTACAGTAGGTTTTAAAATATAACGAATTCAAATCATTAGTGTTTTGTGTGATGACATTGACATTAAGCAAAGATTTCTTTGTTTTTGTTGTTTCTTTGAAAGGGTAACAATCAAGACCACTAGTGTCTATCAATTTAGGATGCACTAGTGTTAAAGCTAGCTTAGAAGAATCTTTTATAATAGTGTTGATGTTAAGTGAAGTATTGTTTATTTCTTTCGAGGGACAATAACCAATACCATTAGCTATTTCTTACATGTTAGGTTTTATAGGGGCATAGATACCTTGTTCTCTAGTACCACATCATTTTTCCACTATAACCGAGTTGTTTCATGAGCTCATAACCTCTTCCATAAAGCTTTTTTATTTATTTTGGATTCAATGGTTTCTCATAATTAAGTTCATTAAAGTTTGATGTGTAATTTGTTGTCTTTAGTTCTAAAGTGGTTGAGGTGGATGCTTTCAAAGGGTCTTCTGACTTTTGAGTCGACATTACTACTTTTTCTTTTCCCTTTTCTAACTCTTTGTTTATGATCATGTATTCTCCCATGAATGTTGGTTCGAAGTCTAAGGAACCCCAATCATCTTCTAATAGTTTCGTGATTTTCTCAATATGTTTTTCTTTTTCTTTTTGTTGCACAAGTTCCACTTTTGTAGTTGGTGTTAATGTTTTCAAAGGATTCTCCTTGTTTTTCTCAATGTTCAAACAACTGTTTGGGTCAGGGTCAGCTTCATTTTACGATGAAGAGTAGAAGGCACCATATTCATTGCATTAATTCATGGTCTACCTAAGATAAGATTATATGAAAGATCATGAGGAATAACATGGATTGGTGTCTCTAATGTGGCCCTTCCAATTGTAATAGGAAAAGTGATCACACCAAGTGGCTATGTTCCTACATTGTCAAATCCTTTAATAGATAAAGATTTAGATTGAATGTTTGATTTGTCCACACCAAGCTTATCCAAAAGGGATACACTACACACATTAAGAGTGAAACCATTTCCAACAAGGGTTCTCCTTATTCCTAATCTATTGTAGCCGGCTATTATCATGAAAGCATCACTTTGTTTTTTCACTTCCAAAGGGGGGAGTTCACTTTGGTGGAAAACAATGTTAGTGTTTATTCCTTAAATCATGACTGCTATGTAATTTGGGTTTGTGCTAGAGGGAACCACAACTTGTTGCAAGGATTTTTGAAGTATAGTGTGATAATTAGGTGAATTCTCAATTAGGTCCCATAGGGATATCTTTGTAGGAGTTAAGGTGGACAGACATACGAGTTTTTATATTTTTTAAAAGTTGTAATAAAAAATTCATAATTAATTATTTACTTGGAAAAAAATTACAAAAAAATATGCATCACATCAGGACATAACTCCTCTACTTATATCTGAAATATTATAAAAAAATATTATCATTTTATTGTGGTTAGGGTTGTCAGACAGACACTTGATGCTTATTTTTTCCCTGAAATTTAAGTGCTACTGCATTGAAATTTCAAATTTTCACCAAATAGATTTTTCTCTTTTTAAATAAACCTAGTTGTTTAGAAACTACATTCAATTTTCTACAAATTCTATTCTTACATATTTTTGAAATAATATAGATAACTTATTCAAATTTTTACGTCAAGTTGCCTAACTTTGATTTTTCTGAATTTTCATGGCCACTTAAGGGCCTATTTTTTCCATGAAGATCCTACATGCACCCTAGTATATGTTACTAGGAAGCTTATGAAGCAAAACAATGTGGTTTTTAATGTTGATAAAGGAAGTTTAAAATCTAGATTGGGACTGATTCATCCAAAGTGGTGAATGAGTCCCAGTAGGGATTGTTTTCAAAAATTTCAGAAAATTTTGAGTGATTTTTATATTTTTTTGTTTGTATGATCTATAACCTAAATTAAAATGTAGTTTTTAGATTTTTTTCAATGATTTGAGATGCAAAAATGAAAACTATATACACTTTCACTAATGCAAAATTTTGAAACCCTAGAATGTCAATTAACTAATGCAAACCCTAATGCAAAGTCAATGAAAGCTAGATTTATGATGATGATGGAATCCAAATAAGAATTATGATGTTCTAAATGAAGGTTCACCAAAATGAAAGGTGGAAAATTGTAGGCTTTCTTCTAGAGTATAAGACCTAGAATGACAATCTTCGCTAACTTTCTCTCAAGAACAAACCCTTGAGATGTCAATGCAAAGGAGAAAGAGATCATGCAAGAGGGTTGCTCCAGGGGATGACTATAAGCTAATGAGGGGTTCACCACCACATTTGGACTTGGAAAAGACAATGAAATGCAAGATGAAATGCAAAACCCTAATATGATGCAAACTTGATTTAAATGACCTAGAAATGCAAATAAAAAAAAACAAAAAGCTACAAGATGAAATGTGTGTACTTGAAAAACCTGGAGATGACTAGGAGTCCTGAAATGTAGGAAATTTTGACTTTTGACTTAAAGGGAATCATTCACCATTCAGGGTGAATCATTCCCAATTTTGAATTTTTGCATAGAAGCAAGTTTTAGGCAAAAGGGTATCTAAATATGCAAGATCTCTATCAAACACCTATAGTGGGAGTCATTTGCCACTTGTGGTGAATCAGTCCTGTTTTACTTTTCTAGAAATTCAAAGTCTGAATCTGCTCTTCTCTATATGCTCTATCCTTCCTAATTGATTTTTGGATCTAAAACCATGATTTGCAACCTATAGGTGATCTCCAAGCATCTCCAATGCTTCATGAAAACTTTGATAACTTTGATCCCTTTGACAACTTTTCTCCAATCTTGCTCGTTAGAAAATTTGAAACCTAGACCTACAAATCACACACACAGGAGAGGGAAAAATGTTGGGGGGTTAGTATAAAGGGGTTTTCCTTGGTCAAACCCTATTTTGGAAATCAATCCTTGAAATGAAATCAGATAAAAATGGAGAATGGTGAATGAGCAAATGACAATATTGCAACTGACCAAACCCTTGTAATAAAGTGTTGCAAATATGCTTGAGATGGTTGCAATGGATGTAGATCTTGACTCTTGCTTGGATAATGTTGATCTTGAGTGAAATGCTAGCTTGAATCATAAAACCCTACATCACAATTGTTAGCACAATAACAAACATGATGCATGAAGACTTTGACATGATGCTTGATGCTTGAATGCTACTCTAAACTACTTGATAATCAACTCTTGAAGACTCTTGAATGCTATTGTGAACTCTAATTTTCTATTAAGAATGTTCTCACAAAAGTATTAGGTGAAAATGAGTGAAATGACCTTGTATTTATACTTAATTCTGCAAGAATTCCCAAAATTACAACAATACAGGTCGACATCAAATCTAGGAGGATAAAATCCCTCCAAAAATTGAATTAAATTTAATTTTGAGCTAAATGGGACTCATTTTCCTAAGGTGATGAATGAGTCCCATTAGGAATAATGTATGGGACCAAAATTCAAAAGTTCTTAGAAAGGTGTGAAATCAAGTTCGAGACCCAAAAATCTAGGTGGGACTCACTCGCCCAAGGTGGTGAATGAGTCCTAGATCACTAAATCTAGGCCACACAAGCCAAAAACACCTGAATTATGACTGGGTGATGATTAATGTTGAGATTATCCTCAAAATTATACATTAAGTAAGGCTTTTGGATGTAATTTATGGCCAATAAAAGCATAATAAAGCCCAATTATTAAGTAAAACCCTTAGAGAAGTGTGAAAGTGTGTTAGAACACTTTACAAAACACAAGAAGAGGCATTAATTAAGAAAATTTTGGTTAAAAATAGATTGATTAGGCTCAAATACTTAATAAAATTCTAGAAAAGTGTGAAAGTGTGTTACAACACTTTACAACACCTTTACAAGGCATAATTAAATACATTTTATTTAGTTTACAAGGGCCTAAGACCTAGTGTGAATGTTTCAAACACCTTACAACACTAAATCAAAGAAACTTTTAAGCTTAATTTAACAAGAGGGAGCTAAACCAGTGTGAAAATGTCATCGACGACACTTTTTGATAGTACACTATTATAGTTGGAAAAGAAACCTTCCTAACCCCTATTCATGTAATGCCCAATAATCTTTCATATAATCTCCTTTTAGGAAAACCTTGGATTCATGAAATGCATGTAGTCCCTTCAACCCTTCATTGTTTAATGAAGTATGTCTACAACAATAAGGTATATCAAATTGAAATAGACCTCAAACCTGAAAGTTTCCTACAAGTTGAAAAAGGAATGACAAGTCCTTGAAACAAATTTATTCCAACATTAAGCATAGAACCTATGAAAAAGGAAAAAAAAAGAGATGGAAAAAGTGTCAAAATTATCATATGATGACTAGGATTCCTTGGAGTTCACACCTTCATTTATGGAAGAGTACACAATCACAAGTAAAGAAGATGAAAAGCAAAAACAACCAATGGTGATGTCAACACGAAAATTCAAAAGAACAATCACAAGCATCTACCTCATCTACTTTAAAAGAAGATATAAGCTATACAAGAATCTTTGATGAGATAGATTATAAACAACCACCAAACCTGAAAGAAATGGAAATATTTTATGGGAAAGGCCATGAGCTCATGAAACAACTTGGTTATAGTGAAAAAGGATGTGGTAAGAAAGAACATGGTATTTGTGTTCCTATAGAGCCTAATACATGAGAAAAAAAAGTGGTTTGGGATATTTCCCTTCTAGTATTATGCAAGTAATGAAGAGACCCTTGCTAAACATCAACACCATTATGTGCAATCCTAAAATAACACTCACCTTGAAGCATCTAGAATTAATTGATACAACTTTTAAAGAATCATTGAAGTTTATCAAAGATGATGAAGCCTTGACAAAAATGTTAGGATTTTTTGACAAACCATTTACTCCTCCTAAAAAGACACAGTTGACATGTGCTATGATTAGTACCAAGAAAAAATATGGAGAAGAAACTAGTGAAGTTGACATGAACAAAGAAGAATACAACCCTAAATTTCTGAAACAAAATGTGCTTCCTTTAGGAGATAGTGTGGATATACCAATGGATATTAATCATGAAGAAAAGTGATTAAGATAGGAAATTTCTTTGATGATGATGAACAAGAAGACTATGTAAATTTACTTCATGACTTTCCTAAAATTTTCTCTTAGACTTATTTAGATATCCTAGGAATTGACCCTAAGATTGTAACACACAACACAATCCTCATTAAAAATGCTAAGCCCGTTAGACAAAAGATTCAAAAAATGAACCCTAAGATAGCATTATTATTCAAAATTGAGATTGAAAAACTCCTTGAGGCTGGTTTTATAAGACCTATAGATTATTCTCCTTAGATCTCAAACATTCTCGTAGTCACAAAACCTAACAATCGTATTAGGATGTGTATGAATTTTTGTGATTTGAATAAAAAATCTTTAAAACATGACTTTCCCTTTCCTAATAGCAACACAATAGTACATTCGATTGCAGGACATGCTTTGTTTCCATTCATAGATGGATTTTCTAGATATAATCAAATCTTCATCAACCCTCAAGTTCAATATAAAACAACATTTATAATAGCTTGGGGAATATTTTTTTGGGTAATGATGCCTTTTGGATTGAAGAATGTGGGCACAACATATGAATGGGCAATAAAATTGATATTTTACAATTACATACACAAGATTTTGGAAGACTATGTTGATGATATTATAGCCAAATATTTAACAAGAAAAAACAATGTACATGTCCTTCAAAAAATATTTGAGTGAATGCAAAAAGACAACATGAGATTGAATCCGAAAAAGTGTCTTTGGTGTAGCTAGTGGAAATCTTCTAGATTTTATCATATCTCATAGAGGCATCGAGGTGGACATGAAGAAAATTGATGTTATAGTTAACATTCTACCTCCTAGAAACAACTCTCAATTGTGCACATTACAAGGAAGAATTCAAGCTATCCATCATTTTCTAGCATCTTTAGCTGATCGAACATTACCATTTACACATCTCCTAAAGAAGGATGTGCACTTTGACTAGAACGAGGATTGTAAACAAGCTTTTCAGAGTTTGAAGGATTATCTTGAAACTCCGCCCATTTTGCAACCCACTATGAAAAATAAACCATTCGTCCTTTACACAACAACATTAGCCCATGCTCTTGTAGCATTCTTGTCTCAACAAGCCAAAAATGATAAAGAGAATCTTGTTTATTACATTAGCCAAACTTTGATTGATTATGAGAAATGATACACAACAATAGAAAAATAATTTTTAAATATTGTATTTGCTACAAGTAAACTGAGACCTTGCTGAATGCGGAAATACATGTGATGAGAAAATTTGATCCTCTAAAACATATTTTTAGTAAAATAGATTTATCAAGATGCTTGGCTACATGGGTTATATTGTTAATAAAGTTTGACCTTAAGTTTGTTTCACAAAAAGAAATTAATTTACAAACCTTAACCAACCACTTAGCAGATGCTCCCTCAGCCTTGGCATTACCTAATGTAGAAACATTCCCTAATGAGAATGTGTGGACTATTCATAAAGATGAAGAAGCATGGGAATTATACTTTGATCGATCTAAGTGTAGAATAGGCTTCGGTACCAGGATTATAATAGTCTCACCCATAGGAAAGCCTATTCCCTTATCATATCACTTAAACTTCCTATGCACCAACAACATGGTAGAATATGAAGCATTAATTGTTGGTTTGCATGCTATTTAGCTTTAGGAGTTTGAAAGATTAAGATATTTGGTGATTCACAATTAGTCATTAAGTAAATAAATTGGACATATCAAGTAAATCATGACAAATTATCAAAATACAAGGATTTCACAATGAATTTGTTAGAGAAGTTTGAGTCATTTACCATTGACAACATCCCACAAAAGGATAATCAGCATGTGAATGCAATGGAAAGTGCAGGTTCTCCTATATCACCTCAAGATTCTTCAAATGATTTCACATTTATTATCCATCCAATTATGAAACCATCGATCTAATCCATAGCTAAAGAAGTATTAACAATAACTATGGAAGGTTCTAGTGAATGGTATACACCAATATTTAATTATTTAAAAGAAGGTACCTTTCTTGAGCCGACAACTAAAAATATTCAAGATTGTCTTCATAAACTCACAACTAAGTATATAATTCTCTCCAACATATTATATAAAAGATCCTTTAACGACCTTTTACTTAGATGCCTTAAAGAATCTAAAATCCCCATAGCCCTTGAAGAGGCTCATGTATATTCCTATGGAGGTCATTTTGAAGGGAGATCATTAGTTCAAAAACTTGTTTGCATGGGATACTACTTGAGACATATGGAAAAATATTTCTTTGAGTATGTTAATAGATGTCACAAATGTTAGAAACATAGAAATTTGGTTCATGCTCCTGCTTTTGAGCTTCAAGCCCAAATTTCTATTTGGTCATTCTCGGTGTGGGGACTAGATCTAATTGGAAAAATATCACCACCTTCCTCTGCTAGACATAATTTTATAATTACCGTGACAAATTATTTCACAAAATGGGTAGAAGCTATCCCTCTTCAATCAACAACTACTGATGAAATATGTCGTTTCATATTGGAACACATTATTTCTCACTTCAAACTTCCTTCCACTTTAGTTTTAGACAATGGGACACCAATGTAGAATAATAACATGAAGAAGTTCCTAGAAATATTTAACATCCAAGATCTCTTTTCAACACCTTACTTCCCACAATCTAATGGTCAAGTTGAATCAACTAATAAGACCCTAGAACAAATTCTAAGGAAAGAAATTATCAAACACAATAAGGATTGACACACAAAATTGACCTATGCATTATGGTCTTACCATACTAGTATCAAAAAATCCACTGGGACTAGTTATAACCTTGTCTATGGCACTGAGGTGATTATGCCCTTGAGTTAGAAATCCCCATGTTAAGGATTGCTCTTCAAAGACTTATTGATGAAAACACTTATAAAAAACACTGATTGCATCAACTTGAGATGCTTGATGAATAGTGCATTAATTCTCGTGAACATCTCCAAGCTTATGGTAGAAAATTTCAATGTAATTAGAACAATTGTGTCATCCCTCATACATTCAACAAAGGTGATTTGGTGTTATTCAAAAATCAACATAATGTTAATGTCGGGCCGACTGAAAAAGGAAAATTCAGTCCTAATTGGTTAGGACATCATATAATTAATGAAATTTATGAGTTTCATGCATACATGTTAACAAAAATGGATGGCACACCTCTCAAAGAACCTATTAATGTCACAAACTTGAGTTGGTATTATGTCTAATCTTCTTGAATAGTGTGAATTATAAAGAAATGGTGTTATCTAAATTAGTGGATAATATTATATATTCTCTCGCATTGCTTCATTCTTGAAAACCAATTATTTTTTGTTTCTTGAATACTAAAGTGATTATTTAATTCATTTTTAAATGATTACTTTAGGTTTCATGCTATTCAAGTTCACCTTGTATGTGGTTCCATGCATTTAATGTTCTTTAATTACAACATAGGTGCGTTTAATTAAGCATAACATACTTAATCATAATGTTGAATCTAAGAAAAACTAGAATAAGTTTTAATTAGATCACATAAAACATGTTTGTGGACACCAAAAATGGAATAAAGGAAAGAGATCCAATTTCAAAGTGTTAGATTCAAGAATACCTTAGAGATCTCAACCTAATGAAGTATGTGAGAGACCTAACTATAAGATATCCTTGGTGATAAATGAGACAAGAAAGAGTGTTCACCACCAAGTGTAACTTGGAAAATGTAAATGTTTCAAAACACACTGTGAAATGAAAAAGGGCCTAGAAAGATTAAAAGAAATGCAAGTAAAACATAATAGGAAAGTAAAATAGAAAGTGTGCACCTATAAACTTGTAGAGGCTGGAATGAAGACTGGAAATGCTGCTAATTCTAAAATTTTGACCTACTGGGACTCATTCGCCATTCTGGGCGAATCAGTCCCAGATCTAGAAAATTGTACCAGAGGCTGTTTAGGCAAATGGGTGTCTGAATTTGCAAAAGTCTCTGAAAAATAGGTACAGTGGGACTCATTCACCACTAATGGTGAATGAGTCCACTTTTACTTTTCTAAAAACTCAAAAGTGGAATCAGAAGCCCTCGATCTACTCTTTTTGTTCCTCCAGTTGTCCAAATTTGAAACCTTGATTTTTGAAACTATAAGTGACTTTTTGTGAATATTTTGACCTTTCCAATAGGGAGATGACTTCAAAAAGTTTGTAACTTATTATTCAATCATCTCCAAGCCTTCAAAGTACCTAGATCTAAAACTCACAATAAAGTATACATTCAAGAGGGTTCCAATCATACCAATGTTGATGGTCTAGGATAACAAAGATGAAGGAGGTAACCAAGCCCCCAGGATCCAAGATCCTAATTTAAATCGATATAATAATAAAAAGGACACACACAAGGTGAAGGATTTGTAGCAAAACAAGATACACAATTATGCACTGGCAATAACTAGAAGGAAGAGAAGAACGAAAAAAAAGGTCGATCAAGCTTCAATCGTTTGTCCAACATGATGTGGATCAGATCTAGGTTGTTTGTCCAAAAATGCATACTTACTCTAATGCGATGAAACTCTTAGTTTTCGTTGGGTAAGAAGTCCTAAAAGGTGATAAACATACACCCATGGTTGGTATGCACTCACACACATGCAAGCGGCTATGGGGAAATTCATGCCTCAGAATGGGCTTCCCACTCAATCATACCAAAGTTATACCTCCTGATAACTTTAATAAGTTGCCACACAGGAATGATCTTCGAGCTCCATGAAGCAAGAAAAGCCTTGTATGCTTGAAACTCATAGACATTGTAAATGTAGAATAGTGTAAGGAATGTTCAAAAGGATTTTTCTTATTTTGTGCAAGGTCTCTTCATTGTTCCTAATGTTTCAAAGAGAGGATGTGTCAAAGAAGTATCATGCTATTGGAGGGAGTCAAGCCCAATGACATCACCAAGAAGAGGACACATCACAAGAAGAAATAAATCGCACAATGAAAGAGTGATGAGTGTGGGTGTATGCCCCCACTTTAAATTGGTTGCTAACACCATTACTGTGAGAAATTGCTTTAAAGTAGAAGAGGACATGAGAGCTTATTCGAAAATCCCTATTCCAAGTCATATGTTTCCAATAAGCTACATTATGAATATTTAGTATGTCACTATTGTCACCTAGAAATGTACCCTATGCGAAGTTATGAAACTAGGCTTTCTGGTGAAACATGGGATCACTGCAAGGCTGTGGGTCACCTGAGATTGGAGTGAACCTCCGGAGAAGCCCGACTTCCTTTGAGTATCACTTAAACTATTGATCTTTGGTGAGGTAAAGGGAGAAGAAGTGCATACAAAATGAAACTCTACTGAACTATTCCTATGGTGATACACTGAGTTGATATGAAATCAGGAAATGAAAGCAAGATGCAACCACAATGAGGAAACTAGACTGTAGCTGTTTTCCTTACTCAACATAACCCCATTAGCCTTATGTATTGCTCTTGACAGGTTTGATCTACATACATATCTCAAAAAGGAAGAACCAAAATTCACAGCTTTGTGGTATGAATACAGATTTAGAAAAACCCTATTAAAGAAATACATACATAAGCTAACATACAAAAATGAGAGTGGTAAGAGCATTAGTACTTGTTTTCAAGGTGAACTCTATTTTTTTGCATTCCAGATTTTAGTTGAGTTACAAAACATACATTTAGTCGAGAAAGGATTGACAAAACTCACTAACTCTTTAGAGTGTATAATCCGAACTCCTTACAAAAAAGGCAAAAATGCCTTATATATCAGACTGTGTCGGCCCCTTAGGGCTTACAAAAAATCCATCCTCGAAGTAGATTTTTCCTTGGATCTTTTGACTGAATTAATGTTGAATCATGCGTGTCCATGTTGGCAAAGAATCATCTCTGGAGAAGCTTCTACAGATATTTCATAGCTACCGCATTCACTTCCTAGCATCGTGTCCTGTTTGAACCACTTAGGCTGGGCGCTTTGAATGCTCCTGAGCTCATAACAGATCCGTGTTGATTCACATTCTATTGATTTTCTTTTTGCTGATCAGACTACCACGGCTCGCCTCAGCTCCTCTTGGTTAGTCGAGTGTATTCAACGCAGACTTTGTGGGTAGTCAAAACTCTTTTGAAAAGAATCGCATCTCGGTGAGACACTGAAAGTGTCTCACCGATGTCATTATGTCCTCTGAAACTATCGGCTCAATGCACGACAGTCAATGAGAGTCTTGGCAAACTTAGGAGTCATGTTGATATCGCCAAGACATCGACAAGTCAAATGGCATCGGAGAGAGGTCATAGCGAGCACCACTAAGTTATATTGATGCTGCTTTATTGGGTGATTCCATCACTGTCGACCAAAGATCATACATTCGGGGAGACATCATAACGAACCCTTCTTGTCACCACGACCACACTGGATGGCGGCAAGAGATACCGGGTTGACTAGACCTCTTGGAAATCTCCATACGTCACCCCGAGCCACGCATTTCTTTCTATGAGTCACATACTTGGTTGCAAGGACCATACACCGAACGCTTTGCCTTTCAAAAAGTTCCTTTTTCTATTGCTGAGGCCTCCTTGATTCGCCTTTGACTCGAGCTCCAAGATCCCATTCAGTAAGACATTTATGCGTCGGTGAGACATCTTACCGAAGCCTCATTATCTATCACTAAGCTCAGAATCAATGAGACTATCCCAAGTCAGGAAGACCTCTTAGCAAGCTTCTCATGTTACACCAAAGATGTCAGGCATGTTGATGTGACCTCTCGCTGTCAAAGAGACCTCCCATCGAGCTCTCCTTTCTTTAGTGACGTTGCTTTCCTTCGGTGAGACATCCTATGTTTGCCCAAACCTCACACCAAGATCTTTTCATCCCGCCGAGCTACAGATATTCTTCGGTGTGACTCCCATCGGTCGAGAAGACATCATGGTGAAGGGAAAATACTACACTAAGCTCCCTTGGTTGTCACTGAAACTTTGGCCTATCGAATAGACCCTTTGCCGAACACACTATGGTTTCCCCAGTCTTTTTCCTTTCGACCAGACTGGCATTTGTCGCCAAGACTCATGCCGAACTCTTTTTTCTACCTAAGCTCTTCATTTCCTTCGGCAAGACTGTGGTAAGTTGGGAAGACATCATGGCATAATCCATCGGTCATACCAATTCCCTTTTCCATCACTGAGACCACCTTGATTCACTGAGACGTCTTGTAGATTTCCTTTTGCCTCTCGTTTATTTTTCCCTGTTCGCCAAGACTCCACTCCGTCGGCCAGACCTTACATTGATATGACTTCATTGGAAAGACCACTAGCTTTTGGTGAGACTTTAATCATCATCAGGACTTCATGGCGAAGGCATCTGCTCTCACTGAGATGTCATCCTTTCAGCAAGACATTATGTCGATGGTCCCTCCTCCTCCTAGTGATGACATTGCTTTTCGGTGAGACCACAAATTTAGGGAGACTTCTTTATATCAGCAAGACCTTAGGGAAATAGCTGGAAACCACACCAAAGTCAAATGTTGGGGAGACCTTCTTCATTCGGCAAGACCATGTGGCAAAGGGACCATCCTTTGTCGAGAGCTTATGCTTCTTGTTAGGGAGACATCTGTCAAGCTCATTGTTGTCGCCAAAGCACCCCCGGGTCGCCGAGACCACTTGGCGAGCTCAAATTGCCATGTCGAAGACTTCACCATAAGGCACTGTCAGCGAGACATGTTAGTTTTGCTAGGACTTCTCATCGAGCGCTAGGACTTACCCCAAAGGAATGCAGTTGGTGTGACTTTCTCATATCGATAAGACTTCTTACTGATAGTATTTCTTCTGGCGAGAGTTTCCCCGATGACCTTTAAACTAGCGGTCATCGGCGAGACTTTAACTCTTCGCTGGGACTTCTCACCGAGCCGATTTGTTATCCCAAAGCCCGCGGTTGCCTTGAATCTCACCAACTGATGATTGAATGGACTATCAGCTAGAGAAATCCATGCAATAAGAGGCCATACCGAACCATTCCTATCACAGTGATAGGCTCTACAGCTTCGTTCGACAAGACAGAAACTAGGTCACAATGACCTATTCAAAATGGAAGGTATCAAAGCTACTAGTCGGCCAGACAGTGAAGATATCATACCGACTTGGGTCTTAATGGAGGCTCGAGTCTGTGATTATTGAGGCATATTTCCAACAAAGTAGGCTTCCCAACTGAGCTCCTTGTGAAATGTCATCAGATGCATGAACTAACCCTCAATGGAAATGTCCCATTTGGCCCTTATGAACACCTGCAACATAGATGCCTTGCCTGATTGAGCCTGAGGGTAAAAATTAGGTAACATTTCTGGCAACCTTTGCTGGATGTTTGCCTGCTAAACATGAAGACCAGTAGTCTAGGCCTATCCATTGGGCATGGAGTCGTTAGGAAACCCAGAAACAAATAGAACATCAGTTTTGCACATGGCCACAATTCACATGAGATCCATAGGACACAACAGGTTGCCAAAAATGGCAAGACAGGGAAAACTGAAAAGAAAAATATTTACTGTGCTGAAACAACACTTATGGAAAACATAAAGCCTAAACTAATATGTACAATAGATGGACCTATCATACTCAGAAACAGGGCTTGAGGTGTATCCCATTAACTAGGATAGGAAGCACTTCACCTTCTATTATGTCCAATCAATACGCATTGTGCTCCTTACAACCTGTGATAATAAATGGACCAGTCCACATATTGTCAAACTTGGTGTGATGGCCTGGCCTACTTTTCAGAACATCCCATTTGAGCATGAGGTCTCCCCCCTTAAAAGATTTTGCTGTAGCCTTTTTCTTAAATGTTCTTTTCATTTGGATCTAATGATAATCCAAAGCTTTCATTTCTCTATCCCTTGACTCTTCGAGCTCCATGAGCTCCGCATACCTTACAAACATTGGGTCATGTCCCTCAAGGATCTCCGACTGGTGAACAATGTCTAGAGTTGGAAGCTCCACAGATAGGGGCAATCTTGCCTCTTTGCCATAGACCAACATATGTGGTGAATTTCCAATAGACCTCTTAGGGGTCACTCTATCTACCTAAAGTGCATTCTTTAAACTGATGTGCCATGTCCTTTGATTATCCTCTATGGTTCTTTTAATGATCCTGATGAGATTCTTATTTGTGCGTTCAGCTAAACCATTACCGTGAGGGTAATAATTTGAGGATGTATTCAAATGAATGCCATGTTTAATGGCCCAATCAGTTACTCTTAGACCCGTGAATGCAAGAGCATTATCAGATATGGTGGAGTCAGGAACTCCAAATCTGGTGACTATATCCTCATAAAAGCTCAAAACTAAAGACTCTTTTGCTTCTTTCAAAGCTATTGCTTCTGTCCACCTTGTGAAATAGTCTATAGCTGTGAGCACCCAATTGTGACCAATACTAGAAGGTGGATTTATTGGTCCAATGAAATCAATGCCCCATCTCATGAAGGGTTGCTCCACTTGAATTGAATGTAGAGGCATAGTAAGCAGTTTTTCCTTTTCTAAAAATAGAGCGCATTTGATACACTTTCTTGACAAGGAATATGCATCTTTGAACAAGCTAGGCTAGTAGTAACCAGCTCTCATGATTTTCCAAGCAGTAGTTCTGGGAGCAAAGTGACCTCCTGCAGCTCCATCATGAAACTCATGAAGTACTTTTTCAATTTGATCACTGTGAATGCATCTTAATAGGACACCATTCAAATCTTTTTTGAAAAGAACATTGTTTACTAGTACATACGGTATGGATTGCAATCTGAAGCATCTTCTTTTAGCTCTATTTAATCCTAATGGGCATTCACCAGTTTGTAGAAATTGGGTCAAATCTTGAACCCAATTAGTTATCCCCACAGGCACATTGTCTTGAGCATCCTGAAACTCATTTGTATTAGCAAGGATAACATCCTTTTCTAGTTCACTTTCACTAGTTGACCCAGTAGCAAGTTGTTCACAGAGACCCTTGCCTCTAACCAATTTGGTGATCTTAATATCTACATCATACTCCATGACCTTAGTGATCCACCCTGCTCTTTTTTCATTCAGATCTTTATTCAATAAAAAATCCTTCACACTTGAATGTGCCACCATGACATAAATTTTATTATGAGAGATCAAAGGCTTGAATTTGTTCAGGCTTCTGATCACAGCAAGAACATGCCTCTCTACAAAGGAGTATTTACATTCATAATCAACCAAACCTTGACTGAAAAAGGCTATTGGTTGTTCTAAATTCTCTTCATTTTTTTGAATCAATATTGCAGAAATGTTACTTGTGCTACCATAAGCATACAGATAAAAATCTTTAGAAAAATTGGGATTTACTAGAATAGGAGCTGTTGCTAAGGCCTCCTTAGTTGCCTCAAAATAGTTCTTGGCATCTTTTGTCCAACTGAAAACTACATTTTTCTTTAACATAGATGTTAAAGGTTGTAACAGGTTTGCGACATCAGGGATGAACCTTCTCAGAAAGTTGATTTGGCCCAAAAATCTCTGTAGACACTTCTTGTGATTAGGTAATGGCAACTCAAGTATGACTTTGACTCTCTGAGGATCAATAGTAATTCCTTGCTTTGACACTATGTGTCCTAATAATTTACCTTCATGAACAACAAAGATACTCTTTTTTGGATTGAGAGAGATACCAAACTCTCTGCATTTTTCAAAAACTTGCCTAAGATGTGACACATGTTCATCAGCATTCTTAGAATATACTGTAATGTCATCTAAATAAATCAACATAATCTTGTTGATCAAACTTCGAAATGCCATGTCCATGGCCCTCTAAAATGTGGCACCATCATTAGATAAACCAAAATGCATCCTTTTGTATGCCATGGTGCCCCACTTAGTTGTAAAAGCAGTTTTGAACTGATCTTCTTCTTTAACCAGCACCTGATTATACCCTGAAAAACCATCTAATAAGGAAAATCTTTTAGAACTAGCAACCTCTTGCAAGATTCATTCCATGGAGGGCAGCGGGTAGTGGTCTTTCAAAGATGCTCAGTTAAGATCCCTAAAGTCTACACAAAGTCTTATTTCACCACTCTTCTTCCTAACAGGTACAAGGTTAGAAACCCATGAAGTGTGTTTGATAGGAAAGACAATACCCCCCTCAACTAGTTTAGTCAGCTCTTTAATCATTAGGGGCTCAAGTTTAGGATTCACGGGCCTTTGTTTCTGTCTTACTGGCTTAGCATCAATTTCTAACTCAATTGTGTGTTGAGCAATATGGGGATTAAACCCTTTCAAATCCGAATATTCCCAAGCAAAGACATCATAAAATTCTTGACATAAAGCAACAAAAGCTTGTTTATCTTCATGTGAACAAATTTTGCCTATCTTAAGAAGTTTACCTTTGACAATCTCCAGTTCTTCATAATGTTTTTATTTGATTTGCAAGATAGCTTTACCCCTTTTAAGCTGATCATCAGTACTAAAAAATTGACTCTAAGGTAACAAGGCCTTTGGGCAACTTATTCATCCTTAGATGTATGACTTGATCATCATACTGTTGCTTGAGTTTTGCTTGATTCACCATGGAGAAATAATATTCTTCTAGCAAAAAGGAAAGAATCTATTCATCACTGTCAAAAACTTGCCAGTGAATGTTATTATCAGGAATTGATGGTCTGACCACAATCTTCACATACTACTATACTTTCTCTTTTCTAATGTTGCCTGGAATATCAAATTGCACCCCAATGGCTGTGAGCCTATTAGCATGCTTGTTCTGATTCCTTGGAATAGATACTAAATTAAAGGCATCAAATTTCTCAAGCATGTTCCACACTCTGTTTCTATAAGACTTTAGTGTGTCATTTTTAGCCACATTCAGACCCCTTATTTGATTAACAATTAACTCATTGTCCCCATATAATTTCAAGTGGGTTATTCCTCTCTTCCTTGCCCACTCAAGACCTTGAACAAGGCCCTCATACTCAGCAGTGTTGTTGGAGCACGCAAAAGCAAAATGGAAAGCAGCATAATACTTATCACCTTGCAGAGACACAAGTATTGCACCTCCTCCAGTGCCATTTTTGCTTCTTGAACCATCAAAATACATCTCCCATAATTCATTCTACTGCTCAAACTGACTTTCTGCACTTCTCTCAAGATTTGGCATTTCTGTCCAAGCTTCTTGCAATATATAATTGCCCAGGACAACATCCCGAATAAGCTCATTTGGATTATCAACCACATTCTCAACTACCCATTCATTTAGGAGCACCTCAGGTACACTCTCAGCCTGTAACTCTTGTGCTGCAGCAAGTTCAGTATCCTCTAAAATAATAGAGTTAACATTTATCGCAGATGGCACATAAGGTTTGATGTGATCCTTAGCAAGGGACTTAGAAGCTATGCTTACCTTAGTACCATACCTAGTCCTAAAAAGCATATGGGACCAATCTGAAGACAAATACCCTCCAATTTTAGCTATGAAGTCTCTAGATAGGCATAAAGCAAAAAATGGAGGCAAATCTATGACGAAGACATCTTGCGGGATTGAAAAGTTGGGACAGGCATGTAGTGTGAGATTCAAATTTTTAATAACACCTATAGTGTTTACTGTTGTCCCATCCAATTAAAGTACTCCCTTTTCCAATGGCTGGTATTGTAAACCTAGCTAGTCTGCAATCTTTTTTGGCATTACAGAACTGTTAGCCCCGCTATCAACCATGCAATTATGCACTAATTTATTCCCTACTATTAAGGAAACATAGAAAGGAGGGGGCTTCATACCATCACTTTGCTATGGGGTAGTGTCCAAAAGTGCATTGGTTAAAACTAACTTTGTTTGGCCTAAAGAGACTTCATTTGAAGGATTTAAACAAACTAGATTTGATAAGGGTGACTATAACAAATTGATTTGACCAGGGATTGCTAAAGAATCCCACATTGAAATTGAAACATTCATTTTTTTGATACTTTCAACAATGTTGAAAGGTGCAGATATGTTTACCTTTGGCTACATCTTCACAACAACATGGTTAGGTTGCACTTGACTTGTGGATATAGCATGTAAGGATTGCTCATTACTAGTGTCGTGACCTCACTGCAAAGTGCATGGTACTTGCTTATTTGATGGACCAATAGCTCCTTTATCTTTATTCATTGTTTGTTCAGCCTCAAAAGCCCTCTTCTTGGCTCTAGTATTAGCAGCAATAGTTGTGTCATCCTAGTTCACTCCACAAAATTCTTCTCTTTGCCAATTCAGGAGAGTTGAATCATCTCCAGGTTGTTCCTACTATTGTGGATACCCCTCCTTAGGAAAATCTTGCGCACCTACAACATTTTGCACCATAAAGAGCTTGATTCATGACGCCATTAGAGCATGTAGCTTGATTATGTGGCTGATTACATGGATAACACCATTCATAATTAGCAGCTAGATTATTTTGAATAGGAACAAGTTATTTGAAAGCACTAATTAGAGTTGGATTATAGGCCTGAAAAGGTCTTGTGGTGACATTTTGTCTTGTGCCTTGATAATTTCCTTGATACTACTGTCTATTCCCCTAGAATTGTTGTTGTTCACCTTGAAAAGGCTGACTTGAGGCCTGATTCTGCTGTTGATAAGGCCTAGAATAGGTCTGTTGTTTTTCCATGTTCACCAACTTGTTACCAAAAGTCTGTAAAAGACTTTTGATCTCTTGTAGCTCCTGTGATGAGCCTGAAACAACACTTTCTTTTTTTTCAATGGCTGCAACAGTAGCTGGTAGTGTTGGTATAGCTGGTAAAGGTGTGAAAGGAGGTATTTGCAAATGAATGTTTGCATGAATTTCTGGAAATATTGGCATTGGTGGCTTGGGAGCAAGCTTACTAGCTTGTATTAAGTTATTTTCAGCTCTGATAGCTATTTCAAAGGCATCTAGTAGAGACACCCCTCCCATTGATTGTATCATAATAGCTATGTCACTATTAAGAGCCCTCAAGAAGTACATAAATGCATACTCTGGAGGTGGCCTCACCATCGTAGGGATTCTATCCCAAGTTCTTTGGAATCTGAAGTTGAAGTCATTCATCTGATCTTGTGGAGCCCTCTTAATTATAGTCAATTGTTCCAATAGAGATAAATTGTAAGACCTGTCTTGAAATTGCTAATGCAACTTGTCTCCAAATTCGTCCCATGTTGCAATTGAACTGACTGGTAGGCTCCTATACCACTGCATAGCTCTTCCTTTCAGTGAAGTAACTAGTAATCTCACTGCAACATCCTCTTGGGTTATGTGATGGACTCCACATAACGAAGCCACATCTCTCATGTGTTCAATCGGAGTAGTTTGGTCTTCCCCTGTAAAAATTGGCAGACTCTTCAAGGCTGCCATTGGGATGTCATTGTACTGTGCCAAATTTCAGGGGCTCCCTCCATAAAAAGCAACAAAAGGTTGATTCCTTGGAGTGGCCATTGGAGGTATCTGAATTGGATTTACTTGTATGGAAAAATGAGATCCCACTGATGGAGGAGTAGACTGAGTTCTTCTATAATAGATAACTGTTGTTCCTCTTTTTTTGTTGCTCTACCTTTTCTTCTCGGTGGTGACAACTGCAAATATTCGCAGGCACCTGAGCTACCTCTTGTCTGAAATTTTCTCATAAATGGTAGAAGGCACTAATTTCTGGAGTTCTTCTTCTTTATGGAGTCGCCAAGTATGCCAAATGACTTCTATAAAGTCTGGGAGTAACTGGTTGCATACTAAACTAGCAGTTCAATCTAATTTCTATCCCACCGGGCATGCCAGAAACTGTTGTCACCTAGAAATGCAACCTATGCAAAGTTATGAAACTAGGATTTCTGGTGAAACACAGGATCGCTCCAAGTCTGTGGGTCACCTCAGATTGGAGTGAATCTCTAGAGAAGGCTAGCTTCATTTGGGTATCATCTAAACTATTGATCTTTGGTGAGGTAAAGGGAGAAGAAGTGCATACAAAATGAAACTATACTGAACTATTCCTATCATGATACACCGAGTTGATAAGAAATTAGGAAATGAAAGCAAGATGTAACCACACTGAGGAAACTAGACTGCAGTTGTTTTACTTACTCAACATAACCCCATTAGACTTATGCATCACTCTTGACAGGTTTGATCTACATACATATCTCAAGAAGGAAGAACCAAACTTCACAACTTTGTGGTATGAATACAGATTTAGAAAAACCCTATTAAAGAAATACATACATAAGCTAACATACAGAAATGAGAGTGGTAAGAGCATTAGTACTTGTTTTCAAGGTGAACTCTATTTTTTTGCATTCTAGATTTTAGTTGAGTTACAAAACATACATTTAGCTGAGAAAGGATTGACAAAAATCACTAACTCTTCAGACTGTATAATCCGAACTCCTTACAAAAAAGGAAAAAATGCCTTATATATCAAACTGTGTCGGTCCCTTAGGGCTTACAAAAAATCCGTCCTCAGAGTATATTTTTCCTTAGATCTTTTGACTGAATTAATGTCGAATCCTGCGTGTCCATGTCGGCAAAGAGTCATTTCCCAGAGAAGCTTCTACAAATATTTTGTAGCTACCGCATTCACTTCTTGGCATCGTGTCCTATTTGAACCACTTTGGCTGACCACTTTAAATGCTCCTAAGCTCATAATAGATCCTTGTCGATTCACATTCTATTGATTTTCTTTTTGCTGATAAGACTGCCATGGCTTGCCTCAGCTCCTCCTGGTTGGTCAAGTGTATTCCACGTGGACTCTGTGGGTGGTCAAAACTCTTTTGAAAAGAATCGCATCTCGGTGAGACACTGAAAGTGTATCACCAATGCAATTATGTCCTCTAAAACTATCGGCTCAATGCACGATAGTCAATGAGAGTCTTGGCAAACTTAGGAGTCATGTTGATATCACCAAGAAATTGGCAAGTTAAACGGCATCAGAGAGAAGTCATAGTGAGCACCACTGAGTTATACCAATGCCGCTTTATTGGGCGATTCCATCACTATCGGCGAGAGATCATACGTTACATCATAACGAACCCTTCTTGTCATGGCGAGCACACTAGATGGCGGCAAGAGATACCAGGTCAACTAGACCTCTTGTCAAGCTCCGTAGGTCACCCCAAGCCTCGCATTTCTTTCTATTAGTCACATACTTGGTCGCTAGGACCATACACCGAACACTTTTCCTTTCATAAAGTTCCTTTTCCTATCACTGAGACCTCCTTGATTCGCCATTGACTTAGGCTCCAACATCCCATTCGGTAAGACATTTATGCAGCAGTGAGATGTCTTACCAAAGCCTTATTATCTATCGCTAAGCTCGGAGTTGGTGAGACTATCCCAGGTCAGGGAGACCTCTTAGCGAGCTTCTCTTGTTACACTGAAGATTCCAAGCATGTTGATGTGACCTCTAGCTGTTGAAGAGACCTCCCACTAAGCTCTCCTTTCTTTAGTGATGTTGCTTTCCTTCAGCGAGACATCCTGTGTTCGCCCAGACCTCACACTGAGGTCTTTTCATCCCGTTGAGCTGCAGATCTTCTTCAGTGTGACTCCCATCAGTCGGGAAGACATCATGGTGAAGGGAAAACGCTACACCGAGTCCCCCTTGGTTGTCGCCGAAACTTTGGCCTATCAAACACACCCTTTGTTGAACACACTATGGTTTCCCCAAACTTTTTCCTTTTGGCCATACTGGCGTTTGTCACCAAGACTCACGCCGAACTCTTTTTTCTTCCCGAGCTCTTCATTTCCTTTGGCAAGACCGTGGTAAGTCGGGAAGACATCATGGCGCAGTCCACCAGTCATATTGATTCCTGTTTCCATCGCTGAGACCACCTTAATTCACCGAGACATCTTGTAGACTTCCTTTTGCCTCTCGTGTTACCCTAAAGATCTTTCCCTATTCACCAAGACTCCACTCCCTCAGCCAGACCTTACATTGATATGACTTCAATGGCAGGACCACTAGCTTTCGGTGAGACTTTAATCATCATCGGGACTTAATGGCGAAGGCATCTCCTCTCGCTGAGATGTCATCCTTTCAACAAGATGTTATGCCGATGGTACCTCCTCCTCCTGATGATGACATTGCTTTTCGGTGAGACCACAAAGTTGGGGAGACTTCTTTATATCAGAAAGACCTTAGGGTGATAGCTGGAAACCACACCGAAGTCAAATGTTGTGGAGACCTTCGTTCGGCGAGACCATGTGGCGAAGGGACCATCCTTTGCCGAGAGCTTATCCTTCTTGTCGGGGAGAAGTCTATCAAGCTCATTGATGTTGCCAAAGCACCCCCAGGTTGCTGAGACCTCTTGGCGAGCTCAAATTGCCATGTCAAAGACTTCACCATAAGGCACTGTCGGCGAGACATGCTAGTTTTGCTAGGATTTATCACCGAGTGCTAGGACTTACCCCAAAGGAATGCAGTCGGTGTGACTTTCTTATATCGGTAAGACTTCTTACTGACAATATTTCTTCTGGTGAGAATTTCCCCGATGACCTTTGAACCTGTTGACATTGGCAAGACTTTAACTCTTCGCTGGGAGTTCTCACCTAGCCGCTTTGTTATCCAGAAGCCCGCGATCGCCATGAGTCTTTCTGACTGACGATTGAATGGCCTATTGGCCAGAGAAATCCACGCGATAAGAGGTCATACCGAACCCTTCTTGTCATAGTGATAGGCTCTTCATCTTCATTCGGCAAGACAAAAACTAGGTCATAGCGACCTATTCAAAATGGAAGGTATCAAAGCTGCTTGTTCGGCAGACAGTGAAGATCTCATATTGACTTGGGTCTTAATGAAGGCTCGAGTCTATGATTATTGAGGCATATTTCCAACAAAGTAGGCTTCCCAACTAAGCTCCTTGTGAAATTTCATCAGATGCATGAACTAACCCTCAATGGAAATGTCCCAATTGGCCCTTATGAACACCTGCAACATAGATGCCTTGCCTGATTGAGCCTGAGGGTGAAAATTAGGTAATAGTCACATGCGAGCCAACTTAAGGAATGTCATGCATGTTCCAAGCTTGTTCTTTATGTTCATGAAAGGTTAACAACTAGCCAAAAGAGGCAATGAAAAGTGGCATACGAGGACAAGGCTACCTAACCCAATGCCCCACTTAGTGTAGGAAAACGGTGAGCTGAAATAATTGACAAGATGTATGGTAGAGTGAAAATTAGTATCAATTAGAGGAATTAGGTACCCCCATAGAAGGGAGAGCACCAAACTCCTTAAGATGTTGGATTTTACTACTCAAAGCCTTACATTCATTGGTAGAATGATCGTGAAATATGTGATATGCACAAAAGGAATTTTCATAATAAAATTTCTTTCAAGTTCTTTGAGGGAGAGATATTAAGTGATCTTAGAGGAGTCTTGACAAGATACTCTCTTGATTTATAGAAGATGTTCCTTTATTATGCAACAAAGATATCTCTTGCTTAGATGTACAAGATGTCATACCTATGCAAGATGTTTTAGATTGTGATATTTTATTCTATCCTTTACAAGAAGGTGTAAAATCTAACAAACTCAAATCATTACTCTTTTGTGAGATGACATTGAAATTGATTGAAGATGTCTTTATTTGTTTCATTTCATGCAAAGGATAAATTTTGAGACCACTAGTGTCTATTAGTTCAGGATGCACTACTGTTAAAGTTGTCTTAGAAGAATTGTTTGTGAGAGTGTTGATGTTAAGTGAAGGTTTTTTTATTTCTATCAAAGGACAATAACCAAGACCATGAGTTGTTTCTTGCATGGTAGGATCTATAGGGTTGTGGATACCTTTTTCTCTAGCACCACATTCTTTTCCACTATATCCAAGTTGTTTCATAAGCTCATAACCTTTTCCATAAAGATTTTTCATTGCTTTTGGATCTGGCAGTTGTTCATGATTATGTTCATTGAAGTTTGTTTTGTAATCTGATGTCTCTTGTTCTAAAATGGTTGAGGTGGATTATTTTGAATGGTCTTCCAAATTTTGTGTTGACATTACCTCTTTCTCGTTTCCCTTTTCAGATTCTTTGTGTATGATCTTGTATTCATCCATGAATGTATGTTCAAAATATAATTAGCCCCAATCATCTTCTAATAGATTTGTGACTTCTTCAATGTGTTTTTCTTTGTCTTGCTATTGTATAGGTTCCACTTGTGTAGTTGGTGTTAATGTTGCCAAAGGATTTTCCTTGTTTTTCTCAATTTTCAAACAACTATTTGGGTTAGGGTTGAATTCAAGTGTGTACACTTTGTTATTGTAGATGTATTTCATATTATGATGAAGAGTAGAAGGTGCCCCATTCATTGGATGAATCCATGGTGTGCCTAAAAGAAGATTATAAGAAATTTCATGAGGCATAACATGGATTTTTGTTTCCAATGTGGAATTCCCAACTATAATAGGTAAAGTAATCACACCAAGTGATTTCTTTTCAATGTTGTCAAATCCCTTAATAGATAAAGAATCAAGTTGAATTTTTTATTTATGAATGCCAAGCCTATCCAGAAGGTTCACACTACACACATTAAGGGCAAAGCCAATATCTATGAGAGTTCTCTTTATCCCTTTTCTTTAATATTGAGATATTATGATGAAAGCTTCATTTTGTATTTGCACATCCAAAGGGGGGAATTCATTTTGGTGGAAAATAATGTTAGTATTTATTCCTTTGATCATGGTTGCTATGTCATTCAACTATGCATTGGAAGGAATAGGAATTTGTTGTAAGGTTGTTTGAATCATGTTGTTGTAGTGAGGGGAGGCTTGAATAAAGTCCCATAGTGATATCTTAGTAGGAGTATTCTTTAGTTGTTCAACAAGATTGTACTCCTTTCCACTTTGTGGAGATAAATGAGGAGGGTCCGGTATGATGGGGCTAGGAAAAGGTAGGGGTGTTGGGGTTGGTTGTTGTGGTTGCAGATTATTTCTAGTGTTATATGTATGAGCAATGGTATTATGACTCAGCTTCTGAAAAACATTATTCTTAGGTGATTAAAAGACAAGTTTAGGTTTATTTTGAGTTGGATGTTTGTTTGAAGGTTGATAAAGGATGAGTTGAGGTTGAATAATATTAACATCCCTGAGTGAAGGAGATTCTAATGTGGCCTCATCATGTTTTTCTACTATGTTATTGTCAATTTTTTCTTGCACCATGAGATCTTCCCTAGGAGGAGAATTTGTAATATGTTCATTCATGGTTAAATTTTGTAAAGTAGCTTCATCACAAGTGGGAGAGGCATCAAGAGGAGGACCACTATGATTTTCAAATAAATTGTCCCAAATGGTAGGAGCATTGGGGAAGGGAGGAACAAGATTCTCATGACTCTTGATAGGTGTATCTTCTATCACCAACCTATACTCTTTGCATTGAGGATTAATATTAGGAGAAGGAAAAATTTTATTGCCATGGTTATGAAGACTAGGTAAGGTGATGTCTAGAAATGTTTATATGATCTCATCTTCTTGTTTTCTAATGTCTTCCAAAGGAAAAAGAGGAGAGGGACAATCAAGACACTCAATTATTCTAATTTCTTTCACCAAGATACCTTTGTTACTAATAGGATAGGTATTGGGAGAAGAACAAGTATGATTGTTATGATTTTCTACACTTGCATCCTCTTGTGTTATGACATTCATACAAATCCACTAGGTTCTAGGAGGGTATGCAACATGCATATCAAAGGTTATAATTTTTTGTCCTAGATTATGCCCATGAGTAGAGAAAATAGAATCATACAAGCCACTTGATATTCTAGAAACACTAAATTCTTGAAAAGAACACATGCTAAGATGAGAAGGTAAATAAAGAGCAATACAATGACTTAAAGTGAAATGTTTAAACGCAATTTTTAGATGTGAAATAAGGTAATGTGTTGGCTACGCAACAACTTGAAATATGAAATGTTGTAAATGTAAATTTGAAATTGAGAAATGTATGAAATAAGCTAATTTAAGCTAGATCTAATGAAATGCATGTAACAAAAACTTAGTCAACTGATATAGATAGTTAATGGCAACAAAAAAAAGTGTAGAAATAGGGTGTTTAGTGCTATAAAAGGTAGCTTCAGGGGTGTAATGGGATTGATTCACCCAAGGCGGTGAATGAGTTCCAATAGGGAATTTTTTCAAAATTTTCAAAAACAATCAATTGTTTTTTATGCTTTTTAGTTTGTATAATGTGTATTTGAAATGAAAATATAGTTTTTCAATGATTTTCAATTATTTGAGATGCAAAAATACAACCTATATGTACTTTCACTAATGCAAAAAGTTAGAAACCCTAGATGCAAATTAACCAATGCAAATTATTATGCAAGGTTAATGCAAGCTAGATCTAGGATGATGATGAACTCCAAATCAGAATTATGATGTTCAAAAGTCAGGTTCACCAAATGTGGACACTGAAAAATGGATGCTTCACTTCCTTCTCTATAAAATGGAATAAAGGAAAGAGATCCAATTTCATAATGTTCACATTCAATTCTACCTTAGAGATCTCAACCCAATGAAGGATATGAGACCTGCCTGACTATAAGATATCCTTAGGGATGAATGACACAAGAAAGGTGGTTCACCACCAATTGTAATTTGGAAAATGCAAATGTTTGAAAAAACACTATGAAATGCAATAAGACCTAGAAAGATGAATAAAAATGAAAGTAAAATACAATAGGAAAGTAGAATAGAAAGTGTGCACCTAGAAACATGTAGAGGCTAAAATGAAGACTAGAAATGATGTTGATTATAAAATTTTGACCTATTGGGACTCATTCACCATTCTAGGCAAATCAGTCCTAGATCTGGAAAACTATGCCAAAGACTAGTTAGGGAAAATGGGGGTATGTGTAGGATCATCATGGAAAAAATGAGCCTTTAAGTGGCAAAAAATTTAGAAAAATCAGAGTTAGGCAACTTGACGTAAAAATTTGAATAATTTATCTATATTATTTCAAAATATTTAAGAATATAATTTGTAGAAAATTGAATGTAGTTTCTAAACTACTAGGTTTATTTAAACAGAAAAAAACTATTTGGTGAAAATTTGAAATTTCAATGGAGTAATACTTAAATTTCGGGAGAAAAATAAGAAGTAGGTGTCTGTCTAACCACCCTAACCACAATAAAATGAAAATATTTTTTATAATATTTTTAGATATAAGTAGAGGTCTCATATTTGGATGTGATGCATATTTTTTTCTAATTTTTTTCCAAGTAAATAATTAATTATGAATTTTTTATTACAACTTTTAAAAATATAAAAACTCGTTTGTCTGACCACCTTAACTTGGTCAAAACTTCATGAAACTCTTTTTTTTTTTAATCCTATAATATGTGAAGCATAGAATGTAACACATGTTTCAGATTCAAAAATGTGATACCGTTTGAAAGCTATAGATGTTTTCAATCAGCCTATCAATTAGGACATTAGTCATAATTCAAATAGAAAATGAATAATAATTATTCATTAAATTCAAAGTAAAGCATCATTTATATTGGTGGAAAGCTGAGAATCTCCTTTAAAAACCCTTTTTGTTTCATTAATTTTGGGTAAAAAAAATTATTAGCCACATACCCTACACATACCCATCATGATCCGACACATACCCATGTGTATTTGAATCTATAGAAATCTCTAAAACAAAAGGTATGAATGAGTCGACTTTGACTTTTTTGAAAACTCAAAAGCAGAATTATAATCTCTCAATCTACTCTTTCTATTCCTCTGAGTGTTTGGATGCAAAAACTTATTTTTGGCACTATAAGTGACTTTTTGTGAATATTTGACCTTTCCAATAGGGAGATGACTTCAACAAGTTTGCAACTTATTCTTCAATCATCTCGAAGCCTTCAAAATACCTAGATTTGCAACCACACAAAGAAAGAGAGAGAAATGTTGAATGTTAGGGAATAGGGGTTTGCCTTGGTCAAACCTCATATAGGTAATTAAACCAAATGAACAAATAAGATGAATTATGAACATGAAATAATAGAATTATAACTTTTCCATGATGATGGATCTTGAATTGTTGTAATAATGGATGAAGAGTCTACCCTTGAATGCCTTAAAAGTGATCTTAAATGCTCTCTAAGTGATCTTGAATGCCTTATATGATACTTCGATGAAATGAGGGTTTGGAGGCTTATTTATATAGTAAACCCACTCAAACTCCCATTAATTTGATCCCCAAGGCTGACATTGAAGAAAATTAAACTTAAAACCCAATTTTTCCCACTCAAACCTTAAAAATGGACCAAATGGGACTCATTCACCATCTTGGGTGAATGGGTCCCACTTGGATTGGATTCATTCACCCAAAGTGGTGAATTAGTCCCATGAGAGCTTTTTTTCCAACTAGGATGTCAAGGAGTGAAGAAATTAGGTTTATATGTTAATTTTGTGAGATCTTTGATCAAAATAAGCCTCAAGATGCACAATATGGGGTCATAGGGGCCTATTAATGATGATATAAAGGGTTATTAGGGACAAGGACACAAATTTTAATGTGAAAGTGTGATTAAATACACTCTACAACATTAAAATGAGGTCCACATAGCCTATAAAGGCATAAGATCCAATGTGAATGTGTAAAACACATTACAACACTAGATTAAAACTAGGTTTAATTTTGAATCCTTCTAGATTAATGTGAAAATAAAATTAAATACATCTTAAAATATTGAATTAAGGGTAAAATGGGTCCATTAGTCTTAAATACTTAATAAAAGTCTAGAAAAGTGTGAAAGTCATTTACAACACTTTAAACACCTTTACAAGGAATCAATAAATGCATTTTATTTAGTTTACAAGAGACAAAGACCTAATTTGGATCTGTAAAACACCTCACAACACTAAATCAAGGTGATGTTAAGTCCAATTTATCATTAATTATTCCCATATGAAGCAAGGGAAAAAGATGTACTTTTTTCTACACTACAATGTTAAATCATGGAGACATTCATTAAATAGTCTTACAAGGGTTATTTAATCAATCGCATTGCCATTTAACATTAAACACATAAACACAAGTAAAAAAAATCAAATGATCATATATATATGTATATGTATATGTATATGTATATGTATATGTATATATATATATATATATATATATATATATATATATATATATATATATATATATATATATATATATATATATATATATATGGTATCTTGGGATCATCATGTAAAAAATAGGCCCTTAAGTGGCAACAAATTTAGAAAAATTAGAGTTAGGGAACTTGACATAAAAATTTGAATAAGTTATCTATATTATTTAAAAAATATGTAAGAATAGAATTTGTAGCAAATTGAATGTAGTTTCTAAACTACTAGGTTTATTTTTTTAAAAGAAAAATATCTTTCGTGAAAAATTACAATTTCAATGCAGTAGTACATAAATTTTAGGGAAAAAATAAGAAGTAGGTGTCTGTCTAACCACCCTAACCACAATAAAATGATAATATTTTTTTATAATATTTTAGATATAAGTAGAGGACTCATGTCCCGATGTGACACATATTTTTTTGTATTTTTTTTCTAATTAAATAATTAATTATGATTTTCTTATTACAACTATTAAAAAATATAAAAACTCGTATGTCTGACCACCTTAACCTGGTGAAAACTTCATGAAATTCATTTCTTTTTTTAATCCTATAGTATATGAAGAATAGAATGTGATACATGTTTTGGATTCAAAAAATGTGATAATGTTTGAAAGTTATAGATGTTTTTCAATCAACCTATCAATTAGGACTTTAGTCGCAATTCAAATAAAAAATGAATAATAATTACTTATTAAATTCAAAGTAAGGCATAATTTATATCGGTGGAAAGTTGAGAATCTCCTTTAAAAACCCTTTTCATTTCATCAATTTGAGTAAGAAAAAAGTCATCAACCACATACCCTACACATACCCATCATATCGCCACTTTTTGGCCCATCATGATCCTGCACATACCCATATATAATTTTTTGTTTACATGTCATCAATATATATAATGCTAATGAGGTATGTGACTACTAGATCCCTCAAGATCTATTGATCGCATTTGTATAGAGGTGGTACATCAGGAGACAATGGTATGTGATCATGATCGGGACTGTCGAGTGCATTAAGAGAAAACTGTAAACCATGTACCTGTCCAAGGGCCTCCAAACAATCCCCTACTAGCTAATCTCTCTTTGCCTATAGTCTAGCTACCTCTAACTATAGTCTTTTGAAATATATTGGGGTTTGAGATGACTGAGCATACGAGGAAGCCTTGGCTCAATGCAAACACCTCCTAAGACTCTCATATGTTGCCTATAATCTGACGTACAACTCAAACAACTCTGGATACTACTCCATGATGGGTGGGGGAACATAGTCTATATAAACAACCTCCTCATAGACAAATGGGGTCACTATCTTGGTAGCCACCTGATGATAGAGATCATGAAGGTCTCTCACAACTCTTGCAAGATAGAAATCATAAATATAATCAATACACATCATGATATATATGGACATAAAATTAAAGCATAAATCATAAACATAAGCATAAAGTATGGCAGTAAATAAAATATCATCACCTATCTCTCCAACTGGCTATGTAAAAATAGCCTTGTCATGTGTAGGAGGCATGGAGGATGTGTTGGCCTCTCCATGACTATAGGTACTAGTGCCTACTGTAGTTGTTGATTGTGATCTAGTAACATGAATGGGAGATGGCTCTCTCCACTCATGGCCCACTTGATCCTCATTTGTTTCCTCACCACCCTCACTCATTTGCTACTCCACCTCCTCATCCTCCTCCTTTTCCTCCTCATTCTTGTCCTCCTGGCCATCATAGTTAGGATTTGTAGCCTTTTCATACTCCTCATCTATCACATCTATGAGTATGTCTACAATCCTGAAGCATGTATCCTCAACCATGTCCTCCTCATCCTCTCCCTAATCTGGGAGTGGCCCTGCATCACCTATTAACTCACCCATCAATAATATGGGAGCTAGTTGTGATGCTTCCCCAATGTCATCAACATTGGAGACTAGAGGAATATCATGACCCGAGTACTCAGAGTCACTATAGACAACATCATTGGTAGTGAACTTTCCAGTATCACTAGGCCTCCAGGCACTCCATACTAATCTCTTGAAAAGGGTCATGCCATGGGCGCTATTTGGACCTGTCTAAACTATCACATGATGCAATCATAGTAGAAAGGTTGTACTATGTAATTGTTTCTACCTATCAAGAATATTTCCATCTATAATTTCCTCATCTGATGAGTCTCATCTAGCCACTATGGAATAAGTTGGTAAGGTCTCCATATGATCTCCTCCTCATATGGTTAGTCAAGTTAGACTCTCCAAAAATGTAAGTCACCATACTTCCATAGTCATCATAGTGGATAGCTAAATGCTCGAGGATACACCCTAGGGCTAATGCACATGAAAATCCTATTAGTTTGGTGCACGTGATATGCTCAAGGGACCACACCTATAGTAGTGTATAGTATACCATATTATCAATCTCACAAAATGAAAATTGCCCAAGATCATAATATAGATGCGCAAGGACATTGCACCCCCAAGCATACATAGTCTTGTGCTCTACCATACCCTAAATAATATGTACTAGTCCTCCCTCTCAGTGTGCTCCCTAACCATCAAGGATGAGAACTAGTGTTATAGTGAACATCATAATCTATGCAACAATTGGGGCCCACAAATATAGTAGCATCGCTAGATTGATCTGTGGCCTCCCCATACCATCATGAATTGGACCTCCAATGCAATACTGCATATCGTATTTCATCTCCTAGAATGACCGATCTACTAGAGAATGTACCCTCTCGCCCTGAATCAGAACTCGAAGTATGTGATGGATGTCCTCTAGCATGATGGTCATCCCACTAGTGGGAAGATGAAATTTGCATGTTTCTACATCCCACCACTCTACCAGTGCCATCAACAAGGCATTGTGGTACCTCATGTGGGCATAAGGTATTCCCAATATATCCCTATAGTCTATAATAACTCTATGTCCTATACTGAGAGTGTGGGAGCTAGGTCTTGGAGGTGATTTATCTATCTGCCACCCAAACGTTGTCATGAATAGGGAGGAATCTAACAAAAAAGAAAAAATATGTCCTATAATAATTCTACAATCTTAAATATATACATCAACTATCAAAAAGTGTACTAAAGTTGTTCTAGTGAACTCTTTTAAGGGTCCCAAACACTTTAGACCCTTTTGGGACACTTCACAAAGAAATGGGACACTTTGTGATAGAAAGTGACACTTCACAACAAAAGGGAACACTTTGTAAAAAAAGGGACGCTTTGCAAAATTTTCCTTCAAGGCCCTAAATTAGCCTATAAATGTGTATAAATCATAAAATAAATGTGTAAGGACAAAGCTAAGGAAAAAAAATCAACTCAACTGATAATCATGCTCATCGTAGGCTACTGGATCTCATAGGACATCTAATCTCATAGGAACATAATCTCGTTGGCTAGGCATCTTCAATCATGCTTCACCAAACTCTAGCTACAAGAAGGTAAATGATAAAATAGTTAGAATTTACTTCACTTTTTACTCTTATATAAGTTAAAATTAGGGTTTTACTATATTAGGGTTAAAAAGAACCTTTCATTCAAATTAATGTAACAGGTGTTAGAGAGCTAGTTGTTTTCAATATCATTTGTTGCATTGGAATCATGATTCCACTCTCATTCTCATCAAATGTCTATCACCATGTGGTATGGTACTTGGAAATTCCCTATGATATGACTTAAGTTATTCGATGTGGCTAGATTACTACCTTGATTCCACCTTCGTAAAGCAAGTGAAATCAAGGGGGGCATACATCTACCCTCAAATGTGATTTCTAGAAAGAAGTTAGATAAGAGTATTTTTGGACAACTAACGAATTCACATTGCAAGATATAGTTCCTAACATTGTGGATTTTCAAATAACTACAGTGGTGGCTTCATTCTCTTGTATTATAATTGAACTTATATGTGTATCCTTTTATGAAACAGGGAGTTTTGTTGGAGTCGTTTAGCTTGCATATGCATGTAGATTCATATGGGTTCTAAAGAGGGGGCTAAATTTAGTGTAGAAAATTGTGCGCTCTTGAAAGTAATGTAATTTCACATTTTTTAACTTGTTTTGGCATCCTTTCATTAAACAGCCTTTAAAATTATCATTAATAGGCCCCTAAGACCCATTATTTCAGATCTTGAGGCTTATTTCAACTAAAAACTCGACAAAATCATCTAAAACATCAAAAAAATTGAAAACCCACCCTACAAATCTAGGGTAGGACTCATTTTCCACCTTGGGAAAATGAGTCCCCCTAGGTAGGACCATTTGCCACCTTGGCTGAATGAGTCCCATTTGGGAATTTTTTAAGGTTTGAGCACGAAAATCATATTTTTATTTCTAATATTTGGTTGTTGTTGGCCTTTCAGATCTGAATAACAATAAATTAGGTGTTAATGCCTATATATGTAAGTTTCTAAGTCATTTTATCATATAAGCAAGCATTTTCAAGAGCAATTTCAAGATCCAAGCATTCATTCACAAGAGAATTCAATTTCTAAAAGTAAGCAAAGTTGAAGTCTTGGAGTAGCAATAATTTTTTTATGTAGGTCTTCAAGCTCACTTTCATTCAAGATCTAGCATTTTCAAGGGTTGATCATGGTTTTCTATGGTGAGTCATGATGGATTCTAGGTTGGGGAGATGCAACTAGCCATCAAGACAAGCCTAATGACTTGTTTTCTAAGTGATTCCATCCTCCATTAGCACTCTACATTCAACTTAAGGAAGTTGCAAGCATTATTGAGGCTCATTTGGGTGATTAGAGATCTCTCAAAGTGAGTCATCCATTTTCATATTTCATTCATGAATCTCATTCTTACATATTAGATTATGGTTGGATTATGTTTCAGATTTCCTTGTCTTAGACACACTTAAGGCTAGGGTTTATGTTCACATTTACATTCAAGTCTCATTATTTCCATCAATGTTTAATTACTAAACTAGGGGTTTGATCGAGGTAAACTCCCATAAGAAAATCAAGTCTATACTTTATTTTGCAAGTCTTTTCATAGATTCAAATCTAGAAATCAATTTGGGAGAAAAGAGCAAGTGTTGAAGTGTAGGTCTAAACTTTGAATTCCCAAAAAATTGCAATGGGACTCATTCTCTAAAAGTGGCAAATGAGCCCCACTAGAGGTGATTTTTTAGGATTTTTGCATATTTAGATACCCTTTTCCAAGAAACTTGTTCCTATGTAGAAACCTTGATCTAGGATTGATTCACTTAGATTGGAAAATGAGCCCCAATAGGTAAAAAGTTTATATTTTTTAGCATTTCTAATTTCATCCAAGTCTTCTTCAGATTCCCAAATGCGCACAATTCATCTTACAATTTGTTATTCTGTTTTATTTTCATTTCTAGGTCAACTAGTTAAAGTTTACATTTAATTAGGGTTAAGCATTACATCTTGCATTTCATTTGTCTTTCCAAGTCTTAACTTGGTGGTGAACCCTTCATTAGTTTACATTCAACACTTAGGACAACCCTATTGCATGATCTCTTTCTCCTTTGCATTGAGATCTCTAGGGTTTGTTCTTGAATGAGAGAGAGTGAAGATTGCCATTCTAGTTCCTAAACCCTATAAAAGTATACAATTTTCCACCTTTCAATATATATATATATGCAAAATCATGTCTACAATAGAAGTCTTTGAGTAAAAACATCATAAATATCAAGTACAAATATGACACTCCCTGACAGGAAGAGGGCTCTAAAGACCAGGTTACAGATCACCCTCTAGATCTAGTTGTTTAATAGAATGCCCACCCGACTTAGCACCAACCCTTGCAACACTGGGCTCTCCAAATCACATTTTCCACTATGCTTGAGGAAAAAAGGAATCATACAAAGTCTGGTAATAGGTAGCTCTCTGTAGCAATAGATCTCACCCAGTGTGGAAACTTTTACACTCTATCTTTAGACTATCCCACTCAGTAGTAACAACCTGTAATTGTGTCTTGCAATGAGATGGTGCCCAATCTTTGTGTCTTGCTCTACTCTAAAACTATCTCTCTCCTGCCAATCAATATCTCTCTCTACTATCAATGTAACAATCTATGCCTCTATGACCTATCACCACCCAATCTTTGTAGCTAATAGTGCACCTGGGTACTGCCACAATAGTGGTTTACAATTTCTAGGAGATCCTGATTTTTGCTGAAATCACATATTATTAGAAAATATAATGATTTAATCTTTGAAATGTTCCATTTAAAGGATTCCAATTGAAGATGGTTTAATCAAACTACCTTAGACCAAGCCCCCTTGGATAGAACCCCACTAGTTTTAAACCATACCTATAACGAAGTCTCCTTTACACCTATCAAAATGCTAAAAAACCACTTTTGATTTACCTTTTGTAGGATCAAATGAATTCATTTAAAATTTATTTTTTTGTAAGTATGTAGTCCTTATTATAAGCTTCCAAAAAAACTTAATTTTAATAAAATTTAATTTGATTATTATATTTATTTTTTATTTTTTGTGAATGTACGTTTTTCAACAAAAATCAAGCTCTTTGTTTTGCACATGTGGAAAAATAGTAGATTATCAAAAAAATATATTGAAAAATATGAGTGCACCAAATATTGAAGTCCTTAATCCAACAAAGAAATAAAAATTGAATTTTGACACATACAAAAAAAGTTATGCGTTATACGATCGTGCTATGTCTAAATTGTAATTGGTTTGACTTCGAAACTTGATTAAAGAAAAAAAATTCAATAAAAATTTATCTAAGCAAGTGGAAACATTAGATATCAGAGTTAAAAATCTAAATTCGAAAGAATTACAATTTTATGCTTCATGGAAAAAATGTTATGCGTTATACAGTGAGCGTCACTTTTTAAAAATGTTGTTTTCTGAAAAAAAAACCTAGTTTTAGAGGGAGATGGAAAAAGAAGTGCAATTTGATTCCAAAAATTTTGAAAAAAAAATATTTAGAATCTATAGACAAAATTTCATGAAACTCTTGTTTACATCATCTTCAAATTCCTCACGGTTTAGCTGCTATAGGTGCCTGAAAGTGAAGATTTAGTTAAAAAAATTATTTTAGTGTCCAGTTTGGCCAAAAATTGTAAACCACTATTGTGGGATCACCCACCTCCATCCCCAAGTGGTGGAGGGGGACTTGGAAACTATCCCTAATCTTCCTACATCATATCACCCTATGCACCATCATATCAATTCCTATCAAGCTACTCTACTAAAATCTCTAGGCACTGTCTCTCTCTATGCTGACCTATAATGCCTCCCATAACAACTATGGGATCACTGCCAAGATCTATAACTCTCAATGGCACACGTCATGCCCACCATTGATCATAATCGGGTGTAGTACTTGAATTTGCTAAGCCCACTAGCCAACACCATCTGACCAGGGCAAGAGTTCTAAATGAAGCATTAACAACATCTCAATCAGCTTGTAAACCCTAGACATGGACCTCTCTAGTGGCCTGACCAAACCGAGCCTCATAAGTATACAGAAAGTGACCCTATATCTCTCCAAACTATCTACAAACCTTGTCAAGAAGTTACCTCTCCAAAAGAGAGTGTATGTGACCAATCAACCATCTATTCTATCTATAGTACACCAAATGATCATGATCATAGACCATGCCTCATAATCCATATATGGTCTCCACACAAAACTTGACATGTCATCAAATACATGACACTAGTATGAAAGTTTCCTAGTTAATGTATAATGCAAAAAATATCCATAATGATAAGAGTACATAACCTCAATAGTACGATCCAATACACCATCAAGTTGCATGACTAACATATGCTCCCAGGCCCATACATGAAGAAGAGTGACACTGGTAGAAATAGATTTCCCACCACAATATCCAACCTCATGCATATCTCTGTATAGGTGGGCAAGAAGACATTGACCCCATGCATATCTAGTCCCATGCTCAAACATCTACTTGATGAATATACCCCATCCCATAAGAAACTAATGGCCTCTCCTATAGGAACAACAAGCCCTAACACCAAACCATAGAGAACAAGGGAAATAGGATCAACATTACCAACAAAATCTGCTAAAACTATTTCTAACTATTGAACCTCTAGACATCTCACACTAGGAATGGGACACATTGCACAAGTTCCTTATTGAATGGAGTATGTGGTGAGCTCACCATGAATAGGAATGCATAAGATCCTCTGAAAATCCTCAAGAGTAATGGTTTCCTCCCTAGTAGGTAAATGAAATGAAGAGGTCTCTCAATGCCACCTCTCCACAAGTGTAGTTATCATCACACTTCAACATCAAATGGTGGGCATGTAACAAATGTAATGCAATCCAACAACATCTAGGAAATATCACTGTAGCTCATGAAACCTAGTGATCAAGTCAAATAGATCCTATGGTCATCTCTCCCTCAAATTGAGGGGATTAAGGACCACCTATAATCATTCAACCCACAATTTTAAGGATTCACTCTAAACATGCAAAAAAACCTAAAAATGATGAACAAATGAACTTAGGGTTCCAAAAGGCCAAAGTAATGACAAGCAGTCAAAAGCATAAAAAGAGAGCGAGTGCTAAAAAGAAAATGCACAAAAGTATGTCAAAAGTGAAAAAATAAAGCAAGTGCTAAAAATAAATAAACAAAAGTATGTCAAAGGTACCCAAATAGAGAAAGTGCACAAAAATTTAGCAGAAGTACCCATTTCAAACTGACAAAAGTGCCCAAACTGATGCAAAGGCACCCAAATCCTAAGGGTATGCGTAAGATCATGATGGGCCAAAAAGTGGCGATGTGATGGATATGTTTAGGGTATGTGGCTAACAACTTTTTTTTTACCCAAAATTGATGAAACAAAAAAGAGTTTTTAAAGGATATTCTCAGCTTTCAACCAATATAAAATATGCTTTACTTTGAATTTAATAAATAATTATTATTCATTTTCTATTTAAATTATGACTAAAGTCTTGATTGATAGGCTGATTGAAAAACATCTATAGCTTTCAAACAGTATCACATTTTTTGAATCCAAAATATGTGTCACATTCTATGCTTCACATACTATAGGATTAAAAAAAAAATGAATTTCATGAAGTTTTGACCAAGTTAAGGTGGTCAGATATATGATTTTTTATATTTTATAAAAAATTTAATAAAAAATTCATAGTTAATTATTTACATGAAAAAATATTACAAAATAATATCCATCACATCGAAACATGATTCCTCTACTTATATCTAATTTTTTTATAAAAACATATTATCATTTTATTGCGATTAGGGTGGTTAGATAGACACCTACTTTTTTTCCCCTAAAATTTAAGTACTACTGCATTGAAATTTCAAATTTTCCCCAAATAGACTTTTTAAAATAAAAACAAACCTAGTAGTTTAGAAACTACATTCAATTTACTATAGATTCTAGTCTTACATTTTTTTGAAATAACATAGATAACTTATTCAATTTTTTATGTCAAGTTTCCTAACTTTGATTTTTCTAAATTTTTTGCCACTTAAGGGCCTATTTTTCCATGATGATCCTACACATACCCCTAAATCTGGTGCTTTTGACTAGTGTGACTTAAAGCATTAATTACATAAACATGGAAAGACGAATGCAAAAATCAAGAGGGTACATACCAATGCATTGATGCTTGCAAGTTGTCCAAACTCCTTAACCGAGTTTGTACGATGCGAGGAACCAGTAATCTTCAGCATTGCTCCTCGACAACTGACAAAACGAGAAAAATAGAGACAAGAAGTCAGTATAGGCTCAAAGAGAAAATCAGGAAATTAGAACCCTAATTACCCATTTAAACCCCCTAAAAAGCCTAATTTTTACTTAGGAAACCTTCCTAGGGTAAAATTAGGAGCTCCCGAGAACATTTGAATGAGCAACGAAAGACCTATAGACATGATTTTCATCCTCTACACATTAGAACTAAAATAGAATAATGTTGTGAGCCTAACCTGCAAATTGACTTTTTTGACCAACCTCTCAAGGGGGCAGCCCAAAGTACTACCATCATTCCACTAACTGTTGAGGCATAGTGGGGCATATAAAATTTTTAGAAACTTGATCTTATATTCAAATCTTTGAAACAAAGCAACCAATACTTTGCCTCAAAGAGGAGGAAAATGTAGACATGTAAAATTGACCTAACACCTATCACATATTGACAATGACAATTTCACATCATCGAAATCCTTATCATCAAATATCACTGCATTTCACATCAAAAGCATTGAAAACCCTAATTTTTTCCATTAATTGAATAATACAATGTTATTTAATTAATTCATTTTTTCATCAAATTTCAACCAATTAAATAAATCTCACTTATTTTAAAATAAATTCCTAATCTAACTTTCTTCCTCTTGATTAATTAAATAATGCCAATTATTTGATTATGTCACTAATTCACCTTATTCCCCTAAGTTGATTAAATTATTAAATCATAATAATTTAGTTAACTCAATTTCCCTCCAAATTTGGATAATTTGAATAAACTATTCAAAGCATCATCAAAATTCAAATCAAACTAATGCAACTTTGTTTGCAAAAGTCAAACTTTATTTGCACATTCAACTCCGAAAAGAATTAATTAATTAAATCGAGTATGTGCAGGATCATCATGGAAAAAATAAGCCCTTAAGTGGAAAAAAATTCAGAAAAATCAGAGTTAGGCAACTTGACGTAAAAATTTGAATAAGTTATCTATATTATTTCAAAAATATGTAAGAATAGGATCTGTAGCAAATTGAATGTAATTTCTAAACTACTAGGTTTATTTAAAAAAAATATATAGATTTGGTGAAAATATGAAATTTCAATACAGTAGCACTTAAATTTTAGGAAAAAAATAAGAAGCAGGTGTTTGTCTAACCACCCTAACCACAATTATAAAATGATAATATTTTTTTATAATACTTTAGATATAAGTAGAGGCCTCATGTCCCGATGTGATGCATATTTTTTGTAATTTTTTTCCAAGTAAATAATTAATTATGAATTTTTTATTACAACTTTTAAAAAATATAAAAACTCATATGTCTAACCACCTTAACTTAGTCAAAACTTCATGAATTTTTTTTTTTTTTAATCCTATAGCATACAAAGCATATAATGTGACGCATGTTTTAGATTCAAAAAATGTAATACATTTTGAAAGCTATAGATGTTTTTCAATTAGCCTATCAATTAGGACTTTAGTCATAATTCAAATAGAAAATGAATAATAATTATTTATTAAATTGAAAGTAAAGCATAATTTATATTGGTGGAAAGCTAAGAATATCCTTTAAAAACTTTTTTTGTTTCAACAATTTTGGGTAAAAAAATGTCGTCAGCCACATACCTTACAAATACCCATTATACCACCACATTTTGGCTCATCATGATCCTGCACATACCCAATCAATTAATTAATCATTCTCAACCACTTTCTTGATTGAGAAAATTATGAACCACTAATTGCTCAATCTATTTTGGAAGTGATTCATCTATTTCTTAACAGATCGAATTATTTCCTAACTAATCAATCTATATTCATGACTGATCAATCTATTCCTCAATCACACTAATCATGCAATCAATTTACACAAATTATGCAAATCTAAATCCTCTCAACATCTTTCAACTGTCAATCAAGATACTCTACTACACAATCCTGATCATCCATTTCAAATCACAATTTCTATATAACTTCTTTCCTCACAAAAAAGGATTGGAGAATCAACATAG
Organism: Sequoia sempervirens; assembly: GCA_007258455.2. Classification (NCBI taxonomy): domain Eukaryota; kingdom Viridiplantae; phylum Streptophyta; class Pinopsida; order Cupressales; family Cupressaceae; genus Sequoia; species Sequoia sempervirens. Next base: position 801,380,923 of record VDFB02281492.1, on the reverse strand, counting down.
ATTACACAAAGAAGTAATGTCAATTTGAAATTAACAAATATTCAATAAAAATTTTCAATCAAACACATGCACACTCTTCAAATCTCTCACACACAACAATGGAGGCTTTGCATTGATACAAGCAACCACATCTTCATGAAAACACTCCAATACAGAATGGGTAATGATTTAGTTTAGTGAATTTATTTGTTCTTGCTTTATTTCATTTACATCTCTTGAATTCAATGTTCTTAATCATTCATTTTTTGATTGGAGGAATGAATCTTGATCATGATTTAGGATTAGATTAGCTTTTATTCTTTGTTTTGATCTTTTTTACACTCATAGATTTCCCCCTCACAAACCATCATATCTACTAATTATTCATATCCTTGTACAAGCCTCTCAAACCAAACATGATTGATAGATCCCTATTATTTTGACCCATTACCTCCTTGTCTTTGTGGGGCACCTCTATTTCCTTCTATCCTAAAATGGCTTTCAATTGATGCAAATATTTCCTCTAAAAACAAAATCAATTCCATGTCACCTCCATGCATGAAACTAGGTCTAAAAATTTTAACAAAATGTTTTCCCCTCAACTGGTAGGAAAGATGATTTGATACCACTGAAATATATCGAATGGACTATTTATAAAAAAATTTAATTGTTATAAATAATCATGCATGCTTTGCTACACTATAATAACCCTTCCAAAATTTCTTAATCAAACTTGCAATTTTTACAATTTTTATTGCATAAGCATTTCATCAAACAATTTTCTCAGGTTGTTGGACTAATTTTTTTCTTAGAATTTTTTTAAGAAATATCTTGAATAATCACCATAACATTAACTTCCTAGTTTCTAAATATTGATACTAATTTCATTTTACTAGAATTTTAAATAATTTTTACATCATATATAATGAAATAATTTTGTGAACTGTTGTTACAAAATATCATATACAATTTTATTTACATAATTAATAAAACAAATAGAATGCCAATATCCATAGACTCAATTCCTAACATCAACCTAAGTGTTGCAATTCCCCTATGGATGATATGATAGACCTAAATAAATTTCTTTAAGACTATGTTGGATAATAATAAGGATTAAATACCTTTTTTCAGATGCATCACCAACTTAATTAACCTCCCAATAAGTTTTTCTAGGAATATAAATTAAGGCTGGTAATATTTTTAGTAAGTATCGACACTCCTTAGTAAAATATTAAGGTGCGCCTTTGAGACAAAAAAGAAATTTAATATTTTCCAAATTTTAAAATCTACATTGACTTATGAGCAATTGCAATCCATTATTTTTCGTCCTTTTCCTGTCTTCTTTCTTCCTATGTCTTTTTGTGGTTCTATGATGACCATAAGTATTAAATTTCAATTCCTTAGAAACTAGGGTAATAGTACAACTCAGTAAATATGATGTACCACTAAAATATGATATCCTTTTCTACTTTATTTAGAACAACAAAATCTGCAAATGAATATTTTTTTATTTTCAAATCTATAAACCTCAAAACTTGTAAAGCCCAAATTTGGCTTTTGGGTGAAGCCCACACTAGAAACTAAAATACTTTCATCCTCCAATTCTTGAAGAAATTGAGAGTATTATCTTTTGTTGGAAAAATGAAAAAGAACATCTCATTTTGTTGTTTTTTGTTTTCATTGATGTCACCATAATATATGAGTTGCAATTGCAAGATCAAGTCTAAATTTGTTCTAGTATTCTAGTTTGATATCTAAACTGGTATGATGTTTATATCCTCTAGAATTTTGCATGCATCCTTTGGTATTTTGGTTCACATTTTTTTGTTGGTGATTACTGTCGCTTGCAATTTTTGGAAATGGTTCATGAACATTGAGATAATGTGCATCCAAGATCTCACATATTCAAATGCTCGTATGGTGTATCAAGATTACTCTGTTGTTTGTAAATTATGCTATTAGGCCTATCCCTAGCCAACCTAATGGATTTATTTTGTAAAGGTGAATAAATTTTTGTTATGTGGATATATGTGTGATCTGTCTTAGGTCCATGCTAACTTGATGTAGCATGTTGGATGTTTGAAATGCTTTTTGGGAAGATTTTTTGAAAACCTATAGCCAACAAATTGTATTTTTGGTAAATAATAAGTGCATCTAATTAGGTCAGCCTAATTGATGCTTGCAGAGAAATCGGATATATATATTCGACAGTGCTTGAAGATTGGTAGTGATGATCGTGTTGTGAATGTGAATTATGAAGAAGAGTAAATATGATGAAGTGTGTCAAGTTAGTTTATTGAGCTTCATTGGAACTGAATTTGTACTCACTAGGTGTACTTTATCAATTGATTTTTTGGCTATAAGCCATTTTTTATTGTCATTCTATAGGTAGTGAGCCTTTGTACTTGGACAGTGAGTCCTGGCAGTGAGCCACCCATTTTGTAATATCTTATAACTGGTTAGACTATATTGTGAGCTAACACTCACTGTGGTTTTTCCCATTGTGGGTTTTCCACGTAAAAATATTGGTGTTCATGTGTTTTGTGATCTCATGCTCTATTAATTCTTTTACTTATATTTTTTTTGCATGCATTGGAATAACTAGATGGTATCTAATCAGAAAATTTGAGAAGATACTAATTCACCCTCCCCCCATCTCAATATCTTAGATATTTAACAATTAATATAAAATCTTGGTTCCTCCCGAAAAGCCTAATAGCTTGAGAGATATCTTGAAGATGGAAGAAATGGATGATAAAGGAGAGCTCTAGATTTCCCATGAAGATCTTGATAAAGTTGAAAGAAAAAATAGAGATCTAAAAGAGAATCTTGAAGATACAAATGATTGTGTCTAGAAATTAAAAGAGCAATTGAAAAAGTTCAAAGATAGGCATAAGGAAGTAATAGATCAATTGAAGAAAGCCAATGAAGAAATTACCAGTTTGAAAGTGCAAGTAGAGGAGAAGAAAAGAATTAAAGAATGTTTGAACAAATTGGTAAAAAGAAAGTTTGAAGATTACACCAAGCTTGAACAAGAAGTTGTGAACTTGAAAGTGGATCTGGAGAAGGAAAAACTCTATGAGAACAATTTCAAATCTAGCTCAAACAGGCTTAAGGAATTGATTACAAGGTCCAAAAACTGAGTAAAGACAAAGGTGGTTTGGGAAATGATATTGGTGAAGGTTCTAAAGTTGTGGACAATCAAAAGACTCAGAATAAAAGAAAATAGAAAGGAAACTCAAGTAACTATGTTAGGAGATGCTCTATGAGATATCCTAATGCACAAAGGTATCCTTCTTTTAATGGCACTTACTTTTCATGCAACAAATTTGGTCATAGGGAAAAAAAATGTAAGAGCAAGATGAATCAGTTTTTGGGTTCCTTCTCTGGTCAATGTTTTTCTTGCAAAAGAATTGGACATAGGGAAATTGAATGTAGAACCTGGATGATGAATCAATTCAATGGAGGAAGAGTGAATCAATCCTTTATTGGTTATTATTATACTTGTAACAAGTATGGACATAAAGCTAACCAATGCAGATAAAGAGTTAGTGGAAGTCAATCTAACTAGAGAAATATTATCTACTATAACTACAATAAACCAGGATATATCTCAAGAAACTGTAGAAGCAAGAAGGGTAAGAAGACCAATTTGGTAGAAGAGAATGAATCTACAAAGAAGGTTGAAAAACATGAGATTAAGAAAAAAATGAATAAGATATGGAGGAAGAAAGAAGAACCAGAAACTATTGATGTGTCTATGACCTCATCTGGTATGGATAATTCCTCCAAGAACTAGACCTAGCAAGGTCTTAAGGGGACTATTATCAGAAAATTATAAAAAACCCCTAGATAAATGGCATGTTAGTGGGTGGCACAAGGATGGAATGCGATGAATATATAATCAGAGGTTTTGGAAACAAAAATAGAAGAAAGTATGAAGGAATGATCTTTTGTGTAGTGAATTAGGGTTTTTCTAAGCAAAAACGGAAGATTTTTTGGCAGCTTTTTGAAATCTACTACATTTAATGCAAATTAGGGTAGATCATTGTTTTAAAAAGGAAAATGCGTAAGGAATTTTGATCATTCGTGCATTTGAAGATAATGAAGAGATTTTTGGAGCATTATTGATGAAGATCTGGAGTTCGAGTTGCACAAACCCTAGTTCTGGATCATTGTGAAAAAGAGATATTTTAATTTTTGTGCAGTTGTGGTTTGTGTTCCTTGAGTTGTTTGAATTTGAAATTGGAAAAATGGAAACCCCTGTAATAGTTAAAGTGTCAAAGAAACCAAGACCTCCTTATAGAAAATATTCCTCGAAAGTATTTGAAGATGACAATATGGGTGCATTCTCATCAATCCCTCATGGATTTATGCCAACCGAAGACACAAGGATGTATATTCGAGTGAAGTATGATGAATTCAATCACACAAAAATGATGCAAATTTTGTAGAGTGGGATTACTGGTGATGATTTCCTGATAGAACTTGAGTACTTGAACCTAGTTGCGAAGAATTTAGACATATGGAATAATTTTCCCAACTTCAGTGATTAGGGTTGTTACTAGGTTATGGGATAAGGGTTGTTACAAGAGCCACATATGACAAGAGAGATTTAACCACAAATACCATCACTAATCTAGCTATGAAGTATGCAACTATCATCATTGGTCAAAAAATATACTTTACCAACAAAGAGAACTATGTTTTGACTACAACAATCTATACTAGTTTCTATTTGGTTGTAAATGGTGATGACTATGATTTATGTGAGCTTCTCCTATTACAGTTGCTTGAGAACTCAAAGGAGACAAAGGAAAGGAAGTATGATTTCAAATTCGGTTCATTGATTGTATATATGTTGTTTTATTTCATGAAGAGACTTCTGGGAAGGAATAATGAAGTGTTTTGGGACTCTTCCAGACCAGTGGGACATCAAATTTTTTATTATATGCATAGTCTAGGTAATCTAAAATCTCAAGAAAATTCTCTAACAACATTCTTTGTTGTATTTAAGAGCAACATGAATGAAAGGGGAATGATTCCAAGGAAAATTGTTGAGAAATACAAAGATGAAATCATATTCTATGTTTCCTTTGATGAATGCATGATCAACGCAGTAAAACCCCAAACCATATGGATTTCACCTTTAGGCCATGAGATTATAGAAGATGAAGCTGAGAGGTATGTGTAAATATTGTTGAAGAAACTGAAGGATCCCAATGAACCCAGAATTGGGACTTATGTTGAAAATTCTATGGAAGTTCACTTGGAGCTCCAGAAGCCCAAAATCAGAAAGAAAGTGGAGAAGACACTTAAAGATGTTGGATTCATTCATGAGGAGATTTCCCTTGGAAGGGGAAAAGGAGAATAGTTGGAGGCAGAATCATTTGGCCTGAGGATATCTAGTCAAGCTGTCTCTGTTAAATCCTCTGTAGCCCCTTGCAGCAAAGATTGAACCCAGTACTGTTGATAAAGGAAAAGGTCATGTTTCCTCTGAACCTACTACTAGATCTGGGAAGAGAAAAGAAATTCCTTTAGTAGCCCTTGCAAATAGAGGAAAGAAAGAGAAAGCAACAAGGGAGAAAAACCTTAGTGTCACAAATGATTAGGATGAAGATGAAGAGGATCCTGATGCAAAATTGGTGAGAAGAAGAAGAGGAGGTTTATCCTCTTGTGAAGGTGCTTATAAGGAAACTATTGGTTCTAAGAGAGTGCATATTGTATCCTCTTTTGATGATAAGGAAGAGTAGTAATTTGATATTCTTGTGCATAACAAACCCAAGTTGAAGAATTCTAAGGTTTTTGGTGAAGCCTCTGTGTACCAGAGAAAAGAACAGGACAAACCGGTAAGTATTGGTTCCTGTTTTAAATTAGATGCAACTATCAATACTTTGATACATTTTCAGAATATTTTAAAACCTACAATGGAATACTATGATAATGTTGGTGAAGAAGATAAGAAAACTTTGCTTCTAGCTATCATTCAATATGTTATCATCTTACAAGTTAAGTGGGATGATATAAGGAAAGATGTACTTGAGAATATGTGGGAAGCCCTAATGAAAAGGAGATTAGAGGTTGTTGAATATGAAGAGAAAATTAGGAATGATGCATATAACAAGATTGGGTCTTCCCTGACCCTGGATGATTTGGAGACTCTAAAAAATATTTGTGCAAAGATGTTTTCAATAAAGAAAAGGGTAAATATTTTAATGATAAGGAATGAAAAGCTAACAAAGAAGATAAAGAAGGAAACAACAAAGGTAATATGGGATACAGTAGAAAAATATGGCATGCTTAAGGCTAATGAAGATGTTGCTGCTGAGGATGCTGAGGAAAATATTCCTCTTGATACAGGTAATGTAGATATTTCTAAAAATATTGATGTTGAAGTTGATGCTGGTGGTGAAAATGATCCTACAAAAGGTGAAAACAAGAATGAAGGTGAAGTTGAGCCTGAAAAGGATAATGATGCTCCTTCAAAGTACATTGAAGGAGAAAAAGGAAATGATGAAAAAGGTAATAATGAAGAAGGAAAAGGAAGTGAAGAAGAAGAAAGAGATAATCCAGAAGAAGAGAAAAATGAAAGTAGAAAAGATGGAAATGATGAAGAAGATAACAAAGACAAGGATAAAGATAAAGTTGAAGATAAAAAGGAAGGAAAGAAAGAAGAAGAAGAAAAGAAAGTGGAAGAAGAAAATGGGGAAGAAGAGAAGGAAAAGGGAGAGGAAGAAAAGAAAAATGAAGAATCTACTGGGAAAAATGAAGAAAGTCAAAATAGATTGTAAAATATCTTAACCATCACAAAGAATCATCCTCCAGTAATGATGTTCTAAAAGGCTTGCTATCTAAGAAAATCATATTTTAGTTGATAATCCATCAAGAGCTTCTACAACTTCCTATGATTAAAGGGTTTGTTGGTATGGAGAAGATGTTTCGAGTGCATAAAGTAGTCTTAAGAGATGCATTACAAGCATCTGGAAGAAAGGAGATTCTTGAAACTCATCAAAAGGGAGCAAGACTTATAGAAGATTCCCTTAAGGTATTGCAGGAGATCATACTTGGTGCATCTATTGATAAATCCCTCACCCCTATTGAAAATATAAGATTTTTTTTAGATTCTTTCAAGGATTATACCTCTGGGCTTAGTGAAAAGACAAAGAAAAAGGCTGAGGAGAAACTGGCAGAGAAAAGGCTATTGGCACTACATGACAAGTGTGCTCTTGCACACTCAAACATTGAAAAGAATCTAGAAGATGTGAAGATCTGTGAGTCAGAAGAAAATGTTTTCCTTGCTTATTGCTTGAAGTGGACGGATGCCACTCATAAAATTAAGGTTGTTATGGACTCCATTGAGTCCCAATTGACTATTATCTTTGGTACTTACAATCTATCCAAAGACAGAGTTATATCTACCTGGATTACCATCACTATGCATAAAGATAAAAAAATTGTCTTATAGAAGTAGAAGGAAGAGATTATTAGGAAATTTGATTGGTTGAGTGGCACTATAAGAGTGGAATACACTATGATTGGAAAGGCTCTGGCAGGAACATAAAAGCTTGAGAAGATAAATTTGACTCCTGATACTTGAGATGGTGTAGAAGAAACTCTGGTAGAGTTAAAATCCCTAAATAGAATGTTGATTGCTGCAAAGGATAGTTGGAAGAATGGTAAATCTGTATGGGAAGGTATTTTGAAGGAGCTTCAAGGCTAATCATCCTCTAGTTAATACATGTTTCTTTGTTTTTTTTTTTTTCATATTTCAGTTTCAGTTGTTGAGACACCCTTTGTCCTTGATGTCAAAGGGAGAGTGAAGAATGGTGAAATGATGGTGTTAGGGGGAGTAGTGTTGTAATTAAGAACTTTTGTAAATATTTCTTTTTGGCACATGTTGCCATCAATGACAAAGGGGGAGATTGTTGGAAAAATGAAGAACATCCCATTTTATTATTTTGTGTTGTTATTGATGTCACTATAATATATGAGTTGCAACTAAAAGATCAAGTCTGAATTTGTTTCGGTATTCCAGTTCGATATTTGAACTGGTATGATGTTTATATCCTCTAGTATTTTGTGTACATCCTCTAGTATTTTTGTCCACATTTGTTTGCTAGTGATTACTACCACTTGTAGTTTTTGGAAATGGTTCGTGAACATTAGGATTGTGTACATTCAAAATATCACATATTTAGATGCACGTATGGTGTATTGAGATTACTTTGGTGTTTACAAATTATACGATTAGGTCTATCCCCGACCGACCTAATGGATGTATTATGTAAAGGTGAATAAATTTTCATTATGCGAATATATGTGTGATCTATCTTAGGTCCATGCCGACTTGATGTAGCGTGTTGGATGTTTGAATTTCTTTTTGGGAAGATTTGGTGAAAGCCTATAGCCAACAGATGGTATTTTTGGTAAATAAGAAGTGCATCTAATTAGGCTAACCTAATTTATGCTTGTAGAGAAATCAGATATATATATTAGATAGTGTGCAAAGATTAGCAATGATGATCTTGCTGTGAATGTGAATTGTGAAGAAGAGTAAATATGATGAAGTGTGTCAAGTCAGTTTATTGATCTTCATTGGAACTAAATCTACACTCACTAGGTGTACTTTATCAGTTCAATTTCTGGCTATAAGCCAGCTTGATATTGTAATTTTGTAGGTAGTGAGCCTTTGTATTTGGATAGTGTGTCCTGGTAGTGAGCCACCCATTTTTTAATAGCTTATAACTAGTTATACTATATTGTGAGCTAACACTCACCATGGTTTTTCCCATTTTGGATTTTCCACATAAAAATCTTGGTGCTCATGTGTTTTGTGATCTCATGCTCTATTAATACTTTTACTTATCTTTGTTGTTGCATGCATTGGAATAATTGAATGGTATTTGATTAGAAAATTTAAGAAGATGCTAATTCACCCCCCTCTCTCAATATCTTGGATATTTAACATCTTCCTCAAAAGAAATTGCTAAACCGGAGGGTCTATGCAAGGGTTTTTAAAAATTGACAATCATAGAATGGATTGCTTTTTACAATATTTTATTATTTATGTTTTTTCTACACAACCCTAAAAATTAAATAATTTTTTTTTGAATATTAATACCTTTTCCGTTTTAATTATTAATGATGAGGGTGAAAAATAGGGTCTACCAAATGAGTCAACAAAGTGATGGACCACTTATTTTTCTATAACACTTATCACCTAAAATTATGCAAAACGAGATGCTAATAACAACCAAAAATGCAACCTAACTATTATAGAAACTATTGGGGATGTTTTTAGAGAATAAAAGTTTGTGTACCTGGCCAGAAAGATGTTTTTGAGCTATGGAGGACTCATTCGCCTTCAGTGGTGAATGGGTCCTTTTAGGGTCTCGAAAAACTAATTTTGGGATCTTGTTCCTTGATGTATGCACTCTTGAATTTCATTTTATCAAGTTCTAGAAGTCATTGTTCAATTCTATAGAGCTATTTTCATGATCTTACACTTTGAATGATAATTTTAGCAACTTTGCAACTTTGACAATTTTGCTCCAAATCTTGCTCAACTTGATCTTCAACCTATAAATCTATAATCACACACTCAAGGGTAGAAAAACTTTTTGATTTGTTAGTGAATGATGATTTTCCTTAGTCAAAACCCTTGTGGGTAATTAAACCAATTGATGGAATAAGGAAATGAAGCATGGAATGATGTGAAATATGTAAATGATATCACCTTGAATGAACTATCTTGGAGTACAAATCTGCAAACTAACATGTAGTGGCCATGAAGAATGTAGATATTGGGTGTAAAATGATGCTTGTAAATGGATCCTCAATGCAACATTAACTTCTTATCTCAACACACATGAATGCATTAAACCCTTGACATGATGATATGACTTTGAATTGCTGCAATAAACCTTTGAAATCTGCCTTGAAATGCCTTACAAATGCTCATGAAATTCTCTAATGATTGATCACTTGAATTCTTGAATGCTTCATAAACTTGCTAGGAGAAATAATGTGAATTAACCCCTTATTTATACTAAATTAGGAGATTAACCCCGAAATTCAATGAACTAAGGTTGACACCATATTTTAAAAGAAAGATAATTAATTTACCACCAAAATGAAATTCAAAAATAGGGGTCTCATTAAGGGAGGACCCATTCACCACCTTGGGTGAAAGGGTCATGGATAATTTTCTAGGACCAAGCTTTGGAGGATTGAAAGAAGGCCAGAAACCCATTGTAGATCACCTAAGAAAAGAGGTCCTATTAAGGGAGGATCCATTCACCATTAATGGAAAATGGGTCCTAGCTCAACTAACCAGGACCAAACTTTCCCAATGAAATAATGTGTTATTTAAATTATGATGGTTGGGATATATCTTTGGGAGGTGTCAAAATTAAGGCCTAAAAAGGGAGTTAATAGCTCTAATTAACCACAATCAATTAAAACCACCTAGATAAGTGTGAAAGTGCTTTAAAAAACTTTACAATAATTAAACAAGGTACATATTAGGTACATTTTATTTAGAAAGGGTCTCATTAGGCTTAATTAAGTAAATTTATCCTAGAAAAGTATGAAAGTGTGTCACAACACTTAACAACACCTTTGTAAAGGATCAATTAAGACATGTTTTAGTCAAATAAAGGTCCTAGAATAGTGTGAATGTGTTTAAAAAATTACAACACCACTCCAAGACACCATTAATTTAGCTTTAACGTCAATTATCCAAACAAGCAAGGAAAAGGCTTACTTTTTTTGTTACTATATTTTTCCCCCACTTTAGTGAGAGGATGACCCCATGTCAAACTCGCACTAAAGTAGACATCCAAGACACTTAAATATGTAGCAATAACAAAGATACATAATCATACCCTATCAAAGGCCAAGAAAAATAAACAAAAACAACGAATCAAGCACAACCGATTCAACATGATGTGAGGCGGTGGTTGTTTGTCCATAAGATGTGTTGCTCACTCTAGGGTACTATTTTGTAGTCTCACAACATGCCCCATTTTTCCCTTTGGAAAAATGTGGACCCATTTTTTTTGTTCCCTTTCACTTTTTTTTGCTTTGGCATCGTTCTACGGCTTGGTCAGTTGTTGGTCTCATTTTCAGTTTCCTTGGGTCCTTGTCTTATTTCTTTCCTAGATTCGGTGCTTTGGCTTTGTCATGAAGTTTAATATATTACCAGAAACTAGAATCTTGGAGTTTTGTGGTTGCATCAAAGTGAATTGTATCTTCAATTGGTCCTAGCTCCACCTAGTAAGTCATCCACTAGAAGTGTCAATCCTGGTGATGTCTTCTTCCATTCCTTGTATCAGAGTCTGATAGTGTTCTTTCATTCCTTTTATTTAGAACTTGGAAATCAGAGAGTTTGTTTTGAAATATTGTAATCTCTTGAACCCGGTTCCTAGTCTTTTCTTCTTGCTCCATTTTTCTCTAAATCTTGGAGGTAAGTGCCCTAGATCCCAGTATTTCTCCTAAAAGTTGATAGTAGAGGTTCTTATCTTGGTGATCACAAATTGTTCACGTATCTTTAATGGTGTATGTCTTGCAAAAGATCAAAGTGACACTAGAGTGCCACGTATGATCATCACGCTATCTTTCTCCTTTAGTAGTGATCCCACACATAAATCTAAGAGTTCATAATTTGAACCCTAAGTTGTAATGATTACACCTTTATTCAAGGAATTAATGCTTTCTAACAGGTAATTAATGAAGGTGGTGAACTACTCCCATGTACTTGGCACCACCTTAAGCATGCAGTTTCTTTTGTAATACTCCACTTCATGTCATGTCACAAAATTTCAAAGGACATTGAAAGAACAAAATAATATTGGCTTGCACAGAGAGGTAAGTTTCGAGAAACTGAGAACACAACTACGAAGGGTTTTGGAGTTCCATTCTGTCAATATTATCCTTATCAACTAGAACCATGTATGTTTTGAATAACTAATTTTCTGTTAATTATTTTCATACATGAAAATCTTAAAAGATGGTATTTCCCTTTTAGAAATTGAAATGTTGTTCATTATTTGATTTTAGTTTAGTCGAAAGGTGAATTAAAAGTTTTATAAATTGTAAGAAATTTGGTTAAATTTAACCCTAATTCGCACACAAGACACACATTTGAAAAATGCAAAACACACTAGTGAAAATTAGTACTTTTAATGCAAGGGAAGAAGATGAATTTAAATATTGCAATTCGCAAGCCATAACAATCAATTTGGTAGTTATATACACTCATATGGGGTTGAATTTTGATGTCAAAATTTGCACTTGGGATAGGAAAATGCTTCTCAGTGTACAGGAAATGTTATATCAAATGGATTATCTTCAGCTGGAAGGTTTCTGCCAGCAATGGAGGCCCCTATATTGGTTATGCAATGCATGAATAATTATAACCCAGATAAAAGAGTTGTTGAAAAAGAGGGGAGAATCTATGTAGTCCTCTCACAGAAGGGAATTACATATATATTTGGGCTTCCTTTTTTCATCTAGATGTATAATGTTGATATGAAGGAAAAGGCCAAAACATCAGAATGTTGAAGCCAGTAGTAGAGAAATTATGAGTACCCAATGGTGCTAAGAGCCAATTAGGCCACAAACCACAGTAATTCAAAGTTCAATGATCAACCAAGATAATCAAGATATTATATAACTCTACTGAGTAGGATGGCTGGTTTATGAGATGCCAGTAAATTCGAACCTTGGATGTTTGTAATAATATCCAGACTTATGGAGAATCCCATGCAAATGCATTGGGGAAAGTTTATAAGTGATAGATTATGTGCATAGATAATGACATTCCCAAAAACAAGATGTTTCTATATATCTTCATATGTGATTTATTCCTGCGCCATGAGGGAAAGTAAACAAGGATTGAAAAAGATTGATACTTAGGGTAGGGAAGTTGGAAATAGTTTGATATATGTTGATTTACCCCAAATCACTATCCACAGATATAAAGAGAATTATAGGAGAGTTAATAATTTTTTCTCAAGTATGTGCAAGATCATCATGGAAAAAATAGGCCCTTAAGTGGCAAAAAATTCAAAAAAATCAGAGTTAGGAAACTTGACATAAAAAATTGAATAAGTTATCGATATTATTTCAAAAATATGTAAGAATAGAATCTGTAGCAAATTGAATGTAATTTCTAAACTACTAGGCTTATTTAAAACAAAACAAAAAAAAAACTATTTGGTGAAAATTTGAAATTTCAATGTAGTAGTACTTAAATTTTAGGGAAAAAATAAAAGTAGGCTCTGCCTGACCACCCTAACCACAATAAAATGATAATATTTTTTTATAAGATTTTTGATATAAGTAGAGGACTCATTTTTGGATGTGATGCTTACTTTTTTGTAATTTTTTTCCAAGTAAATAATTAATTATGATTTTTTTATTACAAATTTTAAAAAATACAAAAAACTCGTCTGTCTAACCACCTTAACTCGGTCAAAACTTCATGAAATTTAATTTTTATTTTCTTAATCTTATAGTATGTGAAGCATAGAATGTGACGCATGCTTTGGATTCAAAAAATGTAATACCATTTTAAAGCTATAGATGTTTTTCAATCAGCCTATCAATTAAGACTTTAGTCGTAATTCAAATAGAAAATGAATAATAATTACTTATTAAATTCAAAGTAAAGCATAATTTATATTGGTGGAAATTTTAGAATCTCCTTTAAAAACCCTTTTCGTTTCATCAATTTTGGGTTAAAAAAAAGTCGTCAGCCACATACCCTACACATACCCATAATATTGCCACTTTTTGGCCCATCATGACCCTGAACATACCCTCTCCATGAAGCTAGTTAGAATTATGGAAGGTGATAAAACCAAAAGATTCTCCTTCGAGGCATATAGTGGCATTAGACCAATGGGAGGCTGGTATATTCAGTTCCCCACTTACTCCTACATTAGGATAGAAGGGTTTGATGGACAACCTTTCATGTTTCCCAAGTATCCAATAGCCAAAATTATTTTATTAGAAGTAGTGAGATAGTTACAACCATCTCGAGATCTTTATAGTAATGGTCACAAGAAGGCCTCTTTTAGATTTCCTATTGTGATAGGGAATTATAAGTGCAATGCAATCAAGGTGTCTAACTTGTGTGAAGAAGAATTAAGAACATATAATTTTGAGTATTATCCAATTCGAAGAATGTAGTATGACATTGAAGGGAATATTGCTAAGGCCATAGCTACTTACTGTGCTCATGTCCTGCAACTAGAAGATTATTAGGTTAATTGTGAAGATGAGCACATAGTAAGAATAAGAAAGTATCAAAGATTGTCTTTAAAATCTACTCAAATTATTATGATCCATGACATTCCAAATTAGTTAGAAGATGATGATGGAAAAGTGTTGAATAGAGCCTATAACAAAGATAGAGTGTATGATGAACCCATCCTAGACCCAATTTATGAAGGTGAAGAAATGACATCTACTGATGAGCTCTCCAGACCTATTTTGTTATACACTCAACATTGGATAAATGATTTTTGTAAAGCTAAATAAGAGAAAAAGGAATTGGACCCACATTCTCAGAGGACAAAAGAAGAAAACAAAGAAATGAAATTGTATTTGAGAGTGGAGAGCTTGCTAGGAAAAGAAGGAAAACTAGTAAGGTAGCTCCTAGTATAAGGATTGAAGAAAGAACCCCTGAAGCTTCAAGACAAGAAGCTCCAATAAAGCCATCTGATAAGCAGAAAGATCCAAAATCAAGCAAAGATAATTCAAAAGTAATACCTAAAGGTGAATCTTCCTCTACAGCAAAACTAAATGTTAAACCTATTATTGAAGAAGAAGCAGGAGTAATAGAAAATGTTGGTACACAAACTAGGTCTATATCTCAAAGGGCTACAACACTATTTAATTCTCATCCTTCTGTTAATATGGCCAATATGAAACAAGAATTTAGAGGAACTCCTGTGGTTTTCAATGAGATTTTTGAGGTAGATGAAGCTATAATTAAAGAACGGGTGGATAAATGGGGTGCCATGTGAGAGAAAGTAAAAGAAAAGAAATGTAAAGATAAACGCATGGTACAACTAGTGATAGAATAGAATCCAGATATAGGATCAACTCCTATAAATGTTGAAGAGGAAGAATTTATACAAGGAACACTCGCTTTAGAAGTGGGGAATCCTGATATCCTTGAGATGGAAATAAGGGAGACTACAGAGCAGGATCCTATTGATAAAATAATTATTGAAGACACTTTTGATTCCTAGCCTCCGCTTGGGAATATTCCAAATGATAATGAACAACTACAGGTCTTTGCAAAAATAGAAAAGGACCATATCAAAGTTGAAATTGAGAAGGGTGAAGCTACATAAATTTTAGGTGATGAAGTTAGAAATGAGGAAAACCCTACTGTAGCATAGAATAAGGAAATTAATGTCCAGGAAATTGAGGTTGAAAAACTAGATAGATAGAAAAATGTAAGTCTTCAAATAGAGCAGACAGTGGCAAATCCTAGTAATCCTGAATCTATGCTAGAGATTGTTGAGGAAATTCCTATTTCAGAAGACATGATAAATAAGACTAAAGAAGTAAGAAAGGAGGTTCTTGAATCAAGTGGAAACCAAGAACAAATTAATGTTGTAGAGGTAGAGCATGATGAATATGCACATGATTGGCTGATGAGGGAATTAGCTTCCCCAATGAAAGTAGAAGTATTACCTCTAGATCTAAACAACTTCATACAAGTAGATACTCCTAAGCCTAGGCTCAAAGTTAGAGCAAAACATGTCATACAGAGAAATGAAAATGGCAATAGAACCATCCATATAGCTACTCCAACTTTTGAAAAAAATAGACACAAAATAATGCCTAGGGAGTATAAGATAACAAGCATTAATCTTGGACATTCATCTTGGAGGAAAGAGTTGGAAGAAATAAAGGTGAATCTAGATGCCACTATTGCAAGAGTATAGAAATATAAAAAAGAAGAAAAAATAATTGAAAGAACAGGTTGCTACCTTGGAAAAATTTATAAAATCTCTAACCCTATCTGGTCAAGCACAAATTGAATTACCCCAACACCCAGTATTAATGTCACAAGAATAGGTGGATGCAATTGCAACAGCTTGTTACAAGATGAATGTATTTGAAGAATGGATTGAGTACTGGGTGAGACAGGGAGAAGAATCCATTTCAGATGCAATAGGGAATATATAAGGAAGCATACCATGGGTTAGAAAAATCCAAAAGATTTGAGAATTAATGTAGGATTTTCCAAGAACAAGTTAATGATGAAAGGTGAAATATTGAAATTCTCATGAAAATGGATGTTAAAGAATTAATGCAAGGAAATGTAATTTTAGAGCAAGAAATTTTATTACTAGCAAAATGGAAAAAAATAGTTGAAATGGGAAGGTGACATGCTGATGCAATGCATCAAACGATTTGAAAAGGTCGCCATGGAATGTAGAAAATTGCTTGATAAATATCAAGATTTCATTGAAATGTTAGCACATCAAGGTTGTGATCCCCAAATGCTAGAACAGGATGGTAAAGAAGCTAAAGCCTTCAAAGAGTGGATTGAGAGAATAAACAAAGACCATGTTCAACTATTAACTCTAGAGGTCATTGATGAAATTATATAGTATAGGAAGACTATAGCCAGATATCATATAGACAAAGTGTAGAGGAATAATATTGTACTCTAGGTATCTGAAGAATACACTAGGATCAAACTCACTTGGAAGGTAGTGCAAAGGATTTCAAAAGGACATATGCATCAAACGTTGAGTGCTTTCTAAGAATATGAGTTAAAGAAAGGCCAAGAAATGATCTCAAAGCTCAAGCATTGAATGATGAAAGAAAGAACCAGATACTAGATACTAGAGGAGTCACAAAGATATTTGCTTAAGTTTTGAATTTTGTATGTTGTTCCCGGTCCCGGTAGATGTTCCTTGTCCCGTATTTTGAAGAATGCTTATAAACTTGATTTGTGTGAAGTATTGAAAGTTAGAGTATGAAGTGAAAAGTGTTGTTGCTAACGAAGTCAAAGCTTTGACTTCATCTAGAATATTATGATGACAGTTGGCGTATGCCACATGCTACATTTTGATTTGTTACTTCTAATTCTCTGAATAGACTTTAAGTTTGAACTCTTGGGGCCTTGTTCCTATAAAAGGTAGTTTACTGCTTTATTTTCATTTTAAGTTTAGAATTTGTGGATGCTAGAAGAGCCAAAACTTCTGTAAGTTTTTTTCTTTTTTCTTGTTTTCTAAATCATTCTAGTGTAAAACTTTGTATGCACATAGACATTGATTAATATCAGATCCAATTAGATAGCTACCTATCTCATTGATCTTTGTAGCTAGTTTTGTTATTTCAATTGAACAAGACTGTGTGTTGCACCATTTAAGGGTGCATGTAGAACATACTCGGTGTCCAAACTAAAACCCCTCTCTTTAAAATCCCGCACCATTTTATATGTAGTTGTGAAGCAATCTAGTGAAGTATAAAGTGGTTTGATTTATTTTAGTTAATTCTTTGGAGCATGCATGGAGAATAATCGAGAGAAAATTTTAATTTTTAGTATTTTATGCTTTATTTTAGAATAGATGTTTAAATTCCTTGAAAATTCTCCAAAAAATAATTAATGGATGGAAATTTATTGAAAATATTTCATTTTTTATGAAATTTTTGAATACTTAATGCTAACTATACTTAAGTGATAGTAAAGAAATTGTTGATTCTCATGAAATATTATTTCAAATCTTTTGATTTCATGATGTTATTTTTATGAATGAATTGGAAATCTTGTGTAAAACACTTATGATTCTTAACGAAACTGAAGATAACCATATTCCCTTTGAGATTAACAACAATATCAAATTATACTTGAGAGAAAACCTAGCACAATCAAGACCTGATTATTGTAGACATGGGATTGAACTGAGACAATCTTTTCTTGTTAAAGAAAAATCCCCTTTTAGATTATGTTTGTTCCATATCTTTCAAGAAGGATAGCCTCTTTGTGGTTTATCAATGAAGAATTTATTCACCCTATTGATGGGAGTAAAATTATCACCAACAAGAACTGGTACTAGAAGGAGGGCCTATCATTGTTTGTTTTGGATTTGTTAAGTTTTAAACTAGGCTTTTACAGAGTCACTACGTCTCGATCTAGTGATCCTCATGTGACTTTAGTTGAACTTAGTGGTCGAACTTCATCTAGACCTCAAAAGTCTAGAAGTGTGAGCACAAGTTCATATAAATTGACTATTGTTGTACCACTTCCCTCCATAGTGATGGAATTCTTTAACATAAAATCACTGATTCAATTTTCCTTGTACAATGATTTACCAAAAAATCCTATTAAGTTGTGTTCCAAATATTACCTCCATAAAGATGTTAAAGAGCATATTAGTATCTTTAAGGATACATGCTTTAGAGCAAGGATTCAACACAAAGATGTCATATGTAGGTTGTTCCCATACACCTTAAGTGATGAAGTTTACTAGTGGTATATCAACTTACCTCACAATTCTATCAGATCATGGCAGGGTATGAAAAGCTAATTTTTAGCCAGATTTAGAACACCAACTAACCCTACCTTGTTATATCATCAATTTGATCAGATCAAGATGTTTGAAGGAGAACCTATAACTGCTTTTAATGACAGGTTTCAAAAGGCTTATTCTAGGTGGCAAGCCCCTTACGTAGTTGATAATTTGTTTGCTATCGCAATTTACTATACAATTGTAGATACTTTAACTACTATGTTTGTGAAATAAAGGGAAAATCCTCCTACTGCTTTACCTAAACCTTAAATGTTAAAGTCGTAAGTGTGAATTTGGAAATGAAACACCTTAGAAATGGATCATCCATGAATGGCATAAATGGTTTGAATAATTACCCTACTCCAAGTGTAAATGGAGTCTCTCTAAGTCATCCTATATGATGAAGGGTACTCCCCTTACAATCTAAAACTCACAAAAATAACAGATAATGGCACAAAAAAAAATGCAAGAAGGAAAGAAAATACTTTCTATTATCACTGAAATGAAAATGAAATTACAACATTATATTTTCCATCGCAGATTAGCTTTCTAATTACATAAATCTGCAAATCTGCAAATCAAAGCCACCATCTACTCTGCTTCGGCCTCCCCTTTGTATTCCCCCTTTACATTCGTTTATTTGGAAGGTGTAATTTCCCTAGAATCTTCTAGAAAGAGTAACCTCCCTAGAATCTTCTAGAAAGTGTAACTTCCTAAGGAAGATATTTTGAAATTTTATTAATTTTGGTATTACAACTTCACAAGGTCATAACTTTTGATCTGACCATTGGATTTTCTATTATAATACCTTTTCAGAAAGGTTGTGAGAAATCTTAGAAAGTGGTGCCTAAAGGCTAGCTACTTTGATTTTTCACCAATTTCCAAGCCCATTCGGAGCCTCTAAGTGCCTCAAAATTGATCTTGAAGATTTTACTAGGATTTTTGAAACTTAAAATTTTAATATCTTTCAAATGACAAATGGTATTGAAGTAATTTCTTCACCATTGGCTTCAATTTATCATTTTGGAGATTTGTGCAAGATTTTGTGTCCAATTGTGCATAAATGCAAACTTACAAAAATAGTACAAACCCACCAAATTTAGCCCTTATTGACAAGAAGCAACATTTTTTTTGGGTGATGCAAGATTTCTCTTACACCTTGGATGCTCCTGCATCACTATACAGCTCCTAATGTTTATCCTTTAGTGGTACAAAATGGGAGATTTCCTCATAATACTATCTTTCAACCAGGAAATAGTCAAGCTTTAGTTCCTCACCCTAGTCTAGCTATCATAGAGCTACATCCTAGCATAATTTTTTTTTTCTTGCAAACTCAAGAAAACCAAAATATCAAAATATTAGAGGAAAATGAAGACATGAAAGAAATCACAACTCAACTCAAGAGATTAACCACAGAGGTTACACAATTAAGAAATCAAAGCTTTATGCTTAGGTATGTGCAAGATCATGATGGACCAAAAAGTGGTGATATGATGGGTATGTGTAGGGTATGTGGCTGACAACTTTTTTTTTACCCAAGATTGATGAAACGAAAAGGATTTTTAAAGGAAATTCTCAATTTTTCACCAATATAGATTATAATTTACTTTGAATTTAATACATAATTATTATTCATTTTCTATTTGAATAACGACAAAAGTTTTGATTGATAGGTTGATTGAAAAACATCTATAGCTTTCAAATAGTATCACATTTTTTGAATCTAAAACATGTGTCACATTCTATGTTTTGCATACTATAGCATTAAAAAAATGAATCTCATGAAGTTTTGACCAAGTTAAGGTGGTCAGACATAAGAGTTTTTATATTTTTTAAAATTTGTAATAAAAAATTCATAATTAATTATTTACTTGGAAAAAAAATACAAAAAAATATGCATCACATATGGACATGAGTCCTCTACTTATATCTAAAATATTATAAAAAACTATTATCATTTTATTGTGTTTAGGGTGGTCAGACAGACACCTACTTCTTATTTTTCCCTGAAATTTAAGTACTACTGCATTGAAATTTCAAACATTCACCAAATAGATTTTTTTTCTTTTTAAAATAAACCTAGTAGTTTATAAACTACATTCAATTTTCTATAGATTCTATTCTTACATATTTTTGAAATAATATAGATAACTTATTTAAATTTTTACGTCAAGTTTCCTAACTCTGATTTTTCTAAATTTTTTGCCACTTAAGCACCTATTTTTTCCATGATGATCCTGCACATACCCACTCAAAGTAATAACCAAAATTCACAAAATTGGATGTATAACACTCCTAGACCACCTATACCTTGGAATACACAACCTAATAATGGAGGAGTGTTAACACCTTTAGATAATGCCAATCCTATTAATGAAAGATCCATGTCAAAAGTGAATTTAGCTGACCTCACTATGAATAATTGGTGTAGGATCCATAATACAAATGCTCATGCTGAAGTAGATTATTCATAGTTCAAAATTGCTTCAAACATTTTTCTAGCTACTACACACTATAATGAACAATGTGACTCCCATTCTCCTAAGGGAAATGAGTTAGTCCCAGTAGAATATGATTCTACTTTAGTCCTTGAAAGTTATGAACGAGTCAAACCACCTATTGTAGTCACAAATTACACTCACGAATATGAGGGAGATAATTCAAGTATGACTTTAAAGACACATATTTTTCCTTGTCAAGATGAGAATGAACCTCATGAATAAATTGACGAAATTCATGCTTTTCAATAGTATCAAAAAGGACATAATTATAACTTGAGAAGTAACACCAACGATGGAAGTAAATTCAATGGGCCATTAACAACATCGATCATGCCTAATAATTTCAATACTCTACCCAATGATAAATCGAATAATAAACTAGGGTTACCCAAGGTAATATCTCATTGCAATTCATCAAATGCTTCAAAAACCAAAAAGGTAGATTCCACTGACCAAAACAATTTGACTAACTATTTAGTGAAAAAAATTTAAGATCAGCCTTTCTTTATTAGAATTTCTCAAAACACCTATGATCAGGAAAGCTTTCTTAAACTCTCTAGAAGATCTTCCAAAAGAAGGAAAGTTTAAAGACAATCGGGTGAAAGATAATCAAGCCAAGACAAAAGATAAGAACATCATTCCTATAGCAGATGCACAAGTAGCCTGTTATAAAGGAAAATTGGAGTCTCCACCATTCTTACTCACTTTGAGAATGTTTGATAAAAACCTTCATATTTTCTTAGTAGATTTTGGAGTGTCTACTAACACGATTCCTTTGTCCATATGCCAAATGCTAGGGTTAACTCTCGAAAGTTATTTAAAGAAGGTCACTCAGCTCGATAAAACCAAACTAAATGTAGTCAAAGAATTGACTAATATTCACATGCAATTCGTGTTAAATCCTAGAATTCAATATTATATAAACATTCAAGTTGTTGAGATACCTGATACCTATGGTATGTTATTGAGAAAAGATTGGTCAAAAACATTGAATGGATATATGGCTACTGATTTCTCACATATGTGGTTACCATGGAAAGGAGTTCCTAACCAAATCAGAATTGAAAGAGAACTGTGCATGAAATACATGATCATAGATTATAATAAAAAAATTGAAGTTCTATATATTGATGTGGAACTAGGAGTTTATAGAAAATTATAGTTTAGGAGTCAAAATACAGGAAGTATTTACATGTGATGTTGGAAAACCTAATCAAATAACTCCTAGAATAGATGTTTTAATTGAATCAAATTGTGATTCTTCTAAAGAAGAAAATAGTCCTTATGATAAATTTTAGAAGAATATTGCTACAGAAGCTTAGAAGAGCAATAAAATAAAATTTTCACTAAATTTTTTGTTGTTGCAGGATTGGTGTAGGTTACATAATGTCACACTCAAAAAATAGTTGTATGATGTGTTTGGAGATAGTTCGTAGAAGTGAAAACTAGTACTATTCAGAAAATGACAAGATAAAAGGGACTAAATCAAAAACACATAAAGACAGAACTCATGTTACACAAATTGAAAAGACTAATTCTACTACAACAAAGAATGATAAATTACAAGCTACGGATGATCAAGCCTGGATTCTTAAATTTGATGGAACCAAATCAAAACAAGGAATTTGAATTGGAGTTGAACTCATCAACCCTCAAGGTAAATATTTTCTTGTTGAATATCAGTTACAATTTCAATGTACTAACAATGTGGCAGAATATGAAGCCCTTATACATGGCTTGATCCTCACAATCAAGAAGAAAGTTAGAATCCACAAGGTGTTCAGTGATTCAAAATTAGTAGTCAGACAATTTTGAAAGCAGTACATCTATCATTACAAGCAATTTTCCAATTACTAAAAAGGAGTATGGTATTTAATGGAAAATTTTGAAGCATTCAACATTACTCATATCCCAAGAAGATTTAATCAAAGATTCGATGCTTTGGTTACTGTTGGTAGCACTCTAGAACCTCTAGATGCATATAATTTGAAGAGATTCACAGTCTAGCTAGTTTATCTACCCTCAGTTCCTAATAATGTTACTAATTTGCAAGTGTTCGAAGATGGCTGACATATATTATAATTCATCACTAATTTAGTATTTTTGAAGCATAGATAATTGAAGAGATAAATCATTATGATGGCGAAATTCAAGATGGAGAATTAGCTCAAGCTAGAGATAATAATATTCTGAAAGGAATAATCAAGTTAGAATGATTATTTAACATTGACTAGATAATTAGACAAAAAGATTTTCCCCAAAGTGACAGAGGGAAATTTGAATTATACAATTTGCATACTAAAGAAGATCCTAAGAATGTGCTAATACGAAAGGTCTGCTTTAAGGAAGAGAAAATAAATATTGCTCAGGCACTTAAGGACTATAGAAAGGTTATAGCTTGGAAATATGAAGATTTGAAAACTTATGATACTTCCATCATTACTCATACGATACCATTAAATCTTAATGCAAAGCCTTTCCGATAGAAACAATGGTCAGTAAATGCACTCTTAGAACCACTAATTCAAAAAGGAAGTCCAAAAAATTTTATCAACTAAGATAATATTTCCTATCAGACATTCTACTTGGGTGGAAAATTTGGTTCTTGTGAGAAAGAAGAATGGAGACATACGATTGTGTGTAGATTTTCAGAATCTCAATAAGGCATCTAAGAAAGATAATTATCCACTACCCTCACTAGAAGAAGTGCTAAAAATAGCAAATGGTTCATAGATGATGTCCTTTTTGGATGGATTCTTGGGATATAGTCAAGTAATGGTAGCAAGGGAAGATTGGATGAAAACAACTTTCACCATGAAGTGGGGAACTTTTACTTACAAAAGGATGTCCTTCAGATTGATAAATGTCAGATCTACATTCCAAAGAGCCATGGATTATTCTTTTCATGAGTTGATAGGTAAATGCATTATTATTTACATGGATGACCTCACAATATTTTCAAAAGATAGAAGAGATCATGTTTGAGATCTCAAATCAATATTACAGAAGTGTGAAACTTACCGAGTTTCGTTAAATCCTAAAAAGTGTATTTTTGGGGTAACTAAAGGTAATTTCTAGGACATATTATTTTTGAACAAGGTATTTCAATAGACCTAGACAGAGTGAGTGCATTGCTCAAGCTACAACCCCAAGGAAGCAAGAAAGAATTGAAATCGCATTTCAGTACGATTAATTTTGTTCAAAAATTTATTATTGGATTTTTTGAAATAGTGAAACCACTCAATAATATGTTAAAGAAATATTCCAAGATAGAGTGGACAAATGAGGCTAAGATTGCCTTTGAAAATATAAAGACTGTAATTATAGAAGCTTCAGTATTGGTAAGTCCATATTACATTAAACCTTTTTATATTTATGCAGTATTTCTAACACAGAAAGGCAAGAATAAAGAAGAGAAACCAATTGCTTTTATGAGTGCTCCATTCAAAGAAGTAGAGCTGAGATACACATATGTTGAAAAACAAGTATTTTTTTTTGTCAAAGCATTATGCAAATTTAGACATTACATCCTCAAGAGTATAGTCAAAGCTATTGTTCTAGATTTTGTAATCAAGATGTTAATGCAGAGTAAGCTCAAAGAAAACATATCCAAATGGGTTACCATCATATAGGAATTTGATCTAGAAATCATACCCATGAAATTGGTCCAGGGACAAGCTTTGGTTAAGTCTATTACATAAATAGATCCACAAATTTCAAGTCAACAATATACTTTGGATGTAAAAGTCCAAGAAGATTGGTATTTAGATATGTGGCATTATCTTGTTAGCCATACTTTCCCAAATCATATGCAAAGAAATCAAAGAAGAGGTCTTAAGATAAAATTCTAAAGTTATATGATCAAAGGAGGAGCTCTATTTAAAAGAAACCATGAAGGAATATATTTAAGATGCTTGAATAGAATAGAAGCGAACAAAGTGTTGCAGGAACTATATTAAAAATTTGGAATAACTCATGGAGCACCTTTAGCCACTACACACCTTATTTTGAGAGTCAGTTACTACTAGCCAAAAAATTTCAAAGATACATATGAACATGTGAAACACAGCTATACATGTCAAACTACATCAGACTTGAAGGAAGATTCAATGCTCAACCACTACAACCAGTGATGGAAATGCATCGCTTTTCACAATGGGGACTAGATTTTATTGGAACTATCAATCCTCCATCATCTGGAGGCCATAGATTTACATTGACTATTACAAATTACTACACCAGATGGATAGAGGCATGTCCCAACAAACAATGCACTATATAAGTAGTAATCAAATTTTTGGAAGAAAATATCATCACCAAGTTTGGAGTACCATATGCACTAGCATGTGATAATGGCCCTACCTTTTCTTCATTAAAATTTTCTAATTGGGCATTTGAATATGATATCACATTAAAATTCTCATCTAACTATTATCCGCAAGGAAATGGATTAGCTAAATCATCAATTAAAAACCTGCTAGATATAATTAAAAAATTGATTGAAAAGAATCCTAGGGAATGGTATTCTTTTCTAAAATTCACCCTTTGGGTAGACCACACTAGGATGAAAGCCGCGTTAGGGAATTATCATTATCATTTAGTCTATGGGCTAGATCGTATACTACCAATAACTTTGAAAATCCTTACTTGGAAATTTGCATAGGAATATATTGGATTGGATGATCAAACTGAAGCTCAGTTATTACAATTTATGCATTTAGATGAAAAATGTACATGAGCTATAGATCATTTTTCTAGGAATCAGTCTGTAGTAAAAATATGGTTTGATAATAGAGCTAGATTGAATACTTTTAGAATAGTTGACCTAGTCCTGTGTTGGAATAAAGCCCATGAATGAAAAGGTGAGCATGATAAGTTTGATAAGTTGTGGATAGGCCAATATCAAGTTTCTGAAATCCTGGGTGATAGTACTTATAAATTAAAGTCTTTGACTGGTGAAGATATCCCATTTCCTGTTAATAGGTAGTTCCTAAAGCATTATTTCTAGTCATAGGTAAATAGTTTTTTGTAAATAGTTTTTTGTAAACAGTTTTTTGTAAACAGTTGTTTGTAAATAGTTTTTTTGAAAATATTTTTTTTAGGTTAGTTTCATTGTTATTTTGTAAATACTCATTTTTTTCTTTTATTTTGGTTTTCTTGGGGTGTTGCATTGTTGGATTTTATAATGATTGACAACTTTTGAAGGTGAACAAGTTAATAGAACATCAATTCTGCAAATTTGATCCATGTCCTGATCAGAAATAGTCCTTTATTTATAAATTATTTGAGAATTATTCCATTCTTTATACTCTAGTTGGCATGAATTATTTAAATGATGTTGAGCTACAAACACACACATTTAAATCATTCTACTAAAATTTGGGATAGCAGTTATTTGCATTGACTAAAAAATCAAAAGACTAACTTTGCTACCACTATAATTCCCAACCTAACTATAGGCTTCATTACCAGCAAGTTGAAAAATGAGCTATCATCGAAATATCAAAAGAAAAAATGAGATATTATTGCAATATCTAAAAAAAAAAAAAAAAAATCAGCTCTTTAGGCTATCTAAATAACTCTACCGAGCCTATAGATGTCTGGCTGGCAGTAGAGCTATGTTTGGGGGGAATTACAAAGATAACCTTGTCGGGGCTATGGAAGCTTGACTAGAAGCAAGGCTCTATCCCTGGTTGGATTAAAAGGAATTGTCAAATTATGTAGGTTAATGCAAATAATTGCTATTTCTAAATTTACTATGGCAGAAAAACCAATTGCACACACATGAGCTCAGTAATACTTAATCTTGCATGCTAGCTAAAGTGAAATTTGAATGTCAAAATAAGGATCCAATGATTTATAATTAGAAGACTAAAGAAAGTTTCTATGTTGATGTTAGATCTAGAATTTATTTTCTATTATTTTGTTTAGTTTTGTTGGTTGCTAATTGTTGTGTAGTCTCACAACACGCTCCATTTTTCCCTTTGGCAAAATGTGGACCCCTTTTTGTTCCCTTTCACTATTTTTTTCTTTGTCATCATTTTGTAGGTTAGTTAGTTGGTGGTCTCATTTTCAGTTTCATTGGGTCCTTATCTTATTTCTTTCCATGATTTGGTGTCCCAGCTTTGTCATGAAGTTTAATATATTACAAGAAACCAGAATCCTAAAGTTGTGTGGTTGTATCAAAGTGAATTGTATCTTCAATTGGTCCTAGCTTATCTTGGTAAGTCATCCACCAAAAGTGTCAATCACAATGATGTCTTCTTTCATTCCTTGTTGAACCGTAGATTTTTTGTGTAGGTGTTATGACTCTCTTGCTCAATTAGGGTTTTTCACCTAAAGGAGAGAGATAGACCCCAAAAATCTAGGTGGTTCACTCAAACTAATGCAATTACATTGAAAATATGCCCAAATGTAATGACCTAAATGCAACAAACTGATAAAATGGATTGATTATTTATGCAAAACCTAGGAAATGTGGTGTTTGAAAACATAGTGTGATATGCAGAAATGAACTAGAAACATAAACAAATGAAAACAAAAATTAATGAGATTGAATGGTATGTACCTGGAGGCAGAATGCTATTGCTGGAAGGTTCTAGAATGTTTCAAAAATTATTGTTGATGACCACCAGCAAAAATGAGTACTGCTAATGCAAGGGTGGAAGAGGAATTTAAATATTACAATTTGCAAGCCATACCAATCAATGTGGTATTTATAGACACTCATATGGGGTGGAATTCTGATGTTGAAATTCACACTTAGGTATGAAAGGAAAATTGTTCTCAATGTACTATAAATGTTATAGCAAATGGATTATTTTTAGCAGGAGGGTGTTTGCCAGCAATGGAGGCCCTTGAATTGGTTGTGCAATGCATGAATTATTACAAACTAGATAAAATAGTTGTTAAAAAAAGGGGGAGAATCTATGGAAACCTCTCATAGAAGGGAATTGCATACACATTTGGTCTTCCTTTTTTCACTTAGATGTATAATGTTGATATGAAGGCAAAGGACAAAACATATCTGAATGTTGAAACCCATAATATAGAAATTATGAGTACCCAATAGTGCCAAGAGTTGATTACACCACAGACCAAAGTAATTCAAAGGTCTATGTTCAACCAAGAAATTCAAGATATTATAACTTTGCTGAGCAAGATGGCTGGTTTACGAGATGCCAGTAAATTCAAACCCTGTATCTTTGTAATAATATCCAGACTGATGGAAAATCCTATGCAAATGCATTGGGGAAAGTTTATAAGTGTCAGATTATGTGAATAGATAATGGCATTCCCAAAAACCAGATGTTTCTATATGTCTTCATATGTGATTTATTCCTATGCCATGAAGGCAAGCAAACAAAGGTTGAAAAAGATTGGTACTCTAGGTAAGGAAGTTGGAAACAATTTGATATATGCTCATTTACCCTAGATCACTATCCATGGATATAAAGAGAATTACAGGAGAGTTAATGATTTTTTCTCGATGAAGCTAGTCAAAATGATGGAAGATGATAAAACCAAAATATTGTCCTTAGAGGCACAAAGTATCATTGGACTAATGGGAGGCTAGTTTATTCAGTTTGCCACTTACTCCTACATTAGGATATAAGGCTTTGATGGACAACCTTTCATGTTGCTTAGGTATCCAACAGACAAATTTTTTTTATTAGAAGTAGTGAGATAGTTAAAACCATCTGAAGCTCTTTATAGTAATACTCACAAGAAGGCCTCTATTAGATTTCCTATTACGATAGGGAATTATAAGTGCAATACAATTAGGGTGTTTGACTTGTGTGAAGAAGAATTGAGAACATATAATTTTGAGCATTTTCCAATTCAAAGAATGTATTATTACATTGAAGGGAATATTTCCAAGGCCATAGCTAGTTACTGTACTCATGTCCCACACCTAGAAGATTATTGGCTTCATTGTGAAGATGAGCACAAAGTAAGAATAAGAAAGTATCAAATATTTTCCTTGAAATCTTCTCAGATTCTTATGTTCCATGGAATTCTAGATCAGTTAGAAGAGGATGATGGACAAGTGTTGAATAGAGCCTATAACAAAGACAAAGTGTATGATGAACCCATCTAGAACCAGATTATGAAGGTGAAGAAATTTCATCAATGAATGAGTTCTCTAGACCTATTATGTTATACACTCAACACTGGATGAATGGTTTTTATAAAGCTTTAAGAGAAAGAGGAATTGAACACACATTCTCATAGGACAAAAGAAGAAAACAAAGAAATGAAACTACATTTGAGAGTGGAGAGCCTGCTAAGAAACGAAGGAAAACAAGTAAGGAAACTCCTGGTACAAGGATTGAAGAAAGAACCCCTGAAGCATCAACACAAGAAGCTCAAATAAAGCCATTTGATAAGTAGAAAGATACATAATCAAGCAAAGATAAGTCAAAAGTAAGACCAAAGGTGCATCTTCCTCTACAACAAAACTAAAAGTTAAATCAGTTATTGAAGAAGAAGCAAGAGTAACAAAAAATGTTGGTACACAGATTAGGTCTACATCTCAAATGGCTGCAACACTATTTACTTCTCCTCCTTCCATTAATATGGCTAGTATGAAACAAGCATTGGGAGGAACTCCTGTGGTTGGGTGATCCCACAAAACTGGTTTACAATTTCTGGGAGATTCTAATTTTTGATGAAATCACATAATTTTAGAAAATATAATGATTTAATCCTTAAAAAGTTCTATTTAAAGCATTCCAATTGAAGAGGGTTTGATCAAACTACCTTAGATCAAATCCCCTTGTATAGAACCCTGCTAGTTTTAAACCATACCTATAACAGAGTCTCCTTTACACCTATCAAATTGATGATAAAAAACCACTTTTGATTTACCATTTGGGGTCAATCAAATGAATTCATTTCAAATTTATTTTTTGTATGAAGTCTTTATTATAAGCTTCCCAAAAAGTATAATTTTAAATAAATTTAATTTTATTATTATATTTATTTTTTATTTCTTGTGAATGTAGGTTTTTCACCGATAATCAAGCTCTTTATTTTGCACATGTGGAAAAATAGAAGATTATCAAAAAAGAAATTAAAAATATGAGTGCACCAGATATTGAAGTCCTTGATCCAAAAATAAATAAAATTGATAGATACAAAAAAGTTGTGTTATACAGTCCGCTTATGTCTAAATTGTAATTGGTTTGACTTCGAAACTTGATTAAGGAAAAAATATTCAATAAAACACTCTAAAACCAATTGGAAGCACTAGATATCATAGTTACAAATTTAAATTCAAAAAATTTAGAATTTTATCCTTCATGGAAAAGAAAAGTTGTGTTATACGATGAGTGTCACTCCTTAACAATGGTGTTCACTAAAAAAAACTTGTTTTCAAAGGAGATAGAAAAAGAAGTGCAATATGATTCCAAAAATTTTGAAAAAAATATATTTAGAATCTACATACAAAATGTCACAAATCACTAGTTCGCATCATCTTCAAATTTCTCATGGTTTAGCCACTATAGGTGCCCAAAAGTGAAGATTTAGTTAGAAAAAATCAGTTTAGTGTCCAATTTGGCCAAAAAATTATAAACTAGTATTGTGGGATCACCCATGTTTGGATGAGATTTCTGAGGCAGATGAAGTCAAAATTAAACAAAATATGGCTAAATGGGGTGCCATGTGGGAGAAAGTAAAAGAAAATAAATGTAAGGATAAACCCATGGTAAAACTAGTGATTGAAGAGATTCTGGATACACGGTCCACTCCTATACATGTTGAAGAGAAAGAATTTATACAAGGAACACTTGCTTCAAAAGTAGAGAATCCTGATATCCTTGAGATGGAAATAAGGGAGACTACAGAGTAGGATCCTATTGATGAAATAATTATTAAAGACACTTTTGAATCCTAGCCTTCACTTGGGAATGTTCCAAATGATAATGAACAATCACAGGTCTTTGCAGAAACATAAAAGAACCATATCGAAGTTGAAATTGAGAAGGGTGAAGCTACACAAGTTTTAGGTGATGAAGTTAGAAATGAGGAAACTCAGGTTGAACAACTGGATAGACAAGAAAATGTAAGTCTTCAAATAGAGGAGATGGTGGAAAATCCTAGTAATCTTGAATCTATGCCAGAGATTGTTGAGGAAATTCCTATTTCAGAAGACATGACAGATAAGATTGAAGAAGTAAGAAAGGAGGTTCTTGAATCAAGTGGAAACTAGGAACAAAGTAATGTTGCAGAGGTAGAGCGTGATGAAGATGCACCTGACTAGCTGATGAGGGAATTAGCTTCCCCAATGGAAGTAGAAGTATTACCTCTAGATATTAATAGCTTCATACAAGAAGTAGACACTCCTAAGCCTAGGCATAGAACTAGAGAAAAACATGTCATATAGAGAAATGTAGATGGTGATAGAACCATCCATATAGCTACCCCAATAGCTGACAAAAACAAACATGAAATGATGCCTAGGGAGTATAAGATAACAAGTATTAATCTTGGACATTCATCTTAGAGGTAAGAGTTGGAAGAAATAAAGGTGAACTTGGATGCCATTGTTTCTAGAGTACAAAAATATAAAAAGAAGAAAAAAGAACTGAAAAATTGGATTGCTACCTTGGAACATTTTATAAAATTTCTAACCCTATCTGGTCTAGCACAGACTGAATTGCCTGAACATCTAGTATTAATGCCACAAGAACAAGTGGATACAATTACAACAATTCACCACAAGATGAATATATTTAAAGAATGGATTGAGTACTGGGTGAGATAGGGAGATGAATTCATTTTAGATGCAATAGGGAAATATAAGGAAGCATACCCTAGGTTAGAAAAATCCAAAATATTTGAGTATGAATGTAGGCTTCACCAAGAACAAGTTAATGATGAAAGGTGAAATATTGAAATTATCATGAAAATGGATGTTCAAGAATTAATATGAGGAAATGTAATTTCAGAACAAGAAATTTTCTTGCTAGAAAAATTGAAAAAAAGGCTGAAATAGGAAGGTGACATGCTGATGGAATGCATCAAAGGATTTGAAAAAGTCACCATGGAATGCAGAAAATTGCTTGATAAAGATCAAGATTTCATTGAAATGTTAGCACATCAAGGTTGTGATCCCCAAATGTTGGGACGAGATGGTAAAGAAGCTAAAGCCTTCAAAGAGTTGCTTGAGAGAATAAATAGAGACCTTTTTCAGCTATTAACTTGGGAGGTCATTGACGAGTTTATACAGCATGCAGGAACACTATAACCAGATATGAGATAGACAAAGTGTAGAGGAATAATATTGTACTCTAGGTATTTGAAGAATACACTAGGCTCAAACTCACTTGGAAGGTAGTGCAATGGATTTTGAAAGGAAATATGCATCAAACATTGAGTGCTTTCTGAGAATATCAATTAAAGAAAGGTGAAGAAAAGATCCCAGAGCTCAAGCCCTGAATGGTGAAAGAAAGAACCAAATACCGGATTTCGAAGGATTCACAAAGATATTTTCTTAAGTTTTGAATTTTTTAGGTTGTTCCCAATCCCGATAGATGTTCCATGTCTAATATTTTGAAGAATGTTGATAACCTTGATTTTTGTGAAGTATTGCAAGCTAGAGTACGAAGTGAAAAGTGTTGTTGATGACGAAGTCAAAGCTTTGAATTCATCTAGAATATTCTAATGATAGTTGGCACATGCCATGTGCTACATTTTCATTTGTTATTTTTGATTCTCTGGATAGACTTTATGTTTAAACTCTTGGGGCCTCGTTCCTTTAAAAGGTCGTTTACTGCTTTATTTTCATTTTAAGTTCAAAATTTGTAGATGTCGAAAGAGCCAAAACTTCTTTAAGTTTTGTTCTTTTTTCTTGTTTTCTAAATCATTCTGGATTAAAACTTTGTATTCATGTAGACATTAATTAATATTAGATCCAAATAGATAGCTACCTATCTCATGAATCTTTGTAGCTAGTTTTGTTAGTTCAGTTGAACAAGACTATGTGTTGTGTCATTTAAGGGTGCATGCAAAACCTACTTAGTGTCCAAAATAAAACCCCTCTCTTTAAAAGTTTGCACCATTTTATATGTAGCTATGAAGCAATCTGGTGAAGTATAAAGTGGTTTTCTTTGTTTTAGTTAATTCTTTGGGGCATGCATGGAGAATAACCAGAATAAAATTTTAATTTTTAGTATTTTATGCTTTATTTTAGAATAGATGTTTAAATTCTTTGAAAATGTTCTAAAAAATAAGTGAATGGATGGAAAGTTATTGAAAATGTTTCATTTTCTATGAAATTGCTAAATGCTTAATGTTAAATCTACTTAAGTGATAGCAAAGAAATTGTTGATGCTCATGAAATATTATTTCAAATCTTTGTATTTCATGATGTTATTTTTATGAATGAATTGGAAATCTTGTGTAAAATGCTTATGATTCTTAACAAAATGGAAGGTAACCTTTTCCCTTTGAGATTAACAACAATATCACATTATACTCGAGAGAAAACCTACTACAATCAAGACATGATTATCAAAGACTTGGGATCGAACTGAGTCAATATTTTCCTGTTAAAGCATAATCCCCTTTAGATTGTGTTTGTTCCATCTCTTTCAAGAAGGATTGGCACTTTACAGTTTATCTGTGAAGAATTTATTCACCTTGTTGCTGCAAGTAAAATCATCATCAACAGGTACCTTGTGGAACCTCAGTCTATCCACTAGGTGAGTTGTCCCAAAATATGTGTGTGCTCACTCTAGGATAGTGGAACCTTAATTTGTCCACTAGGTGAGTTATCCCAACGAGGTGGAAAATGAGAGAATCATATTAGCCTCTCATACCATACCAAAGTTATACTCTTGACAACTTTGATAAGGCACCACAATGAAAATGCTTTTTTTATAAATGAATTTGTCATGTAAAAATTTTGGTTAAAGGGGATTTTTCTTTGTTCATGTGTAATGGTCTTCTTCTTAGGGAGCATTGTGCATAATATCTCCAAGAGAGGAAAAGTAAAAAGTGTCAGATCATCGTCCATGGGATGCCTCATTCACATCATCCCATGATAGTAGATCGTACACTCTTGGATGACATCAAACCCATTGACACCACCAAGAAGAGGACACATCACAAGAAGAAAGAAAAATCATGCCATGAAATTTTTCCAAAATATGTCATCGATGTATGCCCCCACTTTAAAGTGGTTTCTACACCATCACTATGAGCAATTGCTTTAAAGTATCTAATGTTTTTTATCCTAATACATGAGAGATTTCCTTGGAAAACCCTATGCCAAGTCATATGTTTCTAAAACAAGCTACATCATGAAATAGGAAGAAAGGGTTTCCCCCACAATACATAAGAGATCTATGGATTTGGGGTTAGTATGTTATTGCTACAATATTTTCATAGAGTATGGAACTATCATCATTCCCCAAATACTCATAGAACTAGAAGAATGACACAAAGAAAGTGAAAAAAAAAAAAATCCTTTCAGGTCAACATGGAAGAAAAATGAATGTCTCTACACCTTGCATCATCCCAAAAGGAAAACACAAGACAAATGAAAAAGATAAAGAAAAAAAATTTTGGGTTAACATGGAAGAGACATAAATGTCTCGATGCCTTACATCATCCCCAAAAGGAAAACAAAAGAAAAATGAAAAAATGATTATGACATAGAGAAGAATGAAGGTACATATAGAAGAATGCACAAAAGAGAGAGGTACATCAAATGACATGTCACGAGGGATCACATTATGCACATGCAACCACAAAGAAAAAAAATTAAAAAAAATAAAAAGACTAGTAAGACACAGGTGAGTCAACCTAAAGCAATTCATTTGCCTCCCAATCTCGGTTAGTATAAATGGAAGGAGGTCAACTAGCTAAAGGGACAATAAAAATGCATTACTAGGACAAGGCTAACAAATTCTTGCCCCCACTTTGTGCAAGACAAGAATGAGCCAAGGTAAGTGAGGAAAATGAGCTCTTTGCATTAGAGAAAAATGATTTGCAATAACTGTAAAACATGTAATAGTGAGAATTTTTTAAGATTCTACCACTATTACGTGGCAAAGAGTGGGAGGGTATGTTATGCAATCACTCAATGGCAATCATTGCCATCAAAGTGGAAGTTGCTCAATACTAATTTGAATGCATGACACTCATCGGTACTATGTCCAAGAGTTATGCAGTATCAAAAATGTGGAACATTAGTATCTTTAGGATATAGTATTAGCTTGTCTTTCATTGGTGGTAATGTTATTAGCTCTTTGTTTAGAAGCAGTTGTAGTTTCCTTTCACTTTCAAGTGGTAGACAAGGGAACTTTAGTTTATGTAGCTTGTAGGGCCTCTTGCACTTGCTAGATTCACCAACTTCTCTAGATGCCAGGATGAGGATAGAGGTCTAGAGATGATCTTTTCTTTGTTATCATTATCCTTAGGAGGTATAGGTTGCTCTTTAGGAAGGAGGAAATTTATATCAGGAAGGGGATCTAAGACTACCATACAATCACTATGAAGTGTTAGTTATTCTTTAGGACAACTTATGTTGAGAGGGGTATCTTGATATCATATCCCTTTGTGTTCTCTAGTTGGTATTTGTTATGGGAGTTGATGAATTGTATGTTCACTTGTTGTATCACATCCTTGTTTGTGTAAGATCGTGAATCCTTTCCCATATGTCTCTTCAAGGTTGATTGATGCACCTCTCAACAAGAAGATATTCAACAAGAAAATATTCAACAAGCAAATATTCAACCATTGTATGTCAACAAAGTAACTTAGGTTCAACATGTGACTCAGTCTCAAGATGTAAAAGATCAAACATTTCAAGTTGTGTTGGTTGTTCCATTAAAGGATAAAAGGATGCATTGGACTCAAGGTTGTTAGGGCAATCATTTATGAATTCATTCATGTTGGCATCATCTTCTCCAATGATGTCAACATCACAAGGAG
Source organism: Sequoia sempervirens (assembly GCA_007258455.2). Lineage (NCBI taxonomy): Eukaryota > Viridiplantae > Streptophyta > Pinopsida > Cupressales > Cupressaceae > Sequoia > Sequoia sempervirens. Next base: position 801,344,946 of record VDFB02281492.1, on the reverse strand, counting down.
GACATGCATTAGGATTTGTGTGAGCATGATTGAGTTCAATGTCATTAGGGTCATTGCCAAAAACATAATTTGAAACATCAACCAAAGAGAACAAGGACTTCCACACAGTGCCTAAACAGTTCTCCATTTTTTAGAATTTCAGACCTAAACATGGTAATTTACTGATTACACAATGCAATAAGTTGAAAGAAATATTTTGATGCAATTTTTACATTTTAACAATCCACTAAAATAAGGGTATGTGCATGATCATCATGGAAAAAATAGGGCCTTAAGTGGCAAAAAATTTAGAAAAAATAGAGTTAGGCAACTTGACGTAAAAAATTGAATAAGTTATCTATAATATCTCAAAAATATGTAAGAATAGAATCTTTAGCAAATTGAATGTAGTTTCAAAACTACTAGGATTGTTTATATATATATATATATATATATATATATATATATATATATATATATATATATATATATATATATATATATATATATATATATATATATATATATATATATATATATATCTATTTTGGTGAAATTTTGAAATTTCAATGCGTAGTACTTAAATTTTAGGAAAAATAAGAAGTAGGTGTCTATCTGGCCCTAACCATAATAAAATGATAAAAAAATTTATAAGATTTTAGATATAAGTAGAGGACTCATGTCTCAATGTGATGCATTTGTTTTTGTAATTTTTTTCCAAGTAAATAATTAATTATGAAGTTTTTATTACAACTTTTAAAAAATATAAAAAACTCATATGTCCGACCACCTTTACTTGGTCAAAACTTCATGAAATTCAATTTTTCTTTTTTAATCCTATAGTATGCAAAGAATAGAATGTGGCACATATTTTGGATTCAAAAAATGTGATACTGTTTGAAAGCTATAAATGTTTTTCAATCAACCTATTGATCAATTAGGACTTTAGTCATAATTTGAATAGAAAATGAATAATAATTACTTATTAAATTCAAAGTAAAGCATAATTTATATTGGTGGAAAGTTGAGAATCTCCTTTAAAAACCCTTTTCGTTTCATCAATTTTGGGTAAAAAAAAGTGGTCAACCACATACCCATCATATTGCCACTTTTTGGCCCATCATGATCGTGCACATACCTATAAAGCAATTTAAGCTAAATGAAATGAAATTGATAAAACAACAAATCATGAAACTAAAATAGCAAAATAATAGCACCAAACAAAAGTTAAAAAACTAAGATTTTAATGTCTTGAAAATTTAGATCTGTAGCTAATAGGGACTCGTTTTCTAGTAAAGGGGAATGGGTCCTGGTTAGGTGTTTTTGGGATTTTTTTGTGGAATTTCGAGTCAATTTTAATGCTTTTTTAGATGCCAAAAGGTACAGATCAGAGCTGATCAGGGACTTATTCACCAATAAATGAGAATGGGCTTTAGTTAGGTCTTTTTAAACTATTTTTTAATGATTTGAAAGTTCTCAGATATATCTTTCAATTCCAGGTTAGACACAATAAAATGTAGCTTTAGGTTTTCCATAAATTCAATACAAAAATTGAATGAAAAGATGAAATGCAAGACCTAATTTGAAATGCAATTTTGTTTTTTTATTTTTAAATGCAATTGTATGATGTCTAAATGAGATGCAAAATGACTGATTTGTTTTTATAATTTTCAGATTTAAGAACTGCAAAAGAATGCAAATTTAAACCCTATATGATATGAAATATTTCAATGCAAAAGAAGCAACCCTAATTCAATGCAAATCTAAATGCAATGAATACAATTTTTTAAATTAAGATACAATGAGAGACTCCAAAAATCATAAAATTGTAATGTTGAATATGTCGAGTTCACCAAAAATGATTAAAGTGAAAAATAGGGTCCACCAAATGAATCAACAAAGTGATGGACTAGTTATTTTTCTATGACCCTTATCACCTAAAATTATGCAAAATAAGATGTTAATAATTACCAGAAATGCAAGCTAATTGTTATAGAAACTATAGGTGATGTTTTTAGAGCATAAAAAGCTATGTATCTAGCCAGAAAGTTGTTTTTTAGCTATGAAGGACTCATTCGCCTTTAGTGGTGAATGGGTCCTTTTAGGGTTTCGGAAAACTAATTTTGAGATCCTATTCCTTGATTTCTGCACTCTTGAATTCCCTATTATCTAGTTTTGGAAGCCGATTTTCAATTCTGTGGAGCTCTTTCCATGATCTAACACTTTGAATGACAACTTTAGCAACTTTGCAACTTTGACAATTTTGCTCCAAATCTTGCTCAACTTGATCTTCAACCTATAAATTTATAATTTCACACTCAAGGGCACAAAAATTTGTTGATTTTTAAGTGAATAGGGGTTTTCCTCAGTCAAACCCCTTGTAGGTAATTAAACCAATTGATGAAATAAGGAAATGAAGCATGAAATGATGTGAAATATGCAAATGATATCACCTTGAATGTTATCTTGGAGTACAAATCTATAAACTAACATGTAGTGGCCATGAAGAATTTAGATCTTGGATGTAAAATGATGCTTGCAAATGGATCCTCAATGCAACATTAACTTCTTAGCTCAAAACTCATGAATGCATTAAACCCTTGACATGATGTTATGACTTTGAATTGTTGTACTAAACCTTTAAAATCTTCCTTGAAATTCCTTATGAATGTTCATGAAATTCTCTAATGTTTGATCACTTGAATGCTTGAATGCTTCATAAACTTGTTAGGAGAAACAATGTGAATTAACCCCTTATTTATACTAAATTAGGAGATTAGCCCTAAAATTCAAAGAACTAAGGTTGACACCAGATCTGGAAAGAAAGATAATTAAATACCTGTCAAAATGAAATTTAAAAATAGGGGTTTCATTAAGGGAGGACCCATTTGCCACCTTGGGTGAATCAGTCTTGGCTAAGTTTCCAGGACCAAGCTTTAAGGTATTGAAAGAAGGCCAAAATCCCATTCCAAATCACCTGAGAAAGGAGGGTCCTATTAAGGAAGGACCCATTCACCATTAAGGGCAAATAAGTCTTGGCTCAACTTACTAGGACCAAACTTTTACCAATGAAATAATTTGTTATTTAAATTATGATTATCGGGATAGATCTTCGAGAGGTGTCAAAATTAAGGCCTAAAAAGAAGGTTAATAACTCCAACTAACCACAATCAATTAAGACCACCTAGATAAGTGTGAAAGTGCTTTAAAACACTTTACAACATTTAAACAAGGTACACATTATGTACATTTTATTTAGAAAGGGGCTCATTAGGCTTAATTAAGTAAATTCATCCTAGAAAAGTATTAAAGTGTGAATGTGTACAACACATTACAACACCACTCCAAGACACCATTAATTCAACTTTAATGCCAATTATCCAAACAATTAATTATTTTTTAGATAATTAATTATTTTTAAATATTTAATATTTTTACTTTATAATTTTATTTTATTTTATCCCAAAGTAATAATAATAAATTAATTTCCTTTTCTCAACATTATGACTTATGTTACTTTTTACACTTGATAAATTATTACTATATTATTCCTCTACAAATCCTCCCTTTAACCTATGAGAAAAAAAGATAGGCTATAGGTCCCTAATTCAACTTATTTTGAAAAAGGGTACATTACATTTGTGACACTCTTTACAACATGCCATATATCTCTAAAAACTTGTTTACCTCTTGTTGATCCTTAAAGCCTATGCCTTTCGGGAACAACCTAATGGGAAGTTCAATGAATGGGGGACAAATTGCACTTCACTAAACAACCTTCAAGATTTTAGAAGTCAATTGTTCATAATTGTTTTGGGGAGAAAAGGGGAATAAGAAAACATAAGAAAATCTATACTAGGTGATTTTCAAAAGCTTTTACAATATTTCAAAACTCTCCCTTGGATAACTAGAGTATCAACTCTCAAGCAATGAACAAAAACTGCCATAGATCCTTCATTATTGAGAAGAGAATAAAATTTTTGAGGCTTGAATAAGCAAGAAGAAAAACATTCAGATCCTCTCATAGGAAGCACCCACTAAGGTTCATCAGAGTGTAATACACCTCAAAAATCCTACTAATGTCTTCAATTTCAACAAGTGAGCATAGTATGGTACTTAACATGAATTATTGTAGTAATGAAAGAGTGTATGACATATTTCAATTCACAAAAATAATATATCAAATATCATGAAAGTTGAAACTTAAAAAGCCAGTTGTTAAGATCACATCCATACAAATGACACAAAACATAAAACTAGTATAAGCAATAGGTACAATGTATAATAGAGGCAAAACTAGGCACAATTTGATGTGTTCTCTTCTATTAATTGATTCATAATAACACAAATATGCCAAGGTCGAGTGCTCGAATGGAAATTCACATAAAAACTAATCATGTGAAGTATTTGTTACAGAAAATAGTGAAACACTCACTGCTAAAATTGTGAACAGAATGGATCGATCCCTTGGGAGGGGCTCAAAATTCCCTTTTATAGGATAAGGGAAGAAATAAGAAACAAGCCCTCTCGTACCGCTTGAATCGTAAAAGATAAAAACTAAATGGTGGCATTAAAATGTTGTTAGAAAAAATTGTAAGGATATTTACATAAAGAAAATAGAGATTAATCTCCCTCTGCTAGGCCCAAATTGCATTAACATTTTAGTTGGTGTTAACTGATTGAAACATAACTCAGAGTTCCCCAAAACATTCCTTTCAATTAATCCTATTACAAAATCTGTCGTGGTGGATCCCAACAGTTTCAAGAATGAATGCCCTCTGACAAAACTCAGAATTATTAGGCACTGGATGCCTAATTAAGACCTTCTAGTAGCCACAAATCTGATCATAGATAGGGAAAATACGGCGGTTGTCATAAACACTTGAACAGTTCAATCGTTTGCTCATTAATGGTGCTCGCAACTTTTTCTTTATAAATAATGTGCTTTCCATTCCTTCCCGAGCATAAAGCATGCCTGTGCCTTCATCTAGATGATAGGTGGTGTTCTCCGCTACTCTTTTGACACTTATACTTCTTCCTTGGTGAAAATCCCCGCCCAGATCACATGGCACGTGAGCAGGAATCACTAGGGATTTCCTTCGAGCTGCCTCAATGAAACTTTGTGGCGCTAACACATGGCACCCTCTATTGCCAAAGACTCAAAAAGAAAGGCTCTTTGAGCAAAGACCGAGTGGCCACCACGTGGCACCATCGCACACCTTTGCAAGAGAAGGAGGCCACGATCTTGTTTGAAAATGTGCCCAATTGACATATGGCATCCCCAATGTCGATATACAAAAGAACAAACTGGAGATGATAGAAAAAGTCAAGGGACTGAAACTTAAAGAATTAAACCAAAACAAAGAAACCTGAAAGAAAACATTTTGATTCAATCTGTAGAGGAAAAACTCTACATCTCCCTTTAGGAGAATAAAACTCTTGTAGCTCTCATTTTTTCAAAAGGATCCTTCTTAGTTCAAAAACCAGGGACAATAGAAGAAGAGTTCTTCTCTTTTACATTTTAACATTCCTTGATACTATAACTAGCTCAGTGCCTTGGAATTGATAAAAAATTCCTTGTTCCCACCTCCTTTCACTTTCAGTGTCTTTTGTAATTCCTTTTTCCCTACACAAATGAATGATTTTACTATTTCTCTAGATATGTATGCAATGTATAAATGATTTACAAGAATTAGTAATGGATTTTCCTCTCTTAATATCTATCAAATTTGTTGCTTTTACATTTGTCTATATGAACTAACAAATAGAGATCAATGTGAGTTTAGACAATTTTTATTTGTTATTATGTTATTGTGAGTAAGGAGGAAATCAAACTTAAGTCTTGGTGCATCAGTGCCCTTTGATTTTATGTGTTCTCCCCCTCCCTTCTTCCTTGTAAATAATTAGAATAATGTTAGATTTTAGTTTAATATGTGTTGGGTTGTATCAACACATTGTATCTATGCTTAGAAAGAAACCAACACTCTCTAGAGCAATTGATATAAATAGGAACGTAGCACACCTTAAGATCATTCCCATTGTATCCATGGATTGTTGAACCTTAGATTCAACAAAGATGCAAATCCAAGTGACAGCAAGTACTTGGTAATTTGTGGATATTTATTCTATTCTTGAGGATTATGTAATGTATTTTGCATTAAATCTATACATAAAGAAAAACATTTTTAACTTACTTGCTACAAAGGCATTTCTTGAACCCTCAATAATATTAGGAATTTTGTCAAACAACTCATGCGCCTAGCATATGATCCTCATTTTTCATTAAATTTTCATCATATTTGTTATTCCCTTCTAAGAGTAGTTGAGTTTTGGTAGCACAGATGACCCACCACGCACTTCTCTATGTTCTTATTTTTTCTCACACGATATCCAACATGAAGGTGACTTTCTATATGAAATGTGATAGATCAATAAATAGATATTTCACTAGCCTTCTAGAGTACAAATCTATGTAAAGTTTTTGAAGTTACATTTAAAATTACAGGCAAGTGAAAGTAATGTGCAACTACAATATATTTGATGAAAGAAAAAAATCAAATCAAAGAGAATTGATGAAACAAAAAGAACAAATAAATAAATAATAAAAATAATTCAAATATTTACATAAACTAAAAGAACAAATAAATAATATTTTTGATGACAAAGAGAAATAAAAAATTTCATCACAAAGATAAATCAATCAAAAACGAAAATTAGAAAAATGTATTTTATATATAGCCTTCTAGAGTACAAATCTATGTAAAGTTTTTGAAGTTACATTTAAAATTACAGGCAAGTGAAAGTAATGTGCAACTACAATATATTTGATGAAAGAAAAAAATCAAATCAAAGAGAATTGATGAAACAAAAAGAACAAATAAATAAATAATAAAAATAATTCAAATATTTACATAAACTAAAAGAACAAATAAATAATATTTTTGATGACAAAGAGAAATAAAAAATTTCATCACAAAGATAAATCAATCAAAAACGAAAATTAGAAAAATGTATTTTATATATATTAATATTTAATATATGTATGCTAATTAGATAACCTATAAGAATAAACAAAAGATAATAATTGATAGCAAGTGAACATTTAGACATACCAATAAAAACATAACCTAAAGTAAAGTTTATTAGTCTCCATTCAAATTTTGATAGACTAGTCTCGTGAATGTACAATGGAAAACAAAAAAAAAATGAAGAAACAAATGACGAAGTCATACATGAAATAAACATGGAAAAGGATAAGAAAGAAAATGCTATTCGAAACTATAATAATTACGCCGAAGGCGTGTCCCTCATTGAGCTTTCGAAGCTCACTTTTGCATCGGACGGCTGGAAAGCACGCAGAGACCCGGCAAGGTGCTTCAAGAAATCTTAGCCGTTCCTCGTTTTTCGCCAAAAATTCGGCTGTTTTTAACTGCCTTTCACTCGGCCGAAAAAATCCTGACCATTCGTCTTTTTACCGTCGTTTTTAATGCTTTCACGTTCACGGACATTAAAATGAACAATAAAGGACATGCTGCTTTGCGTGATTTCTCTGCCAATAATAAAGGGCATTCTGCTTTTAGTACCCCCGATGCCTGCCTGGAAGCAATGCGTACTCTTTTGCAGATTTGACTGGTAACAGTGATGTGTACCTCTGATGCGGATGGAGACCCGTTGATGAGACCGCCGATTAAGAAGGGCCGATAAATTTACACGCCTGTGCATGTGGTTTACCATATAAACAGTCAAAAAATAAATAAATCATTATTCATAGTGAGTCCAAAGTCTAAATAATATTAACTATCACAGTAATAAATGAAAACTAGTTTATCATCTAGATAATTACGCCGAAGGCGTGTCCCTCATTGAGCTTTCGAAGCTCACTTTTGCATCGGACGGCTGGAAAGCACGCAGAGACCCGGCAAGGTGCTTCAAGAAATCTTAGCTGTTCATCGTTTTTCACCAAAAATTCGGCTGTTTTTAACTGCTTTCCACGGCTATTGGTTTCCGCTCCTCCAAACTCTTCTTGTTGGTATTGACCTGGCTCCTCCAATTTGGCGAGCTGCACCGTTTCGGAGAGGGTTTTCGAGTATGTTTTATTAAAATGAAAATTACGGCCAAGCTCAGCACATTTAGTTTTAACATAATGGCATCCTTTACCCTACGTAGTTAAGTATATATTAGCATAAATATATAATATATTAATTATATTTCTTATTAAATAAGAATATAAGAAGAATATCATAATTATTAATTAATAATTATAAAACATTTATTTAAATATTGAATAGTTTTGTTAAAAAATATAATAAATAATATAATTATATATTTATAATCATTTTTTTATTATATAAAATTTAAAATTTACATTATATTGACTCTTCCAATTTGGAAGTTGCAACTTGAAAATAAGGTTTTGGGAGGATTTTAGAGTATGTTTCTTAAAATGAAAATTACTGCCAAGATCCTAATAATGAACACATTTAGGTTTTAACAAAAACTATTAAATATGTAAATAAATGTTTTATAATTATTAATTAATAAATATTGTATTTTAATTATATTCTTATTTAATACAAAATATAAATAATATATTTTATATTTTATATAATACAAATTAAATTATATATAATATAATTATATTTATTATTATATATAATAGTATATATAGATTATATTATTATTATATATTATATTTTATAATACAAAATATTAAATATAAATATGAATGTATTATGATTAATAATTATTATATTTCTATATTAATCAAATAAAATTAATTTATAAAAAATCTCTTGATCTTTGGATAGATTAGGAAAGAAAAGACTAGGGGAGAGGGGCCTATAATGGAGCAGGGTCCAATACTGGGGATAGAAGTAGTCCTCAATGGGTCTTATAGTGGAGCACATTAATATCCAATTGTAAAACACTTTTTATCTATTAAGTTCACAAACTGACAAATCATTTGATGCCACGTCAGTGCACGAATAAAACATGATTTAGTGCACCATTGTTGCTCTCACTTTTTTTTTTTGGCCTTTTTGGATACCTCAACAAAAAGCATACTGATGCGGCACCATATTTGATGATGTGGCCCTAAAACGAAATATAGAAGCACGGAAGTTGCCAAATAGACTGTTGTACAAAATTGGGAGTGATTTGAAATTTCCACATAGGATTTTGAGAAATGCAAAGTTAGGGCGCTCCACTATAGGCCCCTCTCCCCTGTATGTACTACATAAAATAAAATAAAAAAATAAAATAAACTTTAATAATAATAATAATAATAATAATAAATATTGATAATATTTTTAAAATGACCTACCAATTGACCTCATGTATTACACAAATATATGCCAAAAAAATAATCATATTTTTCCCTAATTTACCTTACACACCACGGAGGCTCTCGGCAAGGTTCTTCATCTGTGCACAGCCGTTGATCCTTTCACTGGCAACAACTCATCTTTGTTGAACATTTACTCAAGTCGTCAGGATTACTGTTGCTCTCTGTTTGGTCATGGCAACCGTTGATTTTTCCTGAAGTAGGTTGGTCGCACTGGCCCTGATACGCATTAACTTTGCCTTCCTATCCATACAGGAGTTGGTGTTCAAAATATCTACATTTAATAGGAGTTGGTGTTCAAAATATCTGCATTTAATATCAGGGCATTGCTCGACATTAACTCTCCTTCACCGCATATGGGAGTTCGTGTCTAAAATATCTACGTTTTGTTCATATTTGCCTCTGTTTTATGACCTTAGTTTTATCATCCTCATCAACAGAGATTTTTGCATTATTTAGGTAAGTCGCATTCTTCTTTCGCCCTTAATAGTTTCCACTCCATAGTTTACTGCTTCTGCCGCCACTAATGCTTGCCACCTTTTTATTGTGAATAAATTGAAGTAGTAAGAGTGAAGCAACAAGAGTACACAACTTGGGGTTTCGTGAAAAATTCCTATGACCTCTTGCCATTTTCACTCATTGGCATCATTGACAGGTCGACACACTTTGCACAGAATCTATAGGTAAGTCACTTCCCATGATTTCAGTTTATTGTATGTTTGAAGCTGCTTGAAATTTTGTACGGTTTTTTTTCTACGCCATTGATGGATGTCCTCAACCTGGCTCCAAAGCTCCCATTTGGGCCTATGCAGGAAGGATACTTCCCATTTTTTCCTGTTTTTGGCCGCTTTTTACTACTTTCCACGCCCTATTGGTTTCCACTCCTCCAAACTCTTCCTCGCTGGTATTGACCTTCACTCCAATCTCCAGCGAACCCTGTTTTTGAGTCTCTATAACATCTCACATATTTCCTTACTGGGGCATTGGGTGGAGCCACCACTAACCCATTCCACAGAGTATTGTCATAGCCAATCACTCCCCCAATCTTCACTAGATTAATCAGCCGCCTGTGGTAATTGAGATAATTGTCTTTGTCTGCGTCCACAAATATGAAATCAAAGGAGCCATGCATTTCCTTCTGCAAAATCACACCCACAATTCCATATTCACAATCTACCCACAAAAAAAAGCCACATTTTCAACAGTTTTTCTTTTTCGGTCAAATATAGATGAGAGCCAAACTCAAGAACTGGCAGGGCATGGCCCTCTCTGAAGTCAATTTTGTGGGTAACTCCTGCTTTTTGAATTACAGGCAACCCCAGCTCATACTTCTCCCTATTTATGTCCATTGCAATGATCTGCCATATTAAAAGGATATACAGAGGGACGCCCTTAACATCTTTTCTCAGCTATAAACAACAGAAGAATGCATGTTTGTATACCCTTCCATCATCAGGGAGGGCAAGAGTAGTGGCAAGAAGAGAGTAACCAGTATACACACCAATCTCCATAGTGTTCTTAGCAATTATGAGCTTCAACAACAGATTTAAAAAATTGACCCTCGTCAGTTGAAGTAGTCATCAGATTCCTATCAAGAAAACAAAGGCGAATTTGAGAAAAAGAAATAAAATGCTTCAGACTATGAAAACTTGGAGTTAGATTAATAGTAGCATAGAACACACTAAAATTACACATGCACTAAAATGGCCTCTATGGAGAAATCATTTCAAACACTGATATTCACATATGTTTTGTCATAAACTAAAATTACACATAAACTTGTGAAAAAAGCACACAATATAATTCTTATATGATCATCATCATTGCAATATTAAGACTGCAAAAGAACTTCTTGTTGAAATAATGAAAACCGTAAACATTATTTGATGATTTCAAATGCTAAACAAGATGAAATAGTAGTGTGTGGCTTTATGTTGCATTCAACACAACACTCTAATAACAATATCGGTTCGCTAAGATCTTTACCATGACAATGCCATAAACACTTCCATCAAAAAGTATGAAAGTAGGTTATAACAGAGCAAACTGCATTCTACACAAAAACTGCATTTGATAGCCAACATGGACCATGCTGTTGAACAAAACATGGATTCATGCACCTAAAACATGTCTACTCCCTGTGGATACCCATGGAAGCCTTTACAACGGTTTCTTTAAGATATTGTCGTTTGTGGTAGTTAAAGTTGCTCACTTCAGAAGTGAATCATGCGAGTGTAAAAGACAATAAAAATAGGCCCACCCTCTAAGTCGTTTAATTATCATTATTTTTATTGTCTTCAGAGATAGGTAGGGTAGATACTCATATTTAGGATTGGTATTGTTTTTTAATTGTTAATATTTTTATATTGTTATATTTATATATACGAGGTATATATCAAGTTTTCATCATATATTATAATGTAAAGAAAAATATATATTTTTATCTAAGTTAATTAAGTAAATTGATATAATTGAATATAAATTAATTTATAAAATTTGAGAATGATAAATTAGATAATTGTAACAATTATTTTAAGAAAAGTAAGTGTCAAAGAATGGTGTTTAGCTTTGTGGTTCAATTTTTTTTTGTCTTGGTTGAAAGCTCTAGAATTCTAGGTTGGTACTTGTTTGAGAAATGTGGTTTCCCTATCATTGAAATGTTTTGAAATCTATGATTGTGGATCCATCTTCACCACTATACTCCTTGCATGTGCCAAAATAGGAACTTTCAAACAAGATATATATACATATTGTTTATAATTAATAATTAATAATTAATAATTACCATAATTTTATGAAAAAAAAAACCAAAATTTATCCTAATTGACCTTCCACACTTCTTCGGCGTACCCATTGCACACTAAGGTGCAATAGCTAGTATTATCTCAAAAGAGTGCTCAACACTTAAGAAATCAAATCTCGCACTACAAAAATCTTGCCTAGTAATGCTAAACCAATATAAATGGATGCATTACACATTTTTGTTGCTTTTACTATATTGTAATATTTTAAAATATCCATTTGTATCATCCCAAGAAAAAAAAGCAAAATTCTTATGTTAAAGTAAAAGTAAATTCCATTGAAGAAAAAGCGCATTAAAGTAACATTAACGTACACTCGTCCGGAATCTCCTTCGAGAAAACTTGTGGAATTGCTTTCGACATTTTGGGTGGACCTAACATTTTCCTACTTTCACGGCTTTATTTTACAGAAGCGCTACGTGGACCTAAGCATTTTCCTACTTTCACGGCTTTATTTTACAGAAGCGCTACGTGGACCTAAGCATTTTCCTACTTTCACGGCTTTATTTTACAGAAGCGCTACCATTTAATATTCGATTACTTCACGCGGAAGAAAAATCGGAATATTTACGCCGAAGGCGTGTCCCATGTGAGCTTTCCAAGCTCATTTTGCCAGTAAACGGTCAAAAACATAAAATAGGGCCTGGTTGACATTAAAATGAATCTCAGCCGTCCGTCCTTTTTTGCTTTCCCCGCCGCTGTCGTTTCGCCTTTCCGAGCTTATTTTCTCCGTGGACGGCCGAAAATCGTTGATAACCGTTGCAAGGGGGTTGAAGCATCGAGTTGTGTTTTTGTCGCCGTGAAAGTTTACTGTTTTTTTACTGCAGCTTTTATAACCGGTTATTTTCGCAGACAAAATAGTACTTTCACCGTTTTCCACGTCAATTTCACGGCACGCTTCCAGACTTTTGAGGTGGCTGTATAAAATTTGGGAGGAAAAAAGTAGTCGGAAGAAAAATTAAAAATCGAACCCCGAGACGAAACATTTACTTTATCCCAGAGGCATGGCAGAGATTTCACTGACCTATAAAAAATACATTGTCCCCTTTTGTTCGGAAATAAAGGGATTTATATTTAAAAATTTAAGTCAAAATTAAAATAATTTTGACGTTGAATTATATTTTATACAATACAAAGTATACTATTAGATATTAAATTTTATGTACTGTAAATTATTTTTTAAAATAATAGTATAATTATATTGTTTTTTTGATTCATAATATAATTATATTCATAACTAATGATGAAGTAGACGACTTCATATTATATTTATTTATATTGTAATTTTTTTAATACTAATAATAATATTTTAAAATCAATTTTATTGAAAATTTGTTTATTTATATAACAAAATTAATAATTGAAAGAAACAAATATTAAATAATTTTTATTAAAGTAATTTTTTATACATAATAATATATTTAAAACAATTTTTTTTTGAATTTATATAGAATAATTTAGATAATCCAAAGAAAAATATTGAATAAATATTATTTTATAATAATAATAATATTAAAATCATTTTCTAAATGATCTATCAATTGATCTTATTTACTACACTAATGTGTTTAAAAAATAAACCAATTTTTTCCTAATTGACCTTTCACACAAAGAAACAAATATTAAATCATTTTTATTAAAGTAATTTTTTATACATAATAATATATTTAAAACAATTTTAAAAACAATTTTTTAATTTAATTTGTATAGAATAATTTAGATAATTGAAAAAATAAATATTTTTTATTAAAGTAATTTTTTATACATAATAATATATTTAAAACAATTTTTTTTTTGAATTTATATAGAATAATTTAGATATTTGAAAGAAAAATATTGAATAAATATTATTCTATAATAAAATAATAATATGATTATTATTAAAACTATTTTCTAAATGATCTTGTCAATTGATCTTATTTACTACACTAATGTGTGTAAAAAATAAACCAATTTTTTCCTAATTGACCTTTCACACCTCTTCGGCGTACCCATTGCACAAGGTGCAATAACTAGTTTATGTATTGTCATTTTATAGGTGACGTAGTAAGGCTTACAAAATAATCATTACTAAAGCGAATGGAATAAAGGGTTAGGATGAGTCAAGCAAAGAACAAAATTACTTCAAACGAGTAAATTCGAGAAGCTAACTGTGCAAGTTTTTCTACAGTAGTTCAATTAATTCTGTTGCTGAAAAGAAATATGTTCTCCTTTGTTGCAATTTATATATAGAAAAACTTCAAGCACTCTGTATACAAAGCAAACAAGGGAAACAATGAAATCCAGATTATTTCATTGCTATTGCTATTTCCTGCCATTTATTCTAATCTTTACGATGTTTTGATCTTTGATTGCTCGAGCTTACGCGCCGCACTCCGCGAGACTTTACGAGCTTTAATATCTGTGTGTTCTGGTATGTTTTTGCCTTCAAATTGAATTATAAAAAACATAAAAGTTATTGAAATAGTCTAATTTCTCCCACGTGTCAAGTCAGTTGAAACTGAAGTTTGCTGTCCATTCGTTAAAATTGTTTGCTAAGTCTATCTACCACGTTTCCTACTCTGTTCTCCGAGTCTCACAGGCTTATTATTGTTTTCTATTTTGTTTTTTTCTCCTCATCCGAGTTGAGTTCATGTGTATGAAATCCTCTATAAATAGTGAAGAAATGTGAACTGTTTTAGAGTGAATAAAAATAGTGTGATTGCTGTAGCATTTTAATCAGTTTTCTCTATTTTATTTTTCTCTCTCTGCTTTCAAATTCGGTATCAGAGCATAGGTCAAAGCTAGGCTGATCGTTTGTGAGATCAAGGGATCATTGAAAGAAAGCAGATTAGGGTATTGTGGTTTGCAGTTTAGCTGAAACCAACAAAGACAGTAATAAAGGATTGCCAAGGAAAAAAGGCACAGAAAATAATTGTTGAGTCCGTTGATTGAAGAGATCGTGTTGAAGTCTGCTAGATCATCATAGTCGCCGTCCAAGCAGTAGAAGATTGGAGATAATCAAGAGAGGAGGTCGTCTCAGTTGCAAGCCGAAGCAGAAGTTAGTCAGATCATGAGTTTTTAAGGTTTTCAAATCCACCGTAAAATGCAAAAAGCACAGGTGAGAGAAGGAAGATCAAGACAAAGTTAAAGTTGCAAAATAGATTGTGTGAAGATCTGTAGATCGGGAGCCGCCGTTTGGATCATCGTAGAAGGAGAAGAAGCTGCTGTGTAAAGTCAGTCAGCTGCAGTTGCAAGAAAAATCGTTGTTCAAAAGATTATCGTAGAAAGAAGATTTTCAGTCACTGAAAAATAAGTTTGAAAGTGAAGACGTTTCAATGGTAGATCGGCCAAGACAAGAAAGGAGATCGCATATGGATAGCTGCAGATAGAAGTTGACGTTAGTTTGAAGGAATCACCCAACCATTGCAGATCGCAGAAAAGAGGGCGCAGAAATTAAAAAGACATTGTTGAAGAGTCGCCACAAGGTGAAAATCAGGTCGCTGGTTTAAAGCATGAAGGCTGTTGGAAAGAAGAACAGAAGCCGTAGCTGTTATTGCCAAGTTTGAGCAGATTGCAGAAGATCCAAGCCGCTATAAGGAGGGAGATCGTGGTTTCAGTAGTCACCCCAGTTCAAAGGAAAGCTGTAGCTGTTCCATGAGGCGCCAGATCGTAGCCAAAGGAAGTGTTTGCCGCCGCTCCAAAGAAGATCATGCGCCGCTAGGAAGTCAAAGGACTAGAGTGCAGACGGCTGTTCGCTAAAATAGGTGGGCAAAAGTGAGTCATTGTTTGAAAAAAATCAGATCGCTTGATTGAATCGTTGCAGATAGTATAGACAAAGACCGATCGCCAAAGCCTTCAAAGAAGAAGTCAAAATTAGCAGCAGCTAAAGGAGGTTCTGTCAAAATAGGAATACAAGGTATTGCCGCTATTGTAAATATTGCAGGTGTTAAAAAAAAACAAAGTATGTCGGTGTAAAAGAATTTTTAGTCAAAGCCAGACGCCCGATCACTGAAAAGTCAGCCGCAGCTGAGGTGAAGTGAAATCACAGACAGATAGGGAGAGATTGTAGAGCATCCCGCCAAGAAAAAGGTATAGGAAAATTGAGAACCAAAGAGTGATTCGCAGAAGTATTTTAGAAAGCTGTTGCTTGGAGAGGAGAAAAGATGCCAAAGAAAAGAGGTGAAGATAGTATCACAATGAGAAATAGTCCAAAAGAAGCCGCAGCCATCAAAAGGCAGTTTTCACTCAAGTGCAAGGAAGAAATCGATGTTGTCTAATAGGTGGAATTCGCAAAAGCAAAGTTCACAGAGTTTAAAAAATGGGTCGCAGCCAAAGATTATATGTTGAAGAATTGTTTCAGTTCGTATAAGTAATCATTGCAGTTGAAAGAGAAGAATAAATGAAAGAAAAAGATACAGCCGTAGCTGTTGAAAGAAAAATTGTGAAAGGAAGAGTGAAGGCACGTGAAATTGCCGAATGAAGAAATTGAAAGACTGCCGCAGTAGTTGGAGGGAGTTCAAAGGAATAAGATCCGCAGATCTTGAAATTAGTTTGAAGGTATTATTTGAGCAAGTCTGAAGAGTTGTTTGCAATCACCACAGAGATCAAAGTTTGAGAATGAGAAACGCTAAAACTGTTAATGGTAGAAATTAAGGGGAAGTGTTGAAATAGTCTAATTTGGCATATGGCAAATTCACCAATAGAAAATTCACTGCCAGCAATTTCCCGTGAGAAAATTCACCGCCATGACAATTCACCTATTGAAAAATTAATTGCATGAATTTTTGGCAGTTAATTTTCCATGGCGATGAATTGGTGGTGGCGGTGAATTTCCCCCCAGTGAATTGTTGACGGTAAATTTTCCGTCAGTAAATTGCTGACAGTGAATTTTCCTAGAGCCGTCTAATTTATCCCACATGTTCATCCCACATGTTCAGTCAATTAAAACTGAATCGAAGTTTGCTGTTTGTTGTCCATCGGTTAAAACTGTTTGCTAAATCCATCTACCACGTTTCCTACTCTGTTCTCCACGTCTCACAGGTTTATTGTTTTCTATTTTGTTTTTGTTTCTTCATCCGAGTTGAGTTCATGTGTATGAAATCCTCTATAAATAGAGAAGAAATGTAAACTGTTTTAGAGTGAATAAAAGTAGTGTGATTGATGTAGCATTCGTATCAGTTTTGTCTGTTTTATTTTTCTCTCTCTGCTTTCAAAAGTTATGTTTTTATTTTTACAAATTAGCTAACCCTAAACTCTGAATTTACGCTCCATAATTGAAATTCTCAAAATAAAATAAATTTGAATTTCAGATAATTAATAAATACGGTACATTGCAAGTCCAATTAAATTTATATTTAGATCTAATTATTTATTTCAAAGACTGTCTTTCAGGCCAATGAAAGGATCTACGCAGTCTTGGTTATTAGGCGTCCCTACGCTCCTGAGAAGGTATTTCTCTCTTACATATGCTAGATCTCTTTTTCCTTTCCAAATTCAGGAGATTGAAGTACTATGTATTATCAGTTAGTTCAACATAAATAATTTTTCAATTTCAAAAAAAGAATAAGAAATAAGAGAGCTAGATTTTAGATTTCTTCCAACTTCAGACATTTAATTCTACTTTTAGTTGACAATCCTTCTGTCAAATTTTTTATTTTGCTTGCGTAGGGTTTTCTCTTTGCATGTCACGACAAACACAGATCCACTTCTAATATTCAACCGTTCCAGTTTTATGTCTTTCAATAGTTTGAGCTTTTTATTCATATGTTGTAGTTCTCTCAGTTTTTGCATTGGATTTCTTTGAGTTACATCATGGTACAGCCACGCTCATAATAGTAGTATTGTAAAAACCCGGTCATGACATCTATGTATATATGTATGCGTATATACATGTACGTATGTATGTATATATGTATATACATATATATTCATATATATATATACATAGATAGATAGATATAATAATATTTTTACAATATGCTCTTGAGAATGTATTTCTCTCTTACATATGCTAGATCTATTTTTCCTTTTCAAATTCAAAACATTGAAGTACTATTTATTATTAGTTAGTTCAACATAAATAATTTTTCAATTTCAAAAAAAGAGAATAAGAAATAAGAGAGCTAGATTTTAGATTTCTTACAACTTCAAACATTTAATTCTACTTTTAGTTGACAATCCTTCTGTCAAATTTTTTATATTGCTTGCGTAGGGTTTTCACTTTGCATGTCACGACAACACAAATCCACTTCTAATATTCAACCGTTTCAGTTTTATATCTTTCAATAGTTTGAGCTTTTTATTCATATGTTGTAGTTCTCTTAGTTTTAGCATTGGATTTCTTTGAGTTACATCATGACACAACCACGCTCATAATAGTAGTATTGTAAAAACCCAGCCATGACATATATGTATATATATATATATATATATATATATATATATATATATATATATATATATATATATATATATATATATATATATATAAATATATAATATTATTTTTACAATACAAATTTATATGTAAGCATTGAAATAACCATATTCAATAGAAGCAATTTAGTTAAGTTTACACAACTAAAATGTCATGAAATCAATTAATCAAATGGAAGGCTAATATAACATCGCTTATAATAGTTATCCAACATCGCTTTTCAACAAATTACTATCCACAATCTAGCGGACAAGCCGAAGTGACTAATAAAACTCTTGAATAAATCCTAAGAAAAATAGTAAATAAACATAAAAAGGATTGGCACACACAACTGACATACACGTTATGGGCTTACTGTACTAGCATCAAAAAATCCACTCGAACAACTCCCTATAACCTTGTCTATGGTACTAAGGCAATTATGCCCTTGGATATAGAAATCCCCATGTTAAGGATTGCTCTTCAAGGACTTATTGATGACGACACTTACAAACAATAAAGATTGCATAAGCTTGAGATGCTTGATGAATAGCGCATTAATGCTCTTGAGCATCTCCAAGCCTATGCTAAAAAATTACAACGTAATTATAGTGATCATGTTATCCCTTGGGTATTTAGTAAAGGTCACTTAGTCTTGTATGAAAATAAACATAACGTCAATGTCGACCCAAATGCAAAAGGAAAATTCAGTCCTAATTGGTTGGGACCTTACATAATCAACGAAAGTTATGGGTTCGGTGCATACACGTTAACATAAATGAATGGCACACCTCTCAAAGATCCTATCAATTTCGTGCATCTGTGATGGTATTATGCCTTATCCTTTTCAATAGTATGAATGATAAAGTAGTGTTGTTAGAGCTACTAGATTATATTCCATGGGCTTTCACATTGCTTCATTCTTGAAAAATAGTTATTTGTGTGTCTTGGACACTAAAATGGTTATTTATTTCATTTTAAAGTAATTTCTTTAGCTTTCATGCTATTCAAGCTTATCTTGTGTGTTGTGTTAGATTAGATCCTTGTATGCATTTAATGTTCTTTAGTTAGATCGTAAGTGCATTTAAGTTAACATAACATACTTCATCACAATATTGCATCTAAGAGAAACTGTAATAATTTTTTGTTAGGTCACATAAAGCATGTTAAATCATGGAAGCATTCATTAAATAATCTTATAAAGGTTATTTAATTAATCACATTGTCATTTAACATCCAAATGCATAAACACAAATAAGAAAACATCAAGTGCTCATATATATATATATATATATATATATATATATATATATATATATATATATATATATATATATATATATATATATATATATATATATATATATATATATATATATATATATATATATATATATATATATATATATATAAGTTTTGTACATGTGATCAATATATACAATACTATTGAGGCCTATGAGTACCAAATCCCTTGGGACTTGTTGGTTAAATCTGTCTAGTAGTAGTCTATCAAGAGATGGTGGTGTGCGATTGTGATCATGATCTGCTGAATGTATTGAGAGAAAACTCTAAGCCCCATATCTATCCAAGGGCCTCCCAATGTGCTCCTGCTATCTGATCCCTCTCCGCCTATAGCCTGGCTACCTCTACTTCTAGTCTCTCAAACTTTGTTGGGGTCTGGGATGAGTGTTCCTCTGCGGCAACATCAGCTCGGTGAACAAACTTCCTCAAATTCTCATATGCTGCCTGCAGTCTCACATATGGCCCAAATGACTCTGGGTCCTAATCCACAATGGGTGGGGGCACATAGTTTGAGTTTGTTTCATCCTCATCAACTAATGGAGGCACTATCTTTGTAGCCACCTATCAGTAGAGATCCCAAAAGTCTCTCGCAGACTCTACAAGATAGAAACAATAAATAATTAGTACACATCATGATATATATATATAAAGCATAAGAATAAGCATAAAGAATATCAATAAATAGCATAGAATCATCTATATCTCTCGCAAGCTATGTGAAATCAGCCCCATCATGTATAGGGGTTGATCTAGTCATACGAATGGGAGAGGACTCTCCCCACTCATTCCCTGTTGGATCAACATATGTTGCCTCATCACCCTCACTCAAGGACTGCTCCTCCTCTTCGTCATCCTCCTCCTAGTCCTCCTCATCATCCTCCTCATATCCTCTGTCATGGCCATCGTAATCAAGATCTTCATCCTTGCCGTACTCCTCATCTATGAAATTTGTAAATATGTCTATAGCCCTGTAGCATGTCTCCCCAACCCCATCCTCTACCTCATCTCCCTCATCTGGGAGTGGTCCTACATCACCTAATGGCTCCTCCATAGGAAACATAGGAGTTGTTTGTGATGTTGTCCACCACTCCGCATAGTCATCTGTGGCACTGATGTCATTTGCATCAGAGACTGGAGGCATATTATGATCCGAGTACTCGGAGTCACTGTGGACAACATCCTCTACGGTGAACCGTACAAAATCACCAGGTCTCCGGGAACTTCACACTGATCTCCTAAAGAAGGGTTGTGCCTTGGGTGCTATCTGCATCTGTCCAAACTATTGTATGACCCGATCGTGGTAAAAAGGATGCACTACATAATTGTGACTACCAATCAAAAATCTATCAAGCTGTAATCTCCTCAGCTTTTGAGTGTGATCTGGCCACTGAAGCACAAGCTAATAAGGTCTCCAAAGGATCTTGTCCTCCTCTAGTTAGTCAAATCACACTCTCTAGAAGTGTAAATCACCATACTGCCAAAATCATCATAGAGGATAGCCAAAGGCCTGAGGATACCCCA
This sequence comes from Sequoia sempervirens, assembly GCA_007258455.2. NCBI lineage: Eukaryota > Viridiplantae > Streptophyta > Pinopsida > Cupressales > Cupressaceae > Sequoia > Sequoia sempervirens. The sequence goes on along the minus strand of VDFB02281492.1, from coordinate 801,323,603 downwards.
AGGTTGTCGGACAGAAGAAGCCGATAGGTCTGGTACAAGTGATATGCTCAAGGAACCAAACCTGTAGAAGTGTACAGTGTATCATACTATCCACCTGCCGAAAGATAAATCGACCAAGATCATAATATAGGTGCGCTAGGATACAACACCCCCAGGTGTATATTGTTTGGTGCTCTGCCATCTCTTGTATCAGGTGTATCAATCCTCCCTCTAAGTGTGCTCCCTGACCATCTGGAATGAGTACTAATGCAACTATAAGAATCATAATTTGTCTAACCAGTGGGGCTCGTGAATATAGTAGCATCGCTAGATCAATCTGTGCCCTCACCCTCTCATCATGTATTGGTCTACAAAGGCAATACTACATGTCAGATTTCATCTTGTGGAATGTTCACTCTGCTTAAAAGCGTACTCACTCACCTTGAATGGGAACTCGAAGTATGCAATGCACATACTCCAACGTGATCATCATCTTGCCAATTAGTAGATGGAATGTGCATGTAATAGCATCCCAGCGCTCTACTAGTGCCATCAGCATCGCATCATGGTACCTCATGGGGGGCATGAGGCACGCCCAATATAGTCCTACATTTTGTAATAGCTTTGTATCCTCCACTAAAAGAGTGGGGGCTAAATCTCTAAGGAAAATATGCTTGCCACCTAGATGCTGATGTAAATGGGTGGGCATCTAACAAAAAGGAAAAAATGTGTTCTATAAGCAGTCTAATCTCTTCAATTTTTACATCAATAATCATAAAAGTGTACTAAAGTTACTCTAGTGTGCTTTCCTAAAGGACCTAGACAATTTATAACCCTTTTCGGACACTTCCTGAAGAAATGGGACACTTTGGAAAAAAGTGGGACACTTCGCGAACAAAAGGGACACTTCGTGAAAAATGGGGATGCTTTGCGAACTTTTTTTCCAAGGCCCTAAATTAACCTAGAAATGCATAAAAAACATAAAACCACTACGTAAGGACAAATCAAAGGTAGAAGAATCAACTCACCTCATGATAACACTCGTCGCGTACCTCCTGGTCTCATAGCATGTCCAGTTTCATAGGCATAAAATCTCATCTACTAGGCATCTTTCACTCTTCTTGAATCACTTTCAAGCTAAAAAAAGGTAAAAGATAAAATAATTTATAATTTACTTCACTTTTTGCTCTAATGTAAGTTAAAACTAGGGTTTTTACTATAGTAGAGTTAAAAAGTGCATTTCACTAAAACAAACATAATCTATGCTAGAGATCTATGTTTTTTATGTCATTTGTTGCATTGAAATTGTGGTTTTGCTCCCAACATCATCAAATGTGTATCATTATGTGGAATGGTACTTGGAAATATCCTATTATATGACGTGCCTGGATTGTTAACTTGATTCCACCTCCATAAAGCAAGTGGAGTCAAGGGGGGGCATATATCTACCCTCGAATGTGATTTCTAGATAGAGGTTTCATAAGAGAATTTTTGAACTAACAGATTCATGTTGTAGGATGTGGTTCCTAAAATTTTGGTTTTGTAGATGGCTACAATGGGGGCTTCATTCTCCTATGTCATAATTAAACTTATATGTGTATCCTTTTATGAAACAAAGGTCATCGATGGATTCCTTTGGCTAACATATGCACATAGAGTCATATAGGCACTAAAGTGGGTGATAAATGTAGTGTAGAAAATTATGCATTCTTGAAAAAGGAGGCAATTTCACACCTAATTTGGACCTATTTTGGTACCCTTGCATTAATTACCCTTTAAAATCACCATTTATAGGCCCCTAAGACCCATTATTTTGGATCTCGAGGCTCATTTCACTCAAAAATCATATAAAATCACTCAAATCCAAAAAAATCTTGAAAACCCACCACAAAAAGCTAAGGTGGGACTCATTCGCCACCTTGGGTGAATGAATCCCCTTAGGTGGGACCTATTCACCAAGGGTAACGAATGAGTCCCATTTGGGGAATTTTTCAAATTTGAGTAGGAATTCATCAATTTAATTCAAGTTTTTGATGGATGTTGGCCTTTGATATCTAAATAACGGTTCAATTAGGTGTTGATTCCTATAAAAGAAAGCTTCTAAGTCATTTTTCACTATCCAAGCATAACTCTAAGCATTTTGAGCAAGCATTTTCAAGAGTCAAGCATCAAGAATCTTCAAGAAATCTTTCACAAGAGCATTCTAATTCCAAAAGCAAGCAAAGTTGAAGCATTGGAGCATAATTAAAGCATTTTTGCAGGTCTTCAAGCTCACTTTCAATCAAGATCTAGCATTTTCAAGGGTTGATCATGGATGCCTATGGTGAATTATGATGGATTCTAGGTTGGGGAGATGAAACTGGCCATCAAGCCAATCCTAAAGACTTGTTTCCTATGTGATTCCATCTTCCATTGTCACTCTACATTTAGCTTAAGGAATGTACAAGCATCATTAGAGCTCACTTGGGGTGATTAGAGATCATCACAAGTGAGTCATTCATCTTTACATTTCCATTATTGCATCATATTCTTGCACATTAGAATAAGATTGCATCATCTTTTAGATTTCTTACTCTTAGACACACTTAAGGCTAGGGTTTTATGCAAAATTCATTATTTCAATCAAGGTTTAATTACCAAACTAGGGGTTTGACTGAGGAAAACCCCCCATAAGAAAATCAAGTTGAATTATGTTTTGCAGTTTTTTTTCTCAAATTCAAATCTAGAACTCAAGTTGGAAGGAAAGGGAAAGTGTTGAAGTGCAAATTAGAGCTTTCAATTTCTAAAAAAGTGGAATGGGACTGATTTTCCAAGAGTGGAAAATGAGTCTCACTGCAGCTGTTTGTGAGATATGTTTGCAAATTCTGATACCCTTTTTCCCAAAACAGACCCCTGTGTAGAAATCCAGATCTAGGATTGATTTTTCCAGTTTTGAAAATGAGTCCCAATAGGTCAAAAAGTCAAATTTTCTAGAATTTTAGAGATATTCTAGTCACTTCAATGTTTCCATGTGCACGTCATTTACATGTTTTCTTTTCTATTTTGTTTCATTCATATTTCTAAGGCATTTTTTGGGTCATCTCATTGAATTAGGGTTTTGTCTTACATCTTGCATTGCATTGTCTTTTCCAAGTCTAAACTTGGTGATAAACCCCTCATTAGACATCATTCAATCCCTAGAACAATCCCTTTACCAGATTTTAATCTCCTTTGCATTGAAATCTCATTGGTTTGTTCTTGAGTGAAGAGTAAGGAAAATGCCTCTCCTTTTAGGTCCAAAACCCTAGAAGAGAAAGAGAGTACACCATTTTCTTCTTTTTAGTGTGGAAGGTATCTTTGTTCATTGTTTGATCATGTGGCTCATGTTTTTCCCAATTCTAACATGGTAGCAAAGCCTCGATTCAGCAAACCCTTCTCAATTTATGAGGTTTTTTCTTCAATGAGGGTTATAGGCTCTTCTTTTGCAATTATTGGAGGTGGGAAATTTTTAGGTGCATTTGGCAAAAAAAGGGCCTCACTGTTGGATTCAAAGCTATCGAGAAAGTCATATTTTCCTTCTATTTGGCCTGATTTGGACTCTTGAGGTAAGACATGTGAGGGTTTGAAACAATTTCTTTTTTTCTGGATTTAGAGGGCAACTACATTTTTGGAGCATTTTGACACAAAATGAGCCTCACGGTTGTGTTGAAGAGGTTGATTCCATGAATTTTGACTATAAATTTGCCCTATTTCGACATTAGGAGCTTCTAAGGAAAAAAAATGTACAAGGGAATGTACCCCCTTTGTACGGCCCTATGTGTGATCTTCAAAAAAAACAAAAAATAAACAGGTTATAATTTTTTCAATTCGATGTCCTTTTATTAATTTTTTTGTTTTTTAGAATTTTTTTTAAAAAAAATTCTAAAAACAAAAAAATTAAAAAGTGATTGGAGTGGATTTATCATGGTACCTGTAGGGTACTTGCACATGTAGGACCTATGAGCCCTTCTACACCTATCAATGTCCATATTTACCAACTGGTGGCAGTCACCAGACCCAGCGGCCTTTTCTTTTTCAATCAATAACCTCAACATTCTCAACATCAACCCATTTTTAACCCTTTTTGGCACCACAAAAACTGTTCAAGCACCAACAAAAAAACTTTGGTGCCACCTTTTTCCTTTCTTGATCATAATTTAATTTTTTTCCTGACAGCTTTCAAAATTTGCAGCAAATGTCAAAATATTCCTAGTGACTAAAGAATGTTTTCCAACCAATAGTTTTGAGGGAAATCTTTGGGAATATTTTGAAAGATATTTTTCTCGAGGGCTGGAGTTTTTTCGACAACTTGGGAATTTTCCTGGAATATTTCGTTGACATTATACTGGCATTGGCATGAAATTAGCAGTATAGACTAACCAATGGCCTCTTTGACCTCTCTTTGTGCCTTCAAGGAGATTTTTTTTTCTTTTGCCCATAACTTGGGTGTACGATGTCAAATTTTGATGAATAATGTATCGTCAAAAAGCTAGTTTTGCTAACTTTCTAGTGGTGTGGGTCTTATCACATGTTTATATTGTTGGTTCATTATACATGTTGAAGTTAGAGGTTTTGTTTTTAGTCTTGAGCTCATAACTCTTAACCTATTTCTCTATTTTTCACAATTTAAATGGTGTTAGGATGGTATTTCAAAGTTGTATGCAACCATCCATGCATTTTTTCTAGATTTCTCTTTTAGTATATTTGATTTAGTTTTTTTAGTGTTGTTGCACTCTGGTGAATTACTTGGACATCTTAGCTCCTAGAAACTTTTTATTTACATGGGATGACTCATTTTTGGTTGTTCTATGTGTATTTCTAGTATTCTATCCTATTTGGTCATTGTAGACATCATTTTCATGCACATTCTCCTTTTTAGACACACTAAGATAAAGTTCCATTCTAGTGTATACTTTTTGGGGATTTCACACATCCTGTTGTACCTTTTGTATTCGTGTGCTATGTTATAAAGTGCCATGGGAGTTTGATATTTTTTCTTAGTTTTCCATCACACCTTTGTCAATTGAGTGTCCCTTCCACAACAACAATGAATCTTAGTGATTCTTGTGTCATGCGTGTGTGTGTTAGTTCACACACCCTTTATTTACAAGTTGTTTCTCCTACATGCACTTCTTGTTTTCACACAGTTTTAGTGTACCTATCTTGGCTCTCCCTTTTAGCATTATGAGGGGGTTTCTACTATTGGTGCTAATGCTTCCTTGGTTTCATGTTTGACTGATCTATGTATCTAGTTCACATTCCTATATACTTTTGGATACAATGTACATCAACGACTGGTTACTGTTTCATTTTGTTGAAATGGATAATTTACCATATGGACATTCTTCAATTCCTATTTTTGGAGGCATCCTTCCATTTTTATTTTATCAAAGACTATTAGTTCTTGTGTCATTTGTATCTTTGGGTTCTATATGTTTTCCTTTGTTTTCCATCTAACTCGAGTAGTATCCTTGGATGCAAATTATTGTCTCTCTCATGATCAGTGTTCTTCAGACTATTTGGTACTTGTATCTTTGACTTGTATCTTGCATGTTGAGTAGTGTCGTTGGGGGCACTCATGTAGATTATTGTCTTCTTGATCTTGAAATTTGTATCTTCATGTTTCAAATGTTTTTCCTCTGTTTTCCATCTTATTTAAGTAGTATCGTTGTGGGAACTCATGTAGATTCTTGTTATCTTAATCTTGATCATCATTTTTTTTTAGAGGAGTTTCTTCATTTCAACAACATATCAGTCATCATTCAACAATAGTATACAACTTCTTTGTGCTTCTGCGATGTTCTACATGTTCCTCTTTTTTGGGGTCCATTATTTTGGTTGGAGGCTTCTTAGTCCTTCACCTTGATTTGGAGGCTTTTCCAATCCTTCATTTTCCTTATCTCTTTTGGAGAGGATTTTTCTCCCACTATTTTTTTCTCCTTTTCTCCATTTGTGAGAGATTCTTTTGTTTGTACATGGGTACCTCACCAGGCCTTATTTGCTAGTACCCATCATTCATTCTCTTTTTATGGCTTTTAGCTACTCCCTAAGTTCATTTTAAGGGGGTGTTAGAGTAATCATGCATTAAAGCTAATAAATAATTAATCTTTAATTAATTATTATTCTGTTTTATTATCATGCAATTAAGCTAAACTTAGGAGTTCTCTATTCAATTAAGTAAGTTCCTTTATATGTTGATTGAATTGATCTATTATTAGATAATTTTGTCTCATTGCATGAGATGTTAACGGGTATGTGCAAGATCATGATGGGCCAAAAAGTGGTGATATGATGGGTATGTGTAGGGTATGTGGTTGATGACTTTTTTAACCCAAATTTGATGAAACGAAAAGGGTTTTTAAAGGAGATTCTTAGCTTTCCATCAATATAAATTATGCTTTACTTTGAATTTAATAAATCATTATTATTCATTTTCTATTTGAATTATGACTAAAGTCCTGATTGATAGGTTGATTGAAAAACATCTATAGCTTTCAAACGGTATCACATTTTTTGAATATGAAACATGCATCACATTTTATGCTTCACATATTATAGGATTAAAAAAAGAAAAATTAATTTTCATGAATTTTTGACCAAGTTAAGGTGGTCAGACATACGAGTTTTTTATATTTTTTAAAAGTTATAATAAAAAATTCATAATTCATTATTTACTTGGAAAAAAATTACAAAAAAATATGCATCACATTTGGACATGAGTACTCTACTTATATCTAAAATATTATAAAAAATATGATCATTTTATTGTGGTTAGGGTGGTCGATAAACACCTACTTCTTTATTTTTCCGACATTTAAGTACTAGTGCATTGAAATTCTAAAATTTTCACCAAATAGATTTTTGTTTTTCTAAATAAACCTAGTAGTTTAGAAACTACATTCAATTTTCTATAGATTCTATTCTTACATATTTTTGAAATAATATGGATAACTTATTCAAATATTTACGTCAAATTGCCTAACTCTGATTTTTTTGAATTTTTTGCCACTTAAGGGCCTATTTTTTCCATGATGATCCTGCACATAGCCTAACACTTTTCATGATCTAATCCCTTTACCATTTAGGGTTGCTCTTATATATCACTCAACCTCATTGTATTAACTCTTCTGCTCTCTTGATATTTCATTCCTTTGATATAACTCTCAACCTTTGAAGACTCATGTGTTCCTTCAAGATTCTTGAGGTTCATTATATAGGTTTCTATTGTTGAGGAATATAGCATATATTTTTTACAAATCTCTAGTATGGAATGTGTCTTTGTTCATTTTTTGATTATGTGGATCGTGTTTTTCACAATTCTAATAGAAGAGTGATCAAGTGAGATTTGAGAAGCCTCAACAAAATATGATCTTTCTTAGTAGTAGAAAACATTTCTTTCTCTTGTGAAGAGAAGCTTGCTCGCTTATCACAATACTTCATACATGAAATAGATGAAAAAGCATTAGATGAAGATGGGGGTGAAGGTTGGAAACCTAGACCCTGCTTGGAAAAGTATAGTATAGACTTCACTTGATCCCTATCATTTTGTTCTATGTTTGCATTATATCCATTTTTAGAAATAATTTTGTATCTAATCCCATAAAATTCTTCCAACTCAGAGAAAGAAATCATATCTACATGCTTCTAAGAAGAATTGGCTTTTTTCTGAGAACACAAATCCTTTTTAAGTTTTTTAAAGTTAGTCATCTTCCACTCATAAGGGATTGGATTTAAAGGGCCCCCATCACCATCATGGGTTCATTTTTTTGGATATGTTGATGTAGAACAAGATAAAACACAAGACTCTTTAGGTTTAGATTGTGATATTTTGTACTCTCCCATAAAGGAGGGTGTAAAATATAATAAACCCCAATCATCATCTAATATTTTTTATAGATGACATATAATCAGGATTATCATCAATTTTTATAGATTATGCCTTTGAAGTTGGAATCAAAGTATTAAGAGATTTGGAAGTGTCATGTTCAACTTCGGCTTGTGAGTTAAATTTTTTTCATTTTCCTTGACCATGTATATTTTGTTATTATATTTATACTTTATATCATGATGGAGAGTAGAGGATACTCCCTTCATGGTGTGAATCCAAATTCTACCTAGGAAAATATTATATATGAAAGAGTTCTTGGCATGATATGGACATGTGTTTGTAAAATCATGGGCCTTACCTTAATGTTTAGTGTTATCACCCCTAATGGATGCTTACTAGCATTGTCAAAACCATGAATATTAACATCATTCTAGGTTATTGTAGAGGAGGAAATTTTCTACTCCTGAGTCTCTAGGATAAAGAAGAGTCTACGGGGAGCAAATGGTCCTTAGCAACCTCAAGGAAAAAAGCTCAAGTGATAGGATAAAATGATGATAGTTACAAAGACAGAAAGACTAGGTCATAAAGGTTTTCTAGACACACTAACAAGATCTTAGCTAAGGATGACAATGTGATACACAAACAACATGACACGCTAATGTATCACAAGTGCACTAGCATCTTGTATAGACCAAAAATTGGGAATAGCATAGAAAATAGCTTAAGTGAATATTACTATTATGATTGTTCATAACTCTTAAGAATGCATAGAAATAATAGAACTAAAATAATGTAAAGTAAACTAAGTAAAATGTAGATTAAATGGAATTTAGATGATGAAATGAAGGAAGAGAAAGAAATCACTCAAAACCAACCAAGAAATGAGGTCTCTAGAAAGTAAATTTCTTCAATACCTACACACATAAGAACAGGAGAAAATGTTAGGGTTTCTTAGAGGCTTTCCTTAATCAAACCCCTATTTTGTATTTCCACTTCCACAGACATCCAAATAGATAGATAGATAGATAGACAAATGGACAAGATAGTAAAATGCGCAGATAAGGGATGTGAGAAATACCAAGATTCTCAAAGACATAAGACAAGAGATAGATATCATCTACAATGCTTGAGGAAGCCAAAGGGAGAGAGAGAAAGAAAGAAATAGATGTGAGAGCCATGAGAGTTGTAGAGAATGTTATGAGAGCTTGATAATATTGTAGCAAGCTATAGAGAGTTGTGTGCGCTTGAGAGAAAGATAGAAAGAGATTTTGAGATAAATAAAAGAGAGTTTTCAAGAGAAGGGCGAAGAAGAATAAGAAGAAGACCAAATGAATTGAAAGGATAGATTTTAAAGAGAGAATAAGAGGGAAAAGAAGCTTCCCAAGCCACTACAAGGTGTCCCAAGTTGTTTCCACCAACAAAGGTAGGTGACAAGTGACAAGACACTCATAAACAACCATTTTAACTTTAATATGTTGTGAGATTCTAGTGCAACATGTGTACATTCACATGACACACTAGTTTCTAGATAAGTTACACTAAAAAATGGTGGTAATGAGAAAAAACATGGTTTGACACAAATCTAACATGTAAAGGTAGTTGTTTCAAAGGGGTACTTGGCATCATGAGAGGGGAAAGGGCTGATGCAAGGGATAAAATTATCCTACACAAACACTAAGGGAGTGGATGCTAAAGTGGATGCAAAAGTGTAGGTGAAATTTCTAGGGTTATAATTTTATGACACTACATTTTTCCCCCACTTTAGCAAGCTTGAATTTACATGAATATGCATGCTATTAAAGTAAATCTACTAAAAAAAAATAACATCATGATGCCAAAATGATATTGTAGAGGAAGCAGATAGCTCTTTGCACCAAGGAAGCATGCCCTCAAGTAGAAGATCTATAAACAAACATATTAGACAAGAAATATATACAAAATACAATATGTTTAGATGATAAAAAGCTACCAAATCATGAGGTTAGAAAGTATAAATGGGTAATACATACACAAAGGCACATAAAAAAGAAACTAAAAAGATTTGAGTCAGCAAAGTGAAAGATACCTTGATATGGGAGGTTGTACTATGTGGCATCCCCAAAATAATAAGAAATAACACAAAAGAATTTTAAGATTGAGAAGAATATAGGGATTGATTGCTTCAAGAGAGTAATACATCCAAAGATATGGAAACAATCAATTTCGAAGAGAAAAGGAGAGAAAAAAGATGAAGAGCATATACTCAAGATGAAGAGGTCTTTGATCCAATATATAAAATTGTAAAGTTGAGCCAAGACATGAAGAGGAAATGGGTCATCTATCCTATAGAGATGACTTCAAATTTACCACAAACATGTTCACTATATACAAACATGTTGGGAAAAAAGAAAAAAAAAATAGACATGGTAAATTTGAAGACATGGGATAATCTGATAAGATAAAAGATGGTGCTAATAGGTATGGCTAGAAAGCTAGAAACCATATAGCAAGCAAATAAATATGACACTAATAAGTATGGATAGCAAGCTAGAGACCATATGGCAAGTGAATAAAGATAGTGTTGATAAGTATGGATAGAAAGCTAGAGACCATATGGCAAGCGCATAGGCTTATGGTTGTTGCAAACGGCATTGCAAGATAGTCACAAAAAAGATAGGCCTAGTTAGGTTACCCACAAGCTAGATGACAAGACATAAGACTTAAAGAAATATTTTTTATTTTTTTGTAAAATAAGTAGATATGATATCCCCCTTTAGAATGTTGTTTTCTACGAAAACTAGCACATGTATTCGAAGGAGAAGATAAAGAAAAAGAGATGAGAGGGAGTCCTCGAGAAGGAAACACACCTATAGAACATGTTATTCTAGCCCCCAACATATAGGAAAACCTTGCCAGATACTATTGTGTCGCTACCATAGAGAAAGTATGGCTACACATAATAGTGTACTACCATGAATGGAAGTGAGCAATAAAATCTATGAATGCCATATAGTGGGTAGTGACACAATATAAGAGAGTTGTAAGAACCCTAAGAGACGATAGAATGAATAGGATAGAGGTAAACCTCAATATCAATTGTTATGTGAAGAAGAGGCAAGTGGATTCATAGATGAAAGAGTGATGCAACCAAAATCAAGAAGTTGTATTTTATCCTTTAAATCTTGACATTCACTAGTGGAAGAGCCAAGCATTTGATGATATGCACAAAAGAGATTATTCTCTTTATCATGTGTATGAAACTTCTTACATATAGGGGGAGGGGAGTAATTATGTGGTATTTGAGAAGCCTCAACAAAATATGCTCTAGCTCAGATAAAAAATGAGGAGCAGGAAGCAACCCTTTCTCTTGGGAAGAAGGGTTTGGCTACTCACAAGAAGAAGACATAAAAACAGTAGACAACAAAGGATGGAATGGGGACAAACGAGAAGGATTGTAACCTAAACCCCTTGCAAAAGAGTGAGTTGTTGGTTCCAAAGGGACCTTAACTCCTTTTTCTATGCACCTAATACCATTTCCTTTGTACCCATGCTTAGAAAGAATATTAAATTTAAACCCATAACATGATTCTAACTCCTTAAAAGGGGGAGGATCAACATTAAGGACACTAAAAAAAATTCTCACATTATCCACAATATAGAAGAATAATCATCTTTGATAGTGGATGTGAATGATATTTTTGGGATGTCAAGGTGGATAGGGTTGACTTTATAGTCCCCAATGAAGGACGCTATAAACTCAAAGGAACCTCAGTCATCACCGAGACATGCATTCAATCTAGGAGAAGTAGGAGTAGACTCAAGATTTATTGCTTCAGGAGAATCTTCTTTAAGGATATTTATCTCAAGAGTATCCTTTGTAATAGGTACTACTAGAGTAGATTTCAACTCATCGAAAGATAATGAAGGGACAAGACTTTTAAGTGTAGGTACAACTAAGCTTTGACTAGCAGTTATCATCTCACATAAGTATACAACATCAGGTCTAGCCTTGATTGTGATTACTTGATTATTATGAATGAATTTGATGAATTTATGCAAGGTAGATGAGACTACACCCATACTGGGAATCCATGGTCTATTGAGGAGAATATTATATGGTAATTTCCAAGCATAACTTATACTAGGGTAGGTACAGTACTAGGTCCAAGCTACAAAGGTAGTACTATTGTACCTAGAGCTTGTTGTCTATCATTATCAAACCTACGACTATATAAAGAAGTAACAAGAGAGGCTTAATAAATTTTAATTTTAGATAACAGATCAATACTACATACATTGAGATCCAAACTATTGTCAATGAGAGTACATATAATGTTGATATTATTAATGATAACTATTATCATCAAAGTATCTACTTGTTTCTGCACTTTTGGATGTGGGAGTTCTTGTGGATAGAACATAATATTGGTGAATCCACATGAATATAATCTATCAATGCATTAACATCTGTCAGCCTAGTGAAAGAGGGAAAGAGAATCTTTTGCAAGGCTTCCTAAAGCATACCCTATTAAATTGGAGCAGTTTGAAGCAAATCTCAATGGGAGATCTTGACAAGAGTAACATGAACTTGCTCAACAAGATCATACTCACTTATTCACTAAGCTACAAGTCTAGGTTCTTGAGGAAGGCTTGGTTGAGAACGTGGTAAAGAAGTAGGTTGATTATGATTCTACTAATTCCTTCTAGTATTATAATTATGGGATACCACTCTATTTGTGGGAGCCTTAGATTGCATGGATTTTGTGTAAAGATGTGGTGTATGAATTTCAACAAGAACCTTATCAATAGAAAAAATCCTTTTAGGAGAAGGATGAGCTAGAGTCACATAAATGATTGGTCTCTTAGGCCTTTGAGGAATGATAGAGACCATAATTACATTTATGGATTCATCATGAATTTAATAGGATTTTTTTGATGAAATACACTTTGCATTTCTCATTCCCTAATGAATCATCTCTAAAAGAGAGTGCATTGTAATAAAGAGGGGGTAATTTTTTTTTTAGGAAAGTATCAATGATTTCATTATTTTGTGCTAAAATATCCTTACAAGTAGAATGAATTTCAAGAGAGGGGTCAAAAAAGAATATTAATAAAGGAGAAAATAACTCACTTTCACATGCTTAGGAGATAACTTCATGAAGTTTCTCCACAAACTAAGAAAGGGATAGAAGGAAGGAAAATATAAAGTACATTTTGAAATAGATATGTAAACAATCTAGCCAAATGCCAATGTATATCCCTTTTGGTGGTATGGAATGGGATTTTATGGAAGGAGTGTTCATGTCAAGTTCACAAAAATGTAGAGGAAATTTTATACTCCCTAGTCTTTATGACAAAGAAGATTCTACAAGGAGAAAATGGTCCTCAACTACTTCAAGGAACAAAGCTCAACTGACAAGATAAAATGATTATAGTTCCAAAGATAGAAAGAGTAGGTCATAGATGCTTTCTATATAGACTAAAAAGGTCTCATCCAAGGATGATAATGCAGCACATATATGACAATGTGGTGTGCTAATACCCAAGAGGTGCATTGACATCTTTTATGGATCAAAAATTAAGAATATCATAGAAAATAGCTTAAGTGAATACTACTACTCTTATTGCTAAGAACTCCTAATAATGCACATAAATAACAAAAATGATAGAAATAAAATAATATAAAGTAAAAAAAAAATGATAGAACTAAAATAATATAAAGTAAACTAAGTAAAATTTAGGTTAAATGGAATGCAAATGATGAAATGAAGGAAGAGAAAGAAAGCACTCACAACCAACCAAGAAATGAAGCCTCCAACAAATAAATATCTTCAATACCTATACACATAAGGTCAAGAGAAAATGTTGGGGATATTTATGGGCTTTCCTTAGTCAAACCCTCCTTTCGATGTTTCCACCTCCACAGACAACCAAATAGACAGATATTTAGAAAGACAGTTGCAAAAATAGTTTTTGTTGCACCAAAATATCAACCTATTAATGCTCGATACAACTATGAGAGTTAATGATCCATGGGAGGTGATTAAGCCATGTCACGAACCTAAGTGTTGCACATAGCACAAGGAGGTCAAGGGTGCACACCTTGCAACAATCCCCCCTAAGCATAAGAAAGAGGTTCGAACACATGACCCAAGCTCTAATACCAATTTTTGCAAAAACAATTGCAATTACACCAAAATATTGACCTGTTAATTCTCAATACAACTACAAGAGTTAATGAATCCATAGGAGACAATTAAGCCTTGTCACAAACCTGATCGTTGCACTACACAAGACAAGGAGATCAAGGGTGCACACCTTGCAACACAAAAAAATAGACATGATAGTAAAATGCATAGACAAGGGATGTGAGAAATCCTAAGATGCTCAAAGACATAAGACAAGATATAGATATCACCTACAAATCTTGAGGAAGCCAAAGAGAGAGAGAAAGAGAAAGAAAGAGATAGCTATGAGAGCCAAGAGAGTTGTAGCTAGAACATTGTGAGAGCTTGAGAATTTTGTAGCAAGCTATAGAGAGTTATGTGATCTTGAGAGAAAGAGAGAAAGAGATATTTTGAGAGAAAAGAAGAGAGAGTTTTCAAGATAAATACCAAATGAATTGAAAGGATAGATTTTAAAGAGAGAATAAGAGGGAAAAAAGGTTCTTAGGCCATTACAAGGCATCCTGAGCCCTTTCCACTAAAAAAGGTAGGTAACAAGTGGAAAGACACTCAAAAACTACCATTTGAATACTAAGATGTCACAGGATGCTAGCACGGTGTGCTAGTGTCCAGACAAGTTATGCTAAAAAACAGTGGGAATGAGAAAAACACAAGGTTTCATGCAAAGTTGAAATACAAAGGTAGCTACTAAAAATGAGTCATAAGCATCTTGAGAGGGGAAAGGGTTGATGCACGGGCTAAAATGAACCTACACAAATACTAAGGGAGTGGATACTAAATGGATATGTGTAGGATCATCATGGAAAAAATAGGCCTTTAAGTGGTGAAAATTTCAGAAAAATCAAAGTTAGGCAACTTGATGTAAAAATTTAAATAAGTTATATATATTATTTTAAAAATATGCAAGAGTATAATTTGTAGAAAAGTGAATGTAGTTTCTAAAATACTAGGTTTATTTAAAAAAAGAAAATCTATTTGGTGAAAAGTTGAAATTTCAATGCAATAGCACTTAAATTTCAGGGAAAAAATAAGAAGTAGGTGTCTGTTTGACCACCCTAACCATAAAAAAATTATAATATTTTTTATAAGATTTTAGATATAAGTAGAGGACTCATGTCCTGATGTGATGCATATTTTTTTGTAATTTTTTTCCAAGTAAATAATTAATTATGAATTTTTTATTACAAATTTTAAAAATATAAAAACTCGTAAGTCTGGCCACCTTAACTTGGTCAAAACTTCATGAAATTCTTTTTTTTAATCCTATATTATGAAAAGCATAGAATGTGATGCATGTTTTGGATTCAAAAAATGTGATACCGTTTGAAAACTATAGATGTTTTTCAATTAGCCTATCAATTAGGACTTTAGTCATAATTCAAATAGAAAATGAATAATAATTATTTATTAAATTCAAAGTAAAGCATAATTTATATTGGTGGAAAGCTAAGAATCTCATTTATAAACCCTTTTCATTTCATCAATTTTGGGTTAAAAAAAATTCATCAGCCACATACCCTATACATACCCATGATATCGCCACTTTTTGTCCCATCATGATCTTGCACATACCCAAATTGGATGCAAAATTGTAGGTGAAATTTATATGGGGTACAATTTTATGACACTAAAATTCTATAATCTATTCTTGTCCATACCAACCTTACCTAGAAGATTAATGCTACAAAGATTAATACTTGATCCATTGTCTATGAGGGTACACCTAACTTTAGTTTTATTGATGACCACCATTATCATTAAAGATTTATTTTTATTTTGGATCTCAAGCAATGGTAATTCATGTTGAGATAATTTAATGTACAACTTTTCCACTTGCATACAATCAAACAAGGTGGCTACATCATTCGATTTAATAGAAGTTAGAAGACCAATCTTCTGCAAAGCCTCTTAGAGCATGTTGTGGAATACATTAGGTGATGTTTGAATCAAATCCCCAAAGGATATTTTTGCTAGAGTATTACAAATTTTGTCAACAATATCATATTCTTTACCACTACACTGAGGAATATTAGGTGCATGTGGAAGGTATGGTTGAGGAAATGGGACCGTGGATGTTGGCATTTTTTTTCTAAATCTTATTATTTATAATGTTCTATGAGTGATAAATTTCATGATAACTTGGTTGCTATGATACATGATTACTAGTAAGTTGTTCTGTAAAGTTTAGGATATGGCCATGAGGTTTAGGAGGTCCTATAATGATATGCAATTTAGGAGGTCCAATAATTAGAGAATTTTTAGGAGGACAAATAACTAAAGGAGATCTAAATATTAGTTGTGTGTTCATAACCTCAATGGAGTTAACTACATGTTGATGTTCTTCTATCGTTGGGGGATTTAATGACAATTTAGCATCTTCATCCATGAAATTCAACTTATTGTCTTTTGAAAGAAATATATCAATAATTTCATCCTCTTGCACCACAATATCTTCCCAAGTGGGAGAGGTATTGGGAGAGAAACAAATGAGATTTTCATGATGCTCAATGATTGGATCTTCTAGAACCAACATACCTTCTTCCCAAGTAGGTGAGATATCAGGAGAAAAATAAACATGATTAGAATGATTTTCAATGATTTCATTCTCTTGAACCAAGCTAACCTCACACATAGGAGAGATAGTGGGAGAGGGACCAATGAAAATTAACAAAAGAGGAAAAATAAACTCATTTTCACATGCTTGTAACAAAAATTATTTGAAATGCTTAACAAGATCTAACAATAGAACACAAATTATGACAACATAATATTTTTGCAATCAAAACATTGAGTTATGCCCTATGGATCAAGCTAGTGATGTTTTAGAAAAGTTTGATAGGTTTGAAAAACACATCTCCAAAACAAAAACTAGATCTGGACAAAGGACACACATAATTAGCCCATAATTACTGGACAAGGGTGCCTATGTTTGGCAGGTGTTTTTAGGAATTTTAAAATTTGGGAATGGTGTACACTGTCTTAGGGCCTTATGTCTCAAAGGTTCAAGTCTAAAAGTCAACAAGTTTTTGGAAATGCACCAAAACCTAATTTTGTTATATGAATCGCATGCATGCATTTAATTTTAGATATTTTAAAGATAATTGAATATGTCGAAATGATAATTTCTAGAAATTCAATGCTATAATTGACAAATTTTTACAAAAAAATGGAAAAGTAATTCTTTTCGATCTTTTGGAATAAAAATACTATGCAATTTTGTTGCATTTTCAATGTTTTTCACTGAAATATGCATGCATAAATGATTAAATAATTTTGCAATCAATTTTATCAATGAATATAACTTAGTTATAAAGCCTATATAAGGAAAATTAGATCTGAAATTTTTTCTAATTTTTTCCAAATTATTTTTTAAATTTTTATGATGAACAATTATGAAAATGGATATTTTTAAAAAATAAATGCAAATTAACACCAAGAGTTTTAAATAAATTTGGTTTTAAATTCAATTTTCAAATTTCATACATTGAAAAATTAGAAAAATTGCAAGTGTAAGATATGTTGGGTTCAAATTATTGATTTGAATCCTAATGTTTTTGAAAAAGGACCGATCTTAGTGATCTATGCATTATTCCTAGGATCCCTTTTTCAACTAAACATTTTGGTGAACCCGACGTATCCTACACTTGCAATTTTTTTTATTTTTAGTGCATAAAATATGAAAATTAAATTTAAAACCTAGGTCATTTGACAATATTGGTGATAATTTGCATTTATTTTTAAAAAAGTATCCATTTTCATCATAAAAAATTGAAAAATAATTTGGAAAAAAGTACAAAAAAATTCAGATCTGATTTTCCTTCTCTAGGGTTTAGATCTAAGTTATACTCATTGATAAAAGTAATTGCAAAATTATTTGATCATTTATGCATGCATAATTTGGTGAAAAATATTGAAAAAGTGACAAAATTGCATAGTATTTTTATTCCAAAATATCAAAAAGCATTAGTTTTATTTATTTTTTGGAAAATTAGTCAATTGCATCATTTAATTTTTGGAAATTATCATTTTAACATATTAAGTTTCTCTAAAATTATCCAAAATTGTATGCATGTATATGATTCATATAGCAAAGTTAGGTTTTGGTGTATTTCCAGAAATTTGTTGACTTTTAGACTTGAAATTTTGAGACATAAGACCCTAAGACACTGTAAATCCTTTCCAAGTTTTGAAATTTATAAAAAAAAAAAAAAAAAACTACTAGACATAGGAACCCTGGACACCCTTCTCCAACCAATTTGAGCCCAAATTTTATGTGCATAACCTTGCCTCTAGTCTCTGCCCAAATATAGCATTAGTCTCTACAAATTAGTCTTGTAATTGTACGTTTTACTAAAAACATTGCTAGCTTTATTCATAGGACATAACAAAAGGTTTTCATTAAAAAAATATTTTGTTTTCATAATTCATGTTCTATTGTTAGATATTGTTAAACATATCAAAGAATTTTTGTTACAAGCATGTGAATATGAGTTTATTCCTCCTCTTTTGTTATTTTCATTGATCCCTCTTCCACTATCTCTCCTATTTGTGAGGTTAGCCCAGTGCAAGAGAATACAATCATTGACAATCATGACATTGATTTTTATTCTTCTCTTGATATCTCACCTACTTGAGAAGAATTTTTCTTGGTGCTAGAAGATCCAATCATTGAACATCACAAGAATCTTGTTTGTTTCTCTCCCAATACCTCTCCTACTTGGGAAGATATTGTGTAACAAGAGGATGAAATCACTGATATATTTATTTCAAAAGATAGTAAGATGGATTGCATAGATGAATATGCTAAGGTGATATTAGATCTCCCATTGGTAGAAGATCACCAAAAAGCACTTAATTTCATTGAGGTTGTTGTTAGAGTTATTGTGCATTAGCTAATAATTAATTACTCTTTAATTGATTATTAGTCTAATTTATTCTCATGCACTTAATCTAAACTTAAGAGTGTTTTTTATGCTTTTATTAGTTAAGTTAATTTATTAAATCATTATCCCTCATCTCATGTGATGTTGACACTTTTCATGAGTTGATCCCTTTCTCATTTAGGGTTTCACTCTTATAAGCACACAACCATCATTGTAATTATCTTGAGCTTCCATATATTTTTTAGAGTCTCTTGCTTCTGTAGCGTTTTCTTGGTGAGCAATATTGCATATATTTTTTAAGAGATCTCGTGTGCAAGGTGTATTTTTTTGTTGTTTGATCCTATGGCTCATGGTTTTGTACTTGTTTCACAATTCTAACATGGTATGAGAGCATGGATTCAATGAACCCATTCTTGATTTATGGGGTTTTTTTATTCAACAAGGGTTACATGCTTCAAATCTGAATCCCCTTTTTTTTTTTGCAAATTTTTGAGGTGGGAGAATTTTTATGCATTTTGGCATGAAAATGACCTCACCATTGGATTCAAAGCTATTGAGAAAGTTAGATTTGGCTTTTGTTTTTCCTTATTTGGGTTCATGATACCAAATCTATGAGGGTTTGAAGCGGTTGCTTTTTTCCAATCTGGAGGGTAGTTGCATTTTCAGAGCACGAAGCTCTAGACTATTGTCGAAAGATGACTAATATAGTGCTGAAATGAAGAAACTCCTCTAAAACAAATGATGATTAGGATCAACATAATAAGAATCTGCATGAGTGCCCTAATGACACTAGTCGATTTAGATGGAAAATGAAGGAAAAACCTCTAGAAATTGAAGATACAAATGTCAAGATCCAAGGAGACTATAATCTGCATGAATGCTCCCTACGACACTACTCAAATCATATGGAAAACAAAGGAAAACATCTAGAGGTTAAAGATATAGGTGGTACATGTTCCTATTTTTTGGGACATTGTCTTGTTTGGAGGCTCTTCAGTCCTTCACTTCACTTTCATCTATTTTTGGAGTGGAATTTTTCCCATGAGGTTTCGTCTATTTCTTTACATTATAAAAATCTTCTATTTGTGCATGGGTACCCTATTTGGCCTTATTTTATAGGACCCATCATCCATTCTCTTTTTTAGGGTTTTATCTATTCCCTAAGTCATCTTAAGGGGGGGTGTTAGAGTTATCATGCATTAACTAATAATTAATTACTCTTTAATTGATTATTAGTCTAATTTATTCTCATGCACTTAATCTAAACTTAAGAGTGCTTTTATGATTTTATTAGTTGAGTTAATATTAGATCATTATGCATCATCTCATGTGATGTTGACACTTGTTATGATTTGATCCCTTTCTAATTTAGGGTTTTACTCTTATAAGCACTCAACCCTCATTGTAATTATCTTGATCTTTCATATCATTTTGAGAGTCTCTTGCTTCTATAGCTTTTTCTTGTTGAGGAATATCGCATATATTGTTTGAAAGATCTCTTGCATGGAAGGTGTATTTGTTTGTTTGATCATGTGGCTCATGGTTTTGAGATTGTTTCACAATTCTAACAATTATAAACACACAATTGACATTTAGATATCCTATTATTATTGGACCTCCTAAATTTCCTTTTAATTCTTGGACCTCCTAAAAATCCTCTAATTATTGGATCTCCTAAGTCACCTCTCATTTTAGGAACCCCTAAACCTCATGGCGATATCTTAAACTTTTTAGAACAACTCACTAGTAGCCATGTGTCACAACAACCAAGCTACCATGCAGTTTATCACACATATAACACTATAAATAATAAGAAAGCAAAACAAACATAAAAATCCATCACATTGCTTCAACCATACCTTCCACCTACACCTAATATACTTCAATGTAGTGGTAAATAATATAATCTTGTTGAGAATCTCTGTAATACTCTAGCCAAAATATCCCTTTAGGACTTGATTCAAATATCACCTACATACCATAGGATGCTTGAAAAGGCTTTGTAAAATATTGATGTCCCAAATTTTGTTAAACCGAATGATGTAGCCACCTTGTTTGATTGTATGCAAGAAAAAAATTTGGATATTACATTCCCTCAACATGATTTACCCTTGCTTGAGATCCAAAATAAACATGAAGCTTTAATGATAATTGTGTTTATTAATAAAATTGGAGTTAGGCATACCTTCATAGAAAATGGATTGGGTCTTAATGTTTGTAGCATCAATCTTCTCAATAAATTTGGTGTGGATAGGAATATTAAAGAACCTGATGATGTTAATATTTGTCATTTTGACAATGTTAGTAAGCAGCCATTAGGGATGATCACACTACCCATTAAGGTAGGGCTTGTGATTTTACAAACACATGTTCATATCATTCCAAGACCTCTTTCATATAATCTTCTCTTAGGTAGACTATGGATTCATTCCAGGAAGGGAATGTTGTTTACTCTCCATCATGAGATTAAGTATGAATATAATAACAAGATATACCTATTCAAATAAAATGATACAAAATCTGAAGCTGAACATGACACTTCCAAATCTCTTAATATGTTGATTCCAACTTCAAAGGTACAATCTATACAAATTGATGATAATATTGATTGTGTGTCATCTATAAGACAACTCTTAGATGATTATGTGGGTTCATTAGATTTTACACCCTCCTTTATGGGAGAGTACAAAATATCACAATATACACCTAAAGAGTCTTGTTTTTTATCTTGTTCTACATTAATAGATTCTAAGACATCACCCCATGGTGGTGATGGAGACTCTTTAACTTCCATCCCTCATGAGTAGAAGATGCCTAACTTTAAAAATCTTAATAACGATTTACGCGCTCAAGAAAAATCCAATCCTTCTAAGGAGAATGTAGATAGGATCTCTTCATTTGAGTTGGAAGAATTTTGTGGGCTTGGATATAAAATTATTTCTAAAAAAGGATATAATGAAAACATGGAACACAATTATAAAGATCAATGGAATTCTATATCGTACTTTTCTAAATAGGGTCTAGGTTTCCAACCTTGTTCCCATCTTCATCTAATGCTTTATCATATTTTTATTTATGACATCTTGTGATAAGTGGGAAATATTTTATTTATAAGAGAAATAAATGTCTTCTACTATTGAGAAAGAGGATATTTTATCAAGGCTTCTCAAAGCCCACTTGATTACTCTTCCTCAAAAAAATGAAAGAAATATTATCTCTTTTTTTGCATATCATCGAGTGCATGATCATTCTATAATGAATGTCATTCCTTGAGTAATAAATTTCAATAACTTAAGGATTGTGGTGCTCTTGCATGCGATGATGCACCTAGTCACTCTAAACAATAAGGATCTTTATCCTATAGTGTTGCTCCTCGCTATGTGGAATTTTTAGCTTTATGTGTTTTCTCATTCTCATTCATGTTTATACAATCCTAGGTGCAACCATATTTTTCATGGTGCTTTCCTTTACACTTGTGGGGCAAGGATAAATAGTTTTGAAGGTGTGCATTCTTTTCTTCCTTAAACTACCAACATAACAAACTGTATGTTGAAATTTTAAGGTGGTGCATATATTATCCCTATCCATAGATGTCTTGTGGTATTGACTTATTGACACATCCCCTTGGTGGTGGTGTTTCTTATAATGCCACATGAGGCATTCTTATCAATTGATTCCCTTGGACGTTAAAATTTTTATGCACCTTGTTAAGTGATTTTTGTTCATCTCCTTGGATGTTAAAAATTTTATGCACCTTCTTAGGAGAGTCTTTTTCATCCCCTTAGACATTAAATTTAATGCATCCCTTGAGGTGAGTTTTGTTCATCCCCTTGGACATTAAAATACAAGAATTTGCAAGATAGCCCATGGATTTGGCGTAATGTATCTTGTTGGTTCATGAACTTGAGCACCCTTTTTAACATGGCCACCTAGCATAACAAAACTTTCTTGCCAATGAAGCCATGTCTTTCATGATTTTCTTCGCATAATACAACATGCTAGCCTTGTGGAACCCATCATATTATATGGACACCTATCATAATGAAGATTGATAGCTAGTATATCCATGTAGCTCATGAGTGATTTTACATCCTTATAAGAGCAAATTTTTGTTTAACAACACATTTAATGGATGAAATTTGGTATTTGAGCTACATGGCTCTACTGGCTAGAAAAACACAACTTGGAAGCCTTGTGAAACCCATCATATTACATGGACACCTAGCATAATGCAGCTTGTTATCTGGTAGATCCATGTAGCTCATGAGTGATCTTACATCCTTGTGAGAGCATCATTTTGTTTAGATAGCACATTCAATGGATTTCATTTGGTATTTGAGACAAATTTAAGACAAAGGTCTCTTTTCCTTACCGCCTTGAATCCTCTTAGTACTAACCTTATGTTTGTGTTTGTATATGTTTTCTTATATTGTATTGTATATTGTGTAGTGTATTTTGTTGTGTTCTTGCCATGTATATTTTGTATTGTCTCATTGCATTTTACTTTACATGTGTGTTCATTTGTCCTTATGTTGGTTTTCCATGGGATCTTGAACCCTTGGGGCTTGCACACTTCCCATAGATTCATTATCATCCTATCTATTCAACATTTAGACAATTAGACCCCTCTTGACATATTTTCTACTTTAGTTTCATTCTGAGCATAAGTTCATACTTTCACTAAATTGGGGGCTAAATCTAGCATTATAAATTGTCACTCTTGACAATTTCACACTAGATTTTTCTCAGGCTCCTAAGTGATTGGACCTAACTGTACATCTAATTTCCTAAATTATGCATTTTGTGGACCATTTGGATATTTATCAAGAAAACCCATATACAAAACCAAGGAAAACATTTAATATTTTTCTCTCAACACTTTACACCCTGAAAAATAGGGTTGGGACTTAGTCGCCCTAGGTGACTTAGTCCTACCATTTTGCCTCCAATTTTAATATGTCAAAAGTTGGAATTTTATAATTTGAATTTCAAATTTCAAACATCATCTATCAGGATTTAATTTTCCAGAAATTAGATTAATTATATATAAATACATAGCCATTTCACCATTTGAAAAACTAACAAGAAATAAGAGGAAATTTTGGAATCAAAAGCATTATCAAGCAATTATTATCAATTCAAGAGTAGTCAAGAGCAAATTTATTGCAGAATTCCAACATTGAAGCATGATGTTTAGTTTTATGTGAGTTTTTTTATGTTTATGTTATCATTTTGTTTGTGAGAAATAAACCTTATAGGTCTTCTAAGCAATCAAGAAAATTTGCAATCAAGCCTTGAGTTGATGTGAATGACTTTAGTCCTTCAAGGAAATCAGATTTGAGTGGCGAGTTATAGTCCATTGTTGATTTGTCATTCATTTATCATTTAGCCTCTATCCCTCAAAAGTATAAGCTTTTTTTTATCAAATTTTCCACTGTGGAGGTGGAAACACCAACATGGGGTTCTTTGAATGTGTAGGTTTCAACTCTAAGGAAGATTGGAGACCAATTTTTCATTGGTGTATTCAAACCTTGCAACTTGGAAAGATATGAAAACTCAATTATCTCAACATCTAACAAAGATTCGATAATGGGATCCAAAAGGAATAGCCCTTTGATCAGAGTGCTAAGGACTATGAAGACATATTTCAAATTCATTTACTAGGACATATACACCCTAGGCAACTTAGTCCTACAAAATCAAGCTTAGATTTGTATGATAGGTGCACAAAACTCTACTCTCTCTAGATTTGTTTTTAAATTTTGGTTTTATAGTTTCTCCATTGCTGAAAAAGTTGCATTTACAAATTAGGTCTCATAGTTTTGTCAAGTCAATTGAACCAAATCAATCCCAATCAATTTCCAAGACACAAAATGATCTGATCCAAAGTTGATTGAATCACCTTCTAAGTTGAAAGTCCATCTAATTCCCTTGTTGATTTGCATCCTAATATTCTTTGAAAAAGGATTGATCTTAGTGATCTATGCATTAGACCTAGGATCCCATTTTCATGAAAACATGAAGTAATATGAATCCAAGACCTAATCCATTCAAAATGTTGTAGAAAATAATGTGGGAATTTGTGTCACAAATGTGGTGTACGAAGGAATGTAGAATGGTTTTCTCTTTGTGGAGTAATAAATAATTAGTCTAGAGGTGTTGGTTGAGTTCCTACTATACCACCTTTGAACTTTGAAAGGTATGTGCAATTCAACTTCACTAGGATACCTAGACATCCCAATCCTATACTAGTTGAAATAATGAGCCTCAATCTAAATGAGGAGCTACCAAGGGATTAGTTGTTTACTCGCCTAGCACAGAGAGATTTATTTTCTTCAAGAAACCAAATTCCCTTATTATAGTTGTTCAACCTTTCTCACAAAATAGAAGTTCGGGATAATCCTCTCGAAGTAGGCATATTAGTTTCTTTCTTTCCTCCAACTATAGTTTCTTTCTTTCCTTCCATTCTGGAGCATGCTTTCATTTGGAAGGAATTCGAGAACTTGATATCGTGGGTGAGGGGAGGAAGGATCTATTCGAGCATCAGCCCATCTATTCGAGCGAGTATCAATAGCGGTAGTGATAGTTGCTAGAGCATCAATCTAGCCATCCAATGCCAGAGCATCAATGTTTTCTACTGTTACCGAAGCAGTCGAAGTCTGATACTGATGCAGTCAACATTTCCTTGACAAACTAGTGAGATCATCAATTCGATCGATTGATTGGAAGCGGTGAAGCCCTGTTCCGACCACCTTGATGCCCAGTTCGGAGAAAACCAATGAATCGATCAGAGTCATTTCACATCACATTACCGAGGAGGGCGGAAGAAGTAAGTTTAGAAGGCCCTATCCCTATGGTTTAGTTGAGAAAGAAAGCTATGGGGAGTAAAAGATTGATTGATCTGCCTAACCACATTCCTAAATCCCCACCGGTTGGAGTGGATGTGGTGTTATGTCAGTCTCAAATAGGGGTAGAAACCTCGACGCATACTTTGAAATGCTCATTGTAGTCCGCATGCATGTTACTTCTCCTCGTTCCCAGCCTAGCACGCCTAGGCTAAAATTATTTATCTATAGATAGAAATTTAAAATTCTTTATAAAATCAAGTATTTATTTTGAAATAGAGGATGAAGATGACCTTATGAAATTATCTGTATAATCCTTAGTTGAAGATGCAAGAGAATGACACAAGGGATTTCTTGAGTCAAGTATATTCTATTGGATTGAATTTCATATATTTTCAAAAAATAATATAGAGATAAAACTTATGCTAGATAATTCATGATAAATGAATTCAATAAAATTGCCAAAGGATGTAAGAATTCACTATAGATTTTAATGTAATATTTTTCAAGGTAGTGACTACAATAATGTTTTATTTAAGGTCTAATGAACCTATGTGTTAATTCATATACTGTAATTATTATGACACAAAAAAGGGTTGCATACTAAGATATAGTGATCCTCAAACATTGAGAGATTCTTATAAGATAGCTACTCACATTGTTAGTAACCAAAGAGCCTTTGAAAAGTTACATAAGAGGATTGATCTTAAAATTACCGTCCATAAAAATAAGATAAATTAAATAATTTGATGAGTGCTTTAAAATAATTGAGCTATAAAGTGACTTGAAGTGAAAAGGGTTACCCCATGAAAGGAAAAATTGTGGTACAAAAGAAATAATGCCAAGGTTATATGATCAATCATACAATACTACTTGGTATAATGGAAATCTAGTGTAGATAAATAATAAAAGGACAACAAGAAATGAAACACCAAATCCTCTCAAGAAACGTAGTGCAAAGAATGTTGGAAAAATAACTTGGGTTTTTGCATGTCAAATGCCTCATTCCCCTTTCCAATGTGTTATGGTACAATAATTTGAGTATTATGGTAACCCCTATGATGAGTTTGATGATCTTAACCACAATGTAGGAAAGGATCATGAGCATAAAAATGTTAATATGATGTCAACTATATTATGTTTCAACAATGATGAATATTCATAATCTAATTAATATGGACATCATTTAGATATTGTGGATAAAAGGCATTAGAAAATCACTATCATCAATTGGCCTTTTTAGAAGATGAGGATGATATTTATCACATGTATGTAATCATCAATCCGCAACCACAAATTTCAAATTGAGAAGAACTTTGGGTGAGGAAATTTGAGCTTTACTAGCTATAGTGGTTGCTTAGATTAGAATCAGTTATAGCTCGAGAAGCAACGGTGAAAGTAACTTCTCAAGAAATATAGGAAGCCTCTACATTACGATTAAACAAGAAGAAAAATAAATTATAGCATTTCTAGAATTAATGAAGCCAAAGGGAAGATTGGAAAGCCTAGTTTTTTGTTTAAAGGTGTACCTTTTAAGACTAAGGCCATAGTTCAAAGTTTCAAATATGATAAATGAAACCATAAAGGAGCATGTGTTTCTCAAGAAAATTTTACAAAAGAAAAAGAGAAATCAATCCTTGTTACTATTGGGATTAAGGTGTCTCAACCTTAGAGAGTCCTATGATTACTTAATTAATTAAATTAGTCCACTTGCTGCATATTTTATTAATTAAATCCTATGTGATATGTTTCTAAGTTTCTATAACACTTTGTGGGACCCGATTGTGAGTTGGCTTCCTACATGTTTGGTGGAGAGCACGAAATTGTGCCACTTGTCACTTGGGCACTCAACTAGGGGAAGATATGTTTGTTAAAACCTCTCAAAGGTGCACCATAGTGACATGTGTCATTTTTTTTAGTTATCACCTGCAATATTTTAAAAAGTTGCTAGATGGGACTATGACAACCACTCTGAGAGATTGGAAGTCAAAGGGGAGTTAAAAATAGGTAGGTGACTATTTTCTCTAGTGGGACACCATGTATGTCAAGGTGACTTAATATTTTCATAAAATATTAATTTGGACTCCAGTTGCATGTTGTTTCATTTGGTGCATGTTGTTGCATGTTTGTAAAGTTTCTTTATTGGACAGTTTGGACTTGTGCATGTGTTCTCCATTTCAGTTTGAATGCATCAAGAGACTTCGGAGATGACACATGAAATTCCTAAGTTCTTATGATAGAGGATTATAAAAATGAGAAATTTTAATGTATTTGATGAGAGGAAAATTTTATTACAGGGTTATGCTATCAAATTTTCTTCAAAAGAGCAAGATGTAATCTCCATGTTCAGGTTGTGATCCTGAAAGAGTAAAGTCACTTGCATGAGCATAGAATCAAAGTTAAGAGACACTTTAATGTCCATAGACTCTATTATTGTATTGCAAGTATTTTATTACTAATAATATAATTGATTTGTGTTTTCGAGTGTGGGGTTTTTTGCCTGAAAGGGTGTTCCCCACATATATTGTTGTTCTTTCTCTTCTATCTATCTTTCTTCTTTCTCGTTCTTGAAATGTTAATTTACATGTCATTATGCTGCTAAATTTTTTTTAGATTTGTAAACTGCATTATCTTTCCTCTAAGGGTTGATGTGATGGAAATTAAATTGTGTGTTTCCTCTTTAAGGCATAGTAGTATGTGCTTGTATAATGAAAACTTAAGATACCAAAGGTGCATACTAGTTCTTGAAAGGCTTTTTGAGTTCATCATTTCATTTAATTTTGTATCAGATCCAATTCCATGTTTTGGATGTGCTTGCATATGCATGTATGTGAGTTGCATGTACTTGCATGTGAGTTGCATGTACTTGCATGAACTTGCATGTTAGTTGCATGTTATTGTATGTGAATAATTCATGGTGCTTAAGGTTCTAGAAATTTCTTTTGTTTTGATTCCTTAGCCTAGCAAGCTTGAGTGAATCTATTTTGAAGAAATTAGTTAATTATTAATCCTTGTCTAAGTGGAAGTTTTGTAGTTGATCTTGTTTACAGGTAATGATAGGCATTGTAAAGGATGAAAAAGATGAAGTGTTTTATAGTTGATCATGTGATTTCATTTAATATGAAATTGAATTGAAGCTCTTGTTGGAAAGTGTATTAATGCATGGTGGTTTTCTTACATTTTATGGTCGTGTGTAGCAGAGTATTCATATTGGGTGTCTATGTTAGGCTCCCTAGTCATGTATGGAGAAACTTGTGTTGCTATGACTATGGTTTGGTATGCCTATGTTGGGTGCTTAGTTTTAGTCCTTAACATTGGAAGTGACTGTTTCAATTATCATGAATGCATGTAGGCTATGGATTTGATCATCAGATGATCTTGAAGCTTCTAGAATAGTCTAGCTCCTCTATATGCTTGCACATGTTGGTGGTTATGGATTTGAAACATAGGGAAAGGGAAAATGTTGAGTTTTAACCTTAGGTTTTGACACCTTTCTTAAATTCTTAATTGGATGTAATGTATTGATTGATTTGGAATGCAAGGATGGATTGGTCATTTTATGGATTTGGACAAGGTATGTGATTGACTTACAACCTGATAGGTTATTCAACTAGTGCTTAACTAAATATGGAAATGTCTTAATGATAAAATTCAATGATCTAAATAGGTTAATAGTAAAATTTACTATTTTGATGCAAATACAAAAAAACACAAAAGCTCACAAACAAATTAAGATAAAAAAAATGAGCACAATAGGACAGTGTACACATGTAGTTCAAATCTAGGGTTGAAAAATGGAGGACACAAATGCCCAAGGTGTGAGTGTCCTTGTAGAGCTTTCACGAATCTATTTTCATGGTCCTTTGATGTCAGTTTTGAGCTACAAATTCCCATATGCAAATCTTTCATAACACTATCGTATTTTTTGGTAATTGGGTTTTCATGAGTTGTCAAGATGTAGGGCATCAAAATGAAAAAATGGATAACTTGTCTTCAATCTTGCTTCACTCCTCTTCAAACTTCAAATCTACACATTAACAAAGAGAGGAAATTTTGTGTCATTTAGGGGCTTGCTTCAGTCAAACTCTGTGTAAGTGTTTCCACTTCCACAATGTCAATGCCAATGATAATTAATAGGAAGGAATGATGAAAACATAAAGTGTTGCAACTCACCACCCTTCATTGGCCTCCTTAAAGGACTAGATTCATGCACATCATCTCAAGGTCTATGATCTTGCTTTCTTGTTTTACTTGAATGCTTGAATACTTTGGAGACCTACAAAAGTGTTAGCCTTCATAAAATAATGATAATATGAACACACATAAATCACATAAGATTTGGCATGATATTAGGATCTTGAATTGTTGTAATAAAGCTCTAAAATGTTGCTCTTCACATGCTTAATATTTCTTTTGGCAATATTTTTTGCTCCAATTATTTCTTAGATAGATTTTGAATGATGCAATAACTAGGTATTTATAGGAATTTATTCAATTTCTTGAAAATTCAGTCATGATAGCTGAATTTAGACACTTGAATTGCAAATATTAAATTGTCACAACCAACATATTTGAATTTGGAGGGAAAATAGGTGGAAAATCAAGCCCAAGGCATGAGTGTCCTGGACCTATTTTCTAGGACATTAAGTGTTGGGGCAAAGATATTAACTAAATGCATTTGTTTCCCACCTGTAAATCATTGATAAATGTTAAAAATGGCCCATGGAAT
Source organism: Sequoia sempervirens (assembly GCA_007258455.2). Lineage (NCBI taxonomy): Eukaryota > Viridiplantae > Streptophyta > Pinopsida > Cupressales > Cupressaceae > Sequoia > Sequoia sempervirens. Next base: position 801,293,157 of record VDFB02281492.1, on the reverse strand, counting down.
GGATAATTTAGGAAATTAAGTAGTCAATTATGTCCAATAATTTAAGGGGGAGCAAAACATAAAGTGAAATCATCAAGGGTGGCAATTTACGATGGTACATTTATCCCCCACTTTAGTGAGAGTATGAAATTACACTCAAACTCACACTAAATTAGAAATTCTAGTCAAGAGGGGTCTAATTGTCCAAATTTTGAAGAGATAGAATGACAATGAATCTAGGGAGGTGATCAAGCCCCCAAGATCCCAGATCCCATGGAAAACCAACATAAGCAAAAAGGGACACACATATGTATGAAATGTAACAAGACAACACAATAACATACATGAAAAAAAACACAAAGCATACACGATGAAAACACAAGACATGATGGAAAATAAACATGACAACAAAATAAACACAAGCACAATGAAAACACAAAAACACACAATAAAAGCACAAGGTTAGTATTGGAAGATTGGTTTGTCATTGAGAACTTGGTTGATGGATGTATGGAAAATTATGTTACTATGGTGTTGTCATTAATTTCAACATTGTATTGATGTCAACATTGATGTATAGCTAATGTCTTATGAGAATGATTGAATGTAGTGATTGTAACCCATTATATAGATCAATTTTGTTGGTTTGAAATAGGCCAAACATTTGTAGAATTTCCTAAGTCTTGAGTATTGTTTCCAATGTATAGTGAACCAGTTTTGAGGTCTGCATTTCTCTACTATAAAGAATCTTATCATGCAGTTCTAACTTAATTTTGGTACATGTTGGAGGAATTTGAATCCAATATTTTGCATCTTGAATCCTTTCATAGTTTAAGTGGGCTACAAAGTTTCCTTGGTAGGGTCAATTTCATAATGAGGTTTATACCTGATGTAGCAAATATTTTGAAACCTCTAACTACCATGTTGAAGAAAAATGTGAGTTTTAGTTGGTTAAGAGAAATATCTAAGGAAGAAATAGTTTTGAGTCCATTAAATAAACCATATCAGTAGCACCTACTTTGGTAAACCCTAACTTTTCCAAATATTTCATTCTTTATTCTTTTGGTAGCATAGAGACCATCTCTTCTATGTTGATACAATAGAATGATGATGGCTTGGAGTAGCCAATAGCATTTTTTAGTCAAGGCCTAGAAGGTTATAAAAAAAGTATCTTTTGTTGATAATCATGTACTTGTGATTAGAAGTCTCAAAAAAAAATTCCATTTGGTTTCCCATAACAAGATTCAATTTATGGTTTCTCACCCAAGTGTTAATGAATTCTTGTTTAGTAAATATTTGAGTGATAAAAAGGCTGGGTGGATCACCAAAGTGAAGGAATATGATGTGGAAATAAAAGCTACAAAGTTGGTAAGAGGTAAGGAATTGTGTGAATAGCTAGTTGTTGGGTTAGAAAATGATGAAGAAACTAAAGAAGAATGTGTCCTCATGACAAGTAATGAGCAAGAAACCATTGCACCATCATTGGGTACTAGTTGGACACATGAAATGGTCCATTATCTTCAAACTGGTGATTTTCCCAAAGAGCTCAACAATTCCAAAAGGAGGTATTCTAGAGTTCAAGAAATCCCTTACATCCTGTTGAATGGTGTTTTGTTTAGAAAAGATTATGATGGTTTCCTTTTGAGATGGTAGAATCTGATCAAATTGACAAAATATTGCATGTGTTTCATGATGGACCAGTTGGTGGCCATTTTACACCAAAGAAAACAGCATTGAAAGTCATGAGGGCTAGTTATTATTAGGCTTCCCTCTTCAAGGATGCACATGCATGGGTTAAAAAATAAAGCAAATGTGCTACTTTTGTAGGCAAGCAAAAGTTAGAAACTTTACCTTTGCATCCAGTATCAGTAGATCAACCTTTCATGAAGTGGGGTCTGAACTTCATTGGAGTCATTAATCCACCATCTAGTTTTGGACACAAATGGGTATTGGCAGCTACGAACTATTTCACCTTAAATGAATGAAAGCTACAACACTAAAGGAAGAAAATGAAAGTGATGTCCTAAAAATTTTTGAGTACTTGGTCTCAAGGTTTGGTATTCCTAATTCAATCATCTCAAATAATGCTTTGTATTTTGTATGGATAAGAGTAACTGATTCAGCTATTAAATATGGCATTCATTTGAGTACTTCATCTAACTACTATCTACAAGGAAATGGACAAGTTGAGTCTGCTAACAAGAATTTGATCAAGATCATCTAGAATACCATAGAAGATAATTAAAGGACTTGGCATAGTAGATTGAAAGCAACCTTATGGGCTGAAAGGATTAATCCTAAAAGATCCACTGTAAACTCTCATTTTATGCTTGTGTATGGAAGGGAAGCAAATTTGCTTGTTTAAGTTGAGTTACTAGCTTTGAGCCTTATAAAAGAACTAGAAATTTTGGAAGAAGGACATACGGAAGTAAGGCTTGCTAAATTTATGGAGCTAGAAGAAACAAGAGGCAAGAAATGCAACAACTATAAAGGCACCAAGCACAAATGAAAAAGATGTTTGATGAAGGAGCAACACCTAGAGATTTCAAGGAAGGTGATCTTGTCCTCAAGTGGGATGAGTTAAAGAGTAGGCCTGGAAAGCATACTAAGTTAGATGTCATATCGAGTGGCCAATTCATAATCACAAGTTGAAAACAACACAATGCCTTCCAGCTATCCAATATGGAAGGTGAAGTTTTACCTATCCCAGTCAATAGGATACAACTCAAGCTTTTTTTTTGAATAAGAAATTTTTTTATTGTACATATTAGTTTAGTGTTTTGAGTCAACAAGTGTTGTTGCACATAGGTTTTAGGTGTCTTTCTATTCCTCCAAGTGTTGTTGCACAATTGGTCAATTTGTTTCAGTCATTTTTTGGGTACCTTCTTAGGTGGTTTGGGTGAGTTTGAAGGTGCTGAACACTATTTTGAAGTGCTACAATAGTCCACAAGGTCTTATTTTTATGTGTTCTCAATTTTTTCATGACTCTATGCCCAATTGATTGTATAAGGCAGTTGGTCACCATGTTTAGTAGGCAAACATCTCTGAGAGGTCACCAAAGATTTTGCTATTTTTATCACCATTTATATATTTTTCCTCAAAATTCATTTAGGGAAATTTTTATAGTTTTAAAATTTAATACCAAAGGTGGGAAAAGTGGGTCTTAGGCACTAAAGGATTAAGAAGGAAAAAAGTGAAAGAAAAGGAAAAGGAGAATGAAAATTTTGATCGATTCATTTAGGCACTAGAAGGAAGAAGATTTGCTTTCAGCTACACCTACATAGCATGGGAAAAAAATAGGGTTTTTGCTAAATGGAATTGAATGAAACCCGAGGGAAAGGGATGCATCAGAAAAATTTAGACCCATGTTGTAGGATGGGAGAAAAGACTTGGGAAGATATGCAAATTAGGGAGGTCTTCCAGGAGTTCATCCACATTCTTCCAATTTGCAGACCTTGCATGTTCTCCCATAATGATAGGTACACCTTGAAACATGATCTATGTTGTCAAACATTTAAGACCATGTCTAAATATGTTTAATGAAGTAAACTCCTTTCATGATAATTTTTTTCCCTATCATGTCCACAAAGATAACCCTAACTACATAGGTGCCCTATTGTCTACTCTAGAAGTTTTGAAAATGTTTAAAACTTCATAATTGAGGACAAGTTCATTGAATTATTTCTTGAATATAACGGTAATATTTTAGACAATCTACAATGGTTTTGAACTTGGTTGGAAAGTATAGTTTTTAGATTAAAAAGTGAGTAGCTACCATTATATTTCTCCAAACAATAGTTGTCCCTACAACATAAGGTTCAAAATCTATTCTCAGTTGTTTACACAAAGCTGATAAAGTCAATCAACTCCCACAATTAGGACTTGATTATTTGTTGAAGATGTTTGAGTCAGCTACCTAATGCAGTTGGAAAGGGAAAAAATCACTTTGAACTGTTATGAACTGTTATAGGCACAAAAAGGGAAAATTATTCATGGTGTACAAAATCCATAAATATATACAAGAGAGTGGAACCAAAGAAAGAAAACTATGTTTCTTGAGCTGGATAAGTTTTCAGACATAGAGGAAAACTTTGGAAGAGTAGATTCAGCATATGAAAATGTCTTTTGAACAAGAGAAAAGGAGCCATCATGTGCATTTGAACTCTAGAAGGATGGGCTCAATAAAAGGCATAGCTTGGAAATGGAAGAACTCTTTTCACGACTAGAAAATTGTGCATCAAATACCCTAAAACCAATAATTCCCACTTTTTAATATGGTTATTTATGGGTGCATACTTGGGTAGGGTTTCATTCTAGGCAAAGTAAATCCATGCTTCCTCCTTTTAGAAAGGGTAGCGATTTTACTAAGGAGGATAGTGATACCAATGACTATAAGATACCCAAAGGACTATTATCTAGGGGCAGTAGCAATGAAACATCACAAGGAAACCAATAGTTAGGGTTTTTGTATATGTGTAAATAGACCAAGAATTGGCGTATGCCTCCAAGACAAGAATAGTAGATAAATACATCTCACATCACATATAAGCATGTTGTTCCAAACAATATGATATTGACTTTGCATGCAATATAAAAGAGTCCAAACTTAAGGTTGGTCCAGATGGACTTTTATCTATTGAGTCTTCATCCTTGTTTAAGACCAAGGGTTTGAAATGATGATCAAGTACAAATCCACAGAGAGAATAGTATATAAGATATGCTAACTCACATACCAATAGGTGACAATATGATAGGAAAGAGCAACAACCCTACCTTAGAGGACAATTTAAATATGATAGTCAATGTAAAATGATAGTCAGCTTGTATCAAGGTACCTAGGTCAAGTCAAGGACAAAATATCAACATGGGTTAATGGGATAGTCCATTCTTAACAGTCCTAAAATACAATAGAGAGGAATGTTATATGCATGATCATCATCTAGAGGACAAGTTTTTGCATGCCTAGGTTGATAATTTTTTTCAAGATTGTGGTAGAATGTAGTCATCATTCACTAAAGAAAGCATCCCACAATATATAAAATGTGAGAAGTGCAATCTTTAGGAGAGTCACCTTGGGAAAAATTTAATAATGGTGAAGCAATAGTGAGTAAGGTGCAAGGGGACAGAGTTACCAACAGAAAATTTGCATGAATGTAGTCAAAAAATACATAGTACAATGAGCAGCAAGTTCAAGGATGATAATATGCACAAATAAGTGTATAAATATCATAAAAAATAAAAAGAAAGAAATGTAACAGTGGTCACTGGTCAAGATCTGACATTGATGATATTCTATAGTCATATGAAAGATGTTGAGAAGTTAAATATCCATAATTTTTACTGCCTGAGCACTCATGAGAAACCTGTGAAAAGCTTACACACATGTAGTTAATGACTAATGAATTAAGGAGGCACAAGAGTTGTCTGGGCTTATAAAGGATAACTTTCCTTGCAAACATTTTTTTCTTTTAGTCTGGGTTAATACATCAAAACTTGCAAGTGGGGTTCAATAGTATATAAAGGCTAATTTAGGACATATGCCTATAGCAACAGCTAAAAGGATGTTTGCGCAGGCATTGGGATTCCTTTAGCAAATTATCTTTTGAAGAGTACCATTGAATCAAAATCAAGGCTTGGAATTGAAAGTAGAATGTGTTTGAAAGATAAACTTTTTTAAGATGATACTTCATACCAAAATGTCCCATAGTTTAAAGTTGGTGTTGAACAAGATATAAATAGGTCCTCAACATTGAAAGTGAATCCTGAAGAATTTCAACAATCAAGGAATGAGGATGTGATGAGAGTAAAGAATGTAATGTATGAATATTATTTCAAGTACTATCAATGGATATCTCACAGTCTTAAAGGTAGCCACATATACCTCATATTGATGAGGATGAAAAGAGGTGTAGCAGTCCTATAGGTAGCTGAGAAATATAGTTTCAACATGACAAAATACTAATGGCAATGAAGTTAAGCCATAGATTTTCACTAGCCATTAATAATCTCTATCAACAGAGGTTTTAAGGGAGTACTATAGACCATGAAGAGATAGAGCTATGTATGGGAAAGTAAACATGTCAGACAAGTTACAAGAGCATAATACATTCTTAGTGCTTTGAAACTTTTTTTTGGAGTTTCATTAGATTTTGTCAGGACTATGAGAAGACTTTTAGGTTTGTTATGTATTTCATAGTTGTGCTTGGTTTTCATGTTTCTTTTGAGCTCCCATGGTAGTATGTGTGTGAAGTTACAAGGATTCTTTAAATTCACATGATTGACTATAGTGGAGAGTTGTGATGCATGGAGAGATGGCTTTTTGTAAACATCGTGATGGAGTCATAGTCATGGAGAAGAAAATAAATAAATTCAGTATAAAGAAGAATGTATTGACTATAAAAGATGAGAAGGAAACAATAGAGGTTCGGGATATTCCTTTGTGATTGATCGATGCATCAAATCTCAATAAGGCAGTCTAAAATAAATGATGGTATAGAAGGGACAGTAGCAATTTACACAAGCAGACCTTTAAAAGTTAGTCATCAAAATATATTCTCAATGAAGTCTTATGAATATATGCTCAATGATTCTTGACAGGTTTTAAGGATGATAAAGGAAAAAACATTCCACAGTATAGTCTTGTCTAGAGGACAATAAATAGTTCATGGGATAATAGTGATAAAGCATTTAATCACCTTGTCACTATTATTTTGGAACCCTTAAGCATCAATGTTGTATAGCAGACAGCTTAAATGAGGCCATGAACCATGAATACAGTGATGGCAAGATGAGACTAATCAAGTGGAGGGCTAGTTTAGTAACAAATGACTAAGAGAAAATAATGAAGAAGGAAACTTAAATGTTAAGAGTGGAAAAATTTTAGACCAAGAAATAAAGATACAAAACATGTGACAAAATACAATGATGATAATAGATATTAAGTGACATCTTGTTAAAAGACAAAGAATCATGATAATCTAAGAGGGTAGTTTTCTAAAGTGACAGTAAACTCTTGCAAAGGATAGTCATAATAGTACCTCTTAAAGGCCTTAGAGCATGTGACACTAATAGATTTTTGGAGAGAAAACAATGCATAGTTCTATTATAACGAAAAAGTTCTATGAACATAAGCAAGGGGGCAGTCTATAGAAAGGAATACTTCACAATGAGCAGCCAAAAGAGTATCACAGTGAGTCTTTGTTGGAGAGTAGTGCTACTCTAGATGAGCATGACAGTCATTAGAAGGAAAATGCAATCCTACAGTCATCAAGTCTGAGATGGACAGTGAGCTAGACAAGGATAATCATGATTGGGGAAAAAGTCTGTGTCATAGCAAAATGATAAGCTTGCATACAAAAGATAGAGGAGTTCAAGTAGCACCAAAAAATATGGCAGTCCAAAAATAAGAGGACAATCAAGTCAAGATATAAAAGGGTTTTCATATGAGAGATGGCATGTCTGAGAGAACATGAATAAGACGTAAGACATTGTCATGGTATATGAAAACATGATAACAGTTACAGGTGCAAGATATCAAAAGTTGGAACCTTTCTCAAATCATATTAACCCTTTTGTCTTCAAATGGAAAATATGATGCAAGCCTATGATGGAAAAGTATAGTAGGACAACTCTATCAGTTGATAGTTTGATGCCTATAATGAAAGGGGAAGCAAAGTCTTTGTTGATATCATAGCTTTCATGGTGTTGTTGAAACATGCTACATAAGAAAGGAAGCCAAATAACATTTGTTGTATTTAATATGGATGTGAGATCAAACAATGTCAAGTAGATCTCATTGCTATCATGCAAATCACTGAAGTATTCATGAGTTAAAATAGTCAAAGGGGTTAAACGATCAGTTTGATGACACTTATGACCAGTTTAAGAGCTAATAAAGAATCCATGTGGTTATGACTTGAGTTAAGGGAAGTTTTCAACCCATAAGAATGCAGTTATAGATAGTTTTGAAACCTTAAATGAAGGATTTTTTCCCTTGTAGGACAAAAAAACCTTAAAATCTCTTGTAAAAGATGATAAGGTCAGCAAGTAGATATTTTCTAGAGATAGTTTAGAAATTTATGAGGCAGTTTGGATAGTCTTAATGAGCTATTGGAGCTCCCTAAGGGAAGTTTGCAAGAATCCAGGGGCATTTCAAACTCCTCCCAAAGATCTAGGAGATTCATAACCAGTTGGGGCAGATTTCAAGGAGATGAAGAGACCAAGTCAAGAAAGAAAACTTCTTGGGAATGCAAAGGAGCTTGGCCTACTTTTTAGCTTTCTAACTTAGTTAAAATTAGTCCCTATATTCTCTCCTATGCTTGGGATGAGATATAGGACCCATATGCTTTCATTTTCACTCTATTCTTTCATGTTTTTGAGTTGTAGAAGAAAAAAAAAAGATCATTGTAACTCACTTTTTCTTAGTCACAAAAACTAAGATACACTTTGTTATACTTTTTCAAAATAAAGACATATTTTAGATTTCTACTTGCTATAAGAACACGTTTCTCAAATAAAATTTAATATTTTTTCCTTGTCAACAACTATCTCATTATGTGCAAATGGATGATTGATATGTAATTTGTGTTTTATGTTTAAATCTTCTTGATATGTAATTTATGTGTTTTATGTTTAAATCTTCAAAGGAATTGTCTCATTTCTAGCACCTTTAGGCACAAATGTATGTTTCATGCAAGTCATAGGTTATGTCACCAAAGTTTAAACATATTTATTTGTGAAAGGACCTAATTTTTGTTCTAAAGATTATAGAATTTTCAACTTTCATACAAAATGCTTATGTATGAACATGTCAAACATTTGAGTTGTGTAAACACAAATTGAAAAACACAGAGATTGTGTGTCAAAAGAGTAGTGCAAACAATTTATTTTATGTTTCACCTTTTTATTTATTTCATGTTATATTTCTACCCCTTTCCATTATTAACAGCAGTAGGTAGTTTAGTTTACGTGATAAAACCAAAGAGAACTAGCCCTCTTTGGAGGTTCTTTTCCATTTTAGGTGACCCACAACTTGGAAAAGTCCCCATGTTCAACTAGTAGGCTGAGTTTGCAACTCAGCAAGTGTGCATACTTAGGTGATAATAGTAAGATGCATTAAAAACATTGTGATTGAGTTGTAAAAGCATTTGAGACAGTTGCAGAAAAAAATCATGAAATTCAAAACAATCATATCACTTTGCAACTCAAAATAATGTATTGTAGGATTTCGAGGTTCATCCAAATGAGTGTGAAACTTCCACTGTCATTTAAAATGTAACCAATTGAAAAAAATATTCCTACAAGGTATGTTGTGCAATATATTAGGTTCAATCTAGCAATGGTGGGCATCACAACCCTATCAAGTTCATAAGGAAATTTCAAATGCATGTAAATAACCCTTCGGATAGACATTAGGTTCACTTCAAATCACCCAGAAAATATCTTCTTATCCACATTGGTCTTTATCAACTTCATATAGGTTGGAAGGCTCCATTGAGTCATTGTGGACAATTGGCCTCCAAGTGGAACATATAGAGAAACCAATCTCATCCACCAAGTTAAATATACTTAGTTCAAATTAGAAATATCACATGTGGTGTCAAAAAAGATGAAATCAAAACGATGCCATCAAAGAGGGGTGAGATGGATTTGGGAACTTTAGATATGAGGATTTCATGATGACATGAGTAGGGTGGGATGATGTTAGCATGATGCCATCTAGGTGCAAATATGAGAAAATGAAATGGATTGAGCTTGTAGAAAAAAATATCTGAATTGGATAGAGAAACCTAGAAAGGTGAAGTTCAAATGGATGGAGAAATTTTACAAGGGATGGTGGAGTTAGTGGGATGGGAAGATGGGCTTCATCTACTCATAAGACTTCACTTAATTTATTTTGAAATGCACTTGTGGAGAAATCATGAACAAGTGGAAATTGTGGTAGAATAGTTGGAAATTTGAAATGGGTTAGTTCATATGGAAATTCCCATAAGACTAGATGGGTAAACCTTTTCCATAAAGTGGAAAATTTCAAGTGGTCTAAACCAAAAAGTGGGTTAAAAGGGAAGTTCAGATGGACAAGAGATTTGTATAAACCTATATTTAGTCAATTTTGTATATCCTTCACCATTGCCTGGAAAACATGAAGGGCACAAAATATACTAAGGGAGGGGGATGAATCAGTATATGAAAAATCTCAACTTCAATTCAAATTATCCCTAGTAGCATTTTTTGATATTACTTTATCATTAAAACAAATAGTCAAATTATAAACATAAACACACATCCAAACATGAGTACACTAGATATACATGGAAATGGAAAATAGGAAAAACCACAATGAGAAGAGTTGCTTGGATCTATTATCCAAACCTAGCCTCACATAAATAATGAAAAAATTACAGTCATGAAATAGGCACCAACCTACTGGAGACACCAATCCCTAATCATGTTTGTAGGCACCAACCTATTGGAGACTCAAATCCCTAATATATAGATCTGAGCACCAACTCAGTAGGAAAGACATCAGTTCTACCAAATCATAGAAATGTGTTTTATAGACCATCAAGACTAATAACACAACTTACACTTGATTTGATCAACCTTCAAACACTCTCCCACATAGCATATGATCTTTTGATAATGGCACACAATGATTGTAATGAAACTCACATTACATCACTTTGATATTCACATTGAAGCCCTAATTACATAACATTCACACAACTACAACTTCTTATGGATCCTAGGCATCTATATAAATGAGTTACATTTACAATCACATTCATGTGTCGACCCAAAACATAGAAATAATATCCACAAGTCAGCCACACAAAAAATCCTTGACCAAATGTGTCCAAACATGTAAATAGGCCAAGTCCAATAGGCCACATGCTACTCCAGAAGATAGAACATGCTACATGATTCCCAATTTCAACTTATCTAATCCATACGCTACCTTTAGAGAGCACACGCTACAGCCTCTACCACATAGATCCAAAACATCAACTTGGTTAATTAACCAAAATAGTGACCCTTGCGTCACTTCAAACTTTTTGTTTGATGAGCATACATTTCAAAAACATTGGAATAAGAGAGACCATGTGTAGACATACTCTCCTTTCAAACCACGAGACATAACTTGCATCCATGAAGGAATGAAAATCAAAACATGTTACTGGAATGATCTCACTATTTGAGTAACTTCAAATCTTTTGGATCAAACTTCCAAATTAATTCTATCAACATTAATAAGTGTAGTATTGTAAGAGAAGGGGACTAACCACATCAAGGCTCTAAGTCATGGAGAGCTGAGAGCAGAGCGCTTCCCTAACTTACCTCACTCTAAAGGGATGAGGATCGAGAATGAAGAGCACTATGAAGTGCTTATGTCACTCTACAGACCCAAAGTTTAGGTTTTGGCTAGGCAAATTAGATTTTAGGATTAGTATTTCACCTTAAATAGCTCTTTGTCTGAGGACAACAACATAGTTCTAGGACGACAGTGTGGCGCATTGGCATCTCTCTGGCGCGTTGGCATCTGTATGGCCAAAAAATGTAAGACATAGTAAAAATGCCAGAAAACCAACTAAATAGCCTAGCTAGTTGACTTTGATGAGAAAAACATAATGATAAATTACAAAAAATAAATACAAGATGATAAAGCAAGTAGATAAAAGCTAGGGTGATGAAGATTATCTCACAAAAGTTCCAATTCACTAGCTACCTCCACACACATGTTCACCTACACACAAACAAGGAGGAGAAAATTGTTGGGGGTATATAGGGGCCTACCTCGGTCAGACCTCCATTTTGGTGTTTCCACCTCCACGGATAGCCAAAAAGCAAGGAAGTAGAATATGTGATAAATAAAGTAGAAAGTAAAGATTGTTGAACACTATAAAACAATACTATGCTACTCTATCAAATCACAAAGGAGCTCGGAGTGAAGTGTTAACACCTCCACCCAAAAGCTCACTAGTCAATGGAGGGAGAATGCAAGTTATGGACTTGGAAAATTCACCATAGCCACAACAGTGATGAAGGAAGGTCTTGCAAGAATCCAAGCCCACAACTTCTATGGCTGCCTCACACTTGCAATGTGTAGTTGATGGGGTGCCAATGCTCACAATAAAGTGTTAGAATGTTGCTTGAGAGTGTGAAGAAATGAATAAACAACTAAGAGGGTGTGAAAAGAGAGATTGAATGTGTAAAGGATAGAATGAATGCATGAAGAATGTTTTTGAAGGTGGGATGAGAATGAGTAAGTTGTTTTCGGGGTCAGTTGGTTGAAGAGGGACATTACAATTCAACCCCAATCAGGTGTGTAATGCCTCTGCCAACTTTAGATGCAAGAATCCATTAGAGGTGATAGTGCACCACATAGACATCCACACATCATGTGTTCATCCCTGACAAATATTCTCTCACTGACACATAGGACAAACAACAAGTGGATGGAAGGAAAGTGGGCGATGTGGAATTTCTCCTTTGAATTTGACTTTCTAAGGTGAGGGTATGTGAAAGGGGAATTTTCTTAAGGGGTGAAAATCGACTCCTATACATTTTTCCCCAACTTTAGTGAGCACGAGTATCAATGAGTGCTTGGTAAAGTTGATCAAAGGGTTAGAAATGTATACCTAAACCCTCGAGGAAGCATATTGCAATCTGTAGGACCCTAAATCTGCATTGGATCAAAAACAAAAAAAACCTTAGTATTGTTAGTAAACCAAAGCAAACAAAAGATCCCCTATAAGATTCATCTAATCACAAGAATGATGCCAAAGAAACAAGCAAAACATAGAAAGGCATCATTCTAATGATCAAACTAGCATCTTATAGTGGATTGGTGTCACATGTGCTAGTGACCCTTTCCCAATCCTTGATTGATAAGATAATGATAATGATGGAAAAGATCATTTCTCAAATGAAGAGAGTGACCTTGCATGATCTTGGAGATGAAATGTTAAGATTATGGATTAATAGTGGACAAAATCAGTTCTCCATGTGAAGAGAATGACTTTGCATAAAGATTGTGGAGAGATTGTGAAGGATTTTGATAAGAGATGAAGCCTCTATTTTATAGATTTTCAAAATGCTAAGTGTTGAAGAGAGACCAATGTGGGACTAAGATTGGACAAATGAAAGGACACTTGTCAAGTGGTGAGTGGTTGATGCATGTGCAAGATTTGGGAAGAGTGCCCATGAGAGGGAAAATTTGAATTCAAATTTGAGAGTAAATGCTAAGTGGGGGACAAGAAAATGAGCAATAAATGCAATGTTGGAGGAGCAAATCAACTTGCCTTTGAATTCAAAGTTGAGGGAATATTCCCCATAAATGCCATGTTGATGGAAAATCTTGGATTTAATAAATCAATAAATTGATTTATATGTGCAAGTGGCTAAATCTAGAGAATGCAAGTGGGTAAGTTTAGCATTTAATTAAGATTAGATTAAATTAATGATGATTAGGCTAATTTGACCAATTTGACTTGATTTAGGGATTTAAATCAAATCAAAGGGAGATGAATGATAATCTGAGATTTAATTAAATAAATGATTGATTTATTTAATCAAAGAGATGATGATAGGATCAAGTTTGATTTATTTGATTTAAGCTAATGACTTTAGGAGATCAATAAATAAACTTGATTTATTTTTTGAATGGATGAATATGACCTAGTTGAATGCATTATGTCAATTTGGTGTGTCTACACAATCTAGCAAACTCAAAAGCATCTAGGGTAGACAAAGGACTCCACAAGTACTCTCCCTAGGGAGTTTCAAACAAAAGGACTCCATAGCTTTGTAGAACTATGAAGTTGCACAAAGTACATTGAAGGTCCTAGGACCAACGATAGACAAATCTTGTAAGATGTAAGCATCTCACAAGCCCATAGACCTACAAGAAGCCAACCCCTGAGTTCTCTCTCATGAAAGAAGCCCAGTGAAGTAAGTTCCTTACAGGCTTGTAGACGTACAAGAAGGAAACCTCCAAGTTCTCTATCATGAAGGAATCCCAAATGTAAGGGAACTCCTTAGAGTCAGACTGGAAAGGAGCTTCACAGGTGCACCTGCAAAGAAACATGTTAACCTGTAGATAAAGCATGCCAAAAAACATGAAGCAACCACATAGGAAAACAAGAAGACAGTCAAACATATAGTCAAAAAATTGAAAGGATTTCAAAGGGATCCCTTAGGAACGCTTCAAAAGAAGAGGGGTCCATGCAAGGGGTGCATTGTCTAAAAGTGTAAAAGAGACATTTTTTCTCAAATCAATTCATCATCAAGGAATCCTTTCGAAAGATGTTCACTTCATCAAGGAATTTGAAAGGAATAAAATGTCCCCTCATGAGGGGAAGGTTGAGGCTTCTCCCACAAGAAAAGGCTACTCCCTCCTCAAAGGAAAGTTCTCAAGTTCTTTCTTTGCAAACCCATGATGAAGGAAACATGTTTCGTTAGGGGTCCAAGTTGAGAATGTGATTTTTGAAAAAAAAAAAGCTTGTAGGGATTTTTGAGAAAATATTTGTTGGCAACAAATGAATTTTCTCAAAATAAAATTTGATTTAACAGCCTCCCTTGGGGTGGTGTGTGTCGAATGCAGAGGCACACAACATCCTAAGGAGAGAAAACCAAGAAAGGAAAAAGTGGTGTTGTGGCCCATGGGATATTGCAAGATGTTAGTGTGGTGATGTTGTTACACACATGAGGGACAACACGTAAGTACCACAACATAATTAATCAACCAAAGAAGAGAGAAAGATAAGAAATGTGCAAAAGAAATGTAATCACAAACATAGGACATAGGGGCAATCTTTCTTTTTGGGGTCAGAGTTGCTCATAAATATATATAAGTATAGTAATAGTATATAAATGAGTTATCAACAACCCCCTACTATATTAGACCATATGAAGAATGCACAAGAAGAAAATGTAAAAATAAAAAATTGGGTTAACATGGAAGGGAAGCCTAAATGCCCCCAACGCTTTGCATCATCCCCAATTTTCTGAAATTCAAAACACATAACAAAGGAAGAATGATGATACAAATAGAAGAAGGTTCATGACACAAAATCACTTCTTTATCGAAACACCAACAAGGGTGACAAGGGTCATCTAGGAACATATAACACAAGCATGGGGGAATACATCACAACAAACACACACCTAATCTAAAGGTAAAGAAGAGGCCTTCCACTAACACTCATCGACCAAGAGTTCATCTACTTCCCAATCTAGATCATTATAAGGAGAATGTGAATGAGCCTACAGTGGTAGAATATTAAGTGGAGGAGCTTCCAACCCTCCTACAACAAGGGCTAAGGAAGAAGGCCTTGCAAGGTCTTCTTTGCTCAGCTCTTGTGGAGCTATGATCAGGGATTTTGTGAAGATCACCAACAAGGCCGAGACCTCATCCAGAGAGTTGAACGTGCACTTCACAGGAGTTCCATGTTGCACCTCAATGGATGGAGAGGACAACACCTGAGATTCACCACTTGGCTCACCGAGTGAGTTGGGAGTGGTGAAAAAGTCAAGAGAATATAGAACTTGCTCCATCACAACAAGCTAGCACAGGACCACCCTTTGAAGAAGGTGGGATCCTCTTATGCTCTCTATTACTAAAAGTTCCAACCTCCACTTTCTACTTCATCAGAGGATGAACAAACTCCCCATAGATGAGGCAAGAGGTGTAGAGGAGGAGAAAATCATAGCAGATGCCACTAAAGTATTTGGCATGTCCATGGGTTTAGGGAATGGTGGGATGTCTGATAGGGACATCGAAAGGGGTGGCTCAATTGAAGGAGTGATAAACACCTACAACTTTTTTAGGGTTAGGTGCACTCACACACATAGTAGGAGTTGAAAGCGAGACTAAACTTGATTGAATGGAAGTAGAGGGGAGGAGAGAGGAGGACACAGTAGGAGGCCTTGATACAGGGGTGGTCGACTCCTATTCCTTTTTTTGCAAAGTGGCTTGCTCAACCACCAAATCCTTTTGTCAGTGCTTGCGCTCATGCATAAGATGGTTTATACGACTCTTTGAGCTAGAGGCTAGAAGCTGCAAAGGGATAGAAGGCTCATGCTCAACCATAGGGGTGTCCATCACAACCATTTTTAGTGGAGGGATAGACTCCTAAACAAGAGCAGGAGGAAGAGATTGAGAAACAATGGGGGAAGTTGGATTTAGTGCCTCAATGGCAAGCCTCTTTCTATTTACTACTTTAGGAGCAGGAGTGGTGGGAGGCCATAGAGGCCGAGACATAGAGGATTCTCCATGGGAATCCTTCCTTCTTCCATATCGAGCGGACCTAGGCTCCGTGGGTAGGACAAGAAGCTCAAACGCAAGATGCTTGGGCTTTTTCCTAGAAGGTACCATAGGATTCTCTCTCAAACATGAGATAAAATCTAATGGCGTCGTAGCAAGGCAGGAGGAAGCGTCAAGTTGGACAGTGAAAGAGGAAGAAGAGGAACCTCAAGAGCACTTCTCTTCTTCCCTTATACACACCATGGTGGCATCATTATCATATTTTAAACATCATACCCTACGCAAAATAGCATAAGGTGATGGATGGTATCTCACTCTAGACATTAAGTGCACTTTCTTGTACCTTTCATATGTCTAATACAATAGGTCCTTCCTAGGTGGGAGCAGACCAATAGGTGCAGGCCAAAAGTGGTCTAAAGAATAACTACCACACTCAATTGGTTGTTTATAACCAATGTCTTAGATCACATGCACCAAACCCTCATGAATAAATTTCAGGCATTTATGCACAACTAAAGGAATTGCATTCATAGCTACTAGCTAGGAGAAATCCAGCTTCACTCTGAAGAGTTCAGACCCCAGGATTATGTCAAACAATAGATTCATAGACTTAGGACCAATAAGGACTGATAAAATGATGCTACCAATGGGAAGTACGAAAAGTTCGTTATGTCTACGGATGGTGCTCATAGGTGCGTCATACCCATTAATATAATCTCCTCGGTAATCACATTCACCTAACACATTCGGTTTGAAACAAGAACACCTGCAACAGTGTTTCTATTGATTTGCGTAGAGATTTAAAGAGGAGACAGTTCTTTATTAAAACCCAGGTCCTTTGAGGTGAAGTTTATTCATAGACCACTACTTGCAAGCTATATAGAGGGGACCATAGGCAGGTGCAAGAAAGAGGCCATCATGCACACTAAATGACACCCTCATAAATCCCCCCAAAGGTTCGCAATCAGATAGTGACCCAACTAAGGCTTCATCATGAAACACTTACAAAACCTTCCAACTACGCCTACTAGGGGTTGCATGTTGGGTTGTAAAGAAAAAGGCCTCACAACACACACACCTACAATGCTCCTAGAACACAAGGAAAGAAGCCTTCAGTACTATTAAACGGAACCAAAATGGTGCATCTCGGGTTCACCAAAAATGTAAGAGAGGGGGACCAACCACATCAAGGCTCTAGGTCATGGAGAGCCAAGAGCAGAGGGTTGCCCTAACTTACCTCACTCTAAAGGGATGATGATAGAGAATGAAGAGCACTATGAAGTGCTTTTGTCACTCTATAGACTCAAAGTTTAGGTTTGGGCTAGGCGAGCTAGTTTTTAGGATCAATACTACACCTTAGACAACTCGCTATTTGAGGATAACAGCATGGTTCTGGGATGACAATGCGACATGCTAGTGTCTGTATGGATAGAAAATGTAAGACAATAAAAAATGCTAGAAAATCAATTAAACAACCTACCTAGCTGATTTTGACAAGAAAAAAAGAATGAGAAAGTACAAAAAATAAAGACGGAGATGATAAAGCAAGTAGATAAAAGCTAGGGTGACGAAGATTATCTCACAAAAGCATCAGTTCACCAACTAGCTCCATGCACACGTTCACATACACACAAACAAGGAGGGGAAAATTGTTGGAGTTGTATAGGGGTCTGCCTCAATGAGACCCCCATTTTGGTGTTTCCACCTCCGTGAATAGCTAGAAAGCAACAAAGTAGAATATGCGATAAAGAAAGTAGAAAGTAAAGATTGTTGAACACTACGAAACAATACTATGCTACTCTATAAAATCACAAAGCAAAGGAGTGAGGCATTACCACCTCCACCCAAAATCCCACTAGCTAATGGAGGGAGAATGCAAGGTATAGACTTGGCAAAGTCACCATAGCCACAGCGGTGATGAAGGGATGTATCGCAAGACTCCAAGCCCACAACTTCTATGGCTGCCTCACACTTGCAATGTGGAGTTGATGGAGTGCCAATGTTGTTGCAATGCTCACAATGAAGTGTTGGAATGTTGCTTGAGAGTGTGAAGAAGTTAATAAACTACTAAGAGGATGTGAAAAGAGAGATTGAATGTGTAGAGGATGTAATGAATGCATGAAGAATGTTTTTGAAGGTGGGATGAGAAGGAATAAGCCATTTTTGGGGTCGGTTGGTCGAAGAGGGACATTACAATTCGACCCCAATCGAGTGTGTAACACCTCTTCCAACTTCAAATGTAGGAATCTGTCAAGGATAGAAACACATCGTGTAGACATCTACGTGCTACACATTTGTCCTCAACAAATATTATCTCACTAACACACAGGACAAATGCCAAGTGGATGGAAGGCAAGCGGGTGATGTGGAATTTTTCCTTCGGATTTGAATTTCTAAGGTGAGGGTATGTGAAAGGGGAATTTTCTTAAGAGGTGCAAATTTTCTCCTATACAAGTATGATATACAATTATACTACAAGTAGTCTTCTTTATTTTCCTCAAATTTTTTGACATGACAGTATGATTACATTTGATTTTCACTTATCTACTGACATCACTCCTTTGACATTAGTGAGAACCTCTAAAATCAAGGACAATACTCCTTTTACATCGCTGACAACATATGTTCAACAAAACATACTAAACTACACCATGTGAGAGAATAGGTATGAACCAAATGGAAAGGAGAAACTCGCATGGTTATAACTTCTCCCCTAAGGAATTTTGCAAAACTTAAAAATGAAACTAGGCTTAATTTTTTATGATCTAACAAACTATGCAAATAAATTTTGACAAAATACCACCCACTATTGAAAATATTATATTAGTTAGAAGCTTGGGAAAAGAAGGCTAAGGATCAAAAGAGAAGGGACTCGAGCAAAAGGTAAATGCATATTTGAGTCTCAACACTCTTGTTGGTCAAAGCTATCCAAGAAAGGTGTTTCTTCCACACCCAAGAGATTTAACTTCTATTCCACAAGATCTTTTACATAGTAAATTATTCTCATCATAGTTATATTATAACACTTTATTACAATAGTTTTATATCTCAACAACACTTAAGCACATGATGGGTTTCACATCAGAATTGGTAGCTAGTGGAAGGTGATTGGTTTTTAAATGGTGGAGATTTCTATTTTTTATGATTGAAAATTTATCTTTAGCCAATTTGAACATTCTAATGACAATCATAATATCATTTTTATCAAATATATTTAGTTCAAATAAAATATCATCCTTCAATCTATTAATCAATCAATGAAAAATGTATTACCAAGTTCTATGATCTAATTAGCTAGATTTTCAAAGTTGGTTTGAAACTTGTGGATAAGCCTTATTTTTTGTTGTATGATAAATTCACTAGTGGAGTCACTGTAATAACCACAAATAGTACAATCTAGGAAAACTTTGTAAAATTCATCCTATGTTATTATGATACTATTAATCTTTTCAAGAAATTTTTACCACTATATGATGTAATTCCCTAAATTAAACAATGTGATGGGGATCTTCTAGAGAGTAGGGATTTCATGAAAGTTAAAGTATTTCTCAACTCGGGGTTAGCCCACAATATTGTGTCCCACTTTTTGGCCAAAGTAGGACATTGAAATCAATATTTTTCACTAGATTTTCACTTTATAAAACCTATTTAACAACTAAACTATTAATAATTTGGAGATGATATAAACTTTTGATTTGTGAGGATTTGTGAGGATTTGTGTGTATATTCTGAATATATATTTAAAGAAATAGAAAAAATACTAAAATTGTTTATGTAACCTTTAATAACTTTTTTATAATAAATAATATTTTTAAAAATTGATATTTATGTCATAACACAACTTTTTTATTGAAAGAATTAAATTATAATTTTTTAAAAATAGATTTGTAACATAAATATCTAGTGCATATATATTTTTTCATAATTTTTTTTGTTGTGTATATTTTTTAATTAATTTTTGAAGTTAGAGTAATTATAATTTGGACATAGGTGTATGTTGTGTTGGAAGTTTACTTGGCATTGATGAGATTGTTGGAAACATGAGCACGGCCATATATGGTGTTGTCATTGATGTCAACATTGATGTGCAGCTATGTGATGAGCATGATTGAATCTAGTGTTGTCAATAATGTCAATCTAGTATAGAGCTACAGATGAGTTGGATATTTGACTAAATCCCATAGTATAGTTTTTAGTAAATAATTAGGTTATGTAGTTATAAGGAAATTTTGGTGTATGTCTTTATCAGATTATGTCTTTATTTCCTTTGGTGTCGAAGATAGAGTTGACAGATTATGGAACTTGATAGTGATAGTGTTACTGATGTAGAGTACATGATTGGAATGTTCTGTACATTCCATCATGGAAGATTATTTTCCTATATATTTTTGTGGGAGTGCTTATGGGTGTTAAACACATGAGTGGTCCAAGTGGCAAGTGTTTTGGAGGTCTACATGTCATGAAATGCATGAAAATTTGGTTATCTTATTGTTGCTTCACCAATGGTGTGGACCTAAAAGGGTTTGTGGTCATGTGGAGTTGTGCCATAGAAAAATGGCCCCTTGTCATTTTCATGGCCTTTTAGGTATTGTTCCATGGTGTTGGAACTATGTTGCTTTGATTTTATGTTGCAACATGGCTTGAACATGCTTATTTAGGCACTAAAAATCAAAGAACAACGTCTCAAGAAGGTGTTGTGAAGTGTTGTAAGACATTTCTACATTCTTCTAGACCCTATTAATTACAATTCACCTAAAAATCACCTTTTTATTCATCAACAAGTCCTATTTTGAAGTGTTGTAAAGTCTTGTAACAAGATTTCATGCTCTTATAGGCACATCTTCACTATTTATCCTTTTCTTATGATTTATTTGGCCCTTTTATGCTCTCATATGCTTAATTAAGTGTATTTTTTTGTATTATCCCGACAAACAACATTAAATACAACATATTTCCCAACACTTGTTTTAGGTCCTAGGTGGGACCCATTCACCATGGGTGGCAAATGAGTCCCCCTTGGCCCCAAATTAAAAAAATATTTTAGATTTCCTTTCAGGATTTTATTCAAAGTCATTTGATGTCGGCCTGTGATGAGGTATGAATGGGTTACTAAGGAACAAGTGTGTATAAATAGGTGTTTTTATCCTCATTTTACATCTCCTTCAATCTTCTACATTCACCTAAATCATTATTCATTATTCATTCACCAATCTTCCATCTCAAGCCAAGCAACTTAGGGTTTTATCATTTCAAGGCATTAAGAGATCAATTTGTAGACTTCCAAGGGCAGATTCTACATGTTATATTGCAGACTTTCAGGATCAATCATCATGGCAAGGTAATCTACTCCATTATTGTATGATTCATTGCTTTCTTTCATCATTTTGGTTTAATTACCTAAATAGGGTTTGACCAAGGCAAACCCTCATGCCCTAACAATCAACATTTCTTCTCTTCTTCTTGTGTGTTTGTATATTTAGGTCTCTTGGAAGCTTGGAAATCATTAAAGATCATGTTTTAAAGTCATTCAAGTCATCTCTTCATTTTTCAAGTCAAAGAATCAACAAAAAGTCACTTTCAAACCTAAATCCAATAGTTTCAGAAGTGAACATCTGTAGAGAGCAGAAGTGCAGATCTAGCTCCACAAAATCAACTCTTGATTTTACAGATTCCTGAAGGTGGAATAATTCACCACCCATGGTGAATGATTCCCATCTATAGGCCTAAAAAGTGGTTTTGTCAGAATTCAGCTCCCAACAGTCAGAAACTTGTTTCCAAAACTTTTCACAAGAAGCAGGACTAATTTACCATGCATGGAGAATCAGTTCCAATGGCCATTAACACTGACCTTTGGAACATTCCAAAACCTTCCAAAAATAGTAATCTACCTCCAGGTGCAGTCTAATCAGTTTCATCAATTTATGTTTCCATTCGTTTAGGTTTCTAGTTCATATTTGCAATCAACATTGTGTTTTCCAACATCTTGCATTCGGTTATTCTACATTCATTTATTTGCATTTGTAAGCATTAAAACACATCCACACACACTTCACATCAATATCCCATTCATCCTTACATTAATCTTGAATGAAACATTATGCATTTTGGACCCATCTTTCTCCTTTTAGGTGAAAAACCCTAGAAGTGCTAGAAAGAAAGTAGGTCCCAAAATCTATGATATAGGAGTTAAAGTATGAATTGAGTGAACTTGAGAGAGTAATTGTAGGTCCCTTCTGACCTATTTTGATGTGTTACAAGTTTTATTTTATGCCATGAGATGTGTATGGTTGTATCTTGAGCTGACATGTTGACGTATTACATGTTTCATCTAATTAGGCTGACCTAATTGATGTTGTAGGTGTTTGTGGGTGAAATGCATATAAATGTAAGTTCATTTTGGTGTTGTAGCTATGATGTGTGTTTTAGTGAAATTAGTAATGTGAATTCCTTAGAAAATTATGTGAATGTGATGCAAAGAATATCATAGTGGGTGTGAGTGTTGAGAAACATGAAGTGTGTTAAGTCAGTATATTAAGCTTTAGTAGAACTATTGCTAGCATATTGTATATGCATTATATCATTTCAAACCTTAGCAATGAGCCATCCTTTATTATTTCTCTCTTATTCTCTGGACAATGATTCCTCTGGATAGTGAGTCCATCTGGTAGTGAGCCTTTTTGTAATATCTTGTAACTAGTTATAATATATTATGATTTAATCCTCATTGTGGTTTTCCCTTCTTGGGTTTTCCATGTAAATTTGGTGTTCTTGTGTTATGTGATGTGATGCATGCTTTAATTTTCTCTCTTTCCATTTCTACAAGTTGAATTAAATTTATTGAATACATGTTTAATTGGTTTCAAAGAATCTTGATTCACCTCCCCTCTCAATATTCTGGATGTTCAACAATTGGTATGAGAGCTTGTTTCCTTGGAAGAAGCTTAATCTCTTGAGGAAAATATTGGAGGTTGAACACATAGCTACTAGGAGATATCCTACCCCTCTAGAAAAAAATCATATTGTAGGATTCATTGAAGAATATTGCATGGTTGATGTGAACGAGAACTCAGATTGACCCTTGATGATTTGGAAAGAACTGAATGTGAGAATAAATATCTAGAAGAAAATATTAAAGAAGAAGATAACTGCATCAAAAAGTTGAGGGAGAAAATGAATAATTTCAGAGAAAGATACAACAAAGTTAATGAGTAGTTGAAGCACTCAAATGAGACAATCACCCATCTAAAACTGCAAGTTGAAGAAGGAAAAAGATTTGAAGAATTCTTGAATGACAAATTGAAAAGAAAATCTACAAAATTTTCAAGACTTGAAGAAGAGGTTGTGACTTTGAGATCAGATCTAGAGAAAGAAAAGAATCAAGAAGAAAACTTCAAGAAGAGTTCTATAATGCTTGATGATATGCTTGCAAACCAGAAGGTCTAAAGACAAAGGAGGATTAGGATTTGAAAAAGGATAAATTTCAAAAGTAGATTAGACACTAAGTACTGAAAAGAAGAACAATGAACAAAAGAAGATTGGAGATAAGAAGAGAAAAGACGAGTAGGTTTGGAATCAAAGGAAAGACTTCAAAAGACCCCCTATCAAACAACCAAACACACAAAGGTACTCATTTTCTAATGGTTATTACAATTTTTGCAATAAGTTTGAACATAATGTTGTAGATTATAGAAACAAAATGAATTAGAATGTTCAATCATTTCCCAATTAGTGTTATATATGTAATAGATTTGGTCACAAGGCTAGTGAATGTAAAAATCAGATAATGAATGGTTATAATAATGGCATGAGGTTTCAATCTTTCAAGGGCTATTGTTATACATGTAATGGATTTGGGAATAATGCTAATGTACATGCAAATATAATGTTGGCGAAAGTAAGCTTGTTCAAAATTTTGTTATATGTCACAAATGCAATAAGCCTGGACATATAGCCTTGCAGAACCAAGAATGTGAAGCTTGATCTAGTGAAGAAGAATGAACCAATGAATAAGGTTGATCATGTAGAGATGAAGAAAGAGATGAACAAGATTTGGAATAAGAAAGATGAGAATGAGGTTGTGCCAGCTTCTAGTGCAAATGATTCCTTCGAAAACTAAATGAAGAGCTTTAGCTCAAGGGGAGTTTTAAAAGACAATCATTAAGCCCTTGCCAAAGATATGGTGTTGATGCCTTCAACACATTGATACAAGGTGTAGATTGGCATGCTTGACCTATTAATGATATCACCAGTAGAAAATATTTCATTATAAAGATTTGTAGAGAGTTTGAAGGTGACCGTGTCATTATAGTTAGTGTTTATCAACTTTTTACCTAACTTCAAATCAATGCAATCAATGCATTTTAGATCATTCAAAAGGTGTTTATAAGTGATTTCACTTATGAAAATTTCATTTTCAATTGAGCATTTGAAGAGTGCATAGCAAAGAAGAGGTGATCTAAAGTGATTCAAAATTTGTGATTGAAACACTAGCTGACAGAGATTTCGAAGGTATTTATAGTTATTCACTTTTCCTTAAGTTTTAGAAACATTTCAAGAGTATTGAAATATGTATACCCTACAAGTAGTTAAGTTTGTGGACCAACCTCACCCAAAATTTAAGAAGCATCATGATAAATCAAAAGTGACAAATCAAAAAGGTGCATTTTTGCACATTCCTTATGGGTTATGCATACTAAGGATATAAGGATGTATATTCATGCAAAATTGGAAGAATAAAATCATGTAAAGTTGTGAGAAGTGTGGGTAGATGAGCTTACCACTAAATATTTGGAGTTGAAACCCAAGTATGGAAGTTTAACGAAGAAGAAATTAGATGTGTGGAACTACTTTCCTATTTTCTACTACATGTTGACATGAATGTGTTAGATATATGTTGAGTAGAATCCATGACAAATTCATCTAGTCATACTTGCCACACATGATCAAAAAAGAAGCCATTAGGGTTCTGACATAGTTATGTTCTAAAGGTCTAGTTTTGACTCTTAAATTGGTGAAAAATGAAGTGGTGATGAAATCAATCAATACAAAATTTGATAAGAGAGCCTTGACAGTTAAGAACATTGAAGACCTAGCTATAAAATACACATCCATGATGATTGGATATATAATGTTCTTCACAAATAGAGAAAACTTTGTTTCTTCTATTGCATATGAAATGGTGAAGAAAGGTGCATATTTTGACCTATGTAAGTTGTTAAGGCAACAACTATTGGAGAGTCTACACAAAACTAAGGATTTATAGTACCCTTTCTAGTATGGTACCTTGATCATATGTCTATCATTTTATTTTCTTCTAGAGAGTTTCTTGGTGTAATAAATGTAGTATGGTTAGAAAATGTATCGGTGGCTAGACCAAACAGAGATCATATGTTGAGATATATGGATTCAGCATCTAAAGATGAAGCCTTATGGGGATTCTTTAAGTCATTCTAATCATGAATGTAGGCAAGAGAAACGATACATATTAGTGTGGTTGAGAAGTATAAGAATGATTATTATCTTCATGGTAAGCAAAGACTATTGTATTATGGAAGATGTTGAACCAAGGATAGTATGGGTTCCTAAAATAAGATATGAGGTAGAAGAGAGTGTGATTACAGATCTTATTGATCACATGTTAAGTATAACTAAAGACACTACACAACAAATATATGGAACTTATGAGTAAAAATCTAGTGAAGTATACATGGAGCACAAATAAAAGGAAATCAGGAAGAATGTAGAGAAGATAAAGGAAAAACTAGTGGAGATGATGGGACTACCAAAGGGCCTTATGGAGAAATCCAAAGACATATCCAATCCTCTAGAAGGTTCCCCTGATGCTAGAAGGTTATGTAGGACCTCTACCCCCTCTCTGATTGTTGCTAAATCCTCTGAAACTAAACCTATAGTTGGTTTGAAAAGGAAAGAATCTTCCAGTGCCCCTATAAAACAACAAAGTTCTCCATAGAAGAAAAGAAAAGATAAGGCAAGAAGAGAATAGTATGTGAGTGTAAATGTTGATGATAAGGAAGAAGAAGAACACGAAGAAGGACCATATTTGGTCTGAAAGAGAAAAAATAGTCTCTTAGGAGATAAGTGTAAAGAAAGAAAAAAATGACATTGTGGATACTGATAGTGAGGCAAAAGTGGAGGAGAAACAAGATTTCATGATTCATATGAGGGAGAATAAGTCCGAAAAAGAAGGAAAGTCACCTAAAGGGAAAGGAAATAATAAGACTCCTCCAATATAGAAATAGAGCCCTATGAAGATTAAAGCATTGGTCAGTTGTATTTTAGAATATGAGAACTTAGAGGAGATTGCTACACTATACCCTACTGCAGATCATATGGAAAAATCAACCATTGAAGAATTTATTGTCAAGTACATTGTTGCTTTTGATGTTAGCATGAAGGATATAGAGAATCAATTACCTAAGTATTTGAAAAGTGTATTATATGCAAGAAGGAAAGAGGCCATAAATTAAGATGCCAAACTAAGGTAATTCATTTTGGAGAAGATCATTTTTTTCTCTCACAGTTGAGGATAGACCTAAATTGGCTCAATTTTATAAAAAATAATTTAGGACTAAGCAGAGGGTCGATACCTTGATGAGAAGGGACGAAGAAGATATAGAAAGATTAAGAAATGAGATAGTGGAAAAGGTTTCTAAATTACCAAACAAATTAGGAATGTCTCAGGATAGTGAAGAACAATTACATAATGATGTGTCTGTCCCTAAAGTGAATGAACTAGAAGATGCACAATATGAGTATTCTCTGGAACATGAGTATGTAGCTAAGAGAAAATGTGCAAGAAGATGTTATTGATGATACACCTTTGGTAGAAGAAAATAATGTTGGAGAAGAAAAGGATGGTGAAATGCAAAAGGAGGAAGCACAAATAGAGCATAACACACCTCCTTCAAACACAGACAAAATTGTAGGGAAAGAAGTCATACAAGACTTGACCCAAAGAATACAAAGGCATAAAACACTGAATACTTGCCTCTTCTGAAAGATAGAGTCTAATTAACAAGAAAAGAATGCTAAGGAAGAATCTAGCATTGGTGACAATGAAAAAGATAATGTGAAATTAGTTGAATAAGAGAAGACTATGGATAAGTTTAGAAGTGCAAACAAGGAGAAGGATGATGGGAAAGTTGAAGAATGCATTTGTGACAAGAAAAAGGTTGATGAAAAGAAGGATGAAGTGTGAAGACAGTTGGTGATCCCTTTGAAGCCTTTGGAGATTCTTTGAAAAGCTTATTAGATATGCAACTCCAATTCCAATCGGTAGCATCAACACAATTTCTATAGATTCCAATGTAGCAAGGGTAATTTGACATGAATAAGATATACCCCTTGCACAAACTACAACTTGGTGATGCATTTCACACCTTCACAAGAAAGGATATTTTTCAAACTCACTAAAAGAGTGTTGAGATGATTGATGAGGTGATGAAAGTGCTACAAGAAAGCTTCCTCAGTGCAAATATTGACAATTTTTTATATGGTGTGCAACAACTGAGGTTACTTCTTGACTCATTCAAAGAATATTTTGCTGGTTTAGAGGAGAAATTGGAAAAGGAGGTAAATAAGAAGGTAAATGAGATAAGGTTGGTAGATGTTTCAGGTAAGTGTGCTACTTCATATGGTAAGCTGCAAAACAACCTTAAGGATATTAAAAATTATGTTGAGGAAGCAAAGATTTTGTTTTGATTTTGTTTGAAATGGCTTGGATCTACAAAGAACATAAAGGATGAGATGGACTTCATTGAGTCTTAGATTGATAAGGGATCTAGAGCATATGATCTAACTAATGATTTAGATGGAACTACAAGGTTGGCAATAGATAATCTATATGAATAGTTCTTTCAATTGAAGGAACAAAGGGAAAATGTTATAATACAGTCCATTCAACTTAGAGACTTGGTACATGCTAGATTTGCATCCCTGATTGGTGCTTTGGCTAATGCAAAGAAGCTAGTAAGGTTGAATTTGATACCTAGTACTCCTAATGAAGGTGAAGAACTCATATAGTTTGAGACTCAATGTCGCATTCTTAGCTTTGTCAAGAAGGATTGGGAAGATGACAAAAAGGATTGGGAGGCACACCTTGCAAAACTGAAGGTGTCATACAAAAGTATTTTTCCTTCTTCTAGTTGATTGTGTACATTTCTATTTTTTTATGCAATTTTAGATATTTTATTATATATATGTGGAAGATAGTGGATAGTATAGCAATGCAAGTTTTGGTCATTTTTTTATGGATAACATTATTAGGGGAAGTTACTCTCATTTGTATATATATCAATTAGGGGGAGCAAGTATTTATGCTTGAACAATATTCACTTTGCCATTGTGATAGGTCGAATATGAGCATTAGAAAATGAGCAGCAAGTAAAAGAGTGCAAATAAACACCAAAACAACCTACACCTCAAGATTAGCCTAAGTTGGAAACAACACAAGTTAGAAACAAGAAAATGGAACCTTATACCTTACGTCGAATCGATCCTTTGGTTGGCCCTTCGATCTTTGATGTGTATACTCCTTGGATGGCACAAGATGCAAGCTAAATGATGTTGTGAGGATGAGTGCAAGTGGATAAACACATGAAAATGGCTAAGTATAAGTTGAGAAACAAAATTGCAAGAGTTTGGCTAGCAAAATGATCTCCCCAAAATGAGAGAAAAGAGGGGGTATTTATAGGAATTTTTGAGAATTCCTAGAAGAAATGGATGGTCAAGATTGAGCCACCAAATATCAAGATGTAGGGCTAAGGTGAGTTGAGAACTCACAAGCCCTCACATCTTGACATGTGGCATGTGATGTAGCCCTAAAAGGTGAAGTGGACATGAGGTGGAAGAGAAGACATGACATGGAGGGGTACAAAGTACCTTGGGATTGGACAAGATCTCCTCATAAAGGAGGTACTTGTCCCCATGTGGGTGAGAGGACATGTGGGAATTAAAAATTCTTCAAATATCCTCATGGGGAGATGGGAAAGAATTTTAAATTCCAAAGGGTGCATTGGGGGATTAAAAGTGAATTAAAAATTCACATGGGGAAGTGGAGTGCCTTGTCAAAAGAAAAGCACTTATAGGGTTGACTAAGGACACATGTCATAAAGGACATGGGGAAGAGAAAAGGAATTTAATATTCCTTGGAAGGATAAAAGGAATTAAAAATTCCTTGAGAGGTTGATTAGGCTAGTTAGTGAAGGATCAGAGGATGGTTAGGTGGCTAAGAAATATTAGAGGCCAACTTGCAAAAGTTGGAGGATGTGACACCTCCTAATCAAGGATTAGGCATGTGCACACCCTAATGATGGGATTAGAAGAAGGATTAGGATAAGATAAAAATGATAGAGGATGTGACATGAAGGGAATTAAATAAATGGAATATTTATTTAATTCAATTGATGGAAGGAGGATTAAAGAGATAAGGTATTATTGATTAAATACCTTAGGGATTTGGCAGAATTAAAGATATTAATTAAATAATAGCAGTATTACTTAATTAACGAAAATAAGACGAAAGGGGATGAATTTGGATAAATTAAGTGTCTAAATTTAGACATCTACAGCCATTATGTCAAAGGGGGAGAGCAGTTGAGAAAATATTTGATTGGAGAGTACTTTAGAGAATATCTGGAGAAGAGTTTTGGGCATGTTGCCATCAATGACAAAGGGGGGGATTGTTGGAAATTTTCTTGTCATTCATGAGATTTTTGGCAACATGAGCATGACCATATATGGTGTTTTCATTGATGTCAACATTGATGTAAAACTGTTTAATGAACACGATTGAATCTAGTGTTGTTAGTAATGTCAATCCAATATAGAAGTGCAGATGAGTTGTTCTGGTGCAGATCAAATGTGTTGGATATTTTTCGAAGTCCTAGAGTATAAAATTTTAGTAAAGAATCAAGTTATGTGGTTCTAAGGAAATTTTGGTGTATGTTGGAGGAATCCAAATCCAAAGTTTCATGTTTTTATGTCCTCTAGTGTCTAAGATGGAGTTGATAGAGTACTAGACTTGACAGTGACAATGTTATTGATGTAGAGTACATGATTGGAATGCTATGCATTCCACCGTGGAATAGTATTTTGCTATACGATTTTGTGGGAATGCTTACAAGTGTTAAGCATATGAGTGGTCCAAGTGGCAAGTGTTTTGGAGGTACGCATGTCAAGTAATGCATGAAAAGTTGGTTATCTTATTATTGCTTCACCATTGATGCCAACCTAAAAGGGTTTGTGGTCATGCAAATCTAAAGTATGAATTGAGAGAATTTAAGGGAGTAATTATAGGTCCCTTCTAACCTATTTTGATGTGTTAAAAATTTTGGTTTATGCCACGAGGTGTGTATGGTTGGATCTTGAGCTGACAGGTTAATGTATTACATGTTTCATCTAATTAGGCCGACATAATTGATGTTGTCAATGTTTATGGATGTAATGCATATAAATTTAAGTTCATTTCAGTGTTGTAGAGATGATGTGTATTGTAATGAAGATGGTAATGTGAATTCCCAAGTAGAGTATGTGAATTTGATGTGAAGAAGAGAAGAGTGGGTGTAAGTGTTGAGAAACAAGAAGTGTGTTAAGTCGGTATATTGAGCTTTATTGAAAATGTCTCCAATATATTTTCGATGCATTGTATCAATTCAACTCTTGGTAGTGAGCCACCCTTTCCTCTTTCTCTATTATTCTCTAGACAATGAGTCTATCATATCCCAATAAAAGACCCTCATGTGAAAGTCATGTGGTTCATAAAACCATATGAATGTAAATGAAAACAATAATAACATAACCAAAGTTATGGATGTTATCAGTGGTTTGACAGAAAAACATACAAAAGGACCTGAATAAGGGATACAAACTTGCAACATAAGCATGGGCGATTCACATGCACCATTAAGAGGCATGGGCACTATAGAAAAGAAATGAACAAAATGGAGCACGTAATGGCCCTCCATCAATGCACTTGGTCACAGGTATGTCATGTAGATAGAAACTAAGGACTTGGGCATTGTGAACAAATAGCTTCAGTCAAGCCATTAAAGTGGTATGGCATCCCAATCTATTGGTCGTCTAGAAATTCAAGTCACATGGAAAAAAATAAAATAAATAAATAAGTGGTGCTAGGAGTCTTTAAACCCCCACGACCTCCCCATGGCTATTCATTCAATCTGGGTGGGAAAGGAAAGAGAGTGTGCATGAGAGTGTTTGGGGGAGAAAAAAAATGTGAAGAGGGAGAAGGGGTCGATGGAGTTTTCGTAGGAAACACAGGCAAAAAAAAAAATGGGAGTAGAAAGAAGGCACAAAATTCCTAAAGGAAACATGGTCTCATGGAATGCAAATATTGTAGGAAACATGGTCTCATGGAATGCAAATATTGTAGGATATGCACAAAATGGATCTAGGAAAATGATTTAGAAGCTTCCAAGCAAATCCAATTGGTAGGTGTAAGCTCGATTTCATGATAGTTTCCAACTTTCTCCCTATCTGCATAAAAAAAAATCCTTTGAATGGGCTATGGATGCCCGTCAGAGCATAATAAAAGGCACGAGAAGAGGTGACTTGTTAGAAGGAATAAATATCCACTAAAATTGCTAACAAGTAAGAAGAGGAAAGGGGCGACCCATGTGGCATGCCTGTGCATAGCTACATCAGTGGATCAACTTCCCAGGATCGACACTGAGTTGATGTGGTCTCACCATGTGGTCTCCAACTACATCAACATGTTCCTGTTCATGCGATGAAAGCAATAATAGCTTGATGGAAGCTTGAATGGTTTCTTCTTAGTATGGCACGTATGAGGAATTGCGACCAGGAAAATAAAAATAAAAATAAAACTAAAATAACACGCATATTTTGATATCCTTTTGACGGTTGTATGGACTTTACCTAGGTGATACTAAATGCAAAATGATTGTTTATTAAAAAAAAATATTGCTAGGCATGAAAGATTTGTCGCATTAACTTGATAGTTTTGGGTATCTTTATTTCCCTTGTATCACAGTTTGACAAGCCATAAGAAAGTATATATATAATCTTTCAAGAAGTTATGGTTTTTTTTCTAAGGATTTATGTGTCGATGTAATAAGTAATATACATGGTTTAAAAATTATTTACTATTACTATTTAAAATGAATAATGTTGATGAAAATCATAAGTTAATCTTGATCTATCCATTTGGATTTGAGGAGTAATTACCTTATTGAATATGTTCAAATGCATGATATGAGTCACTATTAAGCCAACAATTTGTTCTTATATTGGGTATAAATTATATCATTACAATTTGTTCAACAATCATTCAAATGTTACATATTGTGTACATAATCATAAAAGTATTTCCCTTCTCACTTTGGCCTCATGTACAATCCTTGACATGATCTATAATAAAGGGTTAAGGTCCACACTAAATCAATAGATCTTATTAAATTAGATACTAAGTTGATGGTATGTGTGTGAGACACATTAGATATCCTTGGCATAATAGGAATATGAGTAAATAATCATACCCTATGCATGGATGTAGGTAAGTCCATTTTCATTATTTGTAAACATACAAATTATTTAAATTCTAGAAGTCAAAATATACCTAATCCCCTATTATGGAATCTTGATCTATTTCTAACAATGTCAAGGTAGAAATTGACATTATGTCATGGCCTCGATTTATTAGCATGACATTGTTCCAAGATAGATTAAGATTATATACCATCATTAAAATGATTTATCTACTTTGGCACAAATAATATGAGGCTTGTCTCATGGCTGCATAATATTGTAATTAATGGAGACTCCACTCAATGGTACTACAACCACAATTTATTAAAGATATATTTAATGTTGAAACTTGATACTTTGATATTTAATTGATACCATGGAAAATGCTTTATAGGACTACATGATGCCTATTTACCTTTTAAAATATGAGGACCTTAATATTGGACTTATCATGTGAACGAAGGAAGGATATTATACATGTTGAAAGAATGAAGAAGTTATGTGTTGTCATTGATGTCAACGCTACATGGTGAATATTAGAATGGTATGAAGAATATCCTACACAGACGAATTGATTCGCAGTTAAGCACTTCTATTATGTATCTCCACTGACAGTTTTTGCTCTTTGTGCCTATCATAGATTGGTTCACATTTCATTGCATGTACAGATCCTTCTTTATGATTCTAGTATGTTGTTTATGGGTGTTAGTAGCATCTCAATTAAAATTTTCAATTGGTCTAGGCAAATGATTCAAAAGTTACATGTGATAGAAGTTCGGTATATAAGTTTTTGTTATTTTTTTATGTAATAGGTATGACCTATTCTTTCCATGCTCCTTCATGAATTTATGTTAGGCCCTATAGTTTTTGGAGAATGTTTATAGTTGTTTGAGTTTTGAGATGACTAATTGGCATGACATTTTGATATCCACGTGTCCTATGATTAGTAATCAGTTGAAGTATTATATTTCAAGTCCTATGCCTATCTGACCTAAAACATGCAAAGGTTGTGGAGTTTAATTTCGTGATGCAAATGTAAGAAGAAGCTATTATAGGTCCATGTTGACCCATATCTCATGTGTTTTGGCACAAAGGTAATTTGATTTGAATTGGGTCCCAACAAGGCACATTTTGCATTACCTTAGGTGACATCTAATTAGGCCAATCTAATTAATGTTTGTAATAGTGCTAATATATATAGTTCATTTTGAGTTTGTGATATGCATGATTATGATAGAGACGTGATCTGAATATAAGCAGGAAAGTGAGATTTTGCAAAAGATTGAGAAAAATGGTTGTGTGAAATTCATTCAATATCAAGCAAAGTGTTTTAGGTTAGAATCTTGAGCTTCAAAGGAATTGAATGCAACATATAACGGATGCATTTTCTATCAATTAAAATCTTGGTTGTGTAGCCACTCTTTCTATCTTAATTTTTTCTATGAACAATGAGTTCACTTGGATAGTGAGTCCACCTAGCAGTGAGCCTTTATGTAATATTTTAATAAGTCATACTATAAATTGTGAGTTAATCCTCATCATGGTTTTTCCCTCATTGGGTTTTCCACATGAAAAATTTGGTGTTCATGTGTTGTATGTGCTATGGGCTATTTATACTTTCATTTCTATTAATTGCTAAGTATGTTGTGGTAATTGGATGGTTAGTAATTAAATGGTTTTTCGGAATACTGATTCACACCCCCTCATAGTATTCCAGGTGTTCAACAATTGGTATCAAATATTGGTTCCCTTGAAGGAGCTTAATTGCTTTGGGAAGATCTTGAAAATTGAACATATGGTTGATAATGGTTGCATACTTGACAAAGATGGAGAACTCAAAGTTTCTCTTGAAGATCTTCATAAAGTTGAAGAAGGAATTAAAGATCTAAGGGAAAATCTCAATGAAGCTAGTGAATGCATCAAAAAACTAAGAGAGTAGATCAAAAATTCAAAAAAAGGCATAAGGAGTCCAACGAACAATTGAGGAAAACAAATGAATACATTATTGGATTAAGAGTACAACTAGAAGAAAAGAAAAAAAATTGAAGAATGCCTAAATACTATGGTAGAAAGAAAGACTGATGAGTGCACTAAACTTGAACAAGAAGTGGTAAATCTAAGATCAGATTTGGAGAAGGCAAGAATTCATGAAGATAAGTTCAAGAAAATTTCTACAATGCTTGATGATTTAATTGCAAGTCAGAAAATATCTAAAGGAAAAGGAGGTTTTGGACTTGAGAAAGGTGAATGCTCAAAAGAAAATGCAAAGAAGATTAGTGAACCTAAGAAGACTAGAGATAAGAAGAATAATGGGAAGTATTAAAGAAACAATGCAAGAAGTCCTATTAGACAACCAAATTCTCAAAGGTACTCATCCTTCAATGGTATTTGTTATTTTTGTAGTAAGTTTGGTCATAAAGCAATAGAATGTAGAAGAAAAATAAATCAAAATGCTTCATCATTGAATGGTCAATGTTTTACATGCAAGAAGTTTGGACATAGAGCAAGTGAATACAAAATTCAAATAAGGAATACCTACAACCATGGTAGAATGCTTCAATCTTTCAATGGTTATTGTTATGCATGTTATGGATTTGGACATAAGGCTAACCAATGCAAATCCATAATGAATGAAAAGAATAAATTTAAGAGGAAGATTATATGTCACAATTGCAACAAACCTGGAAATATTGCTAGATTCTATAGAAACACAAGAAAGAACAATCCTGAAAAGAGAAATGTTCCAATCACAAAGATTTATCCGACAGAAGTAAAGGAAATGGATAAGATCTAGAGGAGGAAGAAAGAAGAGCCTGAGAACAAGAAAGAATCAAAAACTATAAATGAATTTGTACCACCCTCTGGGGTAGATAATTCTCTCGAAAATTGAACCTAGGCATTGGCTTAGGGGGAGCAATAACAAAAAATCAAAAATCCCTGCCGATATAAGGTTTTCATGGCTTGGCATGAAGACATGAGTTGGAGACTGATAATCTAGATCTTGTAGAGGAAATTTTGGAAGAAAATATGCTTTTGTGGAGCTTTGCAAAAGAATTAAGAGTTTTTTGTTGCACAATAAAGAGTTTTCATCAGCTTTATCGATTAGTGCATTGAATGCGAGTTAGGGAAAATCAAGGACTATAATTTTCTAAAATTAGTTTAATTTACTCTTTTATAAATTTGGGAGCAAATCTTGAAAGTGAATTCAAGAGTTTGGGAAGCAAAGCGTTCAAACCCTAGTTTTAGTCAAGCGAAGAAGAGGTATTTACCATTGTCTTCGAATTTATTTTTCAAAGCATTTGAATTTTGTAGAGATGGCTACACCTATTTTAGTGAATCTTAGTGACAAGCCTCAACCGAAATTCAAGAAGTACCCTATGAAGATATTTGAGGATGACCTACTTAGAGCTTTTTCGATCATTTTATATAGGGTTTTTCCTACAAAGGACACTAGGCCTTATATCCATGGAAAAATGGAAGAATATAAGCATGTGAAATTCATTGACCCATGGATAAATGAGTCAATTGGAGATGATCCCCAGATCAACCCCAAATATAAAAACCTAGTGGCAAAGAAATTGGACATTTGGCAGCTATTTCTAGATAAATTTTACCTATGATGATGCAACTAAGTTTGTAAGATTGGAATTGAGCAGAGTACATGACTGCTACTTATGGATAGACAAGCCCAACATGATATAAAAGGAATTTAAAAAGGAAGTGACATGACTTTGTGCTACTGGACTTGTGTTAGTATTGAAATCCATAAAGAATAAAGTTGTAATGGAGTTGACCAGAGCCACATTTGATCATAGGGCTCTCACAGTGGACACCATTTGGAACATTATAGTGAGGTATGCATCAATGGTCATATGATACAAAATTTACTACACTAATAGGAATAATTTTGTGTGAGCTACAACAATCCATGTTGCCTATGAAATGGTGGAAAAGGGTAAGGACTACGATATGTGTGAATTGATTCAGCAACAACTATTTGATAACTTGAAACAAACCAAATATAAAAAATATCCATTCAAGTTTGGTTCCCTGGTAGTTTGTTTACTATTTTATTTTTTGAGGGAGCTTCCAAGAAGAATTAATGTCATATGGGATAAAAGGATATTGATATCACATCAAATTTTGGAACATTTAAATAGACTTGGTGACATGAAATTTCAAGAAGCACTTACTACATTCTTTATAGTATTTTAGAAGAGAATGCATGAAAGGGAAAAAAAATCCCTAGCTCTTTAGTGGAAAAATATTGAGATGATATCACATTTTTAGTTTTCACTAATTTTTGTATCACTAAAGCTATTGAACCTAAAATAGTATGGATTCCTCCAATCAGTTATGAGATGAATGAAGTTGAGGTTGATGGTCTTATTAAAATACGGCTAAACAATCCTAATGATCCTACACAAGAGAGACATGTAACTTATGAAGAAAAATCTATGAAAGTGCACATGGAACTATCAAAACCTACAAGTAAGAGGAGAGTGACAAAAGCTGTGAATGAATATTTCCAAGGACATGGACTTACAAAAGAATAAGTACATATACTAAGAAAAATGGTTTTGGAAATTATAGGTACAACTAGTGAGTCCTTTGAACCCAAAAGATCTAGTAGCCTGACTACTTCCACTACTTCCCCTAGTACTCAACAACCTTCAAGACTAGCTTCTACCCCTCATAGTACTAAGAAAATGGAGACCTACACTCCAATGGCAGAAGAATTGCAGTTGAAGAAAAGAAAAGTTGTGTTGGTAGCCTCCTCATCTGCCTCTAAGAAAAAAAGAGGAAAGAAACAGAAAACTCAAAGAGAAAAGGATATGAGTGTGCTCTATGAAGAAGAAGAAGAAGAAGATGAGGATGAAGAGTCACCATTGACTATGAAAAGAAGTGTCACTACTTCAAAGTCATGAAGAATAGAGATAGTTGACTCATTTGAAGACAAAGAACTTGAGAAATAAAAGCAAGCCTTTTAGATACATATGCACAAGGTAAAGGAAAAGAAAGGAAAGAATCTTGAATCTAGTAATCTAGAGAAGAAGGAGAAGTCTACTCTAGAGAATACTTCGAGCCCAATGAACTTGGGCAGACTATTTGATGGTGCTTTGCATAAAAAAAAAGTTGAAAGAAACTATTGTCATGTATCAAAATGAAAATAATGAAAATAGAGTTGTCATAATTGCAACTAGATCATCAAATATATTTTCGTTGTTGAAGATGATATGGAGTATATTTAGAGAAAGGTCCTAGATGATATATGGAATTTTTTATTGGAAAAGAGAGAAGAATCCACTATGGTAGAAGAAAATATCAAATCATATGTTGTGGAGAAGATTGGTTTCACCTTGTCTAAAGCTCATAAGGCCACAATAGCTTGAATTTGTAGGAAAGAATTTAGATCAAAGGGAAGGATAACACTTCTCATGGGAAAATATTAAGATCAAATTAAGAAAATACATAAGGAGACCGAAGAGAAGGTTATCAAAATAGCACATAAGTATGAGATGATTCTTATATGTTCCTCTAGCAAGGGACATGCTTTGAAAAATGAAAGTATTGATGATGCAGAAGAAATTTTAGATAATACTCCTCTAGACATAAAAGAACCCATGCAAGGAAATGATGAGTATATGCATGATGTAGAAAGAGATACTATGAATGGAGAGGAAATTGCAAGGGTTTACACTCCCAATTCTTCGGGAAACATAGTTTGAGATGATCTTAAGATATTTGTTCCTCTAGCAGATACAAAATATGACACTATTGAAGGTAATAAGCATGAAGTAGAAAATGAGCAAAGGTAGAAAAATGAGGAAGAAAAAGGTAGAAATAAAATTTGATGAAAAGGAAGGAGAGGAAGACAAAAATGAAGGAGGTGAGAAAGGTGAAAATGGAAAAGATAAAGGAGATGAGGAAGACAAGGACAAAAATAAAGGTAAGTCCTCCGATGAAGAAGAGAAAATGGCAGAGGAAGAAGAAGTTACTAACTCCAGAAAGAATGAAGAAGCTGAGAAATCTGAGGGGTTACCTAAGACCTCTAGCGAATCCTCTAGTGATCCTGTAAAGGGTCTACTACCTAAACAAACTTTTCACCAACTAGTTGTCTCTTCACAATTGTTGCAATTTTCCTAATATTGACTTAAGTAAGATGTCTTCTAAGGATAAGATGCAGCTAAGTAATGTATTAAATGTATCAACAAGTAAAGAGATTCTTGAAACATGTCAAAAGAGTAATGAGTTGATGGAAGAAGCGGTGAAGGTTTTGTAGGAGATCACTCTGGGTACTAACATTGATACTTCATTATCTTCTATGGAGAACTTCAAATTGTTGGTTGATTCTTTTAAGGAGTATGCCTCCAATTTGAAAGGAAAGATGGAGACAAAGGCTATAACAAGGCTTACAAAAAAATGTGCATCAACCCATGCCAAGGTCGAAGAATGATTGAAAGAGGTACAAGACAATGAGGATGAGGCAAAGATGATGATTTTGTACTACATAATGTGACTAGAGGCCATAGAATATAAAAGATGAAATGGACTTGATTGAGTCTCAAATTGCCAAAGTATCAAGTGCCTATGATCTGGCACTAGACATAAAGTATCACACCTAGATTGATATAATAGACTTGCATGGCATATTCCTCACATTGTAAAACTAGGAGGAGATTATCAAGAAACTTGGAAAGATAAGGGACTTGGTACAATCACAACACATACCTATTTCAAATTCCCTAGCAAGTGCTGACATAATTTCATAGATTAATTTAAAACCTGGTACTATGGAAGATGGAGAAGATTCTTTAATGGAGCTTGAGTCTCTATACAAGTTTCTTGCAACAACAAAAAGGAGTTGGGAAGAAAGAAATTCTACTTGGCAAGCCATAGCACTATAGAAGCTTGGGTCAACATCTTTGGGTTGACCATGTCCATTTTCTTTTTCCAATTCTTTCATTCTTTCAAATGTCTTTGTATGTATGCTAATGTATTAGGAATTTTTGGTTAGCTTTCTAAGGGGGGTCAGTTACTCTAGTTCAGTTCAGTTTGTATATATGGTTGAGAAGGAGTATAAAAGTACTTATTGTGCACCCTTTTCCCTTGATGTCAAAGGGGGATTGATGTGTGAAGAAATATTTTTGAACAAGTTGTCATCAATGAAAAAGGAGGAGATTGTTGAAATAATTAAGAAGTTATGTGTTTTCATTGATGTCAATGCTACATGGTGAATGTCAAAATGGTATGAAGAATATCCTGCATAGATGAATTGAATCACAGTTAAGTACTTCTATTATGTATCTCCACCAGTAGTTTTTACTCATTGTTTCTGTCATAGATTGGTTCACGTTTCATTGCACGTATAGATCCTTATTTATGATTCTAGTATGTTGTTTATAGGTGTTAGTAGCATCTGAATTCATAATTTTAGTTAGTTTGGGAAAATGATTCAAAAGTTACATGTGATAGAAGTTCAGTATATTAGGTTTTGTCAATTTTTTGTGTAATGGGTATGACCTATTATGTATGTGCTCCTCTACGAATTTGTGTTAGTCCCTGTGATTTTTGGAGATTGTTTACAGGTGTTTGAGTTTTGAGATGACCAGTTGGCATGACATTTTGAGATCCATGTGCCCTGTGATTAGCGACCAGTTGAAGTATTTTTTTTTAGGTCTTATGCCTGGCCGACCTAAAAATGCAAAGGTTGTGGAGTTCAATTTCATGATGCAAATGTAAGAAGAAGCTATTATAGGTCCATATTGATCTATATCTCATGTATTTTGGCATGAAGTTAATTTGATTTGAATTGGGTGCCGACAAGACACATTTTGCATTACCTTAGGTGACATCTGATTAGGTTGACCTAATTAATGTTTACAATAGTATTGATATATACAAATCATTTTTAGTTTGTGAGATGGATGATTATGATAGAGATGTGATCTAAATATAAACAAAAAAGTGAGATTTTTCAATAGATTGAAAAAATGGTTGTCTAAAAGTTATTCTATATTAGGCGACGTGGTTTAGGTCAAAATTTCGAGCTTCAAAGGAACTGAATTCAACATATGATAGATGCATTTCGTATCAATTAAAATCTTGGTTGTGTAGCCACTCTTTTTATCTTACTTTATGTTGTGAATAGTGAGTTTACTTTGATAGAGAGTCCACCTGGCAGTGAACCTTTATGTAGTATTTTATTATTGTGATCTAATCCTCACCACGATTTCCCTCCTTGGGTTTTCCATGTTTCAAAAATTCTAGTGTTCATGTGTTGTATGTGCTATGGGTTGTTTATGCTTTCATTTCTATTAATTGCTAAGAATTTTGTGGTAATTGGATGGTTAGTAATTAAATGGTTTTTAGGAATACTGATTCACCCCCCCCTCTTAGTATTCCTAGTGTTCAACATTATAGCTGTCATAAACCATAATATGCTTGCATACCAAATGAAAGATCATTGTCATTTGATGTGAGGGTGTCCTTGAGATTG
Source organism: Sequoia sempervirens (assembly GCA_007258455.2). Lineage (NCBI taxonomy): Eukaryota > Viridiplantae > Streptophyta > Pinopsida > Cupressales > Cupressaceae > Sequoia > Sequoia sempervirens. Next base: position 801,251,890 of record VDFB02281492.1, on the reverse strand, counting down.
AGTTAAGGAATAAACTATTTGTAATCATAATATATAACATCTTTTGATATCTTATTTCTTATCAATGAGGTCATATTTAGTTATAACAAACATGAGAGAATATTTCATACTTTGGGAATTGGACTATTTTAGAAGTATGGGATTTTGTGAGAAGGTAAATGATATTTAGTGATTAAGAATATATTGTTATTGAATGTATACCTTTGGATGTTGATCCAATCAATTTAGTTTTTCCAATCATCTAGATTCAACTTGCATATTGACACTACTTGGAGAAAATTTATAACTATTATGTTATGTCTTTTGAGGTTTTAATAATGTTGTATGGCTTTATAGATGCATGAAGTTGTAATTGAGATTGATTAATATGATCCTGATGCTTGACCATATTAGCATAATATCATATTGTGAATAAATCTTGAGTATTGCTCCCCTTATTACTAGGAAATTTATCCTAATGGAGAGATTTATTCCATTGGGTTATTCTCATACATGAATGTTTATGGTAATCCTTATTAGTATACTACAATAGTTCAAGATATCAAGAACCAAAACACATGACCTTTATGATTACCCAAATCAACATCTTAAACCTAAATAGGACCCTATGTTATAAACAATGCGGTATTATCATCGGGGAACCAAATGTTGTACAATATCTTTGATAGTTGATTGGAAGAGTTCTAGGATGCTCACATTGAATTAGGATCAATATCAATGGGAGGTAAAATTGAAATTAGGGTGTTCTTGTTGGAAGTTCTTCACTATAGGTTTATTGTAGTGGGATCTTAGTCAAAGGTTCTTCTACCTATAGTTAAGTGTTATTAATTGAAAGGAATACTCAATGAAACTTGGATTATGGGAACCTGTGTGTAGTTCCTTGAGAGACCTTGTGAGGAGAACTACATGTGACTTTGATCCGTTTGGAAGTAGGTAGGTAAGTGATCCTTGGGTGAGGATTCCTCTGTGACCTCAAGTCCATAGGGGGAGGGACTAAGGGGGATGGCTCTTAGATGATGGGGTTGTTCCTAATTGGTTTGACCTTCCCTCTTCAATAGGCTTCCAATGAGGCCGAATGGGTATGGGATGGTTATGAAAGAAAACCTAATAACTTGTATTCAATACATAATGTGTGTTTGAATAATAAGTTACGAGAAACAAATGAATTGGACTACTTGGTAATGCTTACCAGTTGGGTTGAGCTCACCTCATGTTGGTACTAAGTGAATTCTTTATGTATTGTGAATATTTTCCTCAAACTTAAATGACTATGCATAGGCTTCTAATTGACTCAATTGTGGTCTACTTATTCTACGTTAAAAACCTATCTTCTAATTATAGTGCTAAGTATGGGTCAAAGGAGTAGTATTATTATGCTTGAGATTGACAACTATCTAGGGGTAGTACTATGCTCGAGATGAATAGTAGTCAAGGAGCAGTACTATTATGCTCGAGATTGGCAGGTATCTAGGGGCAATACTATGCTCAAGATGCAAAATAGTCAAGGAGTAGTACTATTATGCTTAAGATTGACAGGTGTCTAGGGATAATACACACTTGAGATGGAAAGTAGTCAAGGAGAGGTACTATTATGCTCAAGATTGATAGGTGTCTAGAGGCAGTACTACCCTCAAGATGGATAGTATTCAAGGAGCAATACTATTATGCTTGAGATTGATAGGTGTCTAGGGGTAGAACTACACTTGAGATGGATAGTAGTCAAGGAGTAGTAACTATTATGCTTGAGATTGACAAGTGTCTAGGGGTAGTACTATGTTCAATATAGATAGTAGTCAAAGAGCAATATTATTATGCTTGAGATTGATAGGTGTCTAGGGGAAATACTATGCTCGAGATGAATAGTAGTCAAGGAGCATATTATGCCAGTGATGACCATCCTTGGTTGCTTAGTTGTCTCATGGACTACATGGAAGATATTTTTTAATGAAAAATAGGTAGGTAACAGTTGGACCAACCTCAATATAGTTTTGGCATATTGTGATGTGGAAATGGTATACTTGACCCTACTAAGTTGAAGGTGGACCCCGATGTAGTATGGGATGCATTGAAATCCTTTTCTAGTTGTCTGATGGTGTAAAAGAATGGATAAAAGGTTGGGACCATGGTGTAGTGTGTAATGCACTAAAATTCCTTTTCTATCTGGGATGCACTAAGGGAAAGTGTGTGTTAGCCAATATGAATGTGTTTCCAATCATTGTGGTATATGTGACATGTATGAGCCAGTCACTATTGTTCTTAGGATGTACATATGAGCTCATCACTAATGTACTTGTGATGTATATATGAGCTAGTCATTGTTGTGATGTGATGTACATATGATCCCATCACTAATTTACTTGTGGTGTACATATGAGTTATTCATTGTTGTGATGTGATGTACATATGAGCTAGTCATTGTGTACATGTGACATGTTGAAAATAGTCATTAGGGATTTATGACATACATGTAGCTAGTCACTATGTATATGTGACATATGTTGGAGGTAGTCACTTGGTATATGTGGCATATGTTGGAGTTAGTCACTATGTATATGTGATGTATGTTGGATCCAATCATTATGTATGTGCGATGTATACGAGCTATCCATCTAGTGTATAAGTGATGCATGCTCAAGTCACTCTCTATAGAAATTGGGGAAATTATGGAATGTTATGACCCTGAGTATCTATGTATGTTTGAACTCTACTAATTGGTATAATATCAACACTTGATGGTGATTTGCTATTGTTATATTAGATTAGAGTGTGTTTTCTAAATAGTTATGGATTAAAGAGAGAGATTAGAGATCTCATACAAGAGGAGAGAAGGAACTACCTCTAACATTCTGGGGCAAACTATGAAGCCTTTGATTTCCTGCCAAGGCATACATAGGTAGGGTCATCAAGAGTGAACTTTGGAGGCTTGGGTCTAGGTCTAGGAATGATCTTAACCTTGGGAGTGTTCCACTCCCATGTGTATAAAAATAAGTGGTGACAACTAGTTGATGCCACCATGGTAAATGAAGAGGTTCTAAAGTTAGCACTTCTAAGCTACATGGATGATGCTTAGTTGATTAAGTTGGTATTTGTTATGAATTGTTTTAAGAAAGAAAAAAATTGGTAGCAACTGAGGGGCGGTTGTTATAGAGTCCTCTGAATGGTAAATCCATCTAGCAGTGAACCTTTTTGTAATATATTGTAACCGGTTATAATTGTAGACATCCAAATTTGGACACTTAATTTATCCAAAGTTATCACTTTTCATCTAAACATCCTCTTATCCTAGTTAATTAAATAATATTACTATTATTTAATTAATATCTTTAATTCTTCCAAATCCCTAAGGTATTTAATTAATAATTAAATACCTTACCCTCCTTAATCCTCTTTTCATCAAATAAATTAAATAAATATTACATTTAATTTTAACTACATGTCATTTTCATCTAATCCTAATCCATCTCCTAATTTCTTCATTAGGGATGTGCACATGCCTAATCCTTGATTAGGATGTGTCACATCCTCCAACTTTGCAAGTTGGCTTCTAATCCTTATTTATCTTCTAATTATGAATTAATTAAGCCTAATCATTCTCCAAGGAATTTTTAATTCCTTTTTATTCTTCCTAGATTCCCTCTTTTATATGTGAATTTTTAATTCACATTTCCATCCTTCCAAGGCTTCTAGAACATTGGACTTGTCACAATCTCCACATGTGACCAACCTTGGACTTGTCACAATCTCCACATGTGACCAAGTCCCACCTTTTTGGAGCCCACCTTTTATCCTCTAGATCATCCTATGAATGTGAATTTTTAATTCACATTCATATCCCCAACCACCTTTCCTTTTCCCATGTAGATTTTTGAGGAATTCCAAAATTCCTCAAATGTCTCTTTCACTCCCACTTGGGGACAAGAAATCCCTTTTTGTGGAAATCTCCTCACTCCCCAAGGTGTATGTCCTTTTTCCACCTCATGTACCTTCTTGACAACTCTCTCCATCTCATATCCCCTTGGCCCTTCACCCTCCACATGTCAAGATGTGAGGGCTTGTGGGTTCTCAACCCACCATAGCCCTTCATCTTGACCTTGTTGGATCAATCTTGACCATTGAATTCTCTAGAGAATTCAAGATCCTCTATAAATACCCCCTCCTCAAGGGCATTTCCAACACTTTCATTTTGAACACCCTCATGCTGCCCATTTGCTTTCCCAAACACTTTGCATTCTCATAACTACATGCTATCAATTTAAATCCTCAATCATTTACCATTATCTAGCTATCTTTTTAATCATTTGCACCTCCAATCTTGCATTTAGACATTCAAGCAATCATCTAAGGAGCACACAACCAATCCAAACAAGGGCCAATCAAAGAGGTATCAACACCAAGGGAGGTAAAATTGTTTGTGTTTCATCTTATTTACATTCTTTTTCGTTGTTTATCACTCTTTTGGCTAATCTTGAGGTGTCCTTGGTATTTTGTCATTTCCATTTCTTAGTTAGTTTGCACATTTAGAGTAGTAGAAACACCAAGGTATACAATAATATATTGTGATCTAATCCTAACCACGATTTTTCCCTTGGGTTTTCCATGCAAATTTGGTGTACTTGTGTTATGTGTTGTGATGCATGCTTTAATTGTCACTTTCCATTTCTGCAAGTTGAATAAAATGTATTGAATACATGTTTAAGTGGTTTCAAGGAATACTGATTCACCTCCCCCCCCTCTCAATATTTTGGGTATTCAACATGTCGTAGTTTACATAACTTGTTTTGTACGTATTGAAATTAGTTTTCCTTTTTTAGAATAAAGACATCAATACCTAGTGCACACATATGTTTTAGATTTTTTCCTCTATTTTTCTATTTTTTCGCATGTATGAAAAAAATGCTTGGATGTTAGGTGAGAAATCTACATTCACAGGAAATATAAAATATAAATATAATAATAAATTAAAAAAAATTTAAAATTATACTTTTTGGGATGATTATAATAAGGGCTAAAAGTTTACAAAACATAATTTCTGAATGATTTTATTTGATCCCTCAAAAGGTAAAGAAAAAGTGGCTTTTTTTTAGCATTTTGATAAAGTGCGAAGGAGAATCCATTGTGGGCATGATTTAAGACTAGAGAGGTTTTATCTAAGGGGGTCTTATCAAACCATCTTCAATTAAAACTCTTTAGATGTAACTCCTCGAGGCTTAAATCATTAATTTTTATAAAAATATGTGTGATTTCAAGCAAAAATTAGAATGTCTCAAGTTTGAGACCGATTATTATGGGATGACCCCTTGGTGAAGTCAACTAGGGGAGTGATCACCACCAAATTATGAAAATTATAATCTACAATAACATGTTATGGTTGTCCTTCAATAATTTTTCCTCTTACAAGGCTTTGATATCTTAAATTGTATCTAGTAACTATGCTAACCATTGTGGCATGTCTACAACTCTTGTATGTTGCATTAGAGGGATTTTTTTTCAATGGATCTTTACAATTTACTCTTGAAGTTTAATGATTTCAGTAATTGCATTCATCTAGTTAATGTTATCTATATATGTTGGAGGTTGGTTTCAATTTTAGAGTCAAGTTTTTCCAAATTGAGATAGCAATAATGATTCTTATCAATGATGTTGAGTAGTATATGTGCCTAGAAGGTGAGCAAAATTTATATGGTTAGCTCAATGAGAGATTTAATGGATTACCTACCCAAATGGGTGAAAAAATCAGCCAAATGTGTCTATGCGAAAAGTTTTAAAATTTCAATACTTATAGATGAGATTTTTAGTTAGAATGATCAAATTGTTCTTGAATTAATAAATATTGGCTCTAGAATTTTCAGATCTCTAGATAACATAATACCTAAACTTTGAAACAAAACTACTACAATTATAATTATTTCAAAGTAGTAATACATTTCCAAGGATACTTTCAAACAATTCTACTATATTTAGCCAAACTAGATCAATTCAAGTGTGGCTCTATAGAAATATACAAGTCTATACTCAATGTTACCATATATATGATCCCTTAGGGTGAAAAGGGAATGGCTTCTTAAAGGTGGGTTTGATATGTGACCTTACAAATATAGAAATCATTTCATAAATGGTGTCAAGCTACTGTTTTATACGACTAACTAAGGAGGATAGACCATTATCATAACTTGTTTTCCCACCTTTGAGGTGTGGTTTGACTAACTTCTCTTGTCTAACTACTTACAAGTGTATCCCATATTAAAAATAGTTGAAGGCTACCTAGAAATATGTTAAAAAACTATGAAATATTTTGATATACATTAGGGTATGTGGAGGATCATGACTCTATACAAATGTTGCTTGATGTCAAGTAATAGAGTTTAAAATCGCATCACTTGATTATACTCTTCAAGTGGTATCTAGCATAGCCAATAATGATGACTCTTTTATGTATATTTGAAAACCTTTGACAACATCCTAAAAATATAAACAACTATTTAGAAGGAAAAAAAGGTATATTATGGAAGGGATGCTTTGTCCCACTATTTTTTTAGCTAGATTTTTATCCCAAAGATCTTAAGAGGGCAAAGCTGAAGCATTTGGTGGAAAGTAATAAAATGTCCTAATCTTGTACTATTATTGTTAAATATGAGCCTAAGAGGACAAAGTAGGAGGATATGGTGGATAGTAGTAGAAGGCCCTAATCTTATAGTATTATTGTTTAACACAACCATAAAAAGTGATTTTGTACCATTGATTGAAATCTTTACCTATTTAAGATAATAGTAAAACATAACAATACATATAAAAATAACAAAATGCATAGAAAATAGTCACAAATATGTTTATGTTGATCACTAGAATCGTACGCCTCTTTGCATAAGCAACCTCCTTAAAAACAATACTTTATTATAATATATGATTTTCGGATGATTTTTACTTTATTGCAACATCAATAGAAATTCCTTTTAAAAAGTGATTTATGAGTTACAACCAATATTTAATAAGTTCACACAATATAATATTAAAATATAACTATAATTCCTAACTACTTCATTTGATTTGCATTTTTTTTGTTGGGCTGACCAATCGTATTGTATAATTTAAATATGTTTCTTTCTATTTTTAAATTTAAATTTAATAACATATTTTTATATGTATAAATTATTATTTATCTGTTTTTCTATTGATAAGAGTAACTATATAATTTTTTTAATTTTTTTTAACAATTTGAAAATATCACTCAATGCATAGTTAATGCATTAAATCCGCTAAGGAAGGGTAATGTGCCCTAATTCTTGCTTTGGTTTTAATTTATATTTGTGCAGGCAGGAAACAACAGCGACTTCAAGGAGAAAGGATGGTTAGGGGTCCAGCAAAGGGACGGGAGGCATTGCAAAAGTTACAGAGAAGGATTTTCTTCGATACCAGAGCTAAAGAAATTTATTAACATTGACTAATTTTCTTCATCCTAATTTACGTCATCTCTTTCCCTTTGTAGCAAATTGGATACTATAAATTTATTTGTGTAGCAGGGTTGAAAAAGGATGAAATTTCATTGTCTTCCATTTTACAATTTCTCTCGATAGGAAATATCAAACTTATTTATTTATTTTCAATCTCACTTGTGTGAAGCACATATTTATTCTCATCTGCAAATTTTGTCTTTATAAAATTACAAATTTGTTTGTGAGTTATATTTATTTGCTGCTGCATTTATTTGTCTGTTTTTTTTTTTAATTTGCTGACCTGACGATTTCTTTTGAAAAAAACTACTACAGAGTGTAATCCTCTTAAAAACGTTGCAGGCAGATCTCGTGTATTCCTCTTTAAAATGTTGCAGGCCTGTGTGTTTGTTTTTTGCATTTGTTTTAAATATGACAGAGGGCATAAAAATTAAAATTTCAAAGAAGGGGAGAGGGGCGGCGCCACCCAACTACCAGGCAAGGAATGAGAGTTTACATGCCCTACCTCTTACGCCTCAGCCTTATATCTGTTTGATACTATTTCCTTAGATTTTTAAGGCTGCTCTAAACTGCACCTTGCTGGCTGGGCATTAGCCATGGGAATAGTGGAGTCTATCTGGAATAGTGGAGTCTATCTCCTCCAGGCGCACCCCCTGCTGAATCAAAATAGCTTCATTTTTATTATTACATATTTTTCTTTTGTATCACTCCCTTCTTTTTTTTTCTCTTGTTTGATATTAACTGCAGCCTATCTATTATTTAGTTAATTTGTATCAACAAGAAGAGATTGTTCATTTGAGTAAAGGCTGCAAGGGAGAGGAAAGTGTTTGCAGGAACTACTCCTCATTGTAATTTGATTTATGAGGAGGTTGTGCAGTCTGCATAGAGCAGTGACACCTTTATGCTTCCAACGTTTTTTTAACTTGCTTGTGACCAGACTACCTAGGAAGTTATTGCATAAATGATAAGGAAAAAATCCACTATAATACTCCACTAAACTCAAACAAAGTTGTCATTAAAGCTTCCTATAAGATTGTCGGACTGTAAAGCTGGACTCACGGAATTAATATCTTTCACTGTAAATGATCTGCATAGGCATTTTCTGGTTGTCTATCTGTGCAGACAATAGTTACAGATGAAAACATGGCAAAGAAGGAAGTTGCACCTATAGGGCATTATTATAATTTGGAATAATTTATTTATTGTAATATTATTTATTTGGTTTTATAGTACCGATTTAATTACATATCTATAGATGAACATTTTGTTTATATGTATTACAACGCTAAATAGTTAAAAAAAAATTACATATATTTTGCATGAAAGGAACATATATTTATGTGTGTTTATGAGGTTTCAAATTGCAAGAAAGATATATATAAGATTCCCATTACATTCACGGTTGCATTCCCTTTAAGTAAAAGGTTAGGAAATATATTTTTAACCGAGTGCTTAATTATTTTAAACCTCAACTTACTGACTTGTAGGTAAAGTAAGAGTACGCATAGTAGACGTGTTAAATGACTGTAGCACATTGAAAAGCTTGTGATTGATGAATAACATTTGAGGAGTCATCTATATTTTTTTTCCTAAAATACAAATTAAGATAATTTATATATTCTGCAAGAATTTTATTTGACAGCAATGCTATTATGGCAATACTCGTAACTTTTGCTTACCTTCCTTGACCCACAATTGTGATTGCTTGAAGGATTTTGAGTCCTTATTGGAGAAATTTTTAAAGAACCATAAATTTCTGGAAGTTTTCAAATAATGGTAAATTTGAACAATAAAAATCTTGACTGCAAAGTTCTAGGATAGCTTTTAAGTTTCAAAGCTTGTATGTTTTATGTCAAAACCTTGTTAAGTTTGAGATTCTCAGGGGCCATGGGTTGGGGAAGCCACCCCCAACTCTTTATTTTTTTGATTATTTTTTTGGATTTTAAAATATTAAATATTTTAATATGTAATTCTTTTAAATTATTTGTTTTTTTAAACTTTACACAGTTAATATAACTTATTTTATTGCAAATATTAAATTTTATATAAAAAAACAGGAATACAGTTAAAACTAATTACAACTTCACAACTCTTTAATGAAAACTTATATGGAGTAATAATAGGCACCTTAATGGATCTATATTTTTTTGACTGGCCATACAACCCTATTTTAGTATTTTACACGTTCCTTGTCGTGTTACCTACAAAGCATGCTCAACAGCATTTGCATTATTCCAGAACTAGATTACAACAAAAGATTCAGAAAAAGTAATGATTTTTCACTCCACAAATTGGTTTGACCAATTTTATCAAAAAAGCAGTGTTATCCCAAGTTTCGTGGATGGAGACAGGGACGGCAGGGGATGGTAATACGAGTCCCCAAATTTCTGATTTTTCAGGTCAAATTTGGGGGAGTGCGGGCGAGGGGGGGTTTAGACCCGGGGATGTGTCCCTGGGTAACACTACAAAAATGTCGTGATTTTCCAAAAAGGGGAAAAGGCATCGGACAACTGATTGAGCACCAATTAATTGCTATCCAAAAACGATTTCTGCTTCTATGGTTACGACAGGTATTAATTGCTATCCAAAACGATTTCTGCTTCTATGGTTATGACAGGTTCCATGGACAGGTAATCATTCCAATGCATATGGTGCTGGGTTAACCATGAAAGACAAATTTGGGTAATTGCAAAATTTAAAATCTCTTTATTATAAACTGGATCAATTGTTTCTTAAGAAGAATATTCCAGCTCCACTGGCTAAGGGCATATTGTTAATAACAAATGGCAGTTTAGTTGTCTCCATCTTGGGAAACACTTTTGAGAACATTTTTGTACAACATTGTTATAAAATTGTTCACAACCAAAGTGATGGCAGAAGCCCCCACAGCATAAGGTCACTGGTACCCAACAGCTGACTCACAGAGCCATTAGCGAAATGTAGTTATTTTGCTTTAAAAATGGAAAATACACACTTTAAATTAATATCCAAGCTAATTAAATAAAATAAATAGAGCAGTAAATAATTAACTAACATTAAAGAGTTGGCACTGATAATTAACTACTAGTTTTTCATCCACTTCCTGTTCTGAACCAACGGTCTCCACATTCGCCGGCTTAAATAGACACTTCACAATTTAAAAAAACCAAAAACTCTAACCTTGCTTCGATGGTGCATTACAGTATGCATAAACACTTTTTTAACATTTCTAGTCAACTTGCTCAATGGTGCATGACTGTCTATCCCTATTCCATTTCCTCTCAAGCATTGATATTGATATCTGACCTTTTAATGCCTTATCACTTCCTCTAAGACATCGGAAAAGAAAATTAATAGCGATAAAATATATTGACTAATGATGGTGAGCAGGGCCTCCTTTGTTAGGCTTGGGAGTTGTGGGCTGTACGTCACGCTCCAGCAGCTTTCTCTGCAATCAAAAGAGAAAACATTAAACATGAAATGTTGATTAAGTGCCTCTTCATTAGACAATCTAAATCTTCTGAACAAATGCTTAGATGAGCTCTGCAATTATGTTTTTATATTTTAATGGCCCGCACATGATTGTCGTAATTATTTAACAAATACAAATCGTAATTAACAATATAAAAATTGGTAAATAGATATTTACCATTGCCCTTTTAAGATCCTTAGAGTATTTCTGTAGTGATGAATTTTTACACGCTCTTACAAAAATCTGCCAGAGAAAACACAAAATTATTTGAAATCAAATTTTTCCCAAACATAAATCAATTGGAAACCAAAAAATTTAAATGAAATTGAAAATATTTTAGATGGCAGAGAGTAGAATGAGGACAAAGCACACAGCGAAAACTTACTTATTGCTATTGAGTTTAAAAGTTCTTTTTCTGCAGACAAAAACAGAGTCATCTTTTTCCTTCATTATGAATTTATGATCATCTATTTCTAGAGGAATTTAGATGTCTCCTAAATAAGTTAATAATTTTATTCTAGTGGTGTACTAATATGTAATTTTCTATAAGATCGGGCAGAAATTTTATCTTGACCTATTCGGAGGAGGCGGCCTGTACCAAAGGACAGTGATTTCCTACGGGAAAAGCAAAACGAAACAGGGGGATGGATCAAATATATCAAATGTTGAACAAACCAAGGGAATAAATCAGATATACATTAAATGCTGAAGTAGACATACTGGGACATAAAAAGCAGCAGATTAAAACAGGACAACTATACAAGTCTCTGCTCAATGTGACCATATACATGCTCACTTCGGGTGAAAAGGGAATAGCTTATTAAAGGTGTTTGATATGTGAACTTACAAATATACAAATCATTTCATAAATGGTGTAGGACTAAGTAAGGAGGGTAGAGCATTCTCATAACTTGTTATCCCACCTCTGAGTTGTAGTTTGACTAACTTCTCTTGTCTAATTATTTAGAAGTGAAGGCTACCTAGGAATATGTTAAAAAAATATGGGATATTTTTATATACATTAGGGTATGTGGAAGCTCATGGCTCTATACAAATGTTGTTTGATGTTTAGTGATAGAGTTTAAAATCACATCACTTGATTATAATCTTCAGGGGTATCTAGCATAGCCAATAATGACAACTCTTTTATGTATATTTGAAAACCTTTGGCAACATAAGATTTCTAACCTAAAAATATAAACAACTATTTGAAAGGAAAAACAAGATAGATTTTGGAAGGGATGCTTTGTCTCACTATTATTTCAGCCAGTTTTTTATCCCAAAGATCTTATGAGGGCAAGGTCATAGGTGGTCATATTCTTGTATTATTATTGTTGAACACAACTTAAGAGGGCAAGGTAGAAACATATGTTGAATAGTGGCAAACATATCTTGTACTATTCTTGTTAACTAGCAACATATCTTGTACTATTATTGTTAACTAGCAATCGCACCTTGGTGTGCAATGGGTATGCTGAAGAGGTGTGAATGGTCAATTACAGAAAATGTTGGGCTATTGTTTTGCATACATTTGTGCTGTGTCTTTTTACGAATGAAATGCATTTTTTATGATTTGGAATCATTGTATTTTGGTCTTTAACAGACAGTGGATGGGGGCTGTGAACTAAGTGTTTGGGATTCCGTAAAGAGATATACACTCAACCTCTCATCAGTTTTGGTGATTCACTGTGCGCCAACAGTCTTATGTTACTTTGAAAGGGGGTTGTAAATTAAGAGAATTGCATTAGGGTTAGGTGATGTGTTGGTATGGTTTACATTGAAGTAATCATGTTGGGAACTTGGATTTTGAGGTTAGGTGGTGCATTGTTGTGGTTTGCTTTGAAATAGGCATATCGGAAACTTGGATTTCTATTGGAGATGGGAGTTAAATGCCTTTTCAAGGTATTGACAGCATGAAATTGATTAATTCGTGGAATAATCATGGGAAAAAATTATATATATATATATAACTGAAAATGAACTCTATTTTTTTTCAAATACTACCATATATCAAGGTTGTCTGCGTGTATGTACACAACTGAAATTGGGGTACTCCTGACATGCACTTGCTCCTGATATGATGTTGCAGGTGCAAAATGGCTAAAATGTACACTTGATACACAAATGGTACAGAGGACAGCCTAATGCATCCTGGCTTATCCAGTTTGTTAACCTTAAAATTTATGTCATCCTATTTAAAAACATGTTAATATATTGAAAAACTAAAACAGAGAAAATATTAAATAAAGAAAGAAAAACAATTAACTAAACAAACTTTATGAAGATGTTAACTTCTAAAATTTCAATTATTGTGAGTTTGATGTTTCAGTTTGATTGTAACAGTGTACACAAATTTTGGGCATATGCACTATACATTCCCTGCACCCTTAGAACAAAAATACATTCTGGCAACCTTGCACCTGTGTACCCAAGTTTTGGGGGTTTGCACTGGGTGCCACGTAACACTCTGTATACTCCTGCACCTCCACAACTTTTGTAACTCTGTTCACCTTGCACGCTTCAGCACCTGTGTGCCCCGTGCAACTCTACACTCAGACACCCCTGCACTTGCACAACCTGCAAATCTGCTGCTTGTGCACCCATGGATCTTCCATAGATGTTTTTTATTACTTTAGAACTTATGAACTCATGTAGTTTGCAGCAAATATTTTGTGCAATGGGTATGCCGAAAAGGTGTGGAAGGTCAATGACGAAATTTTTTGGTCTACTAGTTGTATACATTTGTGTAGCACATGAGGTCAATTGGTATGTCATTTATATAATGCTGCTGTATATTTTTGTGCATACAGTGTTACTGAAAATGTGTATTTACTATGTCTGCAGTTGTGGATGTTCCTCGATTTCTGTTTGCTTGTGTTTTGAGAAGTCTTGAATGTTTCAAACTTTCAAGGTTTGAACTGAGGAGTAGACTGAATGTTTCAAGCGTTGAATTGAGGAGCAGACTTGTTGCATCAGTTTGGTATAAGAGCAATTTAAATGCTGAAAGAAAGAGTTATTTTTCTCAATAGATTTGCTGTGTTTCTTTATTTGAAGATAATTGGACTATTATTTTCTATACATGGGCGTGTTAAAAATTTACTCTTTATTTGTTATGAAACAAACTGTAAGAGACTTTCTAAGTAGACATCAGAACTGAAAGATTTTATTAAAAAATGATCAATCTTCCTATACATTGACAATGCCTTGTTTCAAACTTTCAAGAACCTCTGGAAAACTTCTAACGAGTGCCAGGACTATCCAAGCAGCACCAGCTACAAAACATCAGCAATGCAGCTGCAAGGGACCACATCAACAGAATTCCTAATCACAATAAATTACACTCCTTACGAAATGCACACCTTTACTATCTGGAACCAACAAGGCTCGAAGTCAGAACCCACTCTTCTAAACATACAAACGACAAATTGCAAGAACAAGGAGGGAAAACGTGGAAGGCGATTGAATATTCAATTCTGCAAGAAATTCGGCCAATCAAACACCTTATCAAGAAGATATTCCATAACCCAACGTAAGTGCTATATCTTTTTTTTTTTAAATTCATACCAAAATTTAACTGTCCAACCTGGTAGGCTTTTCCACTGGTAGTTTTTTTTTGGAATTTATATTTACAAGTAAACTGATTCATGCTCAATGCCCTTAGGGAGTAGCCTGTCCTAGGCGTATACAAGTGTTAACCTCTGTTCTGTTTAAGATAGGCTTTTGTAAATAATAAAATCATGCATGCCCTTGAATCTATGTTTCCTATGTCTCAAAGATCTACATGTGTGAATTTTTATATCCAGGTTGCTTGTTCAAATATTTTGTTATTTGTGTGTATATTTATGCTCACATTGATTTCATGGTCAACCTACACTTAATTTATCTCTTTGGCCTGTGTTGTTACCATGCCATGCCTCACAACTTTAAATATCATAGTTGCCATGTTTTAAATTATTCACTACTTGCTATACTATAAACTTATGATTTATGTTTTATTAGCTATTGACTTACTAAGACTAAACCCTTATTACATATGGCTCAAGCTTAATACTTCAATGCATTGGCAATGTGACATCTTTTGAAATTTTGAATCAGTGGATAAAAGGATTCTAGTGGCTAATCTTTGGGTATGTTTCTTTTGTTTATGCCCTATGTGCTATGGTGGTGTATGGCCCAAGTTGATGTGGTCCAATTGTCTTCTCTTTGCAATGTTCATTTGGTAACATGTTGCTACATAGCATATATTGCCTGCTTATTTGACTTTGAGCAATTTTAAACATTTCCCATTTCACATGTTATTTTTTACCATTCCTTATATGCAATGTTTGTACATCCAATTCATATGCGTCCTTATGATTACTATTATTTGCATGGGTTTGTTTGATGGCTACTCTATAATTTATATGTACAAGATGTTCAAAGGCACAAGGTGAAAGGAAATACCTTGAGAGATTGGTTTCATGTTTCTGTTACTTTTGGTTCAGAAACTTGCAATTAAAGGCCCAGTAAAATCAAACAAAAGCCATAGAAAAATTCTAGAAAAGGCTTGTTGTGTGGTGAAGTGTATTATTAGTCATGTCAATGGTTTATTTGACTTTGGGTTCACTGCAACTCCATCGGTTTCTTTATACAATATTCTACTTGTTTACTGGGCTTATTTCTTGGGAGCTAATGCCATTGGACTTATACCTTGTCAATAATTAAATAAGTTGGAGTGATCACTCATATAACTCTATTATAGGTAATTACAAGATTAACATTTGAAGGTGTGAAGAATTACAAACATGATGAAATCAAAGAGCCTAAAATGCTTTTTAGAAAAACTCATGAACATGGGATTGAGGTGTTCATATCAAGTCATTATGTAGAAAGAGCCGGTCTCAATTTGATATTTATCCTTTTAGGGGCTTGGGTAATTGATATCTATTACATGCTTTCACTTGGGCAAGTTCTAAAATCATTCTAATTATGATAATGCACTCAAATTGCAATCATCCCATAGTTCACTATTTTATAATGGATCATCATGACAAGTTGTGATTTATCTCCAATATAATTAATACAAAGGTTAAAGCATTTTCTTCATCTAAGATTCTAAATGTGAGTTTCTAAAAAAGTATTTCATGTTTGAAAGTTCACACAAACAAAAGTTTCTAAGAAAAATCTTGTCATCATATTTTGATTTTTTCTTTTGATTATTTATAAATTCAAAGAAATAAATCTAATTTCAATGTATCTTTGTGAATCAATGTACAAATGATTTATTTATCTAAAATCATAAACTTGGGGTTAAATGAAAGCTCGTATAAAAGAGTGAAAGATGATTTTATTAATTCAAACCATCCGAGTAAAGGTTGTTAGCCCCCGACAAATATTATGAGAAACGTGAATAATAGAGGAAAAATGTAGTAAGTCAAGTTTCAGATTTAAAAAGCATTGAAAATTTTCAGGTGTGAAACATGATTTCAAAACCATGTTTGAAGCATAAAAGATGAAGGAGCTTTGTCAGATGTCATTGCTGTAACTGTAGTGTAGAGTAACTCAAAGAAATATTTCAATTCAGGGAATGCAATTATCACAGGATATCCACAAGATTGATTTGATGAAAATGTTCTAGCAATTTCAAGCAAATGCAATGATGGGCGTGAAACCAAATTCCACAACTTGTGCCAACATCCTACCCACAGCTTGTCAAATGGGAGCTTTTGAGCAGGTTTGCACATCAATTAATGAAAAATGGAGGGTGGATTTATGTCAGATATTATAGTTAGAGATACTAAAATGGGAGCTCTATATTACACAATGTGGAACCACTAACAGCACATGTAAACTATTTTGACAGAATGCCTCACAAAGATTTCATCTCATGGGTCAAAATGAGTGCAGGGTATGCACCAAATAGATGTGTGGAAAAGGTTTTAGAGATGTGTGAGAAAATACAAATGGCACTAGTGATCGAGAAGAGGATGAAGAACTTGCCGACACTTTACAAGGAAGTATGAAAATGGCTCCAAATCATAATCTATCCCGTCACTCTCCATTATATTCACATTTGAAATGATGTAGGATTTGTGTTAGTTGCAATCATGAGATAGGCCATGGGATGCAGTTTTGAGTTGTGGGAAGTGGCTTTGTATTCAAGCAACATTCATTCCTTCAAATAATGATTTGGTTATATCCTCTACATTTCATTCACCCTGATCATAAGATCTGCACATGCCATTGTCCACACTTATTTAAAGAAATTTGCAAATCCCCACAGTTAGAGCTAGCTTGATTGGGTGTAAAGCTCACCCCTTTTAACTGGATACTTCGCAAATTTCTCCATTCCCTAGAAACATGGATATTTGTGACTTAAATGGTAGACTGCTTGGAAAAGGGGAGAGTTGCAAGAGGGCTGCTACAGAAGACGAATGTAGCATGCAGGGATTGAAGCTGACTTCTCCTGAGATCTCAGTGGAAATTTGGAGAGCTTGCAAGTCACAGGGAGAGATGGAAGGAGGGAGTGAATGAAGGCAATTTATTTGTAACAAATACAGCAGAAAAAATAACTAAGGAAAGCAAACTCATTTTCACTTGTGGCTAATATACATTTATGAATCTGTTTAATTAATAAAGGGAGAAACATCTTCAATGGATCTAATCATTAAAAGCCCATCAAGCAATTAAAAAGAGAGGTAGAAAATTTCATACAGCAAATGATTAAACCCAACAACGGAATTATAAAGAAAATCCAGCATCAGATTGCTTATCTACGAAAGAGCCTAAAAACACCAAACCCAGCCCAAAGAATAACGAAAATATGAAATCGCTTTTCTTACAAGGACTAAAGACACCAAATTGCCTACAGCAGTGTTCTTTTCCCTTAAGAGAGAGGATCGGCCAAGTTAAAATGCCATGAACAGATGAAGAAAAAGCATCAATTGATAGCACATCCATAATTGCTTAGAAGATAAAAGTTTAAATTAGACCGGACCTATGGTCGGAAAGGAGAACAAAACCTAGGGAACCCTGTAACTAGTCTTGTAACGTGCAAAATCACCCTGTTAATAATCCAAAACAGGGTATAGCTTCCCTAGCTACGGGGTTGCTAAAATCAGAAGCTTCTATGGCTTCTAAGTCAAACAATTTTACTGAAAAAAAAAAAACTCAAACAGTTAAAAGCATCCAACAAAAAGTTCCCCATTTAATACCAATGAAGAGTTATCCGACCAGCAAAGCATCAATTTTAGAAGATCTGTTGCTTTCGACATTACGACCATGATCCAGAAGGCTGAAAGAAAAACAGGAAAATTACATGTTAAGAAAAAGTTGTTCACATATCTGCCACAGTCTCATACTAATATAATATCCGAAAGAAATACACTGCAGATAATTTTCAAAAACATAATCTGTAACAAAACGGAGCGAAATTAAATCAAGCAACTCACCGAAAACACAAAAAAACAGACCTAACGAAATCCAGCAGCACACATCCCTTGACTAACGTCTTAGCGGATAACGTTTGCGTTTTGGGTGTAAAGGAAAATAAACAATTTACTCAACGTTTCAGCGGAAAAAGGGAAACATGGCAAAAACCTCCAAGAGGAAATAAAACCAAGAAGAAGCAGTTATACTGGCAAAGACTGCAACTATCAAGAATCGGTGAAAGAAAAAAAATGCAAGAAGCAGTTAGGTAAAAGGGAAATAGATATGCAAACAAAAAGCAGTTAAACGGGCGTATGAACTCCACTCAGCGCTGTAATCGGAAATTATGTTGCCTCCAATCCCCGGACGGCCACATTCTTCGTTACGAGAGCTCCCGATTGTAATGCTGGAGAAAACGTGCTAGTTACGCCGAGCATATGCAAGTGGTGTGCTGTAATAAGGGGTTTAAAAAAGGAACCCACCCTGTTGTAATAAGGGCTTTTTTCTTCTTATACTGATACTTAAAAAACATTCAATGGACGGGATTTAAATAACCGTCTTGCATGGCTTTTAGTGATCTTTTCATCAATAATTTCAGTATTATTTTGGCAATTTTCAAAAAAGAGATGTCTTGGGGTAAATATGAATCTAAGAGGACAAGTTAGGATGATATGGTGGATAGTAGAGAAGACCCTAATCTTATAGTATTAGTTTTTAATACAGTTATAGAAAGTGATCTTATACTATTGATTGAGATGTAAAACATAATAGGAAATACATATAGAAAAAATAATACAATGCATAGAAAATAGTTGCAAATATGTTTATATCCATCACTAAAATCACATGTCACTTTGTAAGCAACCTCCTTAAAAGTAATAGTTTATTAAAATATATGATTTTAAGATGATTTTTACTTTATTACAACATCAATATAAATTCTTCATAAAAAGTGAGTGATTTATAAATTACAACCAATATTTAATAAATTTATATAATATAATATTAAAAGATAACTAGAAATTAGTGGATATAGGTCTTGTTATTAAAAGAAAATTAACAGGGATAAAATACATTGATTAATGATGTCGTGGACAGCCCCCTTTGTTAGGCTTCAGCAATCAAAAGAGAACATTGAACATGAAATTTTGATTCCTATAAGAGGAATGCCTCTTTATTAGACAATCTAAATCTTCTAAAACTCCTATGGAACAAATGCTTTGATGACCTCTGCAATTATGTTTTTATATTTTAATGGCCTGCACATGATTGTCGTAATTATTTAACACATGGAAATTGATCCCCAATATAGTAAATGGTAAATAGACACTTACCGTTGGCTTTTTACCGTCATTACAACATTTCTGCAGTGATGACTTTTGACATGCTATTGCAAATGGCTGATAGAGAAGACACAAAACTTTTTGAAATCAAATTTCTCAAACATAAATTAATTGGAAATCAAAAAATTCTTGTTGTTTTAAAATTAGAAAATATTTTAGATGGCAGAGAGAGTAAAATGAGGACAAAATACACAGCAAAAGCATACTTATTGCTATTGATTTAAAACAGTTCTTAGATTTTCAATGAGAGCTTTGGCTCTCTTTTAAGAAAAAAAGAGAATCAGCAAAAACAAACTTATTGCTATTGAGTTTAAAAGCCCTCTTTCTGCAGGCAAAAACAGAGTCATCTTTTTCCTTCATTATGGATTTATGATCATCTATTTCTAAAGGAAATTAGATGTCTCCTAAAGAAGGTACTAATTTAACTCTCTAGTGGTGTACAAACAGGGGAATAAATCAAATACATAAAATGTTAAAGTATCATACTGCTAGCAATTCATCATTGGAAATTTCATCATGACAAGAAAATTCACCCCATGACAAATTCATCACAAGGAAAATTCACCACTAGCAATTCACAGGAAAATTCATCCATTAACATTTCTAATATATATTTCCAAGACTAATGGAGGTTTTATCTCTGCAAAAAAAATTCAAAATCTTGAAAATATATATTAAAAATGTTAATGTAATGAATTTTCTTGAAGTGAATTGCTAGCGGTGAATTGCTGGTGATGAATTTTTAGAAAACCCACAAAAAAAATTTGAGCGTTGGCTAGAATAAGTAATTCCAGCAAAATAACCATTCATCTTTGAAGGAGAGAAAAAATTTAAAAAAACAAAAAATGGGCAAAATCACGGTATACATTAGATCTTCTGGGTTGCTAGTAATTAAGAGTGAGAATTTTTTTTTTAAGTTACCTCACTACAATTGACAGCAGGATTACCCAAACGAACCACAGCTTCTGACGTCGATTTCGGTGTAAGGTATTGCTCGGTATCACCGTCTACAATAATCTTGCGAGCTTGAGTTTCTGCTGCTGCTATCATAAGTATGATCAGGAGAGCCATGAAAATTTGGGCCATTTTTAATATTGAATAATATTTTCTCAAATTGAATTAAGAAATAGTTTCATTAGATTGAATTGAATTTGTTCTTAAAGATGAAAAAAACTCCGTTTTTGTTCTTCAGACTTTAGTCATAATTCTAGCTGTCTCTTATACAAGTTTCAAAGATTCCTTAATTATTTTGTTTGTCTTCCTAAATAAAACAGAAAAAATCAAGCATTCCTATCGACCCACAATGTTCTGTTGCAGAGAAGGTAGGGAACTTATATTGTGAATTTCAGTGATAAGATCGAATTATTTAGTTTGGGCATAAAGCAACCAAGTTTTCAAAAGAATATTTTCTTTAAGAATGTTTTTTTTAAGTAAGTTTTGTTTTTTTAATTGGGACCAACAATATTATCTATTATACAAAGTGAAGAATTCTCATAAAGAAAATGACTATAATCAACTACCAAAGCTAAAACAATTGTAGATTCTATATCAAAATCAAGAAGAAAGAAAAAAACAAATATGATGCCAAGAAAACTAAATTGATTAATCCAATCAAAGCAGGGCATCAAAAGAAATCCATAGATCAAAAGTTGCATATTACACACAATAGGTGTGCACCACCTTCTTATCATGCAAATGTTCACTATCCAAAAGGAATGTTGGTCCTAATCCTAAGACAAATACCAATTCCAAATCCGCAATCCATCAATTTGCACATCCACCCCCAAAACATTAGTTATCATATTTGAAATCCAAACCCCACTCCGCGACTTTACCTTATAAATTCATACAACTTCATCCTAAATCCAATCCAAGAACTATAACCCATTGCATCTTTGCAGCCACACTTTACCACAAGGGTTATGATGGCACTCTATTGAGATGTTTACATTTGGACAAGGCCAACCCAATTATCAAAGATTTTCGTCACAAATGTGCATTTTATACTAGTGCAAAAATCCCATCGAAGCAACTCTATAAGGAAATATATTATTGGCATGTCATGATCAAGGAATCCACATTAGCTACATGTAAAATCCCCAGTTTCCTTTATGTAGAAATTCAAAGCTAACTCATTATCTCACTCTTTCTCTTGAACCATAAGGGGACCCTAAATAATTGCAAACAAAATAAAAGAAACTCATAGATTTTCTTTGAAGTACTTAGCAAGAAAGGGAAAAAAACCCTGAAATGTGTATGCAATTGTATGCAGCTCTACCATGCCTGGGCTTCCCACACCTCCAAATCCCTATTCTCATCTCTATTGCTCCTCCTACTGCCTCCCTTCTTGTCTCATGCCTCTATTTCTGCTTGTAGAAATATCAAGTGTCTTTGAAATGGGGAGGTCTTAGGGTTTTTAAAGAGATTTCCTTGACCATTTTCCCCAGGTGACTGGCATTCTAGATGCTTCTCAGACATGGGCGCCATACCTCCATTAATGAGCAGTTTGTCCTACGTTTAGGTGCCCCTCTCCTCATAAATGAGGATTATCTTTAGTTTGATGGTCATCACAACTACCCTTTGCATTGGCTTAAACCTACGACATTCTCCTTTGTGAGTTTTTTTTATTTCATTTCCTTCATATGGATCCCCTTGTGATATTTTCTATTTCTCTTTTCTTTTCTCACCTTTTCCTTAGGTTTTATTTTATATTTTTATTATTATTTTAGTTCATTTTTACTTTATAATTTCTTTTAAATTCTTTTCATATGTTTTATTTGTTTATATGGTTTTTGAATGGTGAGGTAGGGATTAAAATGGTCAACCTTATTTTTATTTATTTACTTATTTATTTTATCTGGATTCACCTAAAATTCAAAAATGCTCTCAAGGTACTAAGAGGATTAATTGACTCATCATCAAGGCGAAGGAACTTACACACGTCAAGTATTACTAATGGTGGTTGATAACTCTTGATTTGGGTGGAGTAACTAGAGTGACGTGACTGCCAACTAGTCACACTAGGTTACTATGTTTAAGGTTCTTTCCCAAAATAGGTTGTCATGTCCACCTTTTGTTGCACCCCGAGTACCTACAAAAATCATCCACATTCTCACAAAATTATTAGTACCTGGTTAGTTCGATAACATATAAATACATTCATGCCAAAATCAAATAACAACATTAAATTCATAATAAACAAATATTTAATAGATATTTCAAATAGCCATTTAAAGTATTTAATCTATCATATTAAAATTTAAGTTCTTATGATCATCAAAATAAATGGCACACAATCATAGAACTTTCTAGGTTCAAGGTTTCGCCTTCAACCAAATTACATCAGGTCGATAGATGATTAACACCGAATTAAGTCTAATATTACAGGGATGTGACACTACATTAGATTTACATACACGTGATATCTAAAACCAGTAAAATTAAAAAAAAAAACACCACCAAAAATACAAAAAAAATAAAATAATAAAATAATACAAAAAAATAAAAAAATCATGAAAATAATAAAGATAGATAAATTCATCCACTAGTGAAAACCACTCCTTGTGGAACATTGGGCAAGTACAATGAAAACCTAGTAAATAGGCATCACATGTAGCATGCACCACTCTAACCTATGAGCATTCATTCTTCCATATGTTATTCCCACCATCACATTTTATTCACCCCATTATATCTCTTCCCTCAGATTGTTTGCTCAAGTCCCTTATCCATCCATCACATTCCATACATTTCCACTATCACCACCACATATATAAATTTCCTACTCATGTTATTCTCCTTCACTAGATTGCTTAATTTACCAATATTTCCCCTCATTTTCATCTCTCCACCCCCTCCTCCATCCATCCATTTTCCTTCCCCATCATTTCTTTCATTACATCCATACCCTTTCCTTGATTTTGTGTTTACTTCAAGGCATCCCCTTGTTGACATTTCTTAGGAAAAGGTCCACATGTATATACCTTCTAGGGCATGACATTTTCATCACCATTTATCTTCACATCAATTCATGATTCAATCCTTGAACTTGGAATCTACCCATTAAATATGCACCCATCCCATACAACCATGGCTTTGACATGTCATTGGATACCAACTTATTTTTTGTATGCTTTTGATTAATTGCTTTCTTGTCCTTGTCCTTGTCCTTGTCTTGGTCTTTTTCTTTGACTTTGTCTGTGTTAGTTTATGTCTTTTTATTTTTTGGTTTTCCTCTTTCTTTTTGACTTTTCTCTTGTTTATTGCATCTAGTCAAGTAATGTATCATATCTCACACCATCACAATTTCCTTCATCATTCATATGATGGTGTGCTTATAATATTGCATTACTTAAATCAATACACTAGATTTTTATTTTCTTTTCTTTTTCTTTTTCTTTTATCTTTTGTTTATGTTTTATGTTGCTTCTAGTCTCGGTTCTCCACCAATCACACCATCATAGTCATCTTCATCATTCATATAATGGTGTGCTAACAACAACATGTTTATTGGATCACTATTCTATTTGAAACTTACTTTTGTGTGTGTTAGTCCATATGCACATGGCACATTGTCATCATGGTATTTTATAGCATTGTGCATAAAGCTATGTTCTGCAACAAAATAAAGGTTTCTCCTTGCACTTGAAGTTACTATGAAAATATGTATTCCTCATCTATTAAATATTTTTTCTCATCATTTTTCCATAACCCCAATGATGTGTCATTTTGTTGCATTACATCCTTGCGATATTTCATCATCCAACATGTGCATCCATGCAAATCAATCTAATCATCCTAGTAGCATCAATCTACATGTCCAATCCTTGGTCCATAATCAAATCCTATATTAATGGAATGTACATCATTCCAACTTTATTTCTCTCAAGTCACCTTTTATCCCTTATGAAACATCATGTATTTTCAAGATACCTATTGGGTTCCATTTCACCCAACAATTCTCTTCAAGGGGCATCACTTCCATCATCATCCCTAAGCAACTAGGGCAACTTGCACTAAAGCTTCATTCCATCCCATCCTACTTTTTATTCTTCTTTGACACATCACTTAGTTGCATTGTATCAAAGAGGGGCAAATGTAAACATATAAAATATTCCCTAGGACTGATTTTGTCACCTAAACCTACACCTAGTCCTAATTAACTTAAGACATATCCCTTTCACCTAAAGTCTTATACTTTAATTAAATAATCATATTATTTAATTAACCACCTTTTTCCATCTCATCATAATAAATAATTAATTAATTATATATTCCACCTATTATCCACCTCACCCATATGGCTAAAGTAAATAAATAATATTATTATTTAATTAATCCATGTTATCCTCTCAACACCTTCCAAGAATAATGAGGACCTAAAAACACTTGCCCTTGTGCTCTTATTATTCTCTCAACACATTCCAAGAATATTGGGCACCTAGAAACACTTGTCCAAGGATGATCCCCTTATTCTCTCAACACATTTCAAAGTTATAACCCTTTTAGCTGCACATATTCCTAATTTCCCTCATCCTCATAACTATGTATGTTACACCCCAATTGTGTAATTACTATTTACTATTACTACATAGGGTAAATATCAATGTAGGGTGAATTCTAGAGATGAATAAATTGTGCTTGTACTTTGTTATCAATGCGTTATATGTGAATATTATCTCATTGGATACATTATCTCATGGAAAAGTATTGCATATATGTGAATGGATCATGGTTATTGAATTGTTATTTTAAATTTGGATATGTTTTACGTATGTACTGCATGTGTTGTGAATAATTGACTGACGTGTGCATGTGTTAGTGGATGTAGGTATATGTTCCATTCCTCTAGGCGGAGGGGAAGTATCACTCAGGAGAAGATCTTGGTCGGGTAACTAGTAAAAGTAAACTATCTGAGCATACACATCACATTAGAATGATTGAGTTGAGTTAGTTTGTGGAAAGTTGGTAAGTCATCCTTAGTTGATTTGTATGCATTGGTAGAGTCTTGTTTACTATTGCAAGCATTATTGGGTGATGTTTATCTGTTTGAGCTTTAGAGTTCTTTTTTTGTACTATTATGATTATATTGATAAGAGGGACGTATGTGGAGTATTCGTATATATATGCACATACATGTCAATGGGATCTAATGACATGTATATGCACATGTATATATGTACCACACATAGATACTTATCAATATGATGGTAATTGTGAATGGCTATATGTGAATCGAATGTGAACATATATATATATATATATATATATATATGTATAGTATATACACATATCCATATGTATATATGTATCGATACACGCACACATTGGTGAATGGAAATGCCCATATGAATGTATCAATATAGATATACATACATATACATGTACATAGAGGCATATACATATATATATATATATATATATATATATGGATACATTCAATATATTGTGTTTATTATTATGTTTGACTTTGAAACTTGATTAAGGAAAAAATATTCAATAAAACACTTTGAAACCAATTGGAAGCATTAGATATCATAGTTACAAATATAAATTCAAAAAAATTATAATTTTATCTTTTATGAAAAAAATTTATGTGTTATACAATGAGCGTCACTCCTTAAAAATGGTGTTTACTAAAAAAACTAGTTTTTGAAGGAGATGGAAAAAGAAGCGCAATCTGATTCCAAAAATTTTGAAAAAAATATATTTAGAATCTACATACAAAATTTCACAAATCACTACTTTACATCATCTTCAAATTCCTCACAGTTTAGCCGCTATAGGTGTTCAAAAGTGAATATTTAGTTAGAAAAAATTAGTTCAGTGTCCAGTTTGGCCAAAAATTGTAAACCAATATTGTGGGATCACCCATATATATATATATATATATATACTTGATATATTGTGTTTATTATGTGTAAATACTACCTTGCTTGTACTTATTTATATATATTGAATGTATACTTACATTGACGGCTTATGATATATATATATATGGGTGAAGCCACAATAGTGGTTTACAATTTGATGGAGGAAGGAAAATTCATTTTTTTGTGTTTGCACTAGGTAAAGGGGTTCGTTCGAACTAGCATGTTCAACCGAACCCCTTAAGATGTTCACTCAAACCATGGGGTTCGATTGAACTTCCAGTTCGAGCAAACCCTTCAAAAGTCAATGGGGAAATAATATTTTAAGAGGTTCGATCGAACTGGGGTTCAATTGAACCCCTTGAATTAGGGCTTTTTAAAAAACTTTCTATCATTTTCGATCTGACAAATTTTGGGAAAGAATCCATAAGGTTGAACTATGTAGAAGAGGAAATTCCTATTGGAAAATTTATGGAAAATTTTTGAAAATTGATACAACCATACATACAACATTGTTTTTTTGCTAAGTGGCAAGCACAACAATTCCAAACATTGAGAGATACTTTTCCACTTGGAATAGTTCTAGCAGTAGTTGACTTTGGAGAAAATTACTCCTTTGTACATCAAAAAGAGATTTAATCAGAATATTACTTTTCAAAGCAGATCACTATTATGGTTCATATGTGTTATCGACATGCACAATTAGAATTGGATGGTGTTGAGAGTAGAGATGAAGAACAAGCCATTAAGAAAGAATATCACTTTTATATTAGTGATGATAAAGAGCATGACACGCTTTTTGTACAACATTTCTTTACAATTTTTTTTGAGAATTTGAGAAGCAAGGGTGTAAAATTTGAAAAGCATTTTGTATGGTTAGATGGATGTGCGACATGATTCAAATCTTCACAGCCATTCTATGCACTTTGTAGATATCATAAAATCTACAAAATACCACATGTTTGGAGTTTTTTGAGAGTGGGCATGGAATGGGTGAGCATGATGGAGCAAGAGCTTGCATGAAATGAGCTTTAAGAAAACATCAAAATGATTTATTTAGAAGATTGTATAGACAATGCACATGATGTTGTTGAATGGTGTAAGAAACACTTTGCATCAAATGTGGTCGGCACATCTTTGAGAACAAACTGAAACATTCCACATAGAGTGTTTTGGGAGATATCAGACCTATGTATAAATTACATTTTCAAAATTTTGAATTTATTTAAATTTTAAATATATATATATATATATGTATATGTTGGTTCACATAAGTTTGTTGTTGTAAATGTATCTAGGTGTGGACAGAAGATGAATGCATGGATGCAAGAGGATAGACAAAACAAGATCCTTGCATTGTGTTATGAGTTTAGATAGTTGCCATGGATGGACATTATACACAAGGGATTACTCTTGTTTTTGCATTGAGTGCATTGCGGGAAACTTTGATCATGCATGCAGCAACCAAGAACTTGGATATGTTGGTAAATGAGATATAGTGCCACTAGTTGTTTTAGAAACATATGATGAAAATGAGGAAGAAAGATTTGAAGACATTCCTTTGATTTCAATTGATTATGACCATATTTTCAGAATTGGTTAGAAAAGGTACATGAGATGTTTTTGCAGTCATAGCAGAGCCTAGAAACATAAAAGGCATTAGCTATTATTTATTGCATTGTACAGAAGAGAGGAATAAGCTAACACAACCTGAATCAAGTGATGGAATGCTATTTCAGACCACATGTGAGTTTGAATTTAAAATTATATATACATTGTGTTCACATGTGCACATGCTACATTATAAATATTAAATATATATATTGTACAAACCTTGAGCACGAAAATGTTGTACACGTTCACATGTCTTACCTCGAGTTCTTGTTTACCATGCAGGTTCTATTGTAGTACAAAGGATATATCTAAAACAAGTTAAAGTGGTTCAACATGGGATTAATTTTGTTGACTATCAACCTGATAAAAGGGTATATCAGTATAGTCACTTAATAATTGCTACCGCCCTACATCTTCATGCAGTTCCACATGCACATGGCCAAAAAAAATAGAGACTAGATAGTGATGATCATCAAAAAAAATTACATGTTATTGAAGAGCGGATTGAATCAGAATGTTTGAGTTAGATTATATCCATGATTTTCAAGTTCACTTGTAACCCTATACATGTTCAAGTGATAACTTATAGTAACTTGTACATAGTTGTAAATCATTTTGCATAA
This sequence comes from Sequoia sempervirens, assembly GCA_007258455.2. Lineage (NCBI taxonomy): Eukaryota > Viridiplantae > Streptophyta > Pinopsida > Cupressales > Cupressaceae > Sequoia > Sequoia sempervirens. The sequence continues at coordinate 801,223,135 of VDFB02281492.1, read as the reverse complement.
ATTCCAATTATATGTACATATTTGTTCCATGGAATTCTTAAGTTCAAGAATCTTTGATTTCATTTGAAAGTTAAAAGTTACACTTATAGCATCATCTCTCACTTTTTTTTCTTGTATGTAAACCTATATATTTGCTTTCAATACTTATTTGAAACCTAGTGAAGTTTTTAAAAATCATTTTGCTTAAATTACAATTATATACAACTTATATTTGTTTCATGGAATTCTTAAGTTCAAGAATCTTATATACAATTATATACAACTTATATTTGTTCCATCGAATTGTTCCATGGGAACAATTATAACATAAATTATATTTGTTCCATCAAATTGTTCCATTGAATTGTTCAAGAATCTTATATACAATTATATAATGTGACTTATATTTGTTCCATTGAAGTATTATCTAATTATAAAATTTTCGCACACATATTTAAAACATAAATCAGTGAAAATAAAAAAATAAAGTTGTCATCAATTTAATTCACAAAAATACCGCAAATGGAAATAGAATGTTCCCATCCAGTTGCCAAATCAATATTTAAATGACTTCTATATGACTCCCTCTATCCTCTACCCTCTACCCTTACACCCTTAAACCCTATACCCTTAACCCTTAACCCTTAAACCCTCTACCCTCTATCTCTCTCCCACTCCCTCCCTTTCTCTCTCTCAAGTCTCTCCCTCCTACCCTCTCACTCTCTTAGGTCTCGCTCTCACTCACTCACTCCTATCTCGAGCTCCCCTCTCCTACCCTTAACCTTAAACCCTAAACGGGTCTTAAACCCTCTACCCTTTATCACTCACTCTCCCTCTCTCTCAAGTCTCTCCCTCTCCCCTCTACCCTTAACCCTTAAACCCTAAACCCTTGCTTGCACCCTCTCTGCCTTATCTCTCCCCTCCCCCTCTCTCAAGTCTCCCTCCTCACTCTGCTCTCAAATGTCTCTCTCACTCACTTCCTATCTCCAGCTCTCCTTTACCTCAGACCCTTACCTTTAAACCTTATGCCCTCTACCATAACCTTAAACCCTCTACCCTCTACTCTTAACCCTATACCCTCTATCTCTCTCCACTCCCTCCCTTCTCTCTCTCTCTCTCTCAAGTATCTCCTCTTACCCTCTCCCTCTCTCAGGTCTCTCTCACTCACTCAAGTTCCTTCTATCTCGAGCTCCCCTCTACCCTTAACCCTTAAACCCTAAACTGGTCTTAAACCCTCTACCCTCTATCTCTCTCCCACTCCCTCCCTCTCTCTCTCACTCAAGTCTCTCCCTCCTATCCCCTCTCCCTCTCTGCCCTGTACCCTTAACCCTTAAACACTAAAACCTTGTACCCTCTACCCTTAATCTCTCTCCCACTCCCCCTCTCTCTCAAGTCTCTCTGTCTCTCCCCTCTATCCTTAACCCTTAAACCCTAAACCCTTGTTCCCTCTACCCTTTATCTCTCTCCCACTCCCCCCCTCTCTCTCTCTCTCTCAAGTCTCGTCCTCCTAGACCCACTCTTTGTCTCTCAAGTATTTCTCTCTCTCTCACTCACTCCTTCTATCTCGAGCTCTCCTCTACCCTCTAGAACCTTACACCCTTAAACCCTATACCCTCTACCCTTAACCCTTAGACCCTCTAACCTCTACTCTTAACCCTATACATGCTATCTCTCTCCCATTCCCTCCTCTCTCTCTCTCTCAAGTCTCTCCCTTCTACCCTCTCCCTCTCTCAGGTCTCTCTCTCTCACCTCAAGTTCCCTTCTATCCTCGAGCTCCCTCTACCCTCACCCCTAACTTAAAACCCTAAACGAGTCTTAAACCCTCTCCTCTATCTCTCTCCTCCCTCCTCCCTCTCTCTCTCTCTCAAGTCTCTCCCTCCTACCCATCTCTCTCTCCCCTCTACCCTTAACCCTTAAACCTTAAACACTTGTACCCTCTACCTTTTATCTCTCTCCCACCCCCCCCCCTCTCTCTCTCAAGTCTCTCCCTCCTAGACCCACTCTTCGTCTCTCAAGTCTCTCTCTCTCTCTCTCTCACTCACTCCTATCTCTAGATCCCCTCTACCCTCTACCCTTAAGGCTTAAACCATTAAACCCTCTCTCTCTCACTCATTCACTTCTTCTATCTCAAGCTCCCCTCTACCCTTAACCCTTAACCCTTAAACCCTAAACCCTTAAATCCTCTACCCTCTACTCTTAACCCTATACCCTTTATCTCTCTCCCACTCCCTCCCTATACCCCTATAATTCATTTGAACATGTAATTAAGATAACTAATAGAGATATAATGTTCTCAATATTTCTTCTTTGTTGTGAGTTGCTATTCAATTCCAATGGAGACTTTAAAGAATATTGTGCTTGATTGTAAGCTTTTGGATTCAACTGTGTATGTTTTTGTGTCGACATTTCAGATCACACTTAGTGATCCATCATTAGGAAGATGAAAAATAGAACAAAAGGAGTGCAAATAGAGCCTAATAAAGGGTAGGGAAGGTGGGGTGAGAGAGAAATAAAAATAAAAAAGGAATAAAGGAAAAAATAATAAGAAAAAAAGGTGAAAAAATAAATAAACATTAGGAAAATAAATAAAGATCAAAAAGAAGAAAAAGAAAAATGAAAGAAAAAAGAAAATAATAAGATAAGAAAAACAAAAGAAATTAGAAGCCAAACAAAAAAACCAAATAAAGAGAAAAAGCAAGGATAAAAAAACAAGTTAAGAAGACCACAATTAAATTAAAGAAACTGAAAAGGAACAACAAGAGACAATTAAGCAAACAAATAGAAAAATCAATTAAAATGAAAATACAAGAGCACATAAGAATGGAAAAAAATAAAATAAAATTAAAAAAATGAAAGAAAAAATGTATTTTATTTAATATATATATATACTTTAATTCATTAATTTGATGCATGTTTCAGATTCAAAAAATGTGATACTATTTGAAAGCTATAGATGATTTTCAATCAACTTATCAATCAGGACTTTAGTCATAATTCAAATAGAAAATGAATAATAATTATTTATTAAATTCAAAGTACAAAGCATAATTTATATTGGTGGAAAGCTGAGAATCTCCTTCAAAAACCCTTTTCATTTCATCAATTTTGGGTTAAAAAAATTCTTCAGCCACATACCCATCATATCACCACTTTTTGGCCCATCATGATCTTGCACATACCCTGAAACCTCCACCAACTTCTCAAAATGGTTGTATTTTATGGTGGACTAAATCCACCAAATGCATGAAATAATTTTTATGCATCTATAATCATCATAACTCATATGTTATGATGAACTTCAAACTCATTCATGTTGCCATATATTTGGAGACTTAACCCTTCTTTCCCCTCTCTACTTATTATAAGTTGCTAAGTTGCCGAATTCATTATCTTACAATCATGAAGGGTTAAGAACATGTATTGTTCTCATTTTCCTCTCTTTTTCATGATTGCATTCATTCACACCTCCTCCATGTTTTGATTGGAGGTAAAAAATGGGTTTTAAGGGGCCCAAAACCCTTTACAAAATAAAGCAGTTGATAAGAAAAGGAAAACAACATTACGTAGCAATCAACCCAACAACAACAAACCAACAACCAAAAAGAAGGTAGCCAACCAACACCACTACATATTGTTCAGAAACAACCTACATTTGACTAACAACCATCTTCTAGACATTATCCATAGGATCATACACCTCAATACTAGAGGCCCCGCCCTGAGCTTTCATTTTGTTTCTAGTTCTAGTCCCCAACCCACCAGTTTTTACCTCACCACTCAAAACACTACCTTTAACACCACCCTTCTCACCAGTGCAATCCACATCTAGCAACTTACCCACAACAACAGTATCCTCAGTAGACGCAATATCCTTTCTCTTTTTCACAATAATCACAGGGGAGATCACCTTGGCAGAGTTAGAAATGCCCAAAACCTTAGGGACATCTCCACTATTCATCACAACATTCCACATTTTATCAATTTTATCCTCAAGGGATAAGATTCTCCTTTCCAAGTTTTGTTTTGAAATTGATGGTTTCCTCCACCACAGTATTAGCCATAGTATTAAGAGAGTCCATCAGCTCATCAATTTGGATTTGGATAGAAGGATCCTCAGCCTTACTAGCAATACCTCTAATTCAAACATTAGTCTTGTTAATCTCATGGAAGAACCACTTAAAAAGTTTAAACAACACATTAAAAGTATCATAAGCCGAGCCCAACACATCAGATAACTCCTCTCTATCAAAGTTCTCAATCCCTTTCCACACAACAACATCCTCATCAGAAGGACTAATATGAACCTTATCAATAGAAATATCCTTACCTTTTCCAATGGAGATAGGAGTCTTCATCTTTCGAATGGAGCAGGCAATTTCCTTCGCAACAACCTTCCTTTTCATCAACCTATCCACATTCGCTTTGCTAGTTCCCATAGTATGTCCTCCACCCACAACCATTTGTTTCTCCTACTTCTACATCCCAATGTCAGCACCCAAAGAAGCCTCACCAAAGATTCCTCCAGCTAGGGAAAGAGGGAAACCCTTATCCAAGAGTTGCCTAATAGTTCTCAACACCCTTCTTTCCTGGCTCCCATCCTTAGTCTCTTGAAATTGTCTAGTCATTGGGGGAGGAGAGGAAGTTTCCCCATAAAGTTGATTTTTGTCCTTAACCCCCTTAGAATGAACATTCACTGCAACCTTATCACTGCATGTCGCATAGCCCTCTTTGCATCTAGCTTCCTTTTTCCAGTCTTACCCAAAATAGGGGAATTGGGGCCCTCCTCAAAAGAGGCATACAAATTTGGGACATAATCAACATCATCATCCCTATCAGACTCAAACTCTTTGTTCAAAATAAACCTTCTCTTCTTATATTTTTTACTAACCCTTTCCTCTTCTGACACCGTCTCATAACCCTCCAGGGATTTAGCAATATCTTCCTTTGGGGACACAAGAGGTTTTTGCACCTCATGAACTTTGACGTGTTCATAGATTAGGAGAATTAACCCCACATGTAGCACATGGTTTCTGGGGTTTTTCATATGATCCTTAATCCCTGAGTCAGGCAACATCAACAAATAGTATGGAAAGGAAATCTGTTTCTTATGCCTGAAATGGTTAAGCAAAAGTAAATGGTAAGTGTTAATCGCTATATACATGCCTTCCAAGGTGACATACCTCATAATCTCTTCATCAACATCACACTACAACGCTTTTAAGGAGCTCCTCTGATAACCACCACTCTTCACCGTCTTCAAATCAACAACCTCATTCCCTTTAAAGAAAATAGACATCACAACCTGCGATTCTTTTTTGTCTTTAAACACCTTCATACCATGAATAGCCAAGCTAGTAATTTGAGCTATGAATTCTTCATCAACCATGACTTCCCTTCCACCCAAATTCAGGGTTCTCTCATTCCACCCTTGAGCAACTAGATCAGTGACCTGGGAGTTGTTACCATGCAATTTCTCCATATACGAAGTTAAACCACCCTTCTCTAAAATCTCCCACACCTCCTTCTGCTTAGTAGAAACACAAGACTTAGGCTCAACACAGTTTCTGTCCACACCCATCATAGAAGACTGAACAAATAGAGGCCAAGCACAAAGTAGAAACCTTAAGAAAATAAGAAAAATACCACCCAGGGCTAAATTATAAAACATAGACTCTGGAAACTATGACGAATATCACCCAAAATCTATGCAAAGCCAACAGAAGGACATATATGAAATGATGAACTTGAACTCTAGTCCATGTGAAAGCTGACCCCCATACTTAAAACTTGAACATGGGTATGTGCAAGATCATGATGGGCCAAAAAGTGGCGGTCCATGATGGGTATGTGTAGGGTATGTGGCTGACAAATTTATTTTTACCCAAAATTGATGAAACGAAAAGGGTTTTTAAAGGATATTCTTAGCTTTCCACCAATATAAATTATGCTTTACTTTGAATTTAATAAATTATTATTATTCATTTTCTATTTGAATTATGACTAAAGTCCTAATTGATAGGCTGATTGAAGAAATTCTATAGCTTTCAAACAATATCACATTTTTTGAATCTGAAACAAGCATCACATTCTATGCTTCGCATACTATAGGATTAAAAAAGAATTGAATTTCATGAAGTTTTGACCAAGTTAAGGTGGTCGACATACAAGTTTTATATTTTTAAAAGTTGTAATAAAAAATTAATAATTAATTATTTACTCAAAAAGGTTACAAAAATGCATCACATCCGGACATGAGTCCTCTATTTATATCTAAAATCTTATAAAAAATATTATCATTTTATTGTGGTTAGGGTGCTCATGACACCTACTTATTTTTCCACGAAATTTAAGTATCTTGCATTGAAATTTCAAATTTTCACCAAATAGATTTAAAAAAAACCTAGTAGTTTAAAAACTACATTCAATTTGCTACAGATTCTATTCTTACATATTTTTGAAATAATATAGATAACTTATTCAAATTTTTACGTCAAGTTGCCTAACTCTGATTTTTTGAATTTTTCGCCACTTAAGGGCTTGGTTTTTCCATGATGATCCTGCACATACCCACATCCCCATTCATAATATTAGGCCATGTGATTAAGGACATGCACAACTCAATGCAAAATAAAATCAAAAGCAACTTGAGATTAGCATTCATTATTAATAATAGTCGTTGCCTCAAAAGGAATAGGATTGTTTAAATCCCACTCCTTTCTTTCTCTAACACCAAAGTTAGTGAAGAAATCAGCTAACATATTTCCCTCTCTCAATATGTGGGAGATATAAAAAGTATCAAAGGAATTGATAATTTTAATAGAATCCCTAACCAAGGCCTCAATAGTCCAAGACAGAGGTGAAGCATTCTTCAAATTATTTATAATGTTCAGAGAGTCACCCTCCAACTAGACCTTCCTATACCCTTTTCTTTGAGCCATTTTGAGTCCATGATAGGCTACAACCACCTCCACATAGTGGTTTGTGTGGATTCCCAAAGGGAGTGCCATAGCTGAGACGAGCCTACCATTAGAATTTCTAATCACTCTGCCACATCTTGTAGATCCTGAATTTCCTTTTGCCACGCCATAAAAAATTATCTTAACCTGACCATCTAGTGGCGCCTTCCAAGCAAGACCTTCTCTTGAAGATTTCCCTTTAGAGATCAGAAGAGAAATATCACAAGACAACTTCCACTTTTGTGCAATAGAGATATCATAGGATGAGAGAATAATCTTTTGTCCAACATAAAAGGAGATCCTAGAAAGAAAGTTTTCCTTAATACCCGCACAAATCTTATGAGCCACAAATAAAGCTGGGAGAGAAGAATTTCTAAAAATTCTGTTGTTGCACTCCAACCAAACCCCCCAAATCATATGAGGCAAAGTGAGAGACCACAAAATCTGCAGAGTCGGATTAGATGAGGGGCCAACCCATTAATACCATAAATCTTTGATAGAACCAGGAAATATCCAGCTAAGATTCCAAAGTGAGCAGACGATTCCAAATCGCACCAACATATCTATACCCAATCAACAAATGACAAGTATTTTCCACTTCCTCTTCACAAAGAAAGCATCTATTGGGCATAAAAAAACCTCTTTTAATCAAATTATCAGTAGTTAAATTTTTTTTTCTGGCAGAAGAGCCAAAAGAAAATGTTGACCTTAGGAATCAATCTAGAGGACCAAACAGAGGCCCAAAAAGGAGGTAGGCCAATAAAGGATTCATTGAAATGAAAATTCGAAGCAACAAAGAAGTTTCTTGCAAAAGAAGGCTTCCAAGCAAACCTATCAGAAGGGATAGAAAAAATATGAACCAAAGAAATAGCCTTATAAATAATTTCCAGACCAGGGTCCACGTCATGCTACTTCCTCCAAGAACCTCTGTTAATATAGTTAGCAACAAATCTGCCAAACTGTCGCACATAGAGGTCCATAAAGGGTTGATCCCATGGCTCATCCTTTAGAGGCCCATTGCCATACCAATTATCATCCCATAATAGAATACTCCTCCCATTACCCAACTACGAAAAGAAACCCTTAACCATAAGCCTTCGAACCTTCAACATACAATTCCACAACACAAAACCATACGAAGGATTCAAATCATGAGATAAAAAATCTCTAATCCCATCAGCACTATGTAAGTATTTTCTCCAAGCAATTTTCGCCCACTCACTTTTGGCTAGCAAGAGATTCCATAATTGTTTACTCAAAAGGGCTATGTTAAATGTTTTGATTATGCGAATTCCCAACCCACCAGCCCTTTTAGGCTGGTAGACATCATCCCAAGCAACCAAATGAGTTCTTTTTTTATCTTCAACACCTATCCAAAGGAAGTTTTTATGAATTCCTTCCAAGATATCCACAAATTTCCTTGACATGTGAAAGAGACTAAGAGCATAGATCATAATATTTTGAAAGGTAGAAATAATCAATTAAACTTTGCCAGCTTGGCTCAAAAAATTCCCCTTCCACCCAACCAACTTGGAATTAAATTTTCAATCAACCCCCTTTATAAGGAACTTAGAGCCTTAGAGCATAAGGGGAGCCCTAGGTAAGAAGTAGGAAGTTCACCAATTTGACACTGCAAAATTCTAGCTATCCTATTCTGTCTTTGAATCGAAGTGGTAAAAAAGAAAATCATGCTCTTCTGTAAGCTAACCTTCTGCCCAAAAGCAGTCTCATACATTTGCAAAATCTATTTGATAGCCTAGATTCCTTAATAGACACCTACCGAAGCAAAAGAGAATCATCCACAAATTGTTGATGAGAAAAAAAAAAAGGTTAGCAGAAGAAGGGGCTAACCCAGTCATAAGACTAGAATTAACAAATCTTTGGATAAGACGACCCAAGGACTTAACTATAATGATAAATAGGAAGGGATAAATAGGATCCCCTTGCCTCAAACCCCTACAACAATCAAAGAGAGGAGAAGGAGACCCATTAATGAGAATAGAGAATCGAGGAGTCGAAATAAGTTGATGTACAAGAGCCACCATTTTCTCCCCAAAATCAAAGGAGAGAAGAATCTTAGAAAAAAAACCCCAATCCACTCTATCATAAGCTTTAAGTAAATCAAGCTTGAGGATAAACCCAACCTATTTATTGATAGTAAGAGAGTGAATATTCTCATGAACAATGAGAATAGAGTCCAAAATTTTCCTACTAGCCACAAATCTGTTCTATTAAGGAGAAATGATGAGGGGCAAATTTTTTTGCAACCTCAACACCAAAACCTTGGAAAAAATCTTATAAATCAAGTTGCAAAGACTGATAGGTTAGAACTCTTCAAAAGAAGTAGCACCAGGATTTTTGGGAATCAAAACAATAAAGAAGGAGTTCAACTCCTTTAAAAGGGAACCTGATATGAAAAACTCCTTAGTATCCGCAACAACATCTTTCACAATAATTTCCCAAAAAGACTGAAAAAAGAACATGGGAAAGCCATCAGGGCCTGAAGCCTTATTACCTTCAAAGGAGAAAACAACACACCGAATTTCATCCATTGAAGGAATATAGAATAACTTCCTGTTGAGCTTATCTTCCACCAAATGGGGAATATCCCTCAGAATATCCTCTTGACAGGCCAAATCAAGCTCCCCCCCACCGAAAGCATCTGAGAGAAATAGGAAGCAACAACATGCTACAAATCAACATCTTTCTCCAGAGCTTGATTATTATGGTTAATCAGATTAATCCGATTAGAAGCCCTGTGTTTTAGCATAGAGGTATGAAAAAACTTAGTATTACGATCACCAGTTTTCAGCCACATGATCCTCGAACGCTGCTTCCAAAATTCTTCCTCCTTCGCAACTATATTATGCAACTTGGAAAGTAGAACATTTTCCTTCAGCATCAAATCCTGATCATACCTAGACAATTGAATGAATTGTTGAACAAAGTGAAGCTCCTTAGAAACCTCATCTTTCTCCATGAAAATATGACCAAAAGAGATACAGTTCCATTTTCTTACATTATGCTTAACACTAGCCAAATTTTTAACAACTCTATACATAGTTGACCCCTCCACATTAATATTCCACTAGTCCTTAACCAAATTACCCAAGTCAGGATGAAAAGTCCACATTTTTCTCAAATCTAAAAGGAAAGCTCTTCTTTCCACCCAACAAATCCACATATAGAGCCAAGGGGAAGTGATTTGATCCCAATCTGGTAAGAGCCGAGAGGGAGTAAGAGTAGTGAACTAACCACTAAGGGGTTAAAAGAGCATGATCTAGCTTAACTTGGATAAGGGAATTACCCACACGTCTATTCGACTAGGTAAAGGAAGCCCCTTTTAGATCCAAATCAAGAAGAGTTGAGTCATTAATGGACAACATTAGGTCGTATCTACTATCATCCACATTCTATGAGCCACCCATCTTATCAACATCATGCATATGAGTATTGAAATCTCTAATGACCAATCAATTACCAATGTTATGACAAGCTTCAAAAGAAGCAAGATTCTCCCAAAGCCTTTTTCTAGCACTCTTACAATTAGGAGCATAAATATTAGACAAATTCCAAGAGAACTTATCATGAAGGTGGAAAGAAGAGGTAGCCACATGATTACTATCATTAAGCACCTCCACACCTCTAATCACCCTAAGATTCCAAAAATTCACAATCCCACCAGAAGCACTAGCCGCCTCAGAACAATGCATCCCACAATCCTTGAAAAGCTTCATTTTCAACCTAGAAAGTTTATCCAAACCCATTTTAGTTTCTTGAATTAAAACAATATCAAGGCAATGATCTCTTACCAGATTAGCCAGGAGATCATGCTTATGAGGGTGATTCAAAACCCTCATATTCCAGGAGATAATCTTCATGGGAGTTTATAGGAAGTGCTCTTAGAGCACATATCCAATAGAGTTCTCTACGTGCCATCAGTTATATTTCTGACTCTCCTCCCTAGCAACATTAGCTGGAGGCCATCCTCTACCACGTGACTCAGACCCATAGTATAACCTCTGCCTATTTGTTGTCACAACTCCTAACGAGGGAGAGTGTTTCTTCCTATCACGCCCATGAACCTAAGTGTAAGGCAGATTGTCCACTTCCTCTAACTCCACAAACTCCATAACATCAGGCCTCATCTCCAACCCCTCTATTTTTGACACCACACTTTGAGGAATCCCCCCTAGGAGGAGATCTAGATTTGAACAACAATCACAGAAGAATGATTTTCCTCCAACATCACAGACCTTTCCTCAGTAAACACAGGGGGCGACCAATCCTTTTCACCTTGTCCCATATCCTGATCCATTTCCCCATGATTAGGTAGACATTCATAAGAATTCACCTTATCAGCCTCATCCAAGTGTGTATCCTCATGAACCTCTGAGGAGGGAAAACCTTCAAGCTCCACCTCTTGAGCAAGATGTATTCAAATTGCACCTCATGAGCTGGAGGTTTCTCTTTCTCTCTCCATTGTTTTGTCATCTGCTTAGGTACTTTGAGAGGGAATTTTTTAGCCTAGTGGCCAACTTTTTTACAGTGGAAACATGCAAAGGGATTTGACTTGAATTCAACCATCTAAGCATTCCCACAACCCAAGTTTAGAGTTAATCTTAATCATAGAAGGAAAATTAGCTGATTTTTCCACATTCACACAAAATATAACATAAACCAGCCGCTTGCTAGAAGCTGTCATTTGGTCTATCGACAAAAAACAACCAAACATGCTGGAAATCCCCTTAAACACCTCCTCATCCCAAAATTCCAATGGGAGGCCAGACAATCTAACCCAAATCGGAGCAGCCGAGAAAGAGCACGAGTTTAGATTGAAGCCTAGTTCCCACTTCTTTAGCATCAAGGAAGACTTTCCAAGGAACCATGGGCCACTCATCAATTCCATCACCATATCATCTTCACAGTTGAAGGAGAAAGAGAAGAAAATTTTGGCCATAGCAGCCATATCAACTTGTCCTTTAGGTTTCCAACGATTTAAAGTAAACTTGCACACCAGCTCAATATGAGGCTGAGGACCAACAAATTTACCCAATAGAGCCATGTCCATATTAGACATTCTTTTGTCAACAATACAGTCTGAAATAGAAACAAAGTACTCTTCGGTCTTTTTATTAGCAACAAAAGGAACTGGTCAGAGGGGAAGTACTTTTTCCTTTAGGCTTAGATCTAAATAGATTTAACCATTCGAGAGAAGAGCTCGGAAAGAAAGCATTCTTAGTCTTGTCAAACCCAAGACCCTCCACAATAGGAGTCCCATCACACCCATCTGAAGACAAGCTATTCCCCAACTTATCAGAACTAGGTACCACTTTTTCAGAGCCAGGCACTTGGGAGTGCGTCAGACACACTCTTTGAAGCCCCTTTCTCGTCAGAAAAAATGTTAGCCACAAAAGGGGACCCACTTAGCTTACCTGCAGCAAGGGCCCCACCTGACATCACCCTCTCATTAGCAAACCGTCTGCCATTACCGCTTGAAGCATCATCCTAATTGCTCACCTTTTTAGAATTTGAAAAATTGCCACCACCCAAGGAGCTTCCCATTGCCACTTTTACACCTCCTCCATGTTAAATAAGGAGAGAGTGAGAAATTCTGGAGCACCAAGAATGAGATTATTGGTAGAGAATTTGTTTAGAGTGATTAGAGGCGTGAAGATTGAATCAAAAGTCCCCAGGTATGTAGATCAACCCCTTTGTTTCATGTTTGATTTGTTGTACATTTCAATGTTTTGTATCATCATTGTGCCTTGTCTATATTCTTACATTTTTGTGCTTATTTATAATATATAAGTATATAATATATTATTTATAATTATTAATAATATATAAGTATATAGTATATTATTTATAATTATTAATAATATATGATTTATATATTATTAATAACTATTATATAGATAAAATTTATATTATAGAGATTAAAAAGTATATAATTATTATATATTACATAATTAATATTATAAGTATATATTTAGAGGCAAAACATGATTTTATGAGAGTGAAAAGCCGTGTCCTTTTCATGATTTAATTTTGTACATGCACGATTCATTATCTTACAATCACAAAGGGCTAAGAAAACGTATTGTTCTCATTTGCCTCTCATTCACACCTTCTCCATGTTAAATAAAACTATTAGAAAAATGGAAAAAAAATAAAAAAATAAAATACAACTATATAATTAATATTATATATTATAAAATAAAACTATTACAAAAAATGGCAAAAAAATAAAAATAAAATTGATTCATGGCAGGGGGTTCGAGCGAACATCGACTAAGAGTCTGCTCGAACCAGCCCGCTATACATTTTTTTATAATATTTTGAACTGGTTCGATCGAACCTGGGTTTGACCGAACCTCTATTCGACTGAACTTATTTTTTAGGTTCGACTGAACCATAGTTCGACCAAACTACCCTTTTCCCCCCTTCTCCCTCCTAGGCACCAAAAATGTCCATAATTTTGCACTTCGAAGCTCGATTTGAGAATGAAAATGGACAAGACTTCACAAACCCAATTGGTATTAGGTAACCCTTAGAACTAACTATCCAATGAATATAATTTTAATATGTTTTGGTTTTATTATCTATTTGTTTTTTTAGTTTTATTAAATATAGGTTTTTCACTGAAAATGAAGCTCTCTGTTCTGCACATGTGGAAAAATGGAAGATTATCAATTTTTTTTTGAAAAATATGAGTGCACCAAATATTGGAGTCCTTGATCCAACAAAACAAAAAAAAAAGGAATTTTTATATATAAAAAAAGTTATGCATTATATGGTCATGCTATGTTTAAATTGTAATTGGTTTGACTTTGAAACTTGATTAAAGAAAAAATATTCAATAAAAGACTATCTAACCTAGTGGAAGCACTAGATATCAGAGTTACAAATCTAAATTCGAAAGAACTAGAATTTTATCCTTCATGGAAAAAAAGTTATGCATTATACGATGAGTGCCACTTTTTAAAAAATGTTGTTTTCTGAAAAAAACTAGTTTTCGAGGGAGATGGAAAAAGTAGTGCAATTTGATTCCAAAAATTTTGAAAAAAAAAAATCTAGAATCTTCAGACAAAATATGTCATGAAACTCTAGTTTGCATCATCTTCAAATTCCTCACGGTTTAGCTGCTATAGGTGCCCAAAAGTGAAGATTTAGTTAAAAAAATTATTTTAGTGTCTAGTTTGGGCAAAAGTTGTAAACCACTATCGTGGGATCACCCATATATATATGTATATGTTATATATATGATATATATTAATATATATTTAACATATTTGATATTGCTTGAGATTGACTATCATTTATCATGATAGAGGCCACTTATTAGAGGCTAACTTTGAGTTGCTTATGATTGTGTTTATTGAAGTTGAGTTTTACTCATATTGTCATGCTTTATGGAACACATATATTTCATTTTGAGCTTGTTTCCTTATGTCAATTCATGGCATAGACTTAGTTGACGCCATGGTGAAGATTATCTTTGACTTGGTAAACTTAAACTGCCATGTTTTATTCTTGAACCAACATTTGTTGAAACTTGAGGAATAGTCGATGAATTTGTCAAAGAGAGTAAATAAACTAAGTCAACTCACCTCCAAACAAAGTCAATACATGCTTGGTGTTGCAAATTGGCAATTTATTATTTCTTACTGCAAGGAAACCATGCCAACATTAAGATGAGTGTGGAAGCTTTGGCACCACCTTTGGAAGGTTCCCATTTTCTATAGATGTCTATTGTTGGAGATATTTTGAATTATCCATGTGTAGATTTGAATGTCTCTGATTGTTGTTGATTTTGCAAGTTGATATGTAGATGTTTTGTTGAGTATGAACTTGTTTAGCTGCCACTTTTTTTCTGTGATTTATGTGTTGCTTTGCATGATGTTTTTTGTCCATTTTCATGCCTAAACTATAGGTTGAGAAGTTACCAAGCTGCTATATAAATAGTAGAGCCATTTCATTTGAGAGGACACATTCTTTTACAAGATTACACATTCTTCTTGCAAATTTTACTTTGCATTATTTTAGCTTATAATATATTTTTATTTGTGAGAGAGACAAAGAGAGAATTCTATTTATTGTGAGATTTGTTGTTTGAGAGAAGTAAACTATCAACTTGAGAGATAGATTTTTCATTGTGTTATTTTCTTGGGAAGTTATTGTCAAGTTTGTTGTTGTTTGGAGAAGCTACATTGTTGTCAATAGATTGTATAAGCGATAACAAGCATGGGGATATTCTTCTTTGCTATTTTAAATTATGAATTATTTGTTCTCCATATGTGCTTGAATTGTATTTTCCAAGTACTTGCATTTAGAGAATAAATAGATTGTCTTTGAAGAGGGAATATAAAATTTTATGTTGTTTTTATGATGTGCTTGTAAGTACTACATAATTGGAGATTGGTGTTTATCATAGGTATTATATACTAGGTATGATTGAACATGAGAGACACATGTGATACACTTAGCTAAGTTATTGATCTAACTAGAAAAGCTTGTGTTTACTCCTAGGATTGTCTATCCAGTATGGGAGGGAGCTTGTGTACTTACTTATTAAGTAGATTAAAATGGTGATAGGTTATCTCTGGGATGATAAATTATCCATTGAAGGAAATGCCTATGCATAGTTTAAGATGGTCTTAAGTCAAATCAGCCCTAAGTAGTGTATGTGATAGATGACCTTCCTTCAGATTACTGTTGAGAATGCCTTGGCCAAAGTAGTGTGATGACCTTTGGCTCCACTGTTAGTTCACTATGATCCAGTATTACATATAGTTCCATATTGTGGGATTACAAGTTCTAGTTATGTAGGACACAATCCTATGCTCAGTTGGTTGTCATTATCGGTTACTCTACCAATCTTTTCGTCGAAGGGAAGGGCCATCTATCGAATGATAGATGTGTGGGGGATCACATCAAGAGTTTGAGGTTGGTGGAAAAGCACTTGAGTGATGCTTCTCCTTCACAACAAGTGACAAAAGAACTAAGATTTGAAAGGAAGGATCTTGGACCATCTTACAACTATTTGTTCCAAAGCTCATTGAACTATGTATGTAAATGTATGCATTCTTGTATTGTTGTATCTTATGAAATTATTGAAATGCAATGGAATCCATGTTGTATTATGTTATGCATCTTGTTTGAAAATTCTCAATAAAGAAAATAATTTTTTTTATTGCAATGGCTTGTTACTTAGTTTTTTTACTTGAAAGGTGAAAACTTAGAAATTTTCACTTCATAGAAGGGTTGGTATGTTACTGGTCATATTGGAGATACCAAGTTTAGCTCTAGAACCTACGATCTTATCATTCTTTCCATGCAACGTTATCTAATGTTGTGAATTATCGTGCCAAGATGGTGCATCTTAGATTATTGACTTGAAAGTTAGTAATCAGAAATGAGCACTACCTCAAGGCCAAGAAGCATAGATAAGCCATTGTTAGAACAATCGAGGGTACCATCTACAAAAATTATGTCTCGTTGAGTGACATTGAAACCTTTAGTCACACACTCTCTCAGATCAGTGATGTGGGGTAAAAACATAAAGTTGTGTCACACTTTCGGCAAAATAAATAGTTCTGAGTGAAATATTTTGGCTAGAAATGTTTTGGCTAAATAGGTTTCAACCGAAACCACATGGCCTATACGTGGCACACAGGGTTTTGGCCAAGTAAGTTTCATCCGAATCCCAAAAAATTAAATTTTTCCTTTTCCCGCTTTGAAATTGGCTTTGAAATGTGCCAAGTTTCTATGGAAAGGGCTTCAGGCGAAACCCTTTCTATGGAAAGGGCTTCTGGCAAAACCCTTTATATGGAAAGGGCTTCTGGCGAAACCCTTTCTATGGAAAGTGCTTTGGGCGAAACCCTTTCTATGGAAAGGTCTTTGAGCGAAACCCTTTGGTCAAAACCCTTTCTATAGAAACTGTTTCTACCGAAATTGCATATGTGGCATCCTAGTTGGCAACCAACTCAACGTTTTTCAGAATTTTCTAAAACTTTCAACTTTACCTAAGTATTTCTTTTGTCAAAATGATGCTTTAATAAAAAAGAAAAATACCCTTTTGTAGAGCTCAGAGTGGTGAATCCAAATATGTATTTTTTTAATATTTTGATTAGTTTTAATATATTTTATTTTTAAAATAATGCAAGTAGGTTGTTAAAGTTAAAAAAGACGCTGATTAGAAATTAAAAAAAATAGTAAAACATATTAATTTTTTTTAAAAAATATATGGGGCACAAGAGGACAAAGTCTTCTTCAAAAGGGCATTATAATTTGTTTTTTGAAAATGATTAAAAAAATAGATAATAGTTGGGAGCCCATGGAAACTATCAAATTCTGACAAGTTTGACTTTAAAACGTTACTATGAGAAAAATATACATCAAAATTTGATTTTTTTTCCATGCACAAGATTTTGAAGTTACCTATTTGGAGAAAAAAATAAGGGAGAAATGAATTTTTTTTTCAATTTATTTCTTGACGATCTGTGAAGTCACTTTGTTTTTGAAATTTTTAGCATTCTAAAATTTGTTCTTAAATTGTTGCCGAGTGCTAAATAGTGACCACATAAAAAGCACACCGCTTGTCGTTCCAACCTATAGTCTAAAACATGAGCTTCAACAATAGAACACAATAGCCAATAACGATGAACACCTTCACACCAAGAACACAACAACTAAAAATTTCACTTCCACATAAACCCTTACTAAATGCATTTTTTCCCTTCATATGAAATGTTTTGATTGCCACCTCATTTTAATAAGCATGTCGGCTAATGATGTTTAAGTGTAATTAGTACAAAGTCCTGAATTCACACAAACAAAGGTTAGATTACAAATTATGACCGGTGACAGGTTTCAGATTCCCTTGATATCAAACATTTGATATCGTTTCTCCCATGCTCCAAGATATTTAGCTTTATGCTTTTTGATTTTTCTTCTATCCAAGTTGCTTGTTTGTTTCCACATTTGAAACCTATGATGACTTTTAATTATGCATCATCCTTAGACATATAGTCTAAATAGACACTTCACACCCTTTGCATACTTAAGGCTATTCTAATTCAAGAGCTTCTTATTGAGCAATTTCCACCAACTAAGGATATTTTTGAATTCAATTAGTATCAATGTACTAAAGATATTTATTGATAATTACATCCCATGTTTGCTAGACAATTTGCTAACCTATTTCCTTCATGGTAAGTGTGTGATTTGGAAGTTTTGAAATTTATCTAGCAAATTCCAAACTTTATGTAGAATGTACCCTAGGTTCCAACTAAGAATTCTCCTTTCCTTGCAAGCATTAAAAATTACTAAGGAGTTTCCTTCAATATGTATCTGTGTAATTCCAAGCTTCAAAGCTATCTCCAACCCTAGAAAAACTGCTTTTGCTTCTACAAGATTATTAGTTCCTAAATTGGAAGCTGAAAAGAACTGACTACTATTACCTTTCTAGCTGAATCTCTTATTCATATACCTACCCCTAAATCCCTAGGATTGCCTCTTGAGGCACCATCAAAATTGAACTTTAGAAATTTTTCTTAAGAGGCCTTCCATCTATTCTTTTTTCTATCCACCTTTTTCATAACATGATTGTGTAGACTACCATCAAAAGGAAACACTATGCTCTTCCAATTCTTTAATATTAAATCATCCCAACTTGTGAACATAGAATTAATGCTTTTATGCTTTTGAACACTTGAATTTACAACTTTAGATATCGCCTTTTCAATCTTTGCATTTGTGGCTTCAATTGAAGAAGCATTTTTTTTTCTGAAAATGTGCATATTACGCTCCCACCAGATGTTCCACATGACTTTAATGCAAAAAATACTTGCCATATACAAAAATAAAATGATGATTTATATAGGGCTGGCCAACTTTGAAACAAATCCCATATTAAATTTAGGAATGGAGTGAAAAGGTTTAACTTGTTCATAACAAAAGCCCAACACAACAACTAAAATTACTTCAATAATATTTAACTTTAGCAACCCCATAATTAATTCCATTGATGTTTCCTCCCAAAATTATGTTGGAATGCCTAATATTTGTAAGAGGCCATGGGTTTCTATAGTTTTCCCTTTGTTTTGTTGGCATATCAAACATTCAACCACAATTTTTTGGGCATTCATTTTAATACATTCCCAAAAGGAGTCTTTCTTTATATGATGATAGGTATGAAAAAATCTTTTATAGTTTCTTATTAGGTCCCAAAATCCTCTCAAACTTTCAAAATTTTTAGGTTTTGACCACTCTTTTACTACTCCTATCTTCTTAGGTTCCATCTTAACACATGTAGGTAACACTACATTTCCTAAGTATTCTAATTCATTCACCCTTAAAACACATTTGGATTGTTTTCCATAGATTTTTAAAAATTAATTAATAGTAGGAATATGAAACTTTCCTTTACAATTAATCTTGTTGAGAGCCTTGTAATGTGGGCACATTCTCCATGGATTATCCTTCTTGTTAAGCATAATCATAGGGGATAGATAGGAATTTTTGTTAGGATGAGTGATGCTTCTTAGTATTGATTCAGTATCAAGATTATGATATCTAATTAGACCTGTATAACCTTGGACTCTTGAAATACTTGTTGATGGTCTTGAAATATCTCTTGACTTTTTGGTCGACCTTGAGTTGTCACATCTTGTCCTTCTATAAAATCTAATTATGCTTGTATACTATAAAAACATTTCATGACTAATTTCTCCATTGTATGAGAGCTAATAATTTCACTTGGTGTGATTGTATCTGCAAAATTTTATACTATTTTCAATGTGTACTAAAATCCATGGATAAGTCTTGAAAATTGAAAGTCATTGTTCCTAATTTTTGAAGCCATTGAATTCTCAAACCTATATCTCCTCCCCTAATAGGGATAGATTTTTTTAGAAATCAAGTTGATAATTTTTCTTTAAGAGTTGTATATTATGGCATTTATCACCACACGAAAGATGTTTCCCTTTAGCTATCATGACTTAAAAATTAGAGTCTAGATAAACAAAGCACTTGATCTTATTAGCTAATCTTCCATCAATAAAGTTGTGTGTACTACCTATATCAACCAATACCTCCACATTTTTTTCTTTTATATAATCAATTACTTTAAGTGTTTTTAGTGAATTTGTGCCTTTCAATGCATGTAGGGATACAATAGTTCTCTTTTTCCCTTGGAATTCTCATGATGAAGTTTTATATTTAGTTCTCTTTTAGGTACCTCTCCTTGTTTATCAACCTCATTGTACCTCTCCCTGTTTATCAACCTCATTCTTAATAATTAGTAATTACTCAATATTAGAACATGAATATAAATTACCAAGATCACTTGAAGGAATGTATGTACAATGAGCCATGCAAGATGAAATAGCACATGCTCCTACTTGCAAAATTTCAAATACAAACAACAAAAGAATGAATACACAAGTGGATAAATCAACATATTGATTAAGCCATGAATTTGATGTACATATAGCAAAAATGGAAGCAACTGTTAGCATGATTAGTGGAGAAGACTAAGCAATTGACTCCCGCTAATAGAGAGTGGTGGTGAGTTAAATTCCTCAAAACTCACAAGCGGTAATGAGTTAACTCTCTTTGACTAGGATACCAAACTACTCTTAACACCATCTATATAACTATGTGTGTAAAATGCATAAAATAACATATACACTAATAGAATACTTATGCCCCTTTGACCATTTTCTATCACAATTCTAACATAAACCTCTTTTTTCTTTTCTCTATAATAATGAATGATTGTCATTAATATCTCATCAAAAAATCTATAACATTAGATGTAACTAGCTCAATACAAAATGATTTTAATTTTTGTAAATCTACGTGTATCACATTGTAATCAATTCGAAAAACCTAAAAATTGAATGAAAGTTTACCAATTTATTGTTTAAATTTACTATGTTGATTTAGAACATTGATAAGATGAAAAAGTATGATTAGCGTCTTTTGAAGCCCATATTTTAGTTTGAATGTTGTTCTCCAAACATTAGATGGCTCCATATTTACACAATTATCTTCAACAATTAGATCCATTATGTTAAAGTATTTGGCCCCATTTAATTACTTTATGAGATAGTCACTATTCACTAATGTACCCACGTTTCGAGGTTTTCTTGTTGAGTGCCGTAGAATATTTATAGAATATACATTCTTTTTGTTCTTTCTTGAACTTGATGAGGGTGGAAGGACCATAAGGAGAAATTATAGGATGGATCGTATCGTGTTCAAGAATATTTTTTTAACTACATATCTATCTTTGAATTCTTAATTGTTGTGGTGCAATGTCCATGTAAACGAGGGAATGAAGAATTTAAAAAAATAATACTTTACGTAATAATTGCAGCATTTTCAAGATTCTATACAATCAAATATGTGGTAGTTGATTTTGAGAGTAGATAAATAAGGAATCCTCGTAGCCCTTGATGCTACGCCAAACACAACCAACTAACCAAAGTCCACATGAAGTGCACCAGTTTGCATGTTTTGCAATCTTAGTATCTTATCAAATGTCATAATTTTTGTGATGAATTCATTTCCAAACACCATACTCTTATTTCTCGACACCATAGTTGTACCCTGTATGGTCTTATGGGGGGCTTGGACTTCTATTTTCATGGTTCAAGTGGTCCCATGAAGCAAAAAAAATATGCTACAGGATTAATTAGAATCTTTTCCTAAAAAATAACAGCCCCTACCTTTTAGGATTGCAAATTTCAGCGCAGTTTAGGAATTTTTTTTGCCACTTGTCTATCGCTTAGAATTTTAAATTCCTTTAAAAAACTAAAAAATAAGAAATTATTTATTTATTTATTAATTTTTATCAAATTTCTCCACTTCGTTCCTTGAATTTTGGAGCTCAAACTTTTAAGCTGAATTGCAAAATTGAATTCATGGGACCACTAACTTAAAAATATTCCTAAAAAATCTCAGCACCCGCTGAAATGTTTTAGGAAGCCCCCTCCATGGGACCATACCCTTACCATCTCCCATCAACATCAAAGTGATTATCTTGTTAGACATGTCGATATTCTTCTTGCCCATCTTTGATGGTCGAACTTGACATTTGGAATAACTTATAGTCTTGCTAACTTATTTTTAAGAAGTTTATCTTTATTTTCACAACCATAGTGGGAATAGAAGTATCCATCTTCATTGCATATCTACAAATACTAGGCAATGGTTACTATCTTGGTAAACTGTGTAGTTTTCACTACATCTTAATAATCTAGTCACAAATTATTATATAAAATATTATGAATTTTTTTTTCCTTATTCCATCTTGTTTATTTGATTTTTTATCATTTCAGTACATTATTTAACTTTTAAAATGTTTTACACTTATACAATCTATGTTAGATTATGCTATTAGATAACTCCTTATTTTGATTAGTATATTGACACTCAACAACTAACTTTTTGTCAAAATACATGATTAAATTTTACTACACTAGTATTTGTTACATTGGGTCATTTCATGTTGTAGATATCATGTTAAAGTATGTGTAATTTATTTATACTCTTTTGTTAAAGAAGTATATTCATTCTTTTTAGCTTATGAACAAACAATGTAAGGATCAATTAGTTTATCCTCTCTACAACCTTAAATAAAATTATTTCATAGAATTTCAAGCTTGAAGTTTCTATTCTCATCTATATATTTTAGATTATTCAAGTGTTGGTTATAAAGATCATCGTAATTCCTTGGTCATGATTGGGAGACTCAATTGTGGATCTATAAGAGTTATAGTTTAATAGTAATCATGATGGTTGCACAAATATGAAATAGTGTGTATTGGGACAACGTTATATTTAAAGAGACATTAGATTATTATAGGCAAGAAGTGAATGCCAAACTTAGTATGATTATAATAACTAGAATACTTTAGTGGAAGAAATATATTTATTTGATGCTCATTAAATTATCTCAATGTTTTGAATAGGGCTCCTATAAGACTCAGTATAATATAATTTATGACATTGATATTTCAAATAGATATCATTATATTTTGAGAAAGGTAGTATAAACATATTGTATGAGTTTGATATTCATTAAAACCTTGATAATATAGTCGTTGAGTGATTGGATGATAGGATGCTATATTAACAAAATCTTGCAATTTTCTCACTATATTTCACCTACTTGTAATGGGTGGTTGTCACCCTAATATACTATTTAGTGAGAAAGTCACGAAAAGATAAACCACTATTAATTTTTTATGATAATTAATATGTGTTTAGTGGAATGACTATTATTTCTTTGAAAGAAATGTGAAAAATTATCCATGCTTGTATTCATGAAAATCTCTTATGATCTTCCTACTAATGATCATTAGATTATCTACAATCAAAATGACCATGTAGAATAATTTATGCTCACTAGAAAATGAAAAATTCATATAGTTAATCATGGCCTTTATTATTGTGAACATTATTGATTATTTTGGTGATTCTATTTTTACGAAATGTTCCATAGACTATGTTTTCAAACTAAATGGTGCAAGGGCTATTCCATATGGATTAATAATTAAAATAATTCCATCTTGTATAATTTTTAAATCAAAATAATAAATAAAAAGGTATCTCTACAAGAGATAATGTGGCTTTTGAAGGTTTATGGAAGAGTTTCAAATTCCACAGAGAGAGAGAGAGAGAGAGAGGGAGAGAGAGAGAGAGAGAGAGAGAGAGAGAGAGAGCAACATTGAAGATTGTTAATTACCTCAAGATAAATATTCTATCATAAAATCTCTCCAATTCTATTCATCTAATTATCAAGTGGTATACTATGATTAATAATAAATAGAATGAAATCTCATTCATTATATATCAAAACCTTTATGTAGTGATTGGATTCAAGGTGATTCTATTTAGGGGTTTATGCATGTCTATGATACCTCATAGTGGATAAATACTAATGTAAAACCTAATAGGCATAAAATAATACCTTTAGGCATTATATGCTCCAAATTCAATTCAATGCTTGCTCATAAGGAGTTACCATTGAGGGGGAGTGTCCATAGCAATAGCACCTCCAGTGATAATACCTCATACATAAAATAATATCTATAGGCATTTTCATCTCTCGAGATGGTTAAACCCTTGGGTGTAAGACCTATCAATCATAATATAAGACCACTAAGAATTATGTATAAGTCTAAATGGCATCTATTCAGTTTCTTCTCTCTAGAAATATTCAACTTATAAAAGCATTGTATTGGGGCCTATGTGTACATTGTATTAAGTCATTTAAGAACATTATAAATTAATTCCTACAAGAACATTATATTACATCCTACAAGCACATTCTATTTATTCCTATGGGGAAATTATATTAGGTCCTACAAGCACTATGTAATGAAACTAGGGTGACATTGATTTGAAGAGACTCGAGCTTCAATAAAAATATTTATAAGACCTCATACATCTATACATACATAAAATGTATACATTTATGTATATGTATATATACACACACAAATATATATATATATATATATATATATATATATATATATATATATATATATATATATATATATATATATATATATATATATATATATATATATATATATATATATATATATATATATATATATAACACAAACACACACACACAAACACACATCTTGAAGTATCAGAAATTGCACACCTTTGCAATTTCACATTACATGAAACCTCCCGTTTAGTGTGCAAAAGAATGTATTTTCATTATAACATGGTGATATCAAAAAAATATTTACTAGAAAAATTAATTTATTCTTGACTCTTTGGGTTCAATTTTATTGGACGTAATCACTATGTGTGGATTTCTACACAATGCACTAGAATCTCATAAAAATTCATGATTCAAATGAATGATGGAGCATTAATTTCATGGGAATTGGGCAATGCAACACTCCCTATTAATAATAACGACTAGCAGAGATGTCCAAGACCTTCAATTTTGAAGAAAATACCTCTCTTTGATAAAAATATAGAGAAGATCATTCATTTAAGCATAACAAATTTACTTTGCTATGTAACTCTTGAAGATATTAAAAGTTTTAGAAAATACAACATTGTCCTAGCTCTTGCATGCTATTTTTTAATGGTGGGACTATGCAAGGAAATCCAATGGTAACTTTGGAATCTTTTTGGTAGTCTTTGGCAGCTTCTAGATGGATCTTTTCTCATATTGATTGCTAATTTCTCACTGTAGGTAATATTTAAGGTTAAAATTTTGAATATATCATTGACATATTCATACTATAGTTACTATGTTTTCTTTTATTTGGTATTGCATTTTTCTTAGGTAAATATATTATCCTGTATCATTATCATTTTCTTTGATCAAAATCTTATCTAGCTATCCTCTTCTTATATTCCATCAAGTCATCACATTTTGTGTTTGGAACCCCTTAGGTCACTCCATCGCAATTGAACAACTCTATATAAATGATTATCTCCTTGGTGGATAAGGATGAATGTCTTCCATCAAATTGACCTCCAATTTCCCCAAGTTTTACCAACCTTTGGTGGCACCTTTTGTTCTCCCAAATGTTAGAAATGGAAATCAGGGAATAACACCCCCGTTGAGTAAATTTTCCTCTTAAATTTTCTACCCTCTTGTGGCTCCCACTATTCCTTGACATATGCCTCTAGTAGAAAAATGAAAGTACCCTACTAGAAAAAAGTATGCAATGTATTTTTCATATCTCATTCTTTAGCGGTTCCTTTTATTCCTCTAATTTCCCCTATGATAGAAAGAGGAAATGAACCAATGACATAGACTATGGAATATGCACCACAAATATCTCTTACTCCACCTTTTGAAATTGTTTCCCCTTCTATTATACAAGTGAAGACATCCTCATAATCAAAGTAGAGTGAACCCCCCTCCAATAATTGAGCATGGATCCAACCATGAACATAATAAAAATTTGTGCGAGCATAAGTGGTGTTAATGTGTGTTGGATAGTGGGTAGGTTTATATGAAAATGCTAGAGTCTGAGCACCCTCATTTGATGAAACCACCCCAATATTTACTAATTCCTTCTTCTACTCCATTTCCATCATTAGTGGGGGTTTCTTCTACTCTACCTCATATTCCTTCTTAACATCTCAGTGAACCTCACTTGAAGTAGGCGAAAGTGTTCTTAGCTCCTTTGATGGAGTTGTCTCTAATTCCAAGCCTTCCAAATATTGCACCATTTTTTGAGTCAATTTAAATATGATAAAAAATATATCATTCCTAGTGCTACTATCTCCAACTTAGTGCCATTTTAGTGCTCCTAGATCACGAAGTCTTTCCAGATGTCCTCCACTCTGCCTTCAATGATATCAATATCCCCCACCCACCTCCCAAGTGCAAAAAACATTACTCAACTTCAACTTATTGCAAGAAAAATAAAAATCCACCATCTCCATCACATGCGAACCCCTCTTCATCAATCTTCTTTGCAAAAGGAGGTGCATACTTTTTCTTTGACTATAATTGCTCCTATTCCTAAGAGTAGTCATGACAATCATCTTGTCATTTATTGTGATAGTGACTCACTAGATTCTCCTCAAGGGGAAAATATATTTGAGTTCAATGGAGACATTTCAACATTGTATATGAGTTTCACAATATTATTGACACTTACCTCATAAGATGTCAAAAATGATGTTGTTCTTGAACCTAGTTCTTTAGATCTTTATATAGGTGAGATGCCTAGTTTTGATTTAATAATACTCCATTTGTAGGCTTAACCTCCCTCCCCTTACAATAAATATTGGGAGACATATGATCTATTTGAATGAATAATTTAAAGAAATACTCTACTTATTGTAGACACATAAAAAATGAGCTAGCCCTGCAAGTTCTATTTTTCATAATTTCTTCTTAACATAATTAATTTATTTAATTATGTCTTCTTGTCCACCTTCGACTATTAATTAAATAATTTTAATTATTTAATTAATTTATTGTCTTTTATTCCTCTTGATTATTTAAATAAATAAATTTTATTTATTTATTTAAATATGTCACTAATACTTTAGTCCCTTTCTATAATTAAATAAATTATTTAATTTATTTAATTATCTTTGTCCATTATGTCTTCCTAATTATTTAAATAAGTAAATCTTATTTATTTATTTAAATACGTCATTAATTTTTTCATGTGTTCTTATAATTAAATAAATTCTTTAATTTATTTAATTATTGCCACCATGACATCTCCCTCATTTTAAATAAAATTATTTATTTAAAATGGTCTCACTTTCTAATTTCCCTTTTTAAGTAAATAATTCAAATTAATTATTAAATGTCATGTGACCTCACCTTTTGAATTAAATTAATTTTTAATTCAAAATGGTGTTTTTCCTCCAAAAATCAAGTAATTTCTATTATTATTTGATTTTCCAGCCACCTCTTTTTTCTATGCCAATCTTATCTCTTGTCACATGCATTGTCAACCCTTGATTTAATTTTCTAAAAATCAATCTTGTCCATTCATTTTAAAATTTCCCTAATGTTTCCCTAACCCTAATTGTGGGTTGTCACATTGAATCTTGACCATTGATTCTAGGGCATTTGTCAACTTTTAATTTGGCCATTCACTCAAAATTGCATTTTCTATAAAATGGCAATTTTGGTCTCATTTGCTCATCTCATGCAATTTTATTTTAGGCAATCTCATGTCATCTTGCAAACTTATGCTCATATTTTGTCATCTCATGTTCTTGCTATCTTGACATTTTAGGCTATTTTTTGCATACTTCATAGTTGCTAGTTGCATTTGTGAGGTCATTTAGGTTAAATCCTTCAACATTTGCTTAGGGCTTATCATAGTCATTAGATTACTCACATAAAATTTGAGGGCAACATCTTATTTCTAGCAAGTTGAGAAGGTATAATGGAGGCCAACCATGAATAATGAAGACTTTTGGGTGAGATCTTTCATTAGTTTTCATGTTATTTCCTTTGCACTTCATTATTACTTTGGGTTTTTGTGTTTTTTCATTTAATTTTCTAACCCTTGAAAAATTCCCTTAGTTACATTGGTGAACCCGATGTGAAAATCAAACACTTTTTGTTTTTTTGTATGACATTTTTTGTTTTATAGGTATAGGTACGACCACGATGCATTTGTCTTGAAGAGAAACACATTCGAGGATCTGCGATGCATTTGGTACTTAAAATGATACATACGCTTTGCTGTGACACATACAACTTGCATAGTGATGAATTTTCTCAGACGCGATGCATTCGATTCGCAAGTCGACGCATTTTCTTGTCAAATTCCAGCTTACTGACCTAAGACACATTTACTTTGCAGGTCGACACATTTTCTTCTCAGATTCCAACATACAGAACTGAGTCGCATTTGCTGTGCAGAGTGACATAATCACTCTGCTACAATGCATTTAACTGGTAAAATTTTGCTTTCATATTTTTCCAGAATTTTCTTGATTTATTTTTGCAATATGTTATTCCCTTCTACTATTACTTTAAAACACTTGTGTTTGTTTATTTAGATAAGAAAAAAATTCCATTGGTGCTTTAAAAAAAAATTTCTTGTCATTTGCTTGATTGTGCTTGAAGGTGGTAGGTGATTATGCTCTCACCTTATGCAAACTAGGTGATTAGAAAACTAGAACCATCTATTTTTGTGTTTACCCTGATTCAATAATCGAAGTATCCTCTCCCCTTGCACACTTGTATGATCTTGGGTGTAAGAGA